>CAWUFW010003521.1:1200000-1798649 GCA_963921515.1 Calotriton arnoldi
ATGAAGCCACAAACTCTAAGGTTTCAAGGCACCACAGCAGACGAAGCAGGGGTCAGACTTGTGAAAACACAGGGTGCAGTCTAGCATCATCTCTATAACCACACAGCAGGTAGATGGGGTGTTCTGTGCAAACCAGATCTTCGGGTCACCAGAGCTTAGACGGGGCACAAGAACCGATATCGGACCTCTGGTTTTGCAGTGCTCACGGAATGTTATGGGTATTTGTATAGCGCGCTAATCACCCGTGGTGGTATCTAAGCACCTTGCAGGTGGTCAGGCCGCTGTTGCGTGATGAGGTTAATCGAAGAGCCAGTTCTTCAGCTTCTTGCGGAACTCCAGAAGCGATGAGGAGGCTCAGAAGTGGTGAGGGAGGCCGTTCCATGCTTTGGGGGAGAGATATGGGAAGGCATAGCCCCCGGCTGTGGCTTTGCGAAATGCGGGGTATGCGTGCCAGTGAGCGTCCGGCTGAGCGGAGTTGCCTGGAGGGTGTATATAAGTGTGTGCAGCTGTTAAGGTACGCAGGGCCGGTGTTGTGTAGTGCTTTGAATGTACGTGCGATCAGTTTGAATTGGGTGCATTGTGGATTGGGAGCCAGTGCAGTTCTTGCTGTGGGGTAGCACAAGCAGCTCTGCAGCAGCCATTCATTGCGTGTGCTGTTGTACTAAGCGCTTATTGGCAGTGCAATTCAACTAGGCAGCGACCACTTTACTGACTACACCAGCAATCCAGCACCGTGAGGCACCACAGACAACAAAGCGCTCTAGAGGCCGTCTATGCCTCCCAGCACCGTATCAGGGCACAGGCTGCCATGCAGGCAGGTTTTTGAAGAGATTCATTAGGGAAAATGTCAATCTAACTACTGCTCCTATTTGGGTGGTGAGACTTGGTTCCGGGGGTCATATTACGAAATCAGAATCCAGAGAGGGTGGAGACTAGACTTCTTCAGGATCACAGATATTTCTGATAAGGGGCCCAAAATCCACAGCCAATCGGGTATCCCTTAGACTATGAACCCCAGAACCACCAAAAGGTCCCAGAATTGGAACTGTCAGGTTTTAGAAATAATTCTGACCAAGGAATCTCCAGATTCCAGAAGTAGAAGCCTTCAAACCCAGAGTGTTTACTGACGGGAAACTCTGGGATCTACATATCTATCCACCTGTCCATTGGTCTACTATGGCATGGGTCAGTCTGTCTGTCTATTGGCTAATTAATCTTTTTGTCTGTCTATTAGTCAGTCAGTCTGTCTGTCTGTCTGTCTGTAAATCTATCTGCCTAGTAGTCAGTCTGTTTGTCAGTGTGTGTCTGTCTATTGGCCAATCAGTCTGTCAGTCAGTGTGTCTGTCTATTGATCAATCAGTCTGTCTGTCTATTGGTCAGTCAGTCAGTCTGTCCGTCAGTATGTCTGTCTGTTTTTGTACTAGTCTGTGTGTCTGTCAGTCTGTCTGTCTATTGCTCAGTCAATCTGGCTGTCTATTGGTAGGTCGGTCTGTCTATCAAATAAACACTCTATATATGGGATTTACAATGTAGACAGAGAGTGATACGTACTTGTTAGTCATGCATGAAATTAACAGAGAGGTCAGTGGCGGCTCCTCCACAATGGTGGAGGAGCGTCACCCCACTGCCTGGTTCTGAGCCAGCAAATGACAAAATAAAACTATGTTCTATCTTCGTTTTATTTTCATTTGCCGGCTCTGAGCCAGCTTGTGCAGGGAGGGGCTGGACATGGGGGAGGAGTGCTATGTGCACTCCCAAAGTGCGCATATGTGTTTGGTCGGCCATCTCAGACCGGCCAAACACACATGCGTTCTTAGGCTTCTCCAGCCCGGCTGCATTGAACAGCCGGGCTGGAGAAACCCCACAGGCTCCCTGTCCTGAGCGGAGCGTCTTTTCAGCCCGCTTAGGCCAATCCCAGCGCTGCTTTCATAGCATGAGAGCAGCGCGGGGATTGCACAGGGAGCCTGTCCCAGGGGCTGCTGGGACCAGAAAGAGGACAGGAGGCGCGACACGAGAGGCAGCCGGAGGCTTCAGGTAAGTCATTTTTTAAATATATATTATTACTAACACCCCCGCGCGCTCTCCCACCCCGTTCCCTCCACCCGCCCCACCACCCTTTGTTTATGGCGGCCATCACTGAGAGATGCACTCCTGAGGAAAGTCTTAGGATTCATGGACAATCCTGATGGAGAATCCGTATACCACAGAGAAGTTCCATACTAAGATCCTTACGATTGTGAGATATTCCATTTCAGGATTCTTCACAGCATGGCAGTCTGCTCCCTGAGCACTTATATGTATACGTTCAGAGATGGACTCACAGACGTACAGTTAGGTAAAAGAAAAATACACTTAAGCCCTCCAGCTCTCACGCTGCAGCACAAACAGTTCTATTTTTGCTCTGCCTGCGATGCATGAATGGAGATGGGGATAAGGCGAGGCGGGAGTTTCCCCGCTGACAGAACGGAGATATCTCCCACAGTGCAGGAAATGGCAGCCTTTTCAAAGAAAACTATAATAGAAAGTGACTAAACTGGCACAGCTGGAAAAACAACACCGCACTCGCGTCTCTACAGCTTCAGTCCTGCCCCGGCAGGCACGGAGGTGAATTTAGGCACCTGCTCACTTCCTCCAGGCTTAGGTGTTACAAGCGGACAAGGCGAGGAGGCAGAGGTCCCACCCTCCAAGCTGTTCCCTCTACACCTCTTGCGTCTCCAGAACACGAGGTGCCTGGGACGAGGGGGAGGGACAATCCAGGTGAACACAAGTGTCAATCAATCAGAAATCTCAACTAAAACTTAAGACAGTCATTTCTTGTCTCCATCCTTCTGTTCCTCATCTGATCAGGAAGACAAGATTAGATTCAATTGAACGCAAATTGTCATCTCCGTGGTTTTTAATCGCTCTTATTTATTGTTATTTGTCAATGCTAGTGTTCTAGATTTTCTTTAGGTAAGTTAAAGAAGGAAGCTTCGTTCTAAATACCATTTTATATTGCCTACAGACCAAGTTTTTATTTATTCAGGGATGTGTCAAAATCTATATGTTCTGGCAGGAGTGACCAAGGTGTGCACTCACCGAAGCAGGAGCTGGATTCTGCCCATAATTTAACCGAAAGCTTCTCAATGGACTCATGAGAGGCAGATATTAACGACAAGTGGTCTTTTCAGCCGCACGTTGAGCACACCATGTCCTGGAGAGACCATAGCATGAAGTTGTCTAGAATAGATCTGCTTCCCGATTGCAGCTCAACAACAAACACTTGTCCAGACACCAGTTCTTAAGTGATGGATAATTTAAAAGGGTTTAGATGGAATTCATGCATCGCACTGCAGAAGGACACACCATGATGGTAGCGCAAATGAGATAAAGCGTGATGTGCCCCATCAACGAGACATCAGCATCACAGTTCCATGCAAAGTCAGGTGGCATTAGAATTCTCCACCACAGAAGGCCCATTGTAACTTCTCTGGCAGTGACTGAGGATTCCCAGACCCGATGCATCCGTGTGTTAGAAAGCGGTGTTCCTACTATCAGCATTTTTATTCCAATATCTTGATACACCACAGAGTGCTTAGAGTCTGTTTGCCAGGAGTGATAGGGTTAATAATGCGGTGCCTCCTTGTGTATGTTTCACCATGTAGTCAGTGGCTGTCCCATATGTGATAAAGGTGGCTCCTTAGTCCTTTGTGTATGTGACAAACCTATTTGCCGTCATCATCCTCTTTGGTCCATGTTTTCTTGCACTCAATGCATAGTTTTAAGAGACCGGTTCCTCTGATCTTTGCCACTGTGGCATGTACCTCTTTAAACCCTTTAATTCAATGCAGTGCAATGCAGACATAAAGCAGGAAACCAACAACTGTAGGCTGTGGGCAAAGGTCTGGTCGTGTGTAGGTTATAACCATGTATCAGCCCGCAGACACTCCGGACCAAGAAAGGTTCCAGATATGTTAAACGCAAGCTCAGGAGGAGTTTAAGGCAGGAAACACCCAAGATCCGCAGAGAGGATTCAGACTGGGAACTCGCAGAAGACGAGAAGGCAGAGTGGGAGTGTTCTGGGGCCAGAGAACCTCCTGCTTGGAAACCTTGCCCCACCGTGGAATCTTTCATGATCCATGCACAGGTCCTGGAGGAACCCTGTAGCAATCAGAGATAGTTCATACACCAGGGATCTTTAGGGTACACAGACACTGCATCACACTAGGATCTACACGACCAGGCTAGCTACTTCTACATGCACTTCAATGTATACATTTAGAGTTGGACTAAGACTATGTGAACGTTAAACACAGGTGTATCCACGGCCCAGCAGCTTGCACACTGCGGGGAAACATGATTCTATTTTTGCTCTGTCCGTGATGCAGAAAATGACCTGGGGAAAGGTGAGAAGGCATGTTTCTTTCTCGTGAGATGACAGACTTGGATACCGATACCGTGCGGGAAACAGCAGCTTTTTCAACGTAAACCCATGATAGAAAGCGACTGAACAAGCACAGCCAGAAAAACAACATCACACTGTTTCTACAGGTCATAGTCCTGCCGCAGCGGTACTAGGGTCGATTTGGACACCTGCTCGCTCTACTCAAGATCCAAGTGTTGCAAGAAGACCAGTCTAGAAGAGGGGTCTAAAACTACATCCTGCTGCTCTTTAACCAGTTCCTCTTATTCCTCTTGGAGGCGAGTAGCTTGGGATGAGGTCAAGGGTGCAAGTGTTGAAACAATCAACACCCCAAACTAAAATATAGACAGTAACTTCTATTTTCCATCCTTCCGCACATCTTAGCAGGAAGCCAAATTTCCTTCCTGTGGTTTTTTAGCTTTTCCTTATTGTTATTTGTTAATGCCAGAATTCTTTATTTTTCTCTATATTATTTAAATAGTAGTGCTATCTCAAATAGTATATTTTGATTTGCCCGCAGACGAAGATGTGGCTTATTTAGGGACATGTGCCAAGACCTTGGAGAGATGCCACATTCTAGGGGTTCTCACTGCAGTGTCCAGACTAAGACATCACATCATCATGCACTAAACTCCTCCCATAGTTGAATCAAAAACGTTCCTGAAGGAGCCACGAAAGGCAGGGATCCATGTCAAGCGGTCCCATTTAGTACTGCGGTAGGCACCTCAAGCCCTGGAGAGATTATGGTACAAAGTGATCATAAAGAGATTGCTTGCAGCCTACAGCTAAGCAAGAAAGACTTGTCCAGACAGTAACTCTGATGGGAATGATGATTTCAGCCAAGCTTCGAACAAATTCAAATTCCTGCATTGCTCTGCAGAATGACACATTGTGATGATGGCACAATTGATGTGCGGCAGGGTGCCCAACACCCTTGAGACATACGCAGCACACTCCCATGGAAAGTTAATATTTCGGGTCACATCAGAATTCTTCACCCAATGGTGGCGCAATGGCATTTCTCCAGCAGCTCTTCAGAATTCCCCGACCCTGATGCTGCCATGTGTTAGACAGCAGTGCTTCGTTCGTCACAGTTAGTGTCTCACAACCCTGACATCTTTGTGTACCAAAGCACTATGGGCATGTATGTCATGCATTGAGGGGTTTCACAATTGGACAAAGATTCGATGGCGAAATGGAACATAGACTTATTCTTCAGCGTGCAGTCAGTTGCTGTCTCCTTTGTGGTAGAGATGGCTCCTTAGACCTTCAACTTTGTGACAAACCTAGTTAGCTTCACCAGCCCCTCTGGTCAATGTTTTCTGAACTAAATGTACACCTTTAACAAATGTGGGGTCTCTGATGTTTACCACTGTACCATGTAGAATTTCCGCACCCTAATGCCTAACCAGCTCGAGTTGGGTTGGGCTGGATGGAGCGAAGGTGGCAGGGCCTTCTAGGATGAAGCCATTCCTGTAAAGTAGAAGCTGAGTGTAGATGAAGATTTAGTCGGCAGGGTAGGGAGGAACAGGGCACGAGGGCGAGCATTTTAAAGAGGTGTGTGTGGTGACCTGAGGCCTTAGTGCCTGATGCTGCATTAAGATGCGTAGGTAGTCCAGGGTAGAATTAAAGGACATGAGGCAGAGCTGAAGACTTTGCACCGGGGAGTGATGTATGGGACACTGAGAAGCTGTTGGAAAGTTCCCGTCTAGCACCTCGTCCTGCATTTCAATCAATCAGGGTCTCAAGGTGCTGGGGCGGGGGGCGGCTCCGTTGAGTGCTGGGGTCTTCCAAAGAGCCAGACCTTGAGGTCCTTTTTGAACTTGGTCAATGTGGGAGATTGCCGGAGGTGGAGGGGGAGGTCGTTCCAGGCTTTGGCACTTCAATACATAACTTTACACATCCCTGGGCATGCCTGCAGATATGCGTGCTAGAAAGGCAGGTATGCCTTACACACAGGCTTTCGCTGTGCTCTGATTTTACTGTGCCACAAAAGACACAAAAGAGAGGGAAGGGGAGAGGAGAGTGGGTTTTCCCCGGTGAGGCAGGACTGACATGGCTCCAGCAGTGCAGGAAATGGCAACATTGTGAAGGTAAAGGTAGGTTCCTGAACAACACCCTCCTGCCCCGGTCCGAAGGTACCTGTTCACTTCCTCCAGCCCAAGGGATTCAAGAAAACCTCTCAAAACACATACTCTGAAAACAGACAATGGATTCCACTGAAATAAATACATAAGGCATAGGAAATGTACAGGGATACCGTGAGGAGTTAGGCTAGGAGTTAGGGTTTAGGGTTAGTGTTTGTAATTGAGTTGAAATATTTATTGGTAATTTACAATGAGGTGTTTTTCCGGGCTTTAAAGTATGTGGATGCAGGGAGGCGGGGGGCGCTGTGGTTACGAGGCTCCATACCATGCCTGCTCCTTTACACCACACGAGGAGGCAGAGGACTGGTAAAAAGAGCCAGGGGACTGGTAGAAGGAGGCAGAAGACTGGCAAAAGGCGGCGGAAGACTGGCAGAAGGCGGCGGAAGACTGGCAGAAGGAGGCGGAAGACTGGCAGAAGGAGGCGGAAGACTGGCAGAAGGAGGCGGAAGACTGGCAGAAGGAGGCGGAAGACTGGCAGAAGGAGGCGGAAGACTGGCAGAAGGAGGCGGAAGACTGGCAGAAGGAGGCGGAAGACTGGCAGAAGGAGGCAGAAGACTGGCAGAAGGAGGCGGAAGACTGGTTCATGTACATGTACAGCAAGGCCTTTCGGATCCTAGTCCAGGAACAAAAATAACACCAGGAAAGAGAGAGTGCTGCCCGAAAACCTGCACTCCAACTACTCTAACGCCCACCTCCTTCGATTAGATGGAAGAGGAAGAGCATTTTTTCTCATACAGAGGGCTCCCAGACCCATAAATCTACCGATCACACTACTTTAGCCAACTCGGGCTGTGCAGAGTTCTTCAAAACCTAAGTCAGCACTACAAAACACCCAGCAGAGGCAACCCAAGACCGGATAGGATTGAAGATTGCAATATCCATCCTTTACTAGCTTTCTACGAATCACATCACCCACATTCACTCTGCTTAAGAAGGGAGGACTGAAGATCTTCTGCGGGGAAACCCACAATAGCAAAACCAAGTCTACCACTTGACGCGCCTGGAGGCCAAGTAACACGGTCTGATACCAAAAATGTCCTGAAATAGCAACAGAGAGGCTCTGCTGGAAGACCATAACAAACCAGAGACTAATGTCCGTAACTAAGTTTTCCACTTTATCCAACTCAATAAAGAAAACCATCAGTAGTCACTGGTGAACTCTTAATTTTAATGACAAAGACGACTGTGGAAACCTATTTTTGCCTTCAAAAGCAAGAAGCATGAGAGACATGGTAGTTGACACCTGACCTAGGAAAAAGGACCGGCCCATGCTACAGCGTAACATATGGAATATCCCACCTGTTGAGGGATATTTTTCCTGTGTAAATATATAGACTACACAACCGCTTTAGATATTGGCTTAAGAACAGTGTTGATACCGAAAAAACACATACTAATTGCAACAGCCAAAAGGTAATCTACCTACTACCAAGTCTCTGTGGGCTAAAATAAGTACACAGAATCTAAAATGAAGACTAAAATAATACAGAAGTCTCATAAGATGTCAAAAGACAAAGTCATGTCTTTAAAGAACGAAAGGCATCACCTATCCAGAGGTGGCATGCTTCATCATTGGGCCCCTCCTGACATTGATAGAATCACTCTTAATTACTGTCAGTGAGAACACCTCGACATTGACTGGTGGCGTCAGACTCTTGCAGTAAGTGTGACAACAGAGCCACGCCCCCTTGTGTTCCACGGGTTTGGAAATTTTCCCCCTTATACACGAAGCATTGATCTCTGGAGTACAGTTCTGTAAGAGGAATTATCTTACATTTTTTATGTTTGTCTGTTTTATGAAAATGTAGGCTCTAACTGACAACTGTTCAATAGTTAATGGTTATATAGAGGACAGCAAACATTAAGGCTATTTACCTCCTAAATGTGGGGATTGTGGCACTTAATTAACCAGAGACTGTAGGTCCTGATGAAGGCCGATGACCTTATCTAGCTTATCTAGGACGGCCAAAACATGTTGACCATATAAGGGATGACAGGTATACTAAAATTCCCCTACTTCATCCTCGTGTTTATATATTTTTAATCCCGTCAGGGCATCCACAAAAAAAAAATATATATATATATTAGGATAGATCTAGGCAGTTTTAATGTTTTTCTTTCTTCATATCTGGTTGACGTGGAGTATATACTCCACTCTTAAAAACTATTCCTAAAAAACCCTCACTCCCACACCTCGTGTGGCAGAGCCCACCTTGGACTCATTTAAGTCCAGGGTGTGGGAAGCTCGATGATGAAGCATGCCACATCTCGATGTGGGTGAGGGCCCTGCTTTTCCCAGATAGATCTCTCCGTGTGAAGTAACAATATTTTTGAGATAATTGCGGAACCCTTTTGATGTGTGTACATTTATGAAGGGAGGATAAGGGTTTAGCATTATTTACCTCTCACCCTTTGTGTGTAAGATACTGTTTGGAGAACAGCAATTAAGTAAACAAAGTATAAAGTACCTGATTCTCTAGAACAAAATATAAATGTTTTTGTCAATGGTTTAAAATATGCTCTATATGCAAACACTATGCCAAAGGAATTTGTTAACAAGAAAGGACAATTCTGCATTTCTAAAGTATATATATATTTCTGTATGTAAAAAGTGAGGTACTTTAATAAAAAAAAATAAAGGCAAAATATATGTGAATTGTGGTTTTGCTTGATCAGCATCAAATATGGTATATGATGTACTTTAAACAATCATCTGAAGAACTTCTGAATAACTTTAAGTGTTTACTCAACAGAATTTTTCCGATTTATTCCCACAAGGAGATTACTACACAGTGTTTTTATTCATCACCCAGCCTTCCTTTAGGGGCAAAAGGAGATTCCCTACATTTTTTTTTCTTCATGACAATCCTTATCCCTTAAAGAGACCAGGACTGCAAAAAACGGCATAGTGTGAAGGGCTTTGGTGGGAGCATACAGTGATCCTCGGAACTGCTGTCTCCCCCACCTCATGGCGCTTGTGCTTTGAGAATGCCATACAGTAGCGGCTGATGTAAGGCAAATGCGGTGGGGTGGGGAGCGCAGAGGAGGGGGGGAGCATGAGGGGGAGCGAGTGGGGAGTGGGCAGAGCAAGGGGGCTAAAATAATTTTAAAAAAAATAAAACTTAGCTGCCGGTCTTCCGCTCGCCGCGCTGCTCCCCGGGCTTCTCCTCTTGGCACAGGCTGAAGCTCCCAGCTTCCCCTGCGGCCAATCCCGACGCTGCTCTCACGATGAGAGCAGCGCCGGGATTGGGCGGGGCGCACTGGGTTTGTGCTTCATCAGGAGCTTGGAGCCCGTGCCTGATAATCTCTCCACCCAGCAATACAGCTGGGTTGGACAGATGGCAGTGCGCATGAGGGTTTGGCTGGCCTGAGACGGTCGGCCAAACTCTCGAGCGCTCTGACAGCAGGGCCCACCACTCCTCCTCCCCTGCTCCAGTGCTGTGGCCTCGCCCCCAAGACGCCATCAAGGAACTGCCCATGATGCCATACCACCCCTTTGAGTAGCTGGTATGTCATGAATGGTTTGTCAGTGCAACTAAGGTCACAATGCTATTTGCGACTTAGAATGTATGTTTTGCATATTCTGCTTTGCGGTGGGAAAGCTGTGGTTTTGGAATTGCAGGTTTTGCGACCGCTTTCTGTGATACAATATTGCAATGCTGTGGTAGAAAGCAATATAATTCCTAATTACAATGCATAGGTTTGTAGGCAAATGAGTTTTCGAATGGCAAACTGGATAGCGACACCGGGTTAACACAAGAAAACAGTACAAACTACATTTTAAGTCCCTGCTTATGTGAAAATGTGAAACCGGTGGTAAAAGGATCACGTGACAAGTTGAGGGACCTAATTCCCAGAGCAGTACAGGCGTTTTATAAGCACACCCCTGGGCCCGGTGCCACGGCATCTGCAGTGCTGCATCAATCATAGCTACGCTTCTTCTGAGTGGCACAGGTACTGCTTTCGGAAAACTATTGCACAGCTGATATTCTGGCTGCCACTCGGCACTTCCTCTTGTGAGAGGAGGCTAAATCCTCTCTCAAACCTGCCAGTGACGCCAGAGCCACAGAGGCTTCGAGCCTGCGTGTGATCACAGCCCTACAAAGGGAGCCTGGACTCTTGCTTAACCGGAAACCACAGGACAGCGCACAGGAAGCGCTGGCGTAATAGAAGGACGCATCTGCCTGGCCACGTGGTATCAGGATCCAGGCAGCGTCAGAGACGCAGGGGGCGGGAAGAGCATACACTGCCTGGGCAGGTGATGAAGAGCTCTTCACGGACCCGGGTAAGGTGAATCCGAGGTGCCGCGCTCAGAGCAGTCTTGGAACCACACTGCTCATACCTACGGTAAAGCCAGTAGGGACCCTCACCATAATCTCTTCAGTGAAGCAGATGCTATAGGAAATGTTGGATTATGTTCATAGCTGCCAAGGTTTCAGATTGCCATGTGTGACACTTTCTCGCGAGCAAAAATCATGCAAAATCATGCACGAGGGAAACTTCAAAATATCAGAAATTACAGCCATTTGAGCAACAAGAAATTCTTGAAACTGCTGCAGAGCACCAGAAATGGAAGGGCCCTAACCCAGTAGTGCTCCCTCCTGTAACCTGACTGTACTGTAAACAAATGCGCAACCATTGATATTAAACAAGTCTTTCAGACTCGTGACATGCATTTTATACCAATAGGACGTACAACGAAATAAACACATCCTGCCAAGAGAAAACAGGCAAGAACACGTGTTATGTTTAACAGAACGTCTCTGCGGGCACGACCAAATGTTTTCAATTTCGGTCTCCCCCCCACCACACCACACTCCCTTCGTCTCCTCCAAACCTCGCCTCATGAAGTTACTTACCCACACAACAAATGAAGCCGCGATTCCAAGTCAGTGCAGCGTGAGCATTGGTTCTGCGTAACGAGCAGGTTTAGGAACAGCGGTTATGGTTTGGTAAGATCATTGTCACAGGGTCTGTCAAGAACTGACCGCAGTACATAAGAAATATCACCTGCGCGCGCGGCCCGGCCATGTCAGCAGGGGTCATCGAAGGACTTAAGCCTCTTGGTGCCGGCTACCGCTCGTGCAGCGGCCACGGTGGCATAGGCCCTTGGCTGCCTGGCACGTGCCCACGGGCCCTGGACGGGCATGCTCCATCGCCCCAAAGCCCGTGATCTGGTCCACGTAGAGGGTGGCAAAGCCATAGTGTAGGGCTGGAAGCCTCAGAGTTGGGTCCTAGAGAGAGCGAGAGAGCCAACACATGAGTGCCTGGAGCGGTAAATCTCCATTAAGCACTATATAAATGACCACACGCGCACACTCACAACCGTAGAGGTGCGGGTAGGAAAGAAGCACCAGAGAACGAGCTGGAGAAAGCCGGCAGCAGGCACCTAGCGCTAACAAACACAGCCATCAGACGAGTGCCAAGAAGCTGTGTCCTCTGCGGTATGCGCTATATAAATTGCCACAACTCACTACTGCAGGTAAGACTGGGAAGGAAGCCCCGGAGAAGAGAGCAGGCAGGCGGGCGGATGCACCGACAAAAACAACCAGCGAACGAGTCGCCACAAATTTCCATAACCACTCTCGGTCTTCCGCAGCAACCCGCAGATGGGAAGGAAGGGCCCAAGAGGAGCGGGGGCAGCAGACAACCAGCTCCCATAGAACAACATTCAAAGCGTGCGGTGGGCGGTACAAACCGTGGCGTGCGGAGGCGCTATATATATGATCACACTTACTATTGCGGAGCTGCAGCGCCTACCCAGCAGTGGCGGAAACTTGAGTAAGTACGAAAAACTGACAGTAAAAACTTACTTGAACAACGCGGGTCTTCTCAGTCAAGCCTGACTACACGGTCGTCCGGCGGCCGCGGCGGTGAGCTGCACGGGGTCACCGTGGTGACGGGGTCATCACGGCCCCACTGGCACAGGTCCGCGTGAGGTCACTTCCGGATTTATGGGCAGGCCCCGCGTGTTTAATCGGCAGAGTGTGGGCTGGAAGACAGCCTGGCGCGCGGCGCCGCGGGCGGCCCGGGAATTAATTAATTAATGCAGCCAGGCTGGCAGGGGGCTGAGGCCGCAAATGTAACATTGTAGCACTGCAGCCAGCACTCTCAGTGACTCACTCAGCCAGAGCTGAGGAGCACAATAATTTAACTGTTTATGAGCCACACTGCCAGAGCTGCTGGCGGCAGGTCTGGAGCAGCAGAGCCGGCGCGCTAGCCAGTTTCAGTGGCATTAAAAATGCGTGACAAAGCATTTCAGTGCGGTGATGCGGAACACCACACTGAAATGCGTTAGTGTCACACGTGATGCGTGATACTTGGCAGGACTGTATGTTATAGGAACTAATAGTAATACCATGACCTGCAGAGCGACGGCTTCAGTGCAACACACCCAGTATGTGTCTCCAGAGTGCATAGGTTTGGCAGACGCGTGCTGCCATACGACGAGGCCCTAGTCATGCATGACACGTGGATCACACACTTCTGCGGGTTACCACTTTTTGAGGCAACCTCATCCCCTTTAGTTAGTTCTTCTGTACTTTCAGGCTACCTTACAATTGCATGTAGAGAGGTACATCAATGGACAACATAACGTAACAATGTTGATCCTGTATAATATGCTGCCTTTAAAGCGTCACCTATTTTCCCACACTCCATAAGTGCAGGGGTGAAACTACACCTCAACCTCAGAGGGTGCTAACAGGTCACGCAAGGGAGTTGGGGCTAATACTTCAAACAATGGGTGCAGCTATCCTTACAACAATACAAGAGAATAGCAATACATTCCACACTGGTTTAACCAGATATGATCACAACAAACAAGTTTAAGTGGATTTGGCAGTGTTTAATAGCCTACTGACAGAGACCTTCTAAAAAAGCGAATGAATGATTTGACAACTAAAAAGCAGCTTCTATAGATTTCAATACAAAGAACTTTAGGAACAGTTTTTGCAAAGTTGTTTCAAGACCCTTTTTGGCACTGCTCCAAAAATTACTTCTGTGAAATGACAATGAGCTCATGAAATTTTTAAATTCCATCTACAGAAAGGCGCTGCTTCCTGTCTGTTGACCAAAGGTACGTTTCCATCCTGCTCATCAGGACGTTGCAAAACATATGCTTGTTTGAGGCCACCCTCATGTGCAGGTCTCAGAATATTGAGTTTAGTGGGTTAACACACCTGATTTTGGGATATGTGACTGGCAAGTCACAAGCTGGATTCCTAATACATCTTACATTCCTACTGCGATTAAATAAGTGAGCACCACTCAGTTGGCAATATTACCGCCGGTTAATCTGCGCTAAATAAAAAAATATATTATATATCAAACCACATAGAGCAGTTCTCAAATGAGATCTATGATCTACTCCCTTGCAGGAAGCTGTCAGGCCTAAAAAGGCAAAAAAGCAGCGCTTTGAGGAATTGGTGGCCTCAGAAACAGAATTTTAAGTAAGAGATCTTAAAAGTAGTAAGAGACAATTTGTAATGCCTGACATTTATGTGGTTCTTTTAAAGTCTGGTGTATGTGCATGTGTGTGTGTGTACATACAAGTTTGTGTTTTGTCAAATGCAAAACTGTATATATTTCACATAAAAAGATGGAGGGGTTGCAGCCCGGTTTCTCTGACCCTGAAATCAACCATATGTGCCTAAACTACCTTGAGCCTGTCCTACTCTCTAAAGAATGATGCTTTGCTGTTTATTAGACCATTCTTGGTGTTTTCCTTAGCTCTGTGTGCGGCATGCTGGCAGGAAGGTTCAAGGCACCAAGGTGAAAGGGCTTCATTTAGAGTTTGGCAGAGGGGCAGCACCACCATAACTGCAGTGCTTTCGGTCCACCAAACTCCCTGTTTCCCCGCACCATTAAGAGTTGGCAGAAGGCGCTACAAAGTTCCTGGGGGTTTGGTTCCGTTCATGGGTTCCGGAGTCGGCCCTCTCGCCCTGGTCTGTTGTGGAGCAGGCCCTAAGATCCTTGGCCCAGAACCCCCCACCCTAACGGGGCCCCAGGACCCCGGATCCTCAACTTTCGTGATCGGGATGCTAACCTTAGGGAGGCCCGCAGCCAGCCAGAGCTTTGTTTTCAAAACACATGTATCATGTTTTTGACTACACCAGGGTTGGTTCTTGTTTGTGAGGTTTTTGTTGGTTTATGTTTTATTTACCACCGCTCTTCTTTGCTTTTGCATTTCCCTGTTCCCACCCTCCCCCCCCCCCACGTACAGGCACACTTGCTTCAAGTCGGGCCTTGTCTCGGTTACTCTTACATGCTCCCCACGTCCCGTCATGCCCTCCTTTTAGTTGATGTCCTGGAAAGTGAACGTTGTCTTGGGCTGTATTAAGCGCACTGCGGTCAAGCGATTTGCCAAGCGCTTTCACCCGCCAGTCCTCATGCTTCAGGAGATGCATTTGTTAGGTTCCCAATGTCCCTTTCTCCGTCAATATGGATACGATAGAGTATTTCATGCGGGACTCGCAGGGGTCGCTACTCTGCTCCATAGTCTCCAACTCCTGCATTGATCCACAGGGACGTTATGTGGAGATAGCAGGCCTACTCGAGGGCCGCCAATACAATTTCATCTCCATTTACATGCCTAACCAGGCCCCCACTGGGACTTTCTCCTCGCTGACCACTCTGCTGGTGGGCTTGCCAAAGAGCGTTTCTATCCTTGGTGATTTTAATGCGGTTCCTAACCCTGAATTGAATGTATCCGGTCCCCCTACCCAGGGCCAGGTTTCCCACGCACGTCAACTTTCTGCTTGAATGGGTGCAATGGGCACCTGCATAGTCTGGTACCCTCAGGACTGGGTATATACTCACACCTCAGCCGCACCCAACACAGATTCTCGTATCGATCTCTTTCTTCTGCCAGCCATGGATGTGTGCCAGGTGGACTGCGTAGCTGTCCTCCCGAGGGGAACATCTGACCATGTCCCCGTTACTTTGACTTTTGGTGCTGCAGACCGGACCTTGCAGCCCCTTTGGCGCCTTAACGCCTGGTACCTCACGGACCCCCAATTTGAGGCCTCTCTTGCCCCTGAGATACAGGCATATTTTGAGACCATGATGAATATCAAACGGGAGAGAGAGGAAAAACTATGCTGGTTCACTTCCCCTGTTATGTATGTAAAGATCAAAGGGAACTAGCTACAGGGTAGAAGCTCCATGTGTATGTTTTTGAATGGAAAAACATTTGTTTTTTAAAAGACCCTCCCCCACCAACCTAGTTGGTGGCATGCTTCATCATTGGGTCCCACCCCAAGGTACCGAGTGTACCTTAGGTGTGCTTCGACGCCTGATTACAGCGGAGCAGGTTGTGTGCAGTGAGTGTGCAGTGAAGGTGAAGAGTGTGTGAGTTAAAAAAGCTGTCCCGGGGGTCCCAGATGCTAAAAGACTATTTTAATGGTGGGCCCTTGGCAGCATAGACATCCTCTTCCAGTTAATAGCACCTTAGTGCGTGCTACACATTGTTGGTCTTCCAATACACACCATTAAGACCACCCCTTATCACCACTCACATAGGTCCTGAAGAAAGCCAGTTTAAAACGGAGACCTGGCTGAAACATGTTGACCACACAGGATATTGGAGCCATAAATTACCTCCACTAAATATCCGCCTCTCAGTTGTCTATGCTGCCAAGGGCCCACCATTAAAGTAGTCTTTTAGCATCTGGGACCCCCGGGACAGCTTTTTTAACTCACACACTCTTCACCTTCACTGCACACTCACTGCACACAACCTGCTCCGCTGCAATCAGGCGACAAAGCACACCTAAGGTACACTCGGTACCTTGGGTGGGATCCGATGATGATGCATGCCACCAACTAGGTTGGTGGGTGAGGGTCTTTTAAAAAAAAAACAAATGTTTTTCCATTCAAAAACATACACATGGAGCTTCTACCCTGTAGCTAGTTCCCTTTCATCTTTACATATTTTGAGACCAACCAGGACTCAGTAATATCTATGAGCACGGTGAGAATTCCAGAAAGCTCCTTTATTGGCTCGCCACTGACGATCATGTATATCGCATCGTACCCCAACTGACAGCTGCAGATGGTCGGCCTCTGTCTCGGACCCCCGATATTTTGCAGACTTTTGCGTCCAGCTATCAGGATCTTTACGCCCACAGACCCCACCCCCTCAGGAGATCGAACACACTCTACTCTGTGATATTCCCCTGCCTAAGATACGCCTCTCCCTAGCTCGAGAGCTGGATGAACTGATTACAGAGGAGGAAATTTCCTCAGCCCTCTCGGATATGCCGGCTGGCAAGACTCTCGGGTCTGCCTGCTTCCCCTTTGAGTACTACCAGCGGTTCCGTACTGAGCTGACACCCTTCCTGCTTAAACTTTATGCTGATGTGGCTGAAAAGGGCGCTTTTCTCCCTGAATTGGACATGGCCTCTTTAGTGGTTCTTCTCAAGCCGGGACACCCCCCTGAGAAGTGCTCCTCATATCAGCCTATTTCTTTGATTAATACCGAAATCAAACTATATGCTAAAATCCTGGTCAATCGACTACAACTCGCCTTACCTTACCTGATCCATCGAGACCTATGTGGCTTTATTCCCGAGGGTAGTACGAGACGCTGAATTCGGAGAGTCCAAGTGGTCCTCTACACGCTGGAAGCGTCATATTTCCCCCATGGCACTGCTTCTCTTAAACTTTGAGAAGGTGTTCAATACGGTGGACTGGTCCTTTCTTGAGGCTGTTGTTACACGAGCAGGTTTTGGAAAGCCCTTGAGCTGCCTTATTGGGGGCCTATACTGCCAACCCTATGCCTAGGTCCAAGTCAATGGCTCCCTATCTGATAGTTTCCCTATTTGGCGGGGCACGCGTCAGGGTTGTCCCTTGTCCCCGATATTGTTTGCCCTCGCGATTGAGCCTCTGGCATTGCTCATCTGTTGCCCAGGACAGTGGGTGGTTGTGGGATGGAGGGCCAGAAGAGAGGATCAGGCTGTATGCTGACAAAGTTTTATTGTTTTTAGTTGACCACTCCACTTCGGGGCCCCGTTGTCTTCAACTCCTTACCTTGAATGGGGAGGCCTCCAGATCAACCCTTTCAAATCCTTATTAATTCCGACTGGAGGCGGCGCTGGCACCTATCTCTGGTGCCCCGATATCCGATGGCAACGCCTTTCTTTCAAGTACTTGGGATTTCATATTTCCCTGATTCCCAACCTTATGAGGCACCATCATTTGTCCCCACTGGTGTCCAAAATGAAGAGTGATCTACAGAAATGGTCGCAGCTTCCCCTGCATGTGATGGGTCACATTGCCCTTTTCAAAATGATGATCCTCCCCTGCTTCTTTTATATATTTCAACACTTCCTGCTCCTGATCCCCCCCGAGCTGGTTTAATACCTTTAATTCCATTCTCCGTTCCTTCGTTAGATCGGGCAGCTGATCCCACACAGCGTTTCACAATGGTCGACAGTCACCCTCTGTTGGTGGACTTGGAATGGTGGACCTTTATTGTTATCACGTAGCTTTCCAGCTGGTTGTGGTCAATGACTGGCTTAATGGTGGTTGGGACGACCTGGAATACCGCGGGTAACTCTCCTTCCCGATTTTCGACCACATTCTGGACATGTTCTATGGTGCTCCATTGCCCAGCAGCCCACGAGATATCACTTGTGCGATTTTTCTTTGCTGGTCCTCCGCGTTGTGTTTTGTCGGTTGGAATGGTACATTGACGGGGATGACTCCCCTGTGGAGGGGACGCTGGCTTCACCACTCTGCTGGCTTGGAGGATTTTCAAAAGTAGGATATGAATGGCATCTCGGTCCTTGGTGATATTTGGGTGGGGGAACATATTTTGCCCTTTCAAGAACTGCAGGTTCGTTATGAGCTCCACCGTACACAATTCCATAAGTATCTGCAGTTCCGTCACGCACTCATGGCTATTATAACTCCAGACACTGCAATACCGGAATTCAGTCCCTTGGAGACCAAGTGGTTGATGGGTCGCATTGGCAGAGGCGCGATCTCTCAGGTTTCCAGTACACCGATCCTCTTGCATAAAGCTGCCAAAATTCCCCATCTGGTTTGCTTTCAATGTTCAGAAGCTCTGACCGATTTCTACCACGTTGTTTGGGCCTGCCCAGACAACTCAGGTGCGTCGCGAGCTTCCGGGGGTCCTGGAGTGTGATCTTGGCCAGACCCCTAATGTGGCCCTGCTGGAGTTGTTGATGAAATGGGGGGGCTCCCTGGCAGACAGCACGTTTGTGTATGTCGCCACATTGGTGGCGAAGAGAGACATTGCTCGGTGCTGGAATTCTCTTAGCGCCCTACTCTGGCGGAATGGAGGGCAGGAGTGGACTGGCACCGCTCACCTTGAAAAGCCTGTTTACAATGCCGGTGGTTGCCCATGCAAACATGACAAGATATGGGGCATGGGGTGGGGGGGGACATACTATGGTTTGGGATTGTGACTTGTTCGTGGCTAGTTGTGCAATGATAGTGAAATGCAATTATTTTTGTATCTTGCTTGGTGGTTCAAAACTAAGAAAAATTTGTTATAAAAAATAAAGTTGGCAAAAGGGCCATGTTTACACTGGTGGAGCCTCTGTGGTACTGCTGGTGTAGAGCCAATGGGCTGCCAAGTCACAATGATGGTCACCCCACCCTATTGTGGGCGGAGCTACAATCACTCATGTCCCCTGCCCAAGGCATGGTGGATACAGACAGGGAATATGTAGAATGGCCACCATATGCATGGAGAAAAGCTCCTTGTACATCAGGCCACTAGTGTTTTGCATTGAGAAAACAGACTCACAATTTGAGACTTTATTTTCTCAAGATAAAGAAGTTTGCTGAGTGGGTGGTTTAAAAATAGTGCCCGCCCAGCAAGCCTGCAGTCTGAAGGAGTGCCCCTGCCGTGGCTGCCCTCACAGCACAGAAACTCCAACCAAGCAAGTGAGAATTTCTAAGTAGAGCATGAAATGATGAAGTACCACAACCTTGAAAAAACCAAGGAAGCCGCCTCCACCTGTGAATGGCTTTTGAATTACCTCAGTGGTTGATGTGGGCGGGATATATTGGGAAGTGTTCCCAATCTTTTTTAATTTTATAACAACAGTTCCGCCACTTTTTGTTAAAAAACAACCGTTCCAGAACAGAGGATGCCAACCTTCAGGTGCCTCTCGCTGCAAGGGAAGGGGAGGGAGTTCTCCTGTTCTGTGAAACCGAGAGAGAAGCAGACAAAGAAGAAACAAGCCTTCTCAACAGGGAGACTGATACCCGACAGAAATGTAAATGTATGCAACCGGTAATCTGAAAATCGAAAGGCTGCCTGGGAGCCAGTATATGGCTTTAATAGATAAGTGTTTCAGCTTAGAGTGCGCCTTTCTAAAGAAAACTTATAAAGAAAATGTTTGCACTAGGTACAGCCTGATTCCGTACTATTAAAAATATATATTTTTAAGACACTTGCTCTATACTAAGCACTAAAAGACTGATTTACTAACTTTTCATGCAATGCAGCAACAAAAGTTACTATGCTGTGTTGTGTGAAAGAGAGCAGAACAGCAACATATCTACTAAGACAAGGCACTGTTCTCCTATCTCTCGTCACTGGCGCAATTGAGGCTGCCTTGGCCATGCACACACTCTTGTGCAATAGTGCATACGTGATGTCAAGCATAGGTTTTGTATTCAATAGGAACCCTTCCAGCACTGGGTGTTGTGCATCAGGGGTGCATCTAGTGAAGGTCCCCTGGGGATCAACATATGGTGTACACTTCCACAGAACAGTGCACTATGCATCGGATGTGCATTACAGGGCACATGGTGGTGCATAATTTGGGGTACAAGTCGATGTGCAGGAGTTGGGCGCTGCGCGATGTCTGCGAGGCATCAAGTTGTCCCATGTCACGCACCCAGTCCTGGTTCTTCCTCTGCAGTCTTAGATCTGCGGTATTTTCCACATAATAAATGCTACAATTCTAGTACCAAAACGCAAATAATAAATACAAACTGAAACCACCAGATAAGGTTCTCACGCAGGACATTATTGAAAGCAAAGGAGGGCACTTTAACCTCTTTCTAACACACACTAGTGAATTGCTGAGGGAGACAGTCAGCCACGTGCTGGTCTTTAAAGCCACAAGATAATACACAGGGACACCAGCAGACATGCACAACACACACGGGTACAGATGCAAGCGGCCTCCTGTTGGGTGTGACTTTCTTGGACAGCTACTGGCGCCTGCCCAGCAACAACGCCCAGGCTGTAACGTACACCTAGATCATTTCTGTAACTCGAAGGATAGTTCTGCTGTCAAAATTGTGAGCGAATGTGTCTATGACCTAAAAAACTGTGCTGATGTCTGATGGGAGACTATAGTGTCTTGGTAACCTGGGGGACAGTTCTGCTGTCTTTACGGTGAGTGTGAGCTTCTATAACCTAAAGCACTGTGCTGCTGTCTGATGAGAGCCTGCAGCATCCTGGTAACCCAAGGAACAGTTCTGTGGTCTCTGTCCATGGAACCTATCAGATAGCTCTGCTGTCCATAATGCGAGCGGGCTGGTGTAACCGACGGTAGCTCTTTGTGTCCTTGTGATCATGTGTCTGTAACCAACTTGAGGGTCAGCTCTACTATTTATGAAATTTGGGTGTGTTTTCCTTACTTGAGAAATAACTATACTTTCTATGATGCGAGAGCATGTTTATGTAACCAGAAATTTAACTCCACTGGAATTCACAAGCCTGAAGAATAGAGAAAAGTTACTAACACCCATCTTCAATGACTGAGCAAGCAGACGGAAGTCAAGCTTTCCACTTTTGACTTATTGGCTTTAAATGTATCCTGCTCTAATGTGATTGCTTTCTCTGCGTTTTGAGAAGTTTTGCATAAGCTTGCATGTTGAATTAAAGTGCCCTATATGTAAACTAAACCTTCGAAACATAGCTATGAAGGAGTAGATACTCCCACAGTATATGCTATGCAATGATTTTGGATAATGTCCACAGATGAAGAGATCATGAAGGGATGGGTGGGGGTGGGAGTGTTTGGTTTTAGCCCTACTGACTGGAGGAACTGAATATCTTGAGGGTGTAACTGACTGTTTAACTATAAGCGTTTTATACTAAGGCTGTCCATTTACTGGTTTGTCATAAACCAAATAAACCTTGTAATAAGAAAAAAGAAAAAATCAACTATAATATAATTGAGGAAAAATTAAAAAAAAGTGATCTATGAAAAAAGTGCACGTTCCAGTGAATTGCTGTTCTGTTTCCTGTGCTGCAGACCACCATCGTACACCCCTGAAATCGAACCCCGAGCATCGAAGCAAAGGGAAGCGCAGCTCGGCGAAGGTCCTTATTCAGCAACGTGCGCCTTATCTTGGCAGAAAAGACTATATATGGTACAATTCCATTTGCACCAAATTTTACCACCGCATTTAACACTGCTAATTAAGGCAACTGTCAGAACGGACTTTCTGCCTGTTTATTGTGCCCGATCTATATACCAATTTATCACCAACCTATAGTGTCTTGTGGATTGTTACCTGCCTTGTTATGTTGGCCTAGGCCTGGCTGCCATGCTGCTTTTCTTTGCGCACGTTACACTGAGCCGGGCCTTCCTCGCCCTTTGCTCGTGCCAAGTTCTTTTGCACTGTCTGCATCTTCTGTTGTTCACCTTTTTGGGCTCAGTCTGCACAAACATGTACAAGGTCGCATAACAATGTATTTTGGTTCTTCCTGATATGGCCAGTCTCGCGCACCCAGACATAACATTATGTGCAATTGCCATGAAGAATTTGATATGCTTTTAATGCTGTGGTTTACTAGCGCTTAAGGCACTTGGAGAAATCCCTCACAGTGAGAAGAGCTATGATGTCCTGCTGATGTAATTCTGCATCTAGAGACTGAGGTATGGGGGTTCGCTAGTCAAAGCCCAGAGGTCTTCTATTATTATAATGAACTATCATACTGCAAGGGGAGGGTGGTAATGTTATTTATACGTTTATCCACTGAGCTCCGAGATGCTTTCCCCTTTTGTATTCTATGGAATTGTAACCATGCTGCTTATATTAGTCATATGCATTATGCTATTAGTACTGACACGTGTACTGTACATTAGAGCACGTAAGTTGGAATAAACATTTTAACCTATCCAGTGTCTCTTCCTACGCACCTTGTGGACAAGTACGAGTGAGTGGTGAAAGAGTGTTCTTGCTTCTGTGAGTCCTGAGATAAAGATACCGTGTTCTGGGTTGTCCAAACATTAGTACTTGGGTGCTAATGGGATGCTAAGCTAGTTGGGTTGGGGTTTTTGGGTGCTACGGTATATGGTGGCAAACCACTGTATTCCGGGGTCCCATTTTCCTGTGCATAGCTCTGTGTATGTGCAGAAACCTTATGACATGGCGCGACCACCGTGGGGCAGCTTATCTGCGAGACGCTTGAGTAGTGCTTGTGCTTGTCCACAAACCCCTCGCGTACGCTTCCGGAGGCGTATGTGACGGTGATACCTCCTATATTGACTGTTTTATAGGTTCTTTCAAGCTTGATATTATTAAAAAGGTTAGTTAACAGACCCATTTTTGTGCTCCCGGATAGGTTGTCGAATATCATTGTTTAGTCATGGCTGGTGTGGCGATAGCTGCACATAGTCGAGGAGCACTCCGAGACCACTTAGCTGTGTATGGAGTGCCCGATACTGGGGTCGAGTTGGTCTTTGTGGTTCAAGCCGATGCGGCTTATCACTTTGAAGTGTTTTACACTTGGATCACTTTTGAAGCGGTGGATGCAGGTGATAAGCTGTTTCATGAATATAAGCCCACCGCTGTTCCTGCTGCCTATCGACCCTATACTGCTCTTGAAGTGCCTCTCACGGCTTGGCAGCACCGTGTTTGGTTCAATGGCGCCCTACCACAACCAACTACCGCAGTTCGTTTAGGCCCCTTATCAATTCAGGGGGCCACTTGGCCTGTATTGGCCGGGTATACCCCGCATCCAAATTATCTGGCATTACCGCTTGCGGAACTGCGCACTATGCATACCGAATTGGTGCGAGTGCATCGAGCCTTGGTGACATACGTTACAGGTAGCCTCCATGGAGCTGCTCCTGTAGTCGCAGGCCAACCAGCTATTGCAGCTGGAGTGACTATAAGTCCTGTCATGGTAAATTCTGTGATGGGCAAACGTCCACAAAATAAGGACGACTATCCTTACTGGCTTGCAGAAAAGTTCGATCAGATAGAAGCAGTGTTTCCACATACATCCCCAGTAGATAAACACCGCATCCTCACGATAAGTTTGCCAAAAGACATAATCCCCGATTTGACATCATGTGAAAACTGGGGTAAGGTATTCGCAGCAGTTTATTCAAAATGTTTTGGAACTCCTTCCATGACGGTTCTACCCTCTGTAATTAAAAAAGTACAGGATGAACATGGCCCTGAAGCGGCTGTGGAATTAGGGATGAGACTAGTGGGAGTGTTTGATGTAGTAGCTGAGCTGATCCTTGGAAATGTCAAGGGCGATGCTATGAACTTTCAAGTAGCGAATGCTTTGGCTTTGGTCCCAGAGTTGGACAGGCCTCGCGAATTACCGAAAATAATAGCCCGGGCTTATAAAACAATTGGAAGAAATAGCCTAGGCAACAAGCCTTTTGTAAAAATGCAAACTCAATCGCAAACACAAGTTATACAAACAAAAAGTGCATCTGAGAAAGATGATAAACCGGTCTTCACTAAAAAGAGTTGGAGACAGAAAAAACAGGGTAAGCAACAAAAGAAGCCGGGGTCGAGAGGCGCTTCCCCAGTTTCGGTTTCTTCTGAACGTACTTATGATTTACGTGATAGGTCAAGGATTAAATCACCAGAAAGGTTTCAGAGCTCTGATACGCGTTCTCCTCGTTCTTCACAGGCCCAGACGTCGTCACAGGCTGGTGGAGGAGGACGGCAAGATAGAGGAAGGGGCCGAGAGGCTCCCCAGGAGCGAGACCAACCTCGACAACAAGTCAGAGGGAAAGCAGAAGATTTTCATCTTCCTCGACCGCAATTTCAGAAGAAAAAGGTTGCCGCTGTCACAGCGAAATATGCCTCAGACCGTGAGAACGAGACTCCAGAATTGGACGTGGGCAGTGACCCTCCTAGACAGCGCCGCGGAAGTTACCATAGTGCGGGAGGCGCTACGTCCTCATATGGAGGCGACAGCAACTGAAACATTCGTTACTGTAGAGACAGCTGACACGAGAGTGGCACCCCCTGACAGACTATATAATATAGTCATACAAATTGAAGGTGATATACCGCGTGAAATAAAAGGGATTTTTTGGGAAAATCTAACCTCTTCATATGACATTTTGTTAGCAGAGGTGGATTGGCCACCCCCATTCGTTTTAGCTGCACATAAAGGAGAGGAGGTAATCCTTCCAAGCTTTTCAAGGCATGTCCCAAAAGACAAAGCTGAAGCACTTGCAGCTGAGTGGGCTGTGTACCTGGCACCAGCGTTATACCGCAACCATGTGGGATGGGATGAAGAGTCACCTCCCCATGCAATACCTTTGCGGTCACTACCGCAGCCACAACCCCAATATCCCATCAAACGGCAGGCAAAAGGCCCCGTCTCCGAAATTCTGACACAGTTGGAATATCAGGGAGTAATTGAACCATGCGTATCACCTATGAACAATCCCCTTTTCGTGGTTTCTAAACCCGATGGATCGTACCGCTTAGTTTTGGATTACCGACATTTAAACTCTCATTGTCGGAACTTTGCGGTGCAAAATACACACAGTTCTGCGCTTGTAGACAGTCTTGTTCGTAAAAAATACAAAACGACACTTGACCTTTCAAACGGTTTCTACACGCACAACCTAGCCCCGGAGAGTGGTCAATGGACCGCATTTACATCCGGTGGTAAATTATTCCAGTTCCGGCGATTACCCATGGGTTATAAAAATAGTCCGGGTATATTCGCCGCCCGTGTTGTTTCTTTGTTAAATGACATTGATCAAGACGCATGTTCGTACGTTGATGACATCTATCTGACGGACGACGAATTATTTCCGCATCTGTCCCGTGTGGACCGCATTATTCTTGAATTTGCGGAGCAAGGTTACAAATTTAACTTTGCTAAGTCACACATTGCTGAATTTACCGTTCTGTTCTTGGGCTATGAGCTCAATAACGAAGGTAAGGGCTTAGCCCCCATTTCTTGGAAAAATGTGCACATTTGTGCCCCCAAATACTCTGAAGAAGCTTCAGTCTTTGCTGTGTTTCCTGAACTTCGGGCGTACTTATATTCCCGAATATGCCCAGCGTATCAAGCCTTTGTATGCTTTGATACAACCAACTTATTCAAGGTCTTGCTGGCTGCCTGAGCATACCTCAATTCTGCAGTCTTTGCAGACAGACCTTTTGGAGTCTAAATATCTTTTGACTCGTGATAACCACACAAACCTGGTGATTAGAATTATTCCGGGGGCGGTGGGATTCACCTATTTAACCTTTAATGAAGGTGATACAGTACCCATCGCATACAAGTCACATCTGTACACTTCCGCTGAATTGCGCTTTACATCTGTTGAAAAAGTTCTGACTGCAGTGCAAATGGCGATTCTAAAAGAACGCGCACTGGCACAGGGTAAGCGGATTCTGGTGGTAACACCCTGTCCTGCCCTAGAGGCAGTAACAAAGGCAAGTGTACCGAACTCAAAAGCAATGCATCCCCGTTGGATACAATGGGCTACATCCTTGACGTCTTCGGACGTCACTTTTGTCTTTGATTCTTCTCTTCAGACTCAGGAGTATTTACAGTATGAATTCGTTCATCCTCCTCCTTTGTTTTTACTGCCGCTTGAGGATTACAAATGTGTGATCTACACCGATGGTTCGGCGCAACCGGCCACTGGGTCCAAGCACGCTTATTCTGCTGCATGTGCTATTGTTGCGGGATCCTTTGTGGATGGCAAGTTCAAATCCACTGTAGTGCATACTCGCACACTTGGAGATAGTACCGCACAATTGGCCGAGCTGCATGCATTGCTACTTGCGCTTGAGTTCGCTTCTCAGGATGAGACCACTCTTATTGTATGTGATTCCTTTTACTGTGTACAATCTTACAATGACAATCTGTTTTTCTGGTCGAAAACGACTACAAGGACGCAAAAGGGAGCACAATTAAGCATAAAATGCTTTGGGTTCGAGTGGCAGAATTGCAACAACGTCTGCCCCTCACACAAGTGGTTCACACCTTAGGCCATCAGCGGGTGGGCGCACACGCTATTGGTAACGATCTGGCAGATGAAGCTGCCCGTTCAGCAGTAGTCACGTGTTCAGTAGCAGCGGTTACCAGGTCCATGTCTAAAATAGACCCTGTTATTTTAGCAGCTATTGCTGCAACCAAGGAAGGTGATAATTACCCTACGGGTTTCCCTTCCAAGTATTCTTACAAATTAAGTCCCGATCAGGTTCCTTATGTAACTATACCTGACGTTGGAGATCGGCTGATCCCCAACGCGGACCGCAGGAGTGCCTTGATATCAGCTGCACACGAAGGCATGGCTTCGGCTCATGCAGGTGTGTCAGCTACGGTTTCCATCTTGCAGCAGCGTTATTGGTGGCGTGGGTTATATAAAGACACCCGTGCTTTTGTGCTTTCTTGCGACGTTTGTCAACAGATTAAGCCTTCCACGGTAACACGTCCACCACAAACACCGCTCTGCATTGCTAACAGACCCTTTGGGTGCGTTTACTTGGATCACTGCGGTCCATTCTCATCAGACACTGCTTATAAATACATCTTAGTGGCAGTGGACTCGTGCACACGGTTTCTCTGGGTCTGGCCACAACGGAGTGCTGACGCCCGAAATGTAATCAGGGATTTGCGTGTCTTTGTGGGAATTTTCGCATGCGGCACCTTCCATTCGGACCAGGGTCCAGCGTTTGCCTCTAGGGCTTACAAGGATGCAATGGCTTCGCTTGGGGTGCGGGTGAAATTTTCGTCTCCGTATAGGCCTGAGGGCAACTCTATCGTTGAACGAATGAACCGTGACTTAAAGCAATCCTTAACAGCTAGGGTTTTAGGTACTGGCAGGAACTGGCTGGCCCATTTGTATACCGTTCAGCGTGCACTTAATAATCTCCCTAGAAGACCTCTGGGTGGGCGGACCCCATACGAAATGCTCTTTGGCATAAGAATGTTTGTGCCTGACCTTGAGGGTCCAGACATCGCGGCGCAATCCGCCAAGTTTGATGTAGATAACCATTCTGCTATGTTACAGGACTTACAAGAAGCCCGAGACAAACTTGCAACTACACATTTACCTTCAGTCACAGATCCTGCGTTGCAGATTCCGGTAGCCGGCTGGCTTCCAAAGATTGGAGAACTGGTTCGAGAGAAGGTGGAAAACAAAAAAGAATTTGGCCCCTCTTTTCGTGCACCGGTTCCAGTTCTGGGCTTGAAGGGAACACGTACAGTCATTTTACCACCGCTTCCTGGTCGCAAAGAGAACAGATACATCTCAATTGAAAATGTCAAGCTACAGCGCCTGGCCGATCCTGAATAGTGTCACACCAGCGGTCTCTTGTCCTGCCATTTATCGGACATATGTTCATAGTCCATCTGCACGAACGATCGCTGATGCTGTAATTGAGATGGTTGATTTGCCTGAAACTACGATTGATCCCCAACTCTCCACCAATATCGACGAGGACGAGTATACTTATCCTGCATCAGAATCGGTGGCACATCAACCAACAACGCCACTAAGCCCGACTCGTTATTCCTTTGATTCGGATTCCACATCTTCAAAAGTTCCATCCAAGTGCAGTATTTTTATATCCTGGTTTAGAGACAATTTTTTGATTCCCCCTGGACATACATCTGGTTGGTACTTTTCTTGATATTTTTGTTCATGTCCATTGGCTTTGTCATAGTGTTTTTTCTACTAATCAATGGTCACTATTTACCTGAACGCTCTGCTGTAGACTATGTTTCTGGAACTTTGGCTCCTCATTCCTCGTCTCACATCATGAAGCGTGACCACACATTTGTGAACATTTCAGCCTTCCCAGTTGCTGATGGCATCGTATGGGATGCAGTGAACTATCAAATCCATGGTCCGACGGAAATTATTAATGTACCTAATGTCCTTCGTGTTTCAATGGGTGATGTAGTACAAAACAATATTCATTCTGATGATTGGGATGTGCATGCCGTTGAAGCATTGTTTGCCGATTTAAAATATTATGCATCTTTTAATGCTGAAGATCTATATATGAATTCTGCTAATTATGCCGATTTGTATTGTTACCAACATTGGGGTAATCATTTTCTCCATAAGCCCAGTGCCCTGCGTAGTTCTGTTAACTATACCCAATGGGAACATTGTCCAAACCCCTTGCCAGGTAGCTCTCAAACTCTTCGAAATAAGTTTAATTATTTTACTGATTTTAATCGGTCGAACCCTGCATCCTATTATTTTAGACTTAATAACACATCAACTCAGAAAATTATGTTGACACACACCAAATTGCTTTATTCAGGTTCCTTTCTAAGTGCCCTAGCTGTGGGTGGTTATGAGTACTGGGATAATACAGTGGATTTAAAATCTATTTGGGGCTCCAAGCCATGGCAGGTACAGGGAAACGAGGCGTTGCATCGTGCTTGCCTCATCCCTACCCAAATTATGTTCCTAAATGCTTCTATCTATCAGACTACATGTTGGGGCTTAGCAACCACTAAACAATTGAATACGCCATCAATACCATCCCTGTCGAGTTTTCCAAATGAAAGCTCACGATTCAATATGTCCCTCGTGTCCCTGCAGGCAATGTTACAAAATAATTCGTTTAATGTTTCTGAGCTGGTTCAGTCACCCTGGTTAATATGGCCTATATCATCTAATGCATGTCAAATGCGTTTTCATGATGCTGGTGCTAGCTACACACAGAATAGGCCTGATCCGAGGTTTACTGATGCCCGTACTGTCACTACATACTCTGTTGGTAAATTATGCAAACAATGGCTGCAACATTCGTCCCTTGATTCTGTTAAACAACATATGTCCCTCCTTACAGGCAATATTGATCTGTCCGACTTTGTTTTGGGACCTCGTGGTCCCCGACCTAAAAGATTCATTTATGAAACATATAATGAACTCTGGAAGCTATCACAAATGGAAGCTGCTTCCCGTCTTCGGGAAATAGATCAAGCAAATATGGAAAAGGTGCTTGCTGTTGTTGACAATAGTATTAATACCCTGTCTTCTCACATTTACACTTTAGAGAATATTGTGTCCTCTGTTGTTGATATTGTACAAGATGATGTTTCTATGCTATATCATGGTCAGAATCAATTGCGCTCGGTTATGCAGTTTGCATGGACTTTGCAAACACTTAAGTTGGGTAAAGTGCCGTGGCATTTCTTGAACACCTCTGCCTTGTTTCTACCTTTTAACTTAACTGATAAACAGCAATTTATGTCCATGAAAGATGCAACATACACTCTATTACATATCGAAAAGGTGGAACCTTTGCCGTTCTCTGTTGCAGAACTCGATTCTGCTGTATGGCTAGTTCATGGGGTTATCGTTTTACCTTTTTCCTTGTTTGAATTTGACTCGTGCATGAAACATTATCCTGTGGGCCGTTACCGGCCATTGGGCAGTGCTTTCCTGCATGAACTCTGGTCCTTGCCTTTCATGTATAAATGCCTTCGGGACGGCAAGGAAGTCTTTCTCACGGGGGAGTACTGCGACTCGACTATAGGTCATTCGCTTATTTGTAAACACATTAAATTGCATGGCTCATGTAGCGTTTCCTCTCCTAATCTTGCTTGTGTGCTGAAAGGTATTCCTGCTCCTGTTATTTCGCCTACTTTCACTCTCCTTTCCAATGGTAGTTATTTACTTTTAAATAACGAAAACTGTTGTGGCCTGCAGGCTGGCATTCCTTACATTGTAACAGTTTCGCACAGGGTTGTCTGCTGCAAAAATGTGCTTTTTCCTCCCCCTCATGGCAAGGTTGATATCTCTATTTGGCCTTCCATCCCTACCATGGAAGCAGATTTCAATAGACTGAGCAGAATAAAGGCACTATTATTAAGCGAGGAAGTTATGCTCACGTCCGCCCGGGAGACATTCATTCTCCAGGTGGCGAGTACTCACAGTGAAATACAGGCCCTTTTAAACACTAATCTCCCCCAACATTTTGGGGAGTTAATACATCGTATTTTTAACGCATCTAACACTGAAGGCCTAGTACACTTTTTTAAGGTCGTTGGGTCGGGCTTGGTGTCCTCCTTCCAAACTATTTTTGGTGTCATCCCGGCTTTCATACATTCTATATTTTCCAGTGTCTTTGGCGGTTTCCCATTGATCCTCGCTTTAGCGGCTGGTGTCTTGCTCTTGATTTGCTTTCTGCGCAATGGCTGCTCCCCGATGGGACCTGCTCGATCCAGAACGCCTCCAGCTGCTCCGTGAGCGCCTTTTGGCCGGTTTTGGTGTCTTGCCATTGGCGACACTGAGTGTGTCATATACTCTTTCATTTCGCTTTGCGTATTTCACTTGCGTGCAACCTGTGATGACTTGTGTCCGCTGTCCTTTCACCTGGACTCTGGATTATTGCCTCTCCAATTCGTCATTGTCTGTTCCGGATTTTGTTCAGTTGATGGGTCCCTTAGAGGCCCATGAGCAGGACTGTTCCATCGCTGGCTGTATGGCGCGTGCGGCTGCACTGGGGATTTTGGCGCAATGGGATATCTGGGCGGCTGCCCAGGATCTCCTACAACGAAGCTGTTTCGATTATCACGCAAGCTGTCCCGCATTGCTTCTGGATGCTCCCTTTGCTGAGGAGCATTCCTGCTCTTTTGAACTCATGGATTGGATGGCATCTATGTTTTTTGACGATTCCAATGATGAACTCTTGGAGGGTATGGCTTTTTCCTGCACTTTCACTTTCATGGATTGACCTGCCCTTCGCCGTTTGGGCGCTCCCTGTGCTCCGACGTCTATTTTTCTCCTCTGATGGGCCTCTGTCCTGGCCGCCGGACTGTCCAGGGGAGGGTGTCTTGTGGATTGTTACCTGCCTTGTTATGTTGGCCTAGGCCTGGCTGCCATGCTGCTTTTCTTTGCGCACGTTACACTGAGCCGGGCCTTCCTCGCCCTTTGCTCGTGCCAAGTTCTTTTGCACTGTCTGCATCTTCTGTTGTTCACCTTTTTGGGCTCAGTCTGCACAAACATGTACAAGGTCGCATAACAATGTATTTTGGTTCTTCCTGATATGGCCAGTCTCGCGCACCCAGACATAACATTATGTGCAATTGCCATGAAGAATTTGATATGCTTTTAATGCTGTGGTTTACTAGCGCTTAAGGCACTTGGAGAAATCCCTCACAGTGAGAAGAGCTATGATGTCCTGCTGATGTAATTCTGCATCTAGAGACTGAGGTATGGGGGTTCGCTAGTCAAAGCCCAGAGGTCTTCTATTATTATAATGAACTATCATACTGCAAGGGGAGGGTGGTAATGTTATTTATACGTTTATCCACTGAGCTCCGAGATGCTTTCCCCTTTTGTATTCTATGGAATTGTAACCATGCTGCTTATATTAGTCATATGCATTATGCTATTAGTACTGACACGTGTACTGTACATTAGAGCACGTAAGTTGGAATAAACATTTTAACCTATCCAGTGTCTCTTCCTACGCACCTTGTGGACAAGTACGAGTGAGTGGTGAAAGAGTGTTCTTGCTTCTGTGAGTCCTGAGATAAAGATACCGTGTTCTGGGTTGTCCAAACATTAGTACTTGGGTGCTAATGGGATGCTAAGCTAGTTGGGTTGGGGTTTTTGGGTGCTACGGTATATGGTGGCAAACCACTGTATTCCGGGGTCCCATTTTCCTGTGCATAGCTCTGTGTATGTGCAGAAACCTTATGACAATAGGTGATGATAAATGAAAGTTTAAAACCTAGGCGATCCCACTGGTGAAATGGATGCAAATCTTTTTTTATAATATATTGCACACTTCACAGAGCCAAATGTAAATGAAGCCCTGAGTCAGAGTTACTTCCCCTTAGCGAGGAGTAAGGACATCCAGTCCTGGCCTCGGCTGCAAACTTCCTGCCCACTCAGCACGTCAGTTAATGTCACTTGACTTCCTGTTTACCAGTGAAGCGGCCGGGTCACGGCGTGGCTCGTCAGCGAAAGTTTCTGACAAGACGAGTCATCTCGCCCCAAAAATAGAGCAGCCTTCCCTTCCCGACCGCTCGTGGGCACCAGCACTCAAACCAATGCTCTCTACTGTTCATTGGTAAAATATGCACCTTGTACCTTATGTTTGTCTCTGCAGCGCCTTGAAACCATTGAGAAGCGGCTTCCCAACTTTACCCTGCCGTTTGTTGCCCGTATTGGGTCCAGGCCTTTTTTAATCTACGTCGAATTTTACACCCACCAACACTTCCGGTCCTTAGTCTCCCGTGACGGGCATTTCGGCAGAGGTGGCAACTCATGGTACAAATCAGTGCTAGCACTGGCAGGGTGCCCAGTGGTGGCATGATGAGCACGTATCTAGGCCTACAGGTTTGGTGGCCTGACGTCAGCCAGAAGAAGCCCCGAGTCAGACGAGGGCAGATCTCACACCCTAGAAATCCGAGGTGCCACTCGAGGGCACGGGAGTGGCACCTTCAGGAACTCCCTGGCATGTCCTGAAGCACACCCTGTGCCAGGCAAGGTAAGGAGACTCCAGCTTCCGGAAAGGCTGATGCCCCAGATCTGAGCCTCCACCAGATAGATGCTGTACAGGGCGAGCTGGGAGTCACCTCTGACAAATACTGCGGCAGGACTGCCACCTCGCTCAAGGCTCCACACGGCGTACGGGCACCAAGTTAGTCTCATAAGAGGCACAGGTTACCAAGCAAACTCACATTAAGCGAAAGGCGACTAGGCGAACATAAAGAAACATCTTCCACACAGCAGACAATGCAGCAGGGTCAAGTCCACCACTTCAAAGTCATGGAATGATATAGCACAACTGGGCCATGCTGACCACCCATCACCGAGCAACAACTTACAAGAATGACCATTCCACCATCCTGATATCGCCCTTCTATTTCTCTTACTAAACTTCCACTGTCTCGTCAGGTGTAACTGGGGGCCGGTAACTCTTTGGGACCAACACGTATACAAGGGTGCCGGGATGCGGGAATGTGGTGACCTCATGTGTGTGCATATGTACGGCAGCCTCAAGGTCACCCCAACCCTCACTCTACATTTGTACCCATGCTGCCACCTGATGTTTGGAGCCAGGAAATCTTAACTATACAAGAATGCGTTAGTAGAGACCGCTACAACATGGGTTGCACGACTGACTCTTTAGTCAACGTAGTCCTTAATTTGGAGATGGTTACACAGGTCACCTCGCTGGCTAAATGGAAAAGTAGCGCTATTACACAACAGGTGCCAGCGCCATCTGGATAAAAGATTCAGGGAATACAAGAATCACTCACACAGGAGCATCACTCTTACCCCTAATTGCTCTATGGAGGACGACGACGACAAGGATCCACTCCACTCAATTCATCGTTAGTCAAAGCAATGCTGGACTCCCAACGAATCCTAAGCTCCCCCAGTGTAAACAGCAAAAAAGCAACTGGACGAGGCGGGCTAGTCTGTGGGCTACCTCTGGGACTAACTTTCAAAAGCAGTCACTGGTGGCTAGCCATTTTAATGCTGCCGGAGGGGAAATTAAAAACAAGTCCTAAAGCAGCAGCACCTACGCTTGGACAAGAAAGTAAATCCACCCAGCTTCAGCCCACCCTCTCTGGGTGACTGCATAGATCAAGATCGTATTGTCAGTTCGGGGACCTGAAGAGTCTGGTTTTGTTCGGTTATCCATCATCTCCATGTGGCAGGCGTGGGTAGCAGGGACAATCAGAGACCAGGGTTGCTTGAGGGCTACCAAAGGGGCTTAATTCAGCGCATCCAGCTAACAGGTTTCTGATGGTCACATCCTGCCTCCAAGGGTACCCTTTTCTCCACCAGAAAGCTTCTGGAGAACAACCCTACCAAGCACCACTTAACTGAGGGTGTAGGACCAGAGTACTGCTAAGTGGGATGCTGAAATTTAAAGCTTGTCAAACACTCAACTCCCAAAATATTCTAAACCCAAGCACATGCTGTCACTCACCAACCGACTCAATCAGTTTGTTGCATCACTCATCTCACGCTCTCTTTTCCTCGTAACAGCAAATCTAGTGACCAGTCACTCACAGAAACCTGCCTGTTACGAAAAGGCCCTACACTAAGGTCATTACATTATTACTAATGAGAGTGGTGTGGTATTCACTTATATTATTTCCTAGTATGGTTTCCATTTAATCTGTAAGACTTATGTAAGCAGCTCTAGAATTAGAATGTGTTACTGCCTAGCTGCAAGCGACCAGGTGCTCCAGTGTCAGTTGCTGCTGTGTGTCCTGTGGTTAGGACGCTCCTACCTTGTACTTAGAATAAAGAAAGAACTTCATCTTTACTCTGCCTCCTGTGGTACATCATTACACTGGCGACGACCGGAAGTGGACGATACCCACGAAGATATTCAAGGATCTTCAAAGAAACTCTACAACCCTACTCTCGCAAGACTTTGACACCTGGTGGAATCACTTCTAATCAAGCGAAGCGTCCTAACACAGATAAGTGAATCTCACAAAATTAAGGTACTGTGCTTGACTTAATACCGCGCCCTTGCCGCCTCTTTAAAGTTTAGCGCAAAGAAATTTTTATACGCGTACTCATTTTCTAATCAAACGATAAGTGAGACTCTTGATATCCCTCTTCACTTCAAGATTTACACAGCGGACATTGTATATTGCTGCCCCTTATGTACTTCAACATTTTAAATGTACTTTTGATTAAGCGCTTACAACGGCACGCTCACCTGCTGTATTTATTTAAATTTGACCTCGCACTCCATATGTGTGTTCGGCTGCTCGAGTCTCTTCGCATCACAGCCAGCCGTGTACCAGCGTCTTCATTACGTCTTCACGCTGCGCGTCACTCTGAATCGTGTCCTAGCAACGCGTCACAATCAGCCGTGTAGCAGCGTCTCCAACACGCCTTCACGCTGCACTTCAAGGTCTCCTTAGCAACGAGTTGACGCCATTCTTACACGTCACAAAGGCAACCCTACAGCTCTACAAGCCTGCTCTGCGCATTAATAAATGCGCTACTACAAGTTGCTTGTTTTTTCAAACAGCGCTGACAAGCACAGCATACAACTTTACAAGTCACATTCTTAAATACTCTATTACGAGTTGCTTGTTGTTCAAAAACGCTGACAAGCAAAGCAGTTTACTTATTTAATGCGCATTTGTGTGTAAGAATCTCTTTTAATTTTATTTTCTACGCTGATGCACACAGCAATTTTAATACTTCAAGTCAACCATCCGCTGTTACAGCACAAATCAATACAACGATATCTGCGCATTTGTGTATCAGCATTTCTTCGGTTTTCTTTTCTCCACGCTGATACACACAGCAATTTCAAATAAGTCAAGCCTACTATTCGCTGATGCACACAGCTCAAGTTAATACTGTTTTATTCAAGGTGTGCTCACTACGCTGCTACACACAGCAAACTTTTCTCGAATTATTTCACTTTGGTATTAACCCTGTGACTGAACTATAAAAAAAAAAATTTTAAGTTAAAAAAAAAAATAGTTTACATTTTATAAAGCATAACCTTTACATCTGTCCTCAACATGCAAAACGTAACACCTCCACCCTTCTTTCTTTCAAATCCTGGTGACCCACCTTTGCGTTGGTCGAAATGGAAAAAAGTATTCCTCAATTATGCCAGGGTCTGTGGCGTATCTTTAAGTGCAGAGAGGAAATCTGCACTATTGTTGCATTGTTTGGGGTCAGAGGGCCAAGACGTGTTTGAACATCTTCCTTTTCTTAGACGATGGCGAATCTGACAACCTTAATGAATTTGAAATTTGTCTAAAAAAACTAGATAAACATTATCTCCCAAAATTAAGCACCATATTAGAACGTTACCATTTCGGAAGCGTGTACAAAAATCAGACGAATCTGTCGAAACTTATAACACAGCCTTACGCAAGTTAGGTGCTTCTTGCAAATTTGAAGGGTCATTGGAAGAACACATACGTGATCAATTCATGCTTGGTTGTAATGTTGAAAAGATAAAAGATGAGCTTTGGCAAAAAGACGATCCGAAGCTCGATGAGGTGATTGTCTTAGCCAAGAGAATAGAACATTCCTTAGCTTGTGTGGAAGTAATAAAAAAGGAGAATGGGGTCGTGGAAGAGAAAGTACACACTATCAACAAAACCCCTGCAAAACCTTCGTGGAAACACAATGAACCTGCTTGGAAAGGTCGTTCAGCTAATAACTTTTCTTCTACTTCCAGATGGAAAGAAAATGTTAAATTTAAATGTTACCGTTGTGATTTTTTTGGTCATCTTGCAAATGACAAATCTTGTCCTGCTCTTTCTTCTAAGTGCCACAACTGCGGGAGGGTTGGTCACGTCGCTAAAGCTTGTAGAGCCAAAAAGTCTAAATCAAATAAACGTGTCAAGGAGATTTTCTTCGAAAGTGATGACTCTGAACTTGAACATGATGATCTACATTGTGGAGAGATCTTGACATCCTGTGTAAACAACAAGTGCAAGGGGCCTGTTGATACTGTTCTTGTGAATGACTAACATTAGAATGCTCTTTGATTCAGGTGCTAAAATCTCTCTTATACCCAAAGATTTCTTTGATTTAAAACTACATGGTAAAGTGAAGGTATATAAGCCAGACATCAGACCTTTAGCATATGGAGGGCAACCCATAAAACTTTTTGGTTATTTTCTTGGGAATATTGAATATAAACAAAGGTTAACTGCTGGGAAAATTTACATATCATGCAGAGGGGACAGCATTATCAGCTGGTTTCACCAGGCTGACTTGGGAGTTTCACTTATTCCTGGTGCTGATCCCTGCATTGTCTTGAGAGACATCTCCTCGCTTTCTTCCACAAAAAATATTGATTCAGAACAAGTTTGCAAGGATGTCTCAAGTGTGAGTGATTCCAGCTCTAAGCTATGAGCTGAATTCAAAGAGGTCTTTAACGAAAAGTTAGGTTGTCTCTCTAACTATGTTCACAAAATAATCCTAAAACCTGATTCTGTTCCTGTCACGTGCAAGGTACGAAACGTTCCTCTGGCTATGAAAGAATCTATGCGTTTAGAACTTGATAAATTAAAGTGTGACGGGATTATTGTTGAAACTGAGGCTAGTCAGTGGTTGGCTCCAGTTGTCCTTGCACGCAAGGCCTCCGGTGAAGTACGCTTATGTGTGGACTTACGTGCACTTAATCGTGCAGTTGTTGCGGACAGGTACCCTCTCCCCAACATCACAGAAATGCTGGCACAATTAAGAGATTCAAGTATTTTTTCCACACTAGACTTGCGTGCCGCCTATCATCAAGTTAAGATAGATCCTACTTCCATGGATCTGACTGCCTTTATTACTCCTTTTGGGACTTACAAGTTCACACGGCTTCCTTTCGGCTTAGTCTCTGCAGCATCTGTTTTTCAGAGGGCTATGGAGGATGTGTTAAAAGGGATAGAGGGAGTGAATATTTATCAAGACGATGTGTTGATTCATGGTTCTTCACAAGTTGAACATGATGCAAGATTGAGATGTGTTCTCACACGATTTCGCATGAGAGGTTTAACTCTTCGTGAGAATAAATGTAAGTTTAACCTAGCTGAAATAGATGATCTTGGCCATCGTTTGACATGCAAAGGGGTCAAACCTAGGTAGCGTTTGGTAAAGACTATTGATGAACTACCCACTCCTCAATCAAGGGACGAACTAATAACTTTTCTAGGTATGGCTGAATACTATAACAAGTTCGTGCCACGTTTTGCCAGTCGTACTCACACTCTCAGGTCTCTCTTAAAAAAGGGGGTAAAGTTCTTATGGTCACCACAGTGTCAATTGGAGTTTGAAGAAATTAAGAGAGCACTCAATTCAGCTCCTTCCTTGCAGAGCTTTGACTCTTCTGCTGACTCTGTTTTAGTCACTGACGCAAGTTCTAAAGGTTTGGGAGCTGTTCTTAAACAAATTAAAGATGGGAAAGAGGAAACCATTATGTTTCTTTCGATAGCTCTTGTCGGTCCTGAATTGCAATATTCTGTGATTGAAAAAGAAGCACTTTGTATTTTTTGGGCGATCAAAAAGCTTAAGAAGTTTCTCTGGGGCACCTCTTTCATCGTGCATTCAGATCACAAGCCACTTAAAGATTTATTTTGCAAGAAAGATTTAGATGCGGTTTCTTCTAGGATTTGTAGGTGGGTTATAGCGCTCCAAGATTTTGATTTTGTTGTAAGGTATATCCCAGGGATTGACAACAAAGTTGCTGATTGTCTTTCACGTTTAATACCCAAAGACTCTACTTACCTTGACTCTGAAGACTCGTGGGAGATAGACAATTTCAAGGTGGGTGAGGTTGTTGAAGGTGTTGTATCTGAGAATGGAGAGACTCCTTAAAAAAATGACATGGTATTGCTCGAGGTTTGCAAGTTAGTGTCTAGTGGGTGGACGGGTATTAAGTCCCTGTCTGATGATGTGCGGAAATTTTGGAATGTAAGACATGAACTTTCAGTGTACAATGATCTCTTGTGGAGAGGAACGCGCCTTGTTCCTCCGTTTCCTCTTCGCGAGAAAATCATCCATTTGGCACACGATGGTCACCAAGGTATCTCCAAAACCAAGGAGAGAGTCCGTTTGCACTTCTGGTGGCCAGGTGTTGACATTCTGGTTGAACGTTTGGTCAGAGACTGCTCTGAGTGTATGATGTCTGACAAAGTATGCAAAACTAGAACTCAACCTATGATTATTCGTGAACCTCCATCTAGGTGTTGGCAAAATGTTGCCCTTGATCTTTTGGGTCCTGTCTCTTCCAAATCAGGTCAGTTTTACGTTTTGGTACTTATTGACATGTTCTCTAGGTGGCCAGAAGTAAAGGTTACTCAAGGTATTGAAACCAGAGATGTTATAAAATTGTTAGAAAACATTTTTTACAGGAGGGTCTCCCGAGACTCTCTTAACTGACAATGGGGTACAACTTGTCTCCAGAGAGATGGAGGACTTTTAGCAAAAAAAGGAATTGTTCATAAACGGTGCTCTCTTTATCACCCAGAGTGTAATGGGATGGTTGAGAGATTCAACTGTGTCTTAAAAGAATCTATTCAGTCAGCCAAGGAGCAAGGTCGTGACTGGAGAAGCGCATTACTTGAGAAAGTCATGGCTTATCGCTTAACTCCTCACTCTACTACTGAGAAAGTTCCCTTTGAGTTGTTTAGGGGACGCACACCCAACAGTCATTTATTTCAATCTTGGATGAGAGGGAACGGGGCTGATATTGGTCTCTCTGAGGATCCTCAGTGGAGGTCTCTCCAAGATTCCAAGTCTCAAAAAATGAAAGCTAATTTTGATGCCAGACATGCAGTTGCTCGTACTGTAGTTAATATAGGGGATTGTGTGAGGGTACGATTTCCACAGAAAATTGGAAGTACTAAGTTCTCTACACCGCGTAAAGTTGTTAAGTTATTTCTCAATGCTGTTAAACTTGATGATGGCCGCATTTGGAATCTTAATAGAATTGCCCTCGTAAGTTCCTCTGCCCCACCTATTTCTCATACTCAACCTTCATCTTCAAAATGCATTCCTCCTCTGCGAAGGAGTACTCGTTCATGCTCGACTCCTGTGAAACTTCATGATTATGTCTGTAATTAGGTGTATCAGATATTGTTCACAAATTTGTGTTTGGGGGAAGGTGTGTGGTATTCACTTATATTATTTCCTAGTATGGTTTCCATTTAATCTGTAAGACTTATGTAAGCAGCTCTAGAATTAGAATGTGTTACTGCCTAGCTGCAAGGCTGCCTAGCGACCAGGTGCTCCAGTGTCAGTTGCTGCTGTGTGTCCTGTGGTTAGGACGCTCCTACCTTGTACTTAGAATAAAGAAAGAACTTCATCTTTACTCTGCCTCCTGTGGTACATCATTACAAGTGGCCAGTTAATCCAGACCACTACCCTAATCGTAAGCAATCGCGTCTCACAATAGTGACGTCACCACCACTCTAATGCCAGGGAGCAATGTCCATTGAGGGTTACAATCTCACTGCTCCAATGCCACAGAATGTCGTCTTAGGAAACCCCTGACATGCCAAGCAATGACGTCTTACAAAAGTGACAACCTCACCATCCAAAGGCTATTGTTTGACATCCTGTGGGAGTGGCAACCCCACCACCAAAATGGTATGGCTTAACGTCCTACAAGGATGTCAAACCCACTGCCCTGAAGCCATCGAATGTTGCCTTATGAAAACACCCTAATGTCAAGCAATGATGTCTTCTAACAGTGACAAAGCCAGCAGCCTACTGTAATGTAACAGCGGTGACAAGGCCATCATCCTTCAGGAAGTCACATCACACGACTGGCAACACTGCCATCGGAATGTCATTGAATTACGTACTAGGACAGTCACTGAACTACCAGGCTAATGTCAAGGAATGATATCAAAGTGACAAGTACACCACCGTGACACCATGAAATGACATCAGTTTCACGGAGTTATAGTGCACAAAAGACATAGGTCACTAACCTTTATCGAGTTACACCTTACAAGAACGACCCTGCTGCCATCCTGGTATCATTCAATGATTTATTATAAAGCTAATGTCATTGAAAGGTACTTTACAACAAGGCAATATACCGACAACCTCAATGTGAAGAGATGAAAGCTAACAAGAGGGACACACAATGAGGTCTCACAATAATCATATGCTGTGACTGCGACAGCTATGTTCATACTCATCCTAATCAAATACAGTCACAGTCTCCACGACATCACGGAGTGTGTCAAAAATCCAAAACCGAATCCAACGGAACTTCCTGCAGTATGAGGTCATGACTGCCGCCAAACAATAACTTCTTGCAACATAGAACCAAACATGGTCTGAACAATCCTAAATAATTAAGTGTTCAAACCTTCATGAAATGCACCTAAACCTAATTTATTCAGGAATATTAAAAGGCACAGCTTCACCCCGAGCCAGCTTACACCACCCTTTAATGTCACCTCTGCTCCCCAACCCCCAGCCTTCAATGCTTCTTCACCCCCATCCACTCTGCCTTGACTGACACTCTTCTATTGATGCTCAGTTCCTCACAACTCCAAGGTCACAACATCCCTGACATTTCATCTGCCCCCCCTCCCCCCCCAACCCCCAATGCCAGATATCAGTAGCTCTTCAACCTCAGGGTCTGTTTATAAAGTCTTCAAGCAGCTCATTCAATTTTTTTTTGTACAGAGGCTTCCTTTGGACCAATCAGTGCTTGGGAATGTTCACTTCACCGCTCTCTCTCCTGGACCTCCGAGATCTTCCAACAGACCGTAGTATCCCAATTACAACACTCCCGATATCCTTACGTTATCCTGAAACTATTGCAAAGTGTGCATTCGACCTAGGTGTGGCAGTGAAAGCGCACTCTTTGCTTCCGTCCCATTGTGTATTCACTTTCTCTAACCATTCTCATCACCTCAGATCCCTTAGCTGCCTTTAACAATGTCCCTCACCACAGATGCTACACTGGTCCGCACTCGCCACAAAACTCACATTCAGGTTGTTGAGACTGTTCCTCAACGACTGAGAAAAGCAGGTCATGGTTTTCAGAGCTAGTGCTGGTGACGACTGTCTCCCATAATCCCACCTCTCCCCATCCTAGTCCTCAGTTACATAGTACCTTTAATGACCGCAGTCAAAACATTCACCTTCTATCCCCACGTGAATGATACTGCAACATGCTTGAAACTACACAACGGCTCCCAAGAGACGTTTGTCCACCGCTCAAACTACCACAAGAGTGGGCAGGTAGAAGAAGCTAGTCAAACACCACCCTACATGCTCAAAGACCTCACTCACCTCCCCGGTTAGGGCCTTCAACAAGAGAACCTACTACCAGATTACACCACTCAGTAAAACCTTCCTCTAAAGAGCCCACAAACCTCATGCTGCTGGAGGTAGGTACCATGGTCAATGCTGGACTATGCCAACTCCTCTGCCGGTGTACCAGAACATCACCCAGCCAGAGTGCCACATTCCAGAACCCACAAACTAGTCTGAAATAAAGAGACCCCTTTGTCCAAAGTCTACGCAGGATCCACCCCCCCCCCCAATGTGAGCAAGGATATGATTTAAGAAGCTGTGCCTGACCTAGCGCTGCACTACAGGCAGAGCTCACCTCTACTGTCACGGCTAGGTCTCACTTCCATCGCCAGGGAACCTGTGGCTGTTCTAACCTCATGCATGTAGCCGCTCACACCTCGAAGAGTGAAGGGATGAGAGAGGACACTATGATTCACTGTGCAGACCCACAGACTTTAGAACAGCCTGCCTCTCACGTCAGATCAACCCTGCCTTGATCTCTTCGACGAGAGCCCTTAAAACCGTCCTAGTCAGGGTCTACTGTGAACTGCAGCTCACACACACATTCAGCCTTTTACTCATTAGGGTTCGAAAACTTGAGTGCCATTACCTTGGGTAATAATAACACCTGTCTCTTACAGGGCTTAGAGGTGCGGTATGAAGCGCTATATCAAAGAAGATGATATTATTAGGTCACTAATACCAAAGACCGCTGACCGAAAGCAGACAGCCTGCAAGGACAGTAACGTAGGGATTATAAGTATGCAAGGCTGCGTGTCATCTGAGGCAGCCTGACAACCAGCAAGGAATTAGTGCCGCTTCTCGGGAAGACGTTTGCATAAATGTTCTTAATGGCGTCTTTCCTGATGGAGGTCACAGAATGCGTGGTGCGTCTAGCAGAGAGCTGACGTGAGTGGCAGCAAGTCCATCAAACCCGCATGGGCTGCAGGTACGAGTAGGAGGGTCTTCAATACAGGCCCGGGCCCCACATTAAAAGTAGCCCACATTTGCAAATCAGGGCAGTTTTAAACTTGCAAAAACAAGCTCTATCGGTGCTTTGCAAGGTATGGGACACTGCATGCATTTGTGCTTGCTGCAGACACGGTTTATGGTAATATTAGAGAACTCAACAATAAAAACTGGCCCACCAGGCAATAAAAGTGGCAGACCAGCCCTTTGGGCGGTGCCAGATTGATCAACGCCACATTGGTGAGCACTGGCCACAGGAGGGGCCGATACCTGTCCCAGGGGTGGGGCACACAAACGGCATTTGCCGTTCTGGTATTTACTTACATCCCTAATGTCACCCCCCCAACACTTACAACAAGCAAGTCTGTGATGTCACGTAAAGATGTCGTATGACACGGCAAGAGACCCGCGTTCCTAAAGACACGGAGTGAAGTCTTGAAAGCAGTGACAACAAGCCCACCACTATTGCATGTCATAAAATTGTTTTTTTTTTTAAATTGTGAACCTCAACACCAAGACAGTGGAGTGCAGTACAAAAAAGCTAAACAACCTTATTTCATAGTTTATATTTTTACGGTTCTCTACAGTTTCAGAAAGCACAAAACACCAAGAAGTTAGCTTGAAATTTGCACTGAGAAAAATTATGTCTTCAGAGGCATGAAAAATTCTGAAGTAGTCGCTTGACATAAGTTTGATGGCATTTTAACTGCATAGCATGAGAGCAGTCAAGAAATAGGCCTGTTTTAGCGTCCTAGAGATTTACTCTGCGAGCGGTGCTATAGGGAAGCTCCTAACGGCCTTACATGTGATCCAACAAAATCTGATTGCAGTTCTTGCTGATATCAAGCGCATGCGGATGCCAAAAATAACTGGTTTGATACAATCAGACCATTTGGCGTCATTGACAAAACAAGTGTCAGTGTAAAAAATCACAGTGTATGGCCAGAGAAAGGATTTAGCTAGGCTTGGCAGCACAGCATTCTTTCTATCACATCACTAATGGTATCATTAAAAGCCCTAAGTTTCATGGTACCATCCAGGTGCTCATAAAAACAGGGGGTACATAAATTTTACTAAAAGATTCGGACGACACTTTGTGCCAGCGCCTTTGAAGACCACTCAAGGGGCGTCCAACCATTTGGTGTCTAATGCAGCTGTTGATCCTAAAAGGAATCATAAAATGATCTGACCACATCAATGGGCAAGCAGGATCAGCAACAATATGGGAGGATGTGGAAAGTATAATATCCAAAGTATGACCAGCTGAATGTGTGGGCCCAGAATTGATCTTATCTAAGCCTAAAGTGGCCATGTCTGCTAAGAAGCTCGCAGCCTCTACATTCTCCTTTTCTTCACTATGTACATTAAAATCTCCAAGTAACAAGAAGTGTTTGGATTCAATTATGTAAGGGCCAATTTTCTCCATAATTTTTATGTTAAAGTCTTTTAATGGCCCAGGCGGGCGATAAATAAGAGCGCCCTTTATAGTTTCTTGGGATGTCAGCTCGATTTTAAATATGCATATTTCCATCGTATTATCCAAGATGGAATCAATCACTGTAACTTTCAATGCCTCTCTATATATTATGGCAACCCCGCCACCCACTTTCCCTACTCTGTCCAGCCTAAGGATCCGGTAGTACTCAGGGAGGGCGAGGGCAATGTCAGGCAAGGAAGTGGGTTTAAGCCATGTTTCTGTTAGGAAGCCAAGATCAGGGGATTCCGAGGACACCAGATCCCAGAGTTCAATGGCATGTTTAGGTAGCGAACGTACGTTTGCCAGAAACCCCTTCCACGAACAAACCGGATTCGAAGAGTGGGGCCTAGCAAGACTATTAGCCGTCACACCCTGTCAGGCTCTCCCTAATAGCATTATATCCTTGAATGCCCGATGTAGTATCAATGCAAGTAAAATGATAGTGCGAACAGGCAAAAGGACCTTCCAGATTAGCAATTGTATGAGCATGCAGACATGGTGACAGATCATGTCTCACCTGTAGAAGTTGAGAGAACGTATCGTTGAGCCTAGGAGCGGTATCAGCCTGTAAACAGGCAGAGTTTCTGGCTCCTGGCGACATACCGGCGCGGACTGGCGCAGACGGGTTTGCCTTTGGCGGGACTTCGGCGCGCCAGCGGCGCGCCCGCTGCGCGGCCGTGCAAGCATGATGTTTAAATACACCCACTAATGCCGGAAGTAGAGGTTCAGGGGGAGGAGCCGCGTCCCTCCACACAAGCGGCACCAAAAGCCACGGTGGACCGGGGATCGGCTGTCAGCTAAAGTGCGAGTGCTAAGGTGAGCTTTATTAAAAATGCCTTGCAAGCACAACGTTAAAAAAGTCAAAATGATCAGCAATCTAAAAATACACAGCAAATTACTGTTTTTCAACGAGCATGTCACTGTGCTTGCAGGTGTGCTATTATCATTGAAACATGGAACTATCTCCCTCCAGTCTCTAAAGAGAAGGTCCACCTTTAGTAATGCAGAAGATGCTTCAGAAGCCCTCTCTTTCCAGGCCTTTGGTGACGAACAGCCCAGGCTTGGACTCTCGCTCGTTGGCTACCTCCTCCCTCGCCGCCGACTGCTTTTCTCTTCTAAGCCAAGTGCCAGAGGCTCTGTTCCGGGTCTGCTTGAACTGTGCACATCACTGGGTGGATCAATACCTCCTTACAATAGTGAGAAAGTGACTGTCTATCGTGGCGGGCCTACAGTGCTAATCATAGACGGTAGCTGTCAATACCTGAAGAAACCTCTGCACATTGCGCCAATTCACATGGCCACACACGTCCATAACCCCCACGGGCTTACAATGGTGATGCACTTCCTCAGTCTCCCACATGCAACTCCTGGTTTCAGTGTAGAATACAATTATATGACCGAATCAGGGGCAGATGAGGAGTAAAGGAAACAAAAATGCTGACATCCAACATATTGTTAGTGCCACATTTCTCAGCCTTCCAGTGGAAGCCCTCCAATGAAACCTGAGCAAAGGACACTGACCTCTTGAAGTGGTTCACCAGAACCCCCACGATCTCCCCAATTCGGTTATCAAGCGTCGGCTGCTGGCAGCACAGGCAGACGATGAGGTCCTTGTTGTCTTTGGTGTGGAAGACCACTAGCTGGTCCTTTCCATTGGAGACACTTAAGCCAGAAACCTGCAGAAAGAAGAAGAAAGCCACAAACGCCGCAGTGAGAAGCTTCAAGGCAGATTGGTACTTTGTTTCATACAAATGCTTAGTGCAACAACTTCACTGTGATCATAGCCACTTCTTATTCGAGCTCAGATCAGTGATGACCTGGAACCTGCTCTTGACCTTCCATTTATTCATCTTTCAAATTCTGCACAACTTAGTTCCCTCATCACTCCCTCCCTGGACTTACTTCATTCAACTTTCTGATCTCCTTCTCAACCCACACCAATCTGTTTGATTTTCATCTAATAGGTCTCTACGTCCCCATTGCCTTGCTGCCCCACTTACTAGAGATTTCACCTGAGCAAAATGGCCTACCTTTGTCTCTAGAAGGTTCAGTGTTTTGGCAGAGAGCGGGAGGAGACAGTGTATGAACTCATCTCAAGTGAAAAATATGATTTGTTCAAAATATTACACTGATTATGGCAATTGCCCATCCACAACAGTGATGAAGGTAATCAAATGAACAAATGTATTTTAACCTATATGGTACAAACCTGGGGTCGTATTACAATAAGTGCTTTGGGGGCGCAACGGGCGTTTGTGCCCGCTTTGCGTGCCCCCAGGTCACTTTGGTATTATAGAAGGGGGCACAGACGCTTGTACGTCCCCTTCTCTAATACCGATAGCGCTGGCGCACTTAAAACGCCAGCGCTATCAACAGAGGGTATTCCCTCATTTGCATAGGGGCGTGCCCTATGCAAATGAGGGAATTCCTTTGACTCTGCGCCCGCGCCATATTACAGACACGGGCGTAGAGTCAAAGAAGCCCTCAGCAGGCGCACTGACAGTGCGCCATTTAAAAGGAGGCGCACTGTCAGTGCCCCTCCTGACAGCAGCCCTTTGCAGGGGGTAAAGGGGGTCCCATGGACCCCCCCAGACATCCCCTTGCAGGCGGGTACAGTCACTGACTGCACCCGCCTGCAAGGGGATCTCTAAACCCCTTTGAAAGTGCAGGAGGGTGCAGCCTGCACTGTGAAAACACGGAGCGGCTGCTCTGTGTTTTCACATGAATGCCCTGTCCCCAGGGCAGGGCAAGTTTGCGGCTGCCCTGGGGGTAGCGCATACAACATAATAGGGCACTTTGTGATTGTTTGCGCCTGGCGCACCTTTTAAAAGCTGCGCCGGGAACAAACAAACAATGCATAATACGGCCCCTGGTGCGTTATAAAACAACAAGGTGCATCAGTGGGGGATGTCAGACCTGCCATCTTTTGGTGTGGTTTCCCCTTTCTTTTTGCTTCTGATCTCCTGTTTTTGACTGTGTGCTGAATTTTGTTTTTGCTGGCTTTAGGACACTGAGCCCTTTACCACTGCTGACCAGTGCTAAAGTGCAAGTGCTCTGTGTCTAAAACCTGATGGTGATCGGTTTCTCCATGATTGGCGTATATGATTTACTATTAAGTCCCTAATACAGGGCACCATGCGTGCCCAGGGTCGGTGACTTGAATGCTACGAGTGGGCCTGCAGCACCGATTGTGTCACCTACATGAGTAGTCTCGCAAACCTGTCTCAGGCCAGCCAGTGCAGGGCCCGTGTGTGCAGTTTTAAACAGCCATTTCGATCTGGTAAGTGCACCCACTTGCCAGGCCCAGACCTTCCATTTTATTACATGTAAGGCACCCCTAAGGTAGGCCCTAGGTATCCCCACGGGTAGGGTGCAGTGTGTTTAAGAGGTAGGACATGTCCTTATGAGTGATACATGTCCTGGTAGTGAAAAACTGCTAAATTTGGTGTTTACTAAAGTAAGGTCTATCTCTCCCACAGGTTAGCATTACAGCTGCTGGGTTAACAACGTACCAGTGTATCTTCCAATTGGGAGTAGATAGAAAATTGGAGTTTGGTGTCTCTGGACTCACAATTTAAAAACACATCTTTTATGGAAGGTGGTTTTTCGATTGCAGGTCTGAAAATGCCACTTTTAGAAAGTTGCCATTTTCTTACTTAACCATTCTGTGTCTTTGCCTGTCCCTAGGATACACGTCGGTGTTGGATGACAATTGGGCTTTGTCAATTCACTCTAGACAATCACTTACAAAGGGAGCTAAGGTGTGCCCTGCATATCCTGATGGCCCAACACCAGGATGATGAGCCTTCCTGAGCTAGAGTGATGGGAGGAGCTGACACTTGCACCTGAATAGGGCCGTGCCTGTCCCCAAACAAAGATGTCTCCACTCCCTGTAGCGTGTCTGGAGCCAGGGCCAGAAATGGAAGGATCTTGTGCAATACAGAGACCTTTCTTTGAAGTCTCCCTACTTCAAAGGTTAGGATGGGTACAAGTACTGGCCCTCTGACACCATATACTCGGAACACTTCTGGACTGAGGACATTCTGCCAGGAAGAAGAGCTGTTGTGCTGCCAGGAGGGACTGCCACTTTGCCGTCTGCTTTGCTGTGTTGCCCTGCTGTCTGCTGCTTCTGTCCTGGGAGTGAGAGGACTGGACTTTGCTTTCTACATTCTTCTTTTTAAAGTTTCTCCAAGGGTTTGAGTTGAGCTTGCCTCCTGTTGGAAGTCTCAGGGCCATTAATGTTTTCACCTGTAGCACCTGGGCTCATTGGCTGAGAGCCCTTGGAAGTGAGTTTCAGTGCTAGAAGAAGAAACCAATGTCAAGCGACTTCAAGACTGGCGCCTGTCTGCAACGTTGATGCCGTGCCATTGCCTGCACCGAAGCCGTGGTCTTGCTTGACTGAGACTTACAACACAGGCTCTGACGACACCGCAGCGCCTCTGAAGAACCGCCACTGCAGGAGTCCCGAGCACCGCGCCACCAACGTCTGTGACGCACTGCTCCAACTCCACAGCTGTGGCCCAGTGGTTTGACCTTGAGGCCACAAAATCAAGACCTCAAGGCTTGACCGCCGACTTCATCATCGATACCGTCCAGCAGTAAGGAACAGAGATATCGTACTGGCAACCGATGTATCACCTTCTCTACGGCTCCCATTGTCCTCGGGCATTTGCAGCTCAACGTCCCTTCACTGCCTCTAGGAATCGACGCCTAACTTGCTACAGTGACGCCTCACCTCCTTTGAGCAACCCGCCGTCCCTTATCGCCAACGTGCCAACAACCCTGCCCAGCAGTAAGGAACCGACGCATCAACTGCTTTCACTACACCTTACCTCCCCTGCGCCTCACATCATCTTTGATTTTGGACACATCCAAGGTATTGTACTGGGGTCTGCATGACTCCTGTATCTGGCCCGCGTTCTGTCGCGGTCAGACTGAACTTGTGGATTTGTCCCGGTCAAGCGTGACCCGATAGCCCTAGTCAGAGCAATTGTTTTCTAAGAACTAGAACTTTATTCAATATTGAAAACTCGGTAACTTGATTTGTGTAAGTTGGATTTTTTTGTTTTGGTCTTGTTTTACTCATATAAATATTGGCTATTTTTATAAACTGGTGTGGAGTACTTTTGTGGTGTGTTCACTGTATTACTGTGTGTGCATGTACAAATACCTTAAAAATTGCCCGTGGGGATAAGCCTGACTACTCTTGCCAAGGGGGTGAGCATGGGTTATTCTTAGTGTGTACCTTACTTACCCTGACTAGAGCGAGGGTCCCTACTTGGACAGGGTGCAAACCATTGCCAACTAGATACCCCATTTCTAACAGGGGAGGTAACGATTTAAGCTTGTGTATATAGAACGTTTTGATGGTGGGTTTTCTTCAAGGTCAGTCCTGGAGGCAGGAGGAGTTAGTAGGTGGGGATCCTTATTCATGACAGACAAGAAGTTCCTTGAAGAGAAGGGTTCCAGCTCCTTTATGGATCAGGGGAGAGACTGAGCAAATACTGTCTGTTATTTCAGATCCAAACATTACACAAACGAAGTATCTGTGTTAGTTTGCAATTCAAGGCTGTACCCAACAAATAAAGAACTTTAAGACCCAATCCTCTATGATGCCTTCCTCACCAATTCTTCCTAGGCCAAAAGAGGACAAATTCTGAACATGGCCCCTCTCATGCTCCAGGATGCAGATGATCTCCAGTTGAGCGAGCGCTAGTCTGGTCTTGCGTCAAACCCTAGCTAGACTGGTACAAAGCACATGCAAGAGAGTGACACATTCACTATATATCTTCTGCCTCCCTTCTCTAAGGTTTCCTGCGTGTGTTCTTGATCCTGCTTCTCAGATGCCCGCCCCTTGGAGGCAGGGCCCCCCTGTTGCTTCTCAGATGCCCGCCCCTTGGAGGCAGGGCCCCTCTGTTGCTTCTCGGATGCCTGCCCCTTGGAGGGAGGGCCCATCTGTTGCATCTCAGATTCCCGCCCCTTGGAGGCAAGGCCCCTCTGTTGCTTCTCAGATGCCCACACCTTGTAGGGAGGGCCCCTCTGTTGCTTCTCAGATGCCCGCCCCTTGGAGGGAGGGCCCCTCTGTTGCTTCTCAGATGCCCGCACCTTGTTCCTCTCCACCTGGCAATAAATCACAGTAATTTCCGCATGGCTCTTAAACCTCACTTATTCTTAGCAGGGTGTTGCAGCTTTTCAGACTCGTACTGTGGCTGTTTTTCTTGTTGCTCTTTTCTCTTTAGTCCTAATCCAACATGTATTTGGGGAAAGTTAAGCTGACAAGTAATCTATTCGTCCTCAGCAGATCCCTGCCCCGAACAGAACAAGACGGACACATCCTGCCCCATGGTACCCTTTAATCCTCACTCCTCCATGAGCCCAGAACTTCATTTTAGGTCCTTAGCTTTAAAAGCTCGTGAAATGTATTCCCAAATAATTTCCTACGTAACATGATGGTACATTTGGATCAGACGTCTCCGTTCCAAGGGTAATATTTACATGCAGTTGATTATTTAAGTACAGTCAAAGCAGGGCCGGACTGGGAACCCGAAGTAGCTCTGGCAATTTTGTAGCACCTGCCCCCTGCACCCCCACTCCCCCTGACACACACACCCCCCAGCCCTGGGGAGGGGCTGGGGGAGGTGCAAGTGTAAAGCACTGCTGCACTTGTTACTGGGGGCCGATATTGCAGCACCGCTGCAAAACCGTCCCCCAGTAACAAAAAAGCGACCCCCACTGCTGCAAAACCGGCCCCCACCCTTCCAGGATAATGCCCGATGCCCGCTGTGGCCAGTCCGGCCAGGAGTCAAAGCTGTGGTCTTAAACTATAGTCTTTGCAGCCTCGGATTGGCAAGGCGGGCAATCGGGCATCGGCCGATGGCCCTCTCTGGCTGAGGCCGGTTGGGGGGCCGGTTTCTTGGTATACTAAGGACCCCACCCCTGGTGCACAGCATGAAAGGCTGTTGTTACAGCCTTAACAAACATGACCTCATGCAGGTGAAGTCAGGTCAGCGGGCTGATGTCAGAGGCAGAATGACAATGGGCTGCTCCACTCAGACTGTCACAGCATGAGGTGTGCCTGCCTCCCTCCAGGTGTGAAACAGTCTGCGAGGAGCTGCTGATGGGAAGACATTAGCACTTACTTTTCACGGGACTGCAGCAGGGGAGAGGACTGGAGCATCCCATGATGAGGGTTTGTGAGGGTCAGTGAGGGAGCTCCTCATTTCATTTTTGTCCTCTTCGACTCCATGTAACAGGTGGGGATAAATCAGTATCTGCTCTTCTCCTTTGTCTGCCAGATAACAACTACTGCAGTCAACAGGGACAGGTTGTGGCCTTAGTTGACTTTGAAACTCGGAAACCAGGTTCAAGTCCCAGCGTCAGTTCGACATACTGTGATTCTGGGCAAATCACAATCTACATGAACCTAAAAAAAATAATATGACCCTCTGTAATGTTATCTGGTGCTCACGTAAAGCGCTCCAATGCCTCTGTGCCTAGTTCATGCTATTTAAAACTGCAAGTAAGGAAAGTAACTATTTTTTATTTCTGCATTTACACCCTAGCATCATTCCCTTTCTCAGAATGTACACGTGATGCTAACCTTTCAACAGACTCTGAATATTGGAAGGGCTCTCTTAAGTAGTGCAAAAAATAAAACGAATATCATAAAAAAGTGAGTGTTTAAGGCAGTTTAGGTCTGTGCAAGATCATGTTCACCAGTGAACATTAATCAAAACATCCACAGAAAAAATATGGATAAAAAACACAATTAAAAGTGAGTTTCTATTATTTTTGATAATCCTGTGCTTCTAAAGTATATTTTTTTCATTGAAATGTTAATTTCCTATTTAAGTACTGACCCTACCTTTAAAATACTATTTTTTACCACAAATGTTTGTCATCATTTGGCTCCACTATCCTAACTAAGCAGTGTATTGCGAAAGGTTGCGATCCGCGAATGTGGGCCACTTTTTTTTGGGCTGCCCGGGCCGAATTGTGTCCCCAATCCAACCCCGAGTCTTTGCAATTACATTTCAGTGTTACACATTAAGTGGCATTGATCTGACCCCCATTTCAAAAACGGATATTACGTTATGCTTGTCTGGGTGCAGCAGGGGTGAACACTCCACAGGAGGTGAACATATGTGTAGTGGTTAATTGCGCAGTGAAGGATGGCACACTTCCGGCATTAAGTTCTGTCATTCACTTCCGGGGGATAGCTGGTCCTTGGTGGAATCTTGCTTCTCCCTTGCTCCAGGCCTGTGGTTTCTATCTCGCCTAAAACCACCCTGTTACCACACAGGCCAGTCTTTCATTTACTCAGGATGTGGTTAATGTTGTCAGTGCCAGTGCTGTCTGTGTTACCTAACATCAGAAGTGTTGTGTAAACGAGCTGGTAATAGCAAAAGACTGGAACGTACTGGGAAGCATACCGACGGCCTCCATTCCCCTAAATGCATATGACACACTGTAGGTGCGATAACGAAGATATATGTCTGGCTGTCAGTCAGTCTGCCTCGTCCCAGAATAAACACTACCACGAAGGAGTGCTTTAAGTGGAAGACAGGAGTTTCATATTTTTATTACACACTTCGATGGAGACTTTAGTAGCCGATATTTGGTGTAATGAATGAGTGTGTAATATCAGTACAGGTGGGGTCTGATGCGTGCAGGGGGCCTCAGCAGTTTTGCTGACTCTCCAGACTAATGGATGACAAGGCCTAACCTCTGGGATCAAACACTACAGCCTTCACAGTGGGTGTGTGACATTGTCACGCGTAGGCTGGGAGCATGCACTGATGTCTGCCATAAAACCAGCTTCCCATTATAAGATCTATCCCAGCTGTCCTTCCGACGGCAAGGGTCACCGCTGTGCAGTCCAGCCAGAGGGACTAAGAAGAAATAAGAAGGGAGTGAGGCCTCTACGCATTGGGTTCACTCCTAGAAGACAAACCGTAGGCACATTCCCACGTCAGGAGCTGGATCTCTGGTGTCCAAGTCTTACCATACACAACTGAGAGAAGGCCCAGCCGAGCCCCTCTTCTCACCACCAGCTTACCTTTTTTTTTGTTGAAGTTTGAAGTTTTCTGGAAGTTTTATATAGCGCGAACTTGACCCGAAATCAGGTATCAGAGCGCTTTACATGAGCACCAGTTGTGCTGTGCATTCATTTTTGTTAGGAAATGGGAGATTAAGTGATTTGCCCAGAATCACATGATGTTGAGCATCATTGCCGAGACTCGAACCCGGTTCCCCAGATTTGAAGTCCACCGCCCTAGCAGTTAGGCTACATCCTCTCCCAACCTTCATGAAAACCTTAATGAATGAAGGCAACTTTTCACAGCAGCAGCAAGCATCACCAATAGCTGTCAACGACCCCGCGCACCCCTGACCTCTCCACAATGACACGTCACTTTTGAGCCATCTTCCCAGCTGTCCATGGACATTAACCACATACTAGCTACTAATTAGACGCTTGGTTACCCAGTGGGGCTGTATTGCCTAATTCAGCCTTTACTAGTGTCCCCTTTTAAAATATTGTATCTTGTACTACTCTATTTTGGCTAAGCCTTGCGCTCTCGTTACACTACGCAGCAGCTATGTATCCCCATCGCCTTTGCATGGGAAGAGCCGTGAGCTCGGCGAGGCTACCAAACGTTGAGCTGGGGCAGCACGGGAGGCTTGTGCGAGGTATGAGGGTGAAATCTCTATTCACCTCTCTCCGCTTCCCCCTAACTGCATACAAGGACATTAACATCCAGGATAGGGCCGCCGCCATCCTAACTTTCCCATTGGCTGGCTTTTAGTAGCGTTAATCAAAGAACCCAAAATTGGCTAAACTTGATTTGCACTGGACAGCATATGCCCAGGTCTAGTAGATGCAAGCTGGGCAAGGTGGCGCGAGGTGGCTATGCTTGCCCAAACGCATTGGACGTTGCCACATAAATGTGGTCACTTTCAGCTGCCATGGCTTCGCCCAACCTGCATGTGGTGAGGCAATGGGGGCCGTAATGGATGCGACTGGATATGGGGCAAGCCAGCGAGAGAGGATATGAAAAGAGCTGATCTTAAGCTCTTCCCTTCGTCCATCCAGGCCCCCAGTGACACAATGGGCCAGGAACTACGCATCAAACGCCTTTGATCTGTCTTTCATAAACTATTTGATCACCTGATAGTTATTACATTGCTAATAGAACAGACGTTACATATTAAATCCACTTCCTGAGTGGACCACAGCGTGGTTAAAAAAAACAAAGGGACCTGAAATTGCTGAATAAAGGAGGTTTTATCGAATTGAAAATAACAAATTTAGTTCCATCGATCACTTGAGGTGAAAATTGTTTCGCACATGTCTGAGGCTAGCATTTTTTATCTCTGAGCAGACAGTGTAATAAACATACAGCCTGACAACTTGTTAAAAACTGAAAAAAATGTGTGATGTGTGTGCAGACAGACATATCTATATCACATACTCCAAAAATATAACAGATTTCCATAAATTCCTTACATGTGCAATGAACAATTCCAAATTAAGGGGTGGGTGGTGTGTGGGTGCGCGTGCGTGTTTTCCTAAGAATCCTTTACCTAGACGTCCATCATGTAAAAGATATATATGGAGCAGATCGTGAAGGATTCGGAGTCATATGGGGCATTAATTATTAAAGATTGCGTTGAAAATTGCCGCAGGCTAGAAAGGGATAAATAAAGACCAACGAGCGATAGGAAAGGCACAGGGGATGGAGGGGTGGGGGGACAAACAGCAAGCGAGAGAGACTCTCTGAGGGGTAAAAGAACAAAGAAATGGCAGGAAGAGGACACCGCAGGGGACTGAATAATAGGCAGAAGTGTACACTGATAGCATGGAAGTAAAGAGGAAGAGAAAGGAACACAAGGGCCGCGTGGAGGGAAGGGGAAGAGGGGATAAAGGACACAGAATGAGTCATGAGAAGGAAGAGGGAAGGGTGAGAGAGGAGAAAGGGCGGAAGAAATGAGGGTGGAAATAAAAAGAGGGGAAAGATCAAGAATGGAGTGAGGAGTTAGAATGGAGATGGGAGGGATCCCATAGGGAGAGGCCAACATAAAACAAGGAAGAGGGGGAGATGGAGGAGACTGAGTGACCAATAGAAAGACGGAATGTCACGAAATGTCATAGATTAAGTGCGTGTCCACGTGTGTGTATGTATGTGCGTTTCCACGTGTTCCAGCATATTCGCGAGGACACGGGAGACTTCGGGAGGGGGTGAAATTGAAAGATGCCTGCAGGCGCGGAACCAAGTCAGGGCAGTACCAGACATCAGCTGATCCCGTCTCCAGCGAGATCACCATGGAAACCCCATCCCCGATGGAGGTCGCCCTGGCAACGGGATGCTTTAGAAGCCGTGATCCTGAGCGGTGCTGGCAGGCAGAGACATTTTAGTGGGACATTAGCTGAGCAATCCATCTTCCCGACCAGCAGGAGCGCGTCGAGGCGGGGGGCGGGCGCGCAGTAATGAAGCTGCGAGGCCGCCATAATTACAACCCATTTACTTCCCCCAAATATCGCCATCACTCCAGATAATGGAGTTTTCCAGTGAACAGGAAGCGGCAGGTGTGTGACTGATGGGTGCCCCGGCCCCCATCAGAGACGGCCGCGTGCATTCCAGGGCGGCAGCGGGTGGCGGTGCAGAGCGGGCACACATTCCAGGGGCGCTGCGGCGCGTCTGGAGGGGCCCTGGCGCAACCTGGAGGTTTATTTGTGTGGAACTCAATTGATACCTGGTGGCTGCACCCGCTGTGCGTAACGAATAAACATATAGCAAAAGTAACGGGGTTCGGACCGGGAGAGAAGGTAGGCCCGGGCTTCAAAACATATGCGGCCTCAAGAGCAAGCTTTGAACCTGTAAAGACACGCTGTATACGTATTTAAAAGGGTGCATGGGTTTTAAGCTTGCTGCATGCAAAGTATGTTTGAATATCAGGGAAATCTACAGTAAGACACGGCCGCGCATAGCATGAAACCCGCCCACACACTGCCCTGCCAGACCAGCCGTCCGGGCGCTGCCCGCAGCGCACACCTGTACCGGCGAGCTCTCAGTACTCGTTAAAGGTGCAGGGCCGGCACGATGAGGTACGTCACACGGTGTGCCCATGTGCCTGACATACCTCACACTGTGCGTCCATGTGGCCAGGCGCCCAGGGTTGGATTGGGATTAAAAATCGGCCCAGGCACGCTAAAAAAAAAGTGGCCCACATTTGCATATTGTCTTTCCGCAAAAGACTGCTTCGATGTAATTTTATAAAAAACGGAGGGGGGGTTAAAAAAAAAATGCATGGATTAGTTTACAGTGGTGAAACACACCTGAAAACAAGTGAGGCCACTTTTGCTCAGGCCCCTGCCCCCGCTCAATATGCATATATTAATGGGCTGTCCCAGCGAGAGAAAGGGAGTCACACCACCACCTCGTTGATAAAAGGGAGGTAATGGACGCCCATCTACCTCCAGAAAGGCGACTCAGGCACCCACTGGACCGCTGGCTGCATCGAGCAACGCAGAAACCGCCCAAATCAGCCCTCAAGCTGCTCAAAAAAAGCAGCCCACAGCTGGAATTCCCATACCGGCCCCTCGGGCATTGCCCAAGTGCCCGCGTTACCAATTCGACGCTGCAGGCGCCCCTCACTTCCGGTCCACAAACCGCAATTGAATATACAAATCCGAGCACTCAATCATCTATACAATAGTGTCTTATTAGTAGTCGGCTTTAATCCAAGTTTTCAGTTCAGGCCCAAATGTTATAGTCCAAGTCTTCACATTGAGTTTGTGGTAGATATAATTTCCAGTTGTATTAAACAAGGAGACCAGCCAATACAATTGTTCAAAGCGACGAGCAGTTGGATAATCAGCTTAGAAACAACAAGCCAATACGTGTTTCGTCGATAGGTCATTAACACCTCGACTTCTTCAGGGCTGGTCATACTCCTCGTGTTCGAGCGCTACTTGAACACGAGGAGTATTCTCCTAGGAGGCACGGATGTTCATGGATAAATTACTTTGTGTCTTCGGTGTCTACTGGACTCTGGCATTATATTGCCCAACAGATCTGATATTAATCATGTGGATGGAACTCCATACACCGTTTGACCAGCCCTGAAGAAGTCGAGGTTTTTATGTTGAGGACCGCCAAGTTTTTCTTGGCGGTATGTTAAATAGGGTGGATTGCATGAACCTCTTAGACTAATGGCTTGATGTCCGTGGGGTTGTGGATCTAAGGCTTTCACTGCCAAAGCCAGCAGGAAACATGATGGTTCATCCAACTTTAAGTGAAGCAGGCAGACTGTCAGTTTGGTGGCCACGGTACTCCACCACGGTGACGGTGTATCCTGTCAGCCAAACTCTAAATTATCCCTTTAGTTTGCTAGCAGCCATTTCTGGAGGTGCAGTCTTAACTTTAGAAGCGTGGTCTGAGTTCTTAGGTGAGTAGGTATGCTCCCAGAATGCACTGCTACCCATGAAAGCTTTCTTAGCTTATGCATTTTAAAGACACCTGTGTTTCAAACTCTTCATGTTCTGGTTTGCATTTAGGAAATCTTTTGAATACGAAACCAAGACCAGACTTAAGTCTTTCTTCAAGTCCACACGCAGTTAATCAATGGTCCTTGGTGCAGGGGTGAGACGACTCCCCCTCAATTGCAATCCCACTAATAGTCTGTATAGATTACTGACTGGTGGTCTGGAAGTCACATTCTGTATAGATCACTGACCAATCAATTATGGAGAACACCATAGCTACTACCCTTAATGGGTAAGGCAGATACAGCAGAATCCTTTGTATGTTACACAAGTTGGCCCATTAAGATTCAGCTGCTCCGCAATCTCAGTTACATAATTTGGCCCATCATTTAATGCCACTTCTAGATTCTTTACAAACGATACAGGTCAACAGAGCTGTCCCCATGTTCTTCAGACATATATTTTCCATACAGCTCTATGGGTCTGCTTTGATGACCATCGCCGCTACTTTCTAGCTGGATTCAGCTGTAAAAAGATGTTATCCACCCAGCATTAAACTTGTAGGAGATATTGGACTGAAAATCAGGTGGCACTGTGTTAGTCCAAGCACTGGTCATGTGCCACCACGATGGAAGAAATGAGCTGTAGGTTGGTATCTGTTTGACACACCGGACATCAATGCTGCAACCTACCCGTTCAAAGAGCTTCGCATGTACCACAGATTCACATCTGACCTCAATAATGTACTAGCTCCATGGGCGCACCCCATACACATTCAAGAGCTGCTGCATTGGCCACAAGACAGTCAAGTCAAGCTGCCACAAAATCCACTGCAACCAAGATTAAGGTCTGTGGAGGAAACTGGGCAACCACCGCAGCAGCAGCGGCATGCTTAAAACCAGAAAATGAAGGAAGGAAATGACAAGACTTCAAGCCTTCTCCTGCTATGAAGGCTCTTGAACTCCAACCGGAGCACGACCCGATTGACTCCATCTCTTCTCCACTTCTGAAGGTTGTTGAAAACCCAAATATTTAAGTAACACCTCAGGGCACATTGTTCACCCGTCATACACACGCTGCTGTAAGAGGAGGGATTTCGTCCGTCCTCTTACTAGCAAATGCCGACTACCTACTTCACTGTTGCACATTTATACCAGTCACCTTGTTTCCTAGCTACGCACCTGTTGTATCCCACTCTACAGGCCCCATGTTCTGCTGTAACTCCTCTCCCTTTTGTGCCGTAGTAACTCCAAATGGTATACAGCACTCAGTTCCTACCTCTGTGCAATATAGGTTCCACACATACATATTACATTGTCAATCAACTCTGCCACATGGTGCAGGTTGAATCACAGTCTATAAATATCCTGCTGTGCCACTAGGTGTACTCAAGACGGTGTGGGTAGAGGCACTTGTGACATGCAGTGAAATATTCTGCTAACAAAGGCATTCTTGCACTGTAAAGCAAGATGGCATTCTAGATTAGTGTTGCTACCAGTAGCACTTACGTTGTACAGCGGGATGGAGTTCATGACCTTGTACTGCTTACTGGGGTCCATCTTGTACAGATGTCGGTCCGTGATGAGAATGGCACGATCTTCCACCTTATTAAATCTGTTTATCTGCAAAAAAACATACAGATGTATTAAAGTCATCTGAAAGCTTTGCAGTGATCATCAAACAATAGCAGATAGGTTGTGATGGAGATAGCAGTCGTAGGGGCAGCCCCCCCCCGCACCCCCCATTAGGGTGGAGGAGCGTCGCCCGCCTGCTGCCAGTGCAGCAAAAGTGAAAAATAAAATGGTAATAAAATGAATTACCGTTTTATTTTTCACTGCTCCCAGCCCTAGCAGTGTTTGGAGGCGGGGCATTGCTGCTGACTGGCAGTAGAGGAGTGGCGCTCACTCTCCCAGTCTAGACTGCGCAAGTCACTTTGGCCGGCCTTCTTGCGTCGGCCAGCCTGGCATGCATAGTGTACTGTAAACCTCTCCACCTAGCTGTCTCACACAGCTGGGTGGAGAGCAGGCACAGGCCTCCAGTGCCTGCTGGAGCATACCGCTCCGGCCAATCCTGTCGCTGCTCTCATGCTTCTCATCTGCAGCACGAGAGCAGTGTCGGGATTTGCAGAAGGGAGTTGCCTGAGGATTTATGAGGTGCAGTCGCACTGACTGTATCCAAGAAGAAAAAACAGAGGGGAGCGAAACACGGGCAAGTACATCTGAATTTTTTTAAATTATCTTTTTGGTCCCCACTGGGTTTGGCTCTCGGTCCCCTCGACACCCCTCCAGTGTTAAGGGTCACCGCCCGTCACTGGTAGGAAGTGCTTTAAACATGCTTGTCTGGAGCACAGACAAGGACTACAGTCACCGTCCTATCAAAAGAATATCACAGACCTTTAGCCTGTGGTACAAGCTTCACATATAGATTCCTTCCCAGAGATTCACATTGATAACCTTTTACAAAGACTGACTCAACGCACATCTTAAAACTAACCTGTAGGTTAGGCACTGGCCCACATCTACAAACTAATCCAGAGTTTGGACAGGCCTACATCTGTAAACTAACCTGTAGAATTGGCAGCTCCACATCTGCAGACTAGCATGTAGAAGAGACCTAGATCCACTTCTGCAAACTAACCTGTGTGGTAGACAAAGACCCAAATCTTCAACCTTTGAGGTTGGCATAGGCCTATATTTTCAAGCTAACCTGAAGAGTCAACAAGACCAAATCTGCAAACTAACCTGCGGGGAATACTTCGATCCACTTCTGAAAGCTAACCTGTAGGGCTGACACAGAACCACATCTGCAAACTAACATGTAGGGAATACTTCGATCCACTTCTGAAAGCTAACCTATAGGGTTGACACAGAACCACATCTGCAAACTAACATGCAGGGTACCCACAGGCGAACAAGTACAGACTTGGAATAGATCATCAGCTGCAAACTTAATGTTTAAAGTTGGCAGGACCCAATCTGCAAACTGACCTGCAGGGAAGTTTTTGATCCATTTCTGCAAAGTGATCTGTAAGGCAGACTTGGGTCCACTTCTGCACATAATCTGCAGGACGAACAAACTCATCCTTTTAAGCGAACACATAATGCTCACACCGGAAAAATAACTGCAGGACATACATTGGCTCTCTTTACAAAGTAACCCACAAGAAAGTTAGGTCACCTAAACCAATCTCTAATGCAGACTTGGGGCCTGATTTAGAGTTTGGCGGATAGACACTGTCCACCAGTGGTGTGATTCCACCAAAATCAGAGAGGCCGCAGGAGTGGTGTTGCACATTATCTAGCCCTCAATGACATCGAAGACAAACCCATCCTGCAATTTTTTTCTCCAATATTGGACTGCCGTATACTTTTGGATGGACCGCTGTATTGAAAACTAAGGTTTGCTGCATGTTACTAAACGGTGATTGGTAATTGATCTGAACAACTAACTGCTAGTATTAGCAAACTTCAAAAGCATCGTTGCTTTAAAAGGTCTGTTTGTATGTATGTTGTATTTGTATACCCCGAACCGAGCCAAAAGGCAGCAGAACTATTTACAGTGTCAAAGGCAAAGATATAGTCGACAAACGATTTATGAGGTAGCTGGGGTCTGGGAACATAAATGCACTGTTACTGCATCATGATGCAGTGTTCTTAAAATGGCGTGTCTCGCTCTTTCTAAAATCGAAGCTTGGTGAGGGCGGTCCTGTTGGTTACAGGGATGGCGTTCCAGAACCTGCGTGCATATATAAAGAAGACCTTTTGCCAAGTATTTTTCCTTTTTACACATCTTTGCCTCCAGTCTTTTGATGTTCTTGCTGCAGGTGGGCTGAGAGCCACCAGAGATGGTGAGTTTATCAGCCTGATAGGTTGGGGGGTGGGGGGGGGCTAATCTCAACGTCGGGGTAACATAGCAGTGTACAGGGGTTTTAAGCAACTACAGATGAGAAGCAATTTGTTCTCCTAGATGATGCCCATTGTGTTATGCACTTCAGCAAACTTACATGTTGGGCGGTCTCAGGCCACCTTTACAATTCACCAGCAGAATCAAGTAAGGCACCTTTCAGAAAATGTCAATGCGCAGTGGATTTGTACTACAGTGTACCTACAGAACCTGCAACGAGTCTTAAGTCAAGGCTGTTAACTAACCCATTTAAGAGCTTTACGGCAAATCTGTATGGACTACCAGTTCAGGCTAGCCTCTTCATTTGACGGCAAGGTCAATACTCATTAGAATATGCCTCCTTCTGTAATGGCACAGAGGAGCGGTGGCAGGTAGATAGGTAATGAGCAGAGATTAGGGGTGCCATCTACTCTAGGGTTCTAGGAGTATGGAGCAGTAGTCAAAATAGCATTGACAAGCCGTCATTCCTAGGCCCCTTCCTCTCTGACCTGCTAGGTATAACCTTCTCATCACCCTTGAAATTTCAAGGACCCATATGGCATGCTTGCCTTTGGCAAACTCCTCAAAGCCATACTAGCATGCTTGCTTTGTCACTAATAAGCTTGCCAGATCATCATAGCCTCTATTAAGAAGGGTAGACATTCTAACACAAAAGCCACAAGATTGTTATCTCTGCTGACTTCTCAGCAAAATGCTTCTAAAGATGAAAAGATTCCTAGCCCTGCATCTGCGACACATGAAATGGGCATTTGCTGTTGGCCTCTTGATCCAGCTGCTATGCTGATTACTGTGGATGGTAAGAATAGGGAAATCTTTGAAACGGAGGACCTGGGGAAGTTCTTGGAGTCCCCTTGATTTCAATACCACGGACACATCCAAATTGACTGGTTCAAGATCTTCTTCGCCAGAACCATCACAGTACACCTATGTCAACAGTAGGTACTCCCCCCACTGATCTAGCTGCTGAAAAGGAGAGAATGGAGTCTGTCATGAGATGCTGGCCCTTTAAGGATCACTCATCAGAAGGGCCTCCTGGCAGGGACAAAGACTGATAAATTGCAATCCTCCCACAAACCGTAACTTTATACCTGAGCCTCATAGGACAATTCCTCATTAGACACTGGTCAAGACTGTTTGATTCTCTTGACTCCCCAGGTGCCCACCTTTCCAGAGAATGGTCCAGGACTATCAATATGGGACTTCTGTTGTATTTTAGTGGTTGTAATTGGAACTGGCCCTAGGCTTCTTCCATGGGCTACCAGACTCTAGAAGCTTCACAGACATTGTGGCCCAAGAGGGTTCCAAAAAGCCCATCGCCAGGTTTACCCTCTCTTTGTGCAGTATCCTGCGTAAAGGAAGACGGCTGGAGATGTGAATGCTCTACCCACCTTACCACAGTTACGGTTTAGAACGTTTATTACTAAAGTTTGCAGTGTCCTTGCTCTTTCTCTCTTGGTGCAACATTACATCACTTTGGTGAGTGTACCAGCTGTTATACAGTTGCATTTTGTTCTAGTCCCCTTTTTTCTCCCCCAGAAAATCTCCACATCCCTCGCCTGCTACATCCTATACAACATTTTGCTCAGGACCCTATTTGCACTTTTATATCCTTCAGGTTCTGCTGCATTCCCTTCTTCCACTGCCCCCCCCCCCCCCCACCCTTTTTGGCTCACACAATACACACTACTCTCTCATCTCTCTCTAGCTATGCTCTACCTCACATTTAGCCCTCCTGATCACTGATGTTATCATGCAGTCCACGGCTCAGGTCCAGGTAACATGGGACCTTTAGCCCCAATCACGTGCACTTGCCTCAGGGCCCTTCACATACTGTCTCTCAGTGTCAATGAGCTCATGCATTATGTAATAAGGAAAACACTGACTTTTCTGTCAACAAAGACATCAGACTTCGCACTTCTCCAAGAAACACACCTCTCATCGATGGAAGTGCTGAAGCTTCGAAGTGGTGCATGCAGCACCTTGGCTAGGGACCAATGGACATTGGGTGCCAACAGTCAAAGGGAGTTGGGGTGGGGGCATTCTTTTCTGACAATCACTACCAGTCCCAGTACTTCAGACCTGCAATCGACACAGAAACTTGCTAGGGATCAATTCAAGTAGTGAGCTTCGTGTATGCTGCAAACGGGTCTAAACTCACCTTCTTCTGCAGACTGACTAGGATCTTCTTCATAAATAACAACAAAGACCTGATCTGCTCGGGCCAACAAATTCTATTCACTTACTGAGAGGGAATGGAAGTTTATTTTCTTCCTTTACAACAACCCTTCATATTTTATAGGTATTGTCCCAACTCAGACTCGCCCTATTTATAAAAGAACCCACCCATGAGTCCAAAGTCACTGCGTTCACACAATATATCCTGTACTTTAACAGGTATACATAACACATAAATGTGAAAAAATGTGAAAAAATGGGAAAATGGGAAAATGTGAAATGTGATTCCACGTCTGAGTTTTTGGTGACGATTGATATTGAGTCACTATACACTTGTATACCCCAGGATGCCACGTTGGTGGCAGCAGCGCGTGCTCTTGGGGAACAAGAGTGGTTTTATGATACTCCACAGTCTTTTGTTCTACAATGCATTGAGATTGCCCTAACTAAAAACTATTTTAGATACAAGAATGACTTATTCCTGCAAGTCTCGGGGACTTCTATGGGCGCGACCTTCGCGCCCAGTCTGGCCTGCATTTTTGTGGGCCAGTTTGAGGAACACTGTATATTCCATCTGTCTAATCCCTTCCAGAGGAATCTCCGCCTCTGGAAGCGGTACATAGACGACATTTTATGTATCTGGTCTGGTACTGAGACAGTACTGTTGGAATTTTTGAACTGGCTAAATACACTAGATAGTAGCCTCAGGTTTACTTGGGCCTTTAGTAACAAAAAGGCAGTATTCCTGGACTTGGACATAGCAGTGAGCGATGATAAACTCTGTACCACGGTGCATCAAAAGGCAACTGACAGAAATTCCCTTTTGCATTATCAATCATTTCATCCCCGGGCACTTAGAGATAATCTGCCGGTAGGGCAGTTTTTGCGATATCGTAGAAACTGCTCATCAACGAACGATTTTATGCAGCAGTCAGAGATGCTGTGTGATAAATTGGCAATGAGACAGTACCCGAGGAAAGTGGTGAAGCATGCGAGAAAAGAGCTTTAAACACTCCACGGAGTGTGCTGTTGGAGACTAATGTAAAATCTAGAACTGATTGTCTTCCGGTGGTTATGACTTTCGATCCGTTGGCAAGTAAGATCCGTCAGGCCATTCGTAAACATTGGGCCTTACTGTCAACTACAAATTTTAAGATGCCTCAGCCAAGATTTGCCTTTAGAAGGGCATGTAATTTGAAAGACAAGTTGGTGCATTCTCGTCCGAAACCATGCCTCAAAGAAACAACACTCCCTGCTGGACATTACCCATGTGGGTCCTGTTCTGTGTGTGACCTTACGGTCAAGACAAATAATGTAGAGTTGTTGGATGGTAGGGTTTGGCACTTGACAAAATTCACCAATTGTAATACAGTCAATGTGATTTACCGGTTAACATGCATGTGTGGTCTACACTATATTGGACTTACATCTAGAAAGATTAAGATTCGCATTCAGGAGCACCTGAGTACAATTAGAGCAGGGAAACTCACGACGAGGCTTGTACAACATTTTAAAATTGAGAACCACGATGCCAGGTCATTGACATGGGTTGTATTGGAGAAAGTGGTGGGGGACACATACAATATGGAGAAGATACTATCAAAAAGAGAGGCACGTTGGATTTTTTTGGAGAAAGCAGACCAAGTGGGGTTGAATGATTATATAGAGTGGAATAGGGTGAGTTTATGATCACTGAAATTAGGGCATCGATTCTGATTTATAACAACTGCTCTTTGTCTATCAGTGTCGGGTGTGTCTCTGATAAGTTTTCTCTAGTACTACTTCTCTAACAACTCTCTAATAAGGATATAGCTGTGGGATTCCTTTAAAATTGAGGCTGCTGCCCGCCTCCTTGTCATGTATACATACACATGAAAATTGTTTTGCAGTTTTTTTCATTTAAAAAAAATCATTAAATAAATAGCCAGCAAGAGAGAACATTGTTGTGAAGCTAAGTCTGTCCCTCTAAAAACTGGTGATATGATTTTAAGCTGTTGGTGAATATGGCATCAGCTTTTCGCATATAAGTACTGGTGCATTGAGTAGTAGGGCCATTTAAAGATGGCGCTCCCTCTGTGGCATCTGAGCATGTGATCTGACAAGCAAGCAGGTGTCCGTTGTTGATTTCCTGCTTTTAAATATGGCCGCGGGTCTCGGGTACTGAAACTGAATGAGACGAGGCTCGTCGGGTGAAAGACGCGGTAAGAGTACCGGGTAATATACAAAGGGAATCGGGAGTTTAACGTTTCCTCTACTTAAAATGCAGTATGTGAGGGATTATGTGTTTGTTAGAGGACGGAGATAAATCTATATCTCTTGGTAGATGTCGGTTGCACCTAGCGAGTTAGAGTGCAGACCGGGTGTAGAGCCTCTGTAACTGTCCTTTGACGATTCCTTGCAGGATGCGTGACTGGAATGGCACAAGTTGCTAGTGAGCTGTGGGGCTTGAATTCGCATTTAGTAAATAGAATGGGACGTGGTTCCTATGTTACTGTGTTTCTTGACATTTGCTCGGCAGACGAAAACATTTTTTAGTATGAGTTAACAAGTCTGTCAGCGAGTCATCATTGAAAGATCATCAAATCTCTATGTGTGCTTGATGGACTGTGAAGGGTGAGAATAAGTGCCATAAAAATCATGATTACAGGCAAATTGTTGTATATCAGAATACTAACGTGTGTTTGTCGTTGCAGAAAACGGACAACATATGTGTCCTTTTATACGAAACAGGGCTAATAATAATATTTAGTCCCTGTGTGACATGGTGGCTAGCTGGTACGAGAGGCCTTGGCTGCTACTAGGTAAATATACATTTGGGGATATAATAATTGTATACAGGATAATCAAAGGCAGATGAATTTTGCGCTGGCTGGAAGTGCTTTTAATGAACCCCTCTTTTTGTTTAAACAGTCACTGCGTGTTCACAATAAGGGTCCAGAAAAGGTGGACAAAGTCCTCGTGCCCTGAAGAAATTGCCATTACAATTTACAGGCAATGAAACATGTCGGCCCAACATTACATGGTCTGCAAACATGCAGTATGTTTTTAATTTGAATAAGCCCTCAAGTTGAGAATAAAAGTGGCTCCCTGGCGATTGAGTTGGCTTATTTCAATTTTACTCACACGGGGTTGATTTGTGTTATTGTACACACATATTCACTGGTTTTCACTGGGTTTCTGGACACCGAATTTGTTTATCTTTGTTTGCGAGGTAGCAACCAATGATGAGAAACGTGGGCATGACTGGTGATAATTAACCAGTAAGCTCCCTCGGTGGTGCGCACGTGAGGTGCTACCTCGCATTTTCACATTTTCCCATTTTTTCACATTTATGTGTTATGTATACCTGTTAAAGTACAGGATATATTGTGTGAACGCAGTGACTTTGGACTCATGGGTGGGTTCTTTTATAAATAGGGCGAGTCTGAGTTGGGACAATACCTATAAAATATGAAGGGTTGTTGTAAAGGAAGAAAATAAACTTCCATTCCCTCTCAGTAAGTGAATAGAATTCGTTGGCCCGAGCAGATCAGGTCTTTGTTGTTATTTATGATTTTGAGTGGAGGGCGACCCGATCTGTTTTTCCCTCTGTAGCTCCTTTTTGTGTATAGGATCTTCTTCAGACTGACTAGGTAGGTTTAAACAGTGGTGGGAAGAGACTGGATTTTGACTGTAGACCCCTTAAGGGTTGCCACATGAGACTGAGGTTTTATATTAGACCTTATGCCATTGCTTCATCCTTGGAGGCTCGTGTACCACTGCAAGAGAGATGATATGTTTGTGCCACATATACATAGTACTTGCTTGCGTACAGATGTCTTCCTTGGTAATGGCTTACCATTGCTCGTGTCCTGTGATATTCTGAAAGGTGGCATTTCATATTAGGTCTCATTCCAAAATGGCAGGACCTGGAAGTCGATGGAGGATGCACACATACACGTACAAGCTACCTTCAGAAAAGAGGCACTTATGATCTCACCTAGAGACCGTCCCCGTTGATAACAAGGGGTCAGTGGCCTATAGCTAATATCTATGGTTGGCGAGCAAGTCCTGCATAAGGGGGTACACATAAAGAGGGATTCTGTGTAGCACAGGAAGAAGTCTTGTGACTTCTGTGACTTGTACAGGTGCTGCTTGGGTCTACCAATAAGGACATCCCTGTAAGATACAACGTACCCCCAGCAACATACAGTTGAAGCAGATGACCAGAGCTAAATATGACTGTAAATCTCTGTTTGCATCTCAGGCCGAACACACACTATTGTCCAACCTGACAACGCAGAGCCTTTAGATGGCAGCATTTCAGAGGACAAAATTAATGAGGCCATTGACAATATGTGTTCAACCAAAGCATCCAGTGATCACGTATTCCCCTTGAAATTCTATAAGATTAACAAAGACAAGCTCTGGTATGTTATGAAATTTGTTTAATGAGGTGCAGCGGGAAGGTGGACTGAGTCCGGAATTTAATCCAATCAAACCAATATTTAGCTTACCCCCAAACCTGGTAGGGACCCTTGTGAATGCGCCAGTTACAGGTCCATCGTATTATTAAACATGAAAATTCTGGCTAAAGTATTGGCCAGTAGACTGAGCCCTTTAATCATACACCCAACCGAGTCATGGTTTGTGACCGGCAGAATTTCAGGACATAACGTGAGATCCCTAGTGCATCTCCTATGGCAGGTTAAAAAAGACTGGGAGCAAATGTTAGCCTTAACTTTGGACACTGAGAAGGCAACTGGCCGTGCGCTCTGGGGCTACCTTTTAAGGATGTTAAAGCCACTGGCCTGGGACCCAAATTAATAAACAGGATCTGATATCTTTATACAAGGCCTACGGCACAGGCGTCTTTGTGAAGGATTTCTCTTAGCCTCGTTCTCTATGAAGTGCAGGACTCAGCAGGCTTGCCCTCTTCCACTTTATACTGGCTCTTGAACCCTTATCTTCCAAAATATGCATGTACCCCGTCTTCAACAGGGCTAAGAATGTCCATGGGTCACCAAAAACTTTTTCTATATGTGGCTGACATTCTCTAGACACTGTCAGAGCCTATGATCTCAATACGGGGCGTGATGACGAGTTCTCTGGCATCTCAGGTTATTGCTACAATTAGACCAAATCTACTACCAAACCAGTCCTGGGTGATCATCCTAATCAGTGGGTACCCGTAATCTTAAATGCCTAGGTATGCTTATCAATCCAGACTTGAAGGCCGAAGCACGTGACAATATCCAGCCCCTTCGCCAAGGAGTGTCACACGAGTTTGCTCCTTGGTATGGTTTGCAAATGTGGCTTTGGGGCAAAGTCCCCAGAATAAAGAAAAGATGAACAAGGGCCCGAGTCTTAATGATGTTTTTGCCATGCTACCCTTCAGGATCCCTAACGCCAGCCTGTTGGACTGGCTCTTAAAGAAACTCTTATGCGGCCCACTTAGGATGAAGCTTAAGTCCTCTAGATTGCAAGCTACTACTCTGCGGGAGGTTTGTGCCTGCCTCACATGAAGTCCTTCTACCTCATGCGCCATCTGGCATATTGTCTACCTCCTGCCCACTGGCTCCCCGATGTCCGTCTGGGTGTTACATGACAGACATTTGTGGTGAACAAAGAGAGTCTTGGATTTAATCAATAGCAAAACCCCTGCGACAACGAAATTAAACAACAAGATTATGAACGCTACAGTGCTGGCCTTGTGCACTGTCCATAAACTTTATCGTGTGGACTGCCACACACACACACACACACACACACACACAAGAGTACCCCCTCTATTGGGAAATATAGGATGTAAGATAGGTAAAAATGAAATAGGATGGAGGGAGTGGTAGGATGCCGGCTTACTCACCACAGACAATGTATTGACAAAGGACAGTCGACATCCTTCCAAAAGCTCCATAACGACTTTGGTTTGAGGTCCCCTCAAATGCAGCAATACAATCAATTTACCCATTGTGAGAGATCAAGGCTGGGGAAACACCACTATATTCTGCCTCTGCCTCTAATTTGTAAGTACTTTAACAAGTGGGGCAAGCTTGGGGGAGTAATATTGGAGCAGTAATCAACCACCGCTTCTGCACTCTGATGGCTGCAGATCGTCTATCCAGGTGGCAGTAGAAATTCTCCCTACAGATCTCTGACGAGGAGTGGTTCGGCATTTCTGTGTTTCAGTACAGGGGACTTAGAAAGGCCAGGCTCAACTTTTTTTTTCTTGCTTCTAACTGGGTCGCCACCACTCATGCACTCCGTAGTTGGTGAGTGAGATTATTCCAAGTCCCGACACACTGTTTGTCGATGCATGGCACTGTAGTTCATCCCTCATACATCTCTCCTTACCCACTTTGCTTCATAGTACCAGGCCATCTTCTGCACTACAAGCACTAAGTAGCGACCTCTCGCCCTATCTTCCAGGCTCTCTTATTGGTAGTTTTGTCATATAGTAACACATCGTCACTTACCAACCCCTCTCCCGCTATACATAACCCTTTTCTAGTTGCAAATGTTGGCCTCTTCCCTTGCTCCCCTCTGCTGGCTGCTCTACGGGCCAGGCACGTGTGTCCTCAAATATGATTTATTTTGGATACGCTTGCTACTTTGTTCTTTTTGGTTTCCAACTATAGTCCCACTTCTACCGCCTCCCCTTTATTTCACTATATATTTTTGGGACGGATATTTACTTCCATTCTCCCTAACTTGCTGGTGACTTCTCTACACACTTGCCCCGGCTCACATCACAATCCTGGTTCCCTTCTGGCCGCCCCCAATAGAGTTTTGATACAATCTTCTGGCTGTTAATGGTGTGTTGCCCTGATTGTACCTTGACTGTATAGATGGGTGCTTCTCTTGTATGCTCACTGATAATGTGACAAAAATCAACAAAGAATAGCTTTACAAAAGGAAGAATGATTGGCAGTCGTATGAACAGACGAGGGTGGGCTGCCACAGAGGAGGAGAATGGATGGAGTTGCCATGTGAAGGTGTGGTTGGCAAGAAGAAGGGATCAATGCAAATTGGAAGGAATTCTTGGCAGTGGGTTGGCGAGGTTGAGAGAGGAGGAGGGGTGGCAGACAGGAGAGGTTGGTTGGCCAAGAGAGGGGTGACTGGAAGAGAGAAGGAGTGGATGGCAGTAAGAGCGGGCGGTTGGCAGTGAGGATGGTTGATTGGTAGTACCGAGGGGTGGTTAGTAATGAGGAGAGATGGCAGTAAGGGTGTGGGGTCTGCAAGGAGAATGGGTTTCTGTGAGCAAGAACAGACAGCAGTGAGCACAGGCTATTTGCGGTGGAGTGGGGTGGTTAATAATGAGAAGAGGAGGCAATAAGGAAAAAAGGGGTTGGCATGGGGATACATTACTGGCAGTGAAGAGGGGCGATTGGCAGGAGGGATGGCTGGTTGGCAGGGAGCAGGGGTGACTGGCTGTGAGCCAGAGGAGGTTGGCAGAGAGGCAGAAGTGGGTGGCAGCAGGGCCGGTGCTAGGCATAGTTTGTTGCACAGTTAATAAAAACTGATTGGCGGAGCATTATATTTTATTTGAGTGAAAAATTTTACATTTGGAGATTCGAAAGCTAGTACATTGGTGACACAATATTTTATGTATGATTATACGGGCTGGATTTCGAGGCAACTCTAGATCAAATGGTAGTCAGTGTAGGATGTCTTGAGATGCCGAATATGAGCCCGACAGCAGCATTTTGCTTATGTTGAAGTTGATAGAGGAGTTTACCAGGGACGGCTAAATAAACAGCAACAGTGTAATCCAACCTAGATTAAATCAAGACGTTGACTAATGTTCTGTATCAGTTGTTGAGGATGTAGGATAAACGTTTCGTCAACATCTTGAATTGGCCAAGGCAGATAATTCACCATTTTGTATCTTATATTTCGAGTGATAGATTGGTGTTGATATGGAGATTGTGTACGTCCTTTTGTGTGGATGGAGGAGTTTGCGTAGATTCAGGCCAGCAGGCTGTGAGCCAGGAAGGAGATGCTTTGGTCATTAGCAGAACCTCGGTTTTGGTACTATTTGGAAGCTAGAATACCTACACTAGCGCATTAAAGTAACACAATTAGTCTTTCCATCCTGTGCAAAGCTCATATTTGCACTCACATTAGACAGGCTTAATATGATTTGAGTGTCCTCCGCATACATATAGAAACTGGCCCCTAATCGTTGAAGGAGAGTGAATTAAAAAGCAGTATGGACATGATTGACCTCTGCAGTTCTACTGCTGAGGTGTGCAATGAAAAGGTGGTAACTTACCGATCTGCTGATGGTCGGATAGAAACGTGTTTGACTCAGCAACTCAACCTCAGCCTCACTTCTCCTAGAATCTTTTCAGGATGTTATTATATATGATCGTGAAGGCTGTTAACAGGTCTAAAAGTATTAGTGTCAACACTCCATTGCTGACCCTGTGACAAAGATCAACCAAACCCAATAGGATCACCAGATCAGTACTGTGTCCTATCTAGAACCTGGCTTAGAAGGTATCCATAAGATTGTTTTCAACAAACTGCTTGAGCTACTTAAAAACATTTTTTTCCAAAGTTTGCCATGACATGGTAAAGGCAAATTGGCTGAAAATTGTTGAGATCTTGGGGTCCAGGGTGTTTAAAAAAAACAATTTCACTGTGCCATTTTTCCATGCGATGGGGAAATACCTTGTATTAAAGAAAAGTTAAACATGTCGTGGAGTCAAGCTTTGAGAAAAGGGACGCTGCATGAATTTAGCTGGCTGTAAACCGATAGGATGAGAGTTTGTAACGGTGGAATCAAAATCAGCCCCATGAATCGGTATGAGAGTAATCACAGTTTGGATATTTTTAGTGGTCACAGAAAATGTATGGGGTGTAGAAATTTGCTCTGCCTGGATGTTGTCATGTAATAGTTTACACTTGTTGATGAAGAATTTAGCAAGATTATTAAATAGTTGTTTGGAGTGATGTAATGTATCGGAGAGCTGAGGAAGCTGAAGGAGGTTATACGTCTAATCAAATACGGAATAATTCTTTGAATAGGGTCAAATACGATGAGAGAAGTAGCTTTTCTTGGATTCTCTGATTTTATAATTATAAGTGGTCGCTATATTACATTCTTTTTAAATACTGTCTTATGTTCCTTTATCCATTTTTTTCTCCTGTTCAGACATGTAAATACTGTTCATGCTCGTAAAATACTGGCCAGGTGGCAACCCTCGAGGCCTGGTCTCACTCCCCAGGGCCTTGCAATCATGGCCCAAGGCAGGGCTTTAAGTGGGATGAAAAAACAGGGGGGTCTCTCAAAGGGGCGTGGCCAGTGTAATTAAGGGCGTGGCTTAAAAACACCTAAGCTAAAAATCTGTGCTCAGCATAGTTTGCCGCCCGAATTGCATTTTGCTGTTTCTCTCATTGCATCTCGATATATGATAGAACAAGTAACATCATACCTACGAGAAGTCAGGACTATTGGCTTTGTCAATGGTTGTTAGTTGCATAAGATAAATGAGCAGCAACTATGGCTTGTATATAATATTGAAAAAGCTTCCACTTAAGCCCTGGTGACACCCCGACAATGTTGCTGCTCCTGAGTTTCAAAAAGAGAAGGGAAATCCAGAGAGAAAATGACTCTCTTTAAAGGATTTCCCTTCCCCTACAACTCACCTGGCATGACGTCATGCCGTAACTTCTCCACTAGTGAGAAGTGAGCATTGTGAGCACGCACAAGGGATGTGCCTGCTGTCTCGAAACGGGTCTCCATCGGGCTCGGTTTTGTGCCCTGGCACAGGCGGTCCGTTTTTTTCCGGACTGCAGTGACAGCAGTCTGATGTCACTGCAGTGCGGAAAAAAAGTGCCAGCGCACAAAACAGAGCCCAATAGAGACCCGTTTCGAGGCCCCCTTTAAAAAACTGCCGGTGCTCAGCACCGGTGAGACCCGGCCCACTTAAAGCCCTGGCCCAAGGAGACCGGCCTGCACCATCTACAAAGTCATTATAACTGGAGCGTCTGCCTACTTGGATGGTAGGCACTCCAGTGGTTCTCTGCACACCCTCAGCAAGGACACCTTTCAGACAGAAGATGAAATACTCCGCTCTTTAAAGAACACTACATTATGATGCAGGAACAGTCGACAAACCAGCTACCAGCTAGCTAAGACGGTTTTTTAACCGTCTTTGATCTTCTCTCAGTTGCATTTCAGCTAGGTTTGCGCTATGCAAATACCACATACATAATGCATATGATACGCTACTGTGGAAATAATCCAACATTTGGTTAAAGATATACATTTTAGAGAGATCTAGGCCAAACGAGTCCACCCAGTATGACTAATATAACGTGTTTCCACTCAGCAGAACTTTTGGAAAAAAATGTCCTTATTTTATTAACATTATTTATGTTTTGATTGTTTTACTGAGATCCACACCAGGAAAGTTGGCTTTTACAAAGTGGCTTCAAGATGCAAGAGGACTATAATTGCTGGCAGTGGGAATATGTGGTTAGTAATGAGGAGATATGGCAATGTTATGTTAAAATATTTATAGATGAGGGTGTGTAGTTGGAAAGAGTAGGGTGGTTGGCAGAGAGTAGGGTGGTTGGCAGACAGTAGGGTGGTTGGCAGAGAGGAAGGTGGTTGGCAGAGAGGAAGGTGGTTGGCAGAGAGGAAGGTGGTTGGCAGAGAGAATTGCTGGCTGGCAGTGACCGGAAGGAAGCACCCGGAGTCGGATAGAAAGACAGCGGCCAGACGCAGAGAGCGAGACGAGAATTATGTGAGGATTTAAAGGCTTATGGTTGCATAAGATTGCGCGCAATCTAACAAGCTACTCCTCCCCATGGCAGACGAAGGACCTCACTTCGCAGCTGCGCTCCCCGCCGCCAGCACGTGCCAAGCATCCGGGAGCAGCAGGGCCCCCCTCAAGGACTCCTGCCCTCGCGCTGCAGCGGGGGTACACCACGTTATCACTGAGGCACATCCGGGAACCCCTGGTCTCCCTTCCATGTTCATGAAGCTGATAAAAACATTACCAGCTTTTAATCCAGGATTTCAGGGAGGAGGAACCTTGGACTGCGGGGCGCTCGCTCCCTGTGGAGAGTCGTCACTGTGGAATGAGAGAGAGTCTCCACTCATCCCTACCCCCACCTCACACAGACCACCTCCAACCTTCAGCACTGCGGAGAGTGCTTGGCAGACACTGCCCGTCTAACCCTCCAGTCACACTGCATCATGGCGCCTCATGCATACCCACCTTACCCCTCTCACCGCAGCACTCAGTAAACACCATCTCAAACATATCTACCATTCTGTTTCACTACGCACTGCTTTCAATAAACACACAATCTCTTGCATTTGTATCCATCTCCCTGCATTAGCTTGTAAACACCGTCTCATACACATCTGCCCTTCCTTTCTCACTGCATTAAATTGTAAACACTGTCTTGTACACATCTGCCCTTCCTGTCTCACTGCATTGGCTTGTAAACAACGTCTCATACATATCTGCCCTTCCTGGCTCACTGCATTAGATTGTAAACACGGTCTCATACATATCTGCCCTTCGTGTCTCACTACATTAGCTTGTAAACACCATCTCATACATAAGTGCCCTTCCTGTCTCACTACATTAGCTTGTAAACACCATCTCATACATATCTGCCCTTCCTGTCTCACTACATTAGCTTGTAAACACAGTCTCATACATATCTGCCCTTCTGTCTCACTGCATTAGATTGTAAACACGGTCTCATACATATCTGCCCTTCGTGTCTCACTACATTAGCTTGTAAACACCGTCTCATACATATCTGCCCTTCGTGTCTCATACATATCTGCCCTTCGTGTCTCACTGCATTAGATTGTAAACACCTTCTTATACATATCTGCCCTTCCTGTCTCACTGCATTAGATTGTAAACACCGTCTTATACATATCTGCCCTTCGTGTCTCACTACATTAGCTTGTAAACACCGTCTCATACATATCTGCCCTTCCTGTCTCACTGCATTAGATTGTAAACACCGTCTCATACATATCTGCCCTTCGTGTCTCATACATATCTGCCCTTCCTGGCTCACTGCATTAGATTGTAAACACCTTCTTATACATATCTGCCCTTCCTGTCTCACTGCATTAGATTGTAAACACCGTCTTATACATATCTGCCCTTCTGTCTCACTGCATTAGATTGTAAACACGGTCTCATACATATCTGCCCTTCTGTCTCACTGCATTAGATTGTAAACACCGTTTCATACATATCTACCATTCTGTTTCACTACGCACTGCTTTCAATAAACACACAATCTCTTGCATTTGTATCCATCTCCCTGCATTAGCTTGTAAACACCGTCTCATACACATCTGCCCTTCCTTTCTCACTGCATTAAATTGTAAACACTGTCTTGTACACATCTGCCCTTCGTGTCTCACTACATTAGCTTGTAAACACCGTCTCATACATATCTGCCCTTCCTGTCTCACTGCATTAGATTGTAAACACCGTCTCATACATATCTGCCCTTCCTGTCTCACTGCATTAGATTGTAAACACGGTCTCATACATATCTACCCTTCGTGACTCACTGCATTAGATTGTAAACACGGTCTTATACATATCTGCCCTTCGTGTCTCACTACATTAGCTTGTAAACACGGTCTCATACATATCTGCCCTTCAGGACTCACTCCATTAGATTGTAAACACGGTCTCATACATATCTGCCCTTAGTGTCTCACTGCATTAGATTGTAAACACGGTCTCATACGTATCTGCCCATCAGGACTCACTGCATTAGATTGTAAACACGGTGTCATACATATGTGCCCTTCCTGTCTCATTGCATTAGCTTGTAAACACCGTCTCGTACACATTTGCCCTCCCCTTTCACTGCATTAGATTGTAAACACAGCCCCGTACATAGAGGTCTTTCTGTTTCACTGCATTACCTTACAAACATTGTCTCAAACACATTTGCCTTTTGTTTCACTGCATTAGATTGTAAACACTGTCTTGTACACATCTACACTTCTGTCTCACTCCTTTAGATTGTAAACACCATCTCGTATACATCTGCCCTTCTGTCTCATTTCAGCAGCTTGCAAACACTGTCTTGTACACATCTACCCTTCTGTCTCACTCCTTTAGCTTGTAAACAGTGTCTTGTACACATCTACCCTTCTGTTTCACTCCTATAGCTTGTAAACAGTGTCTTGTACACATCTACCCTTCTGTCTCACTCCTTTAGCTTGTAAACAGTGTCTTGTACACATCTACCCTTCTGTTTCACTCCTATAGATTGCAAACACTGTCTTGTACACATCTACCCTTCTGTCTCACTCCTTTAGATTGTAAACACCGTATCGTGCACATCTGCCCTTCTGTCTGACTCCTTTAGATTGTAAACAGCGTCTCATACATATCTACCCTTCTGTCTCACTCCTTTAGATTGTAAACACTGTCTTGTACACATCTACCCTTCTGTCTCACTCCTTTAGATTGTAAACACCGTCTCGTACACATCTACCCTTCTGTCTCACTCCTTTAGCTTGTAAACACTGTCTCGTGCACATCTACCCTTCTGTCTCACTCCTTTAGCTTGTAAACACTGTCTTGTACACATCTACCCTTCTGTCTCACTCCTTTAGCTTGTAAACAGTGTCTTGTACACATCTACCCTTCTGTCTCACTCCTTTAGATTGTAAACACCGTCTCATACACATCTACCCTTCTGTCTCACTCCTTTAGATTGTAAACACCGTCTCGTGCACATCGGCCCTTCTGTCTGACTCCTTTAGATTGTAAACACTGTCCATACACATCTACCCTTCTGTCTCACTCCTTTAGATTGCAAACACCGTCTCGTGCACATCGGCCCTTCTGTCTGACTCCTTTAGATTGTAAACACTGTCTCATACACATCTACCCTTCTGTCTCACTCCTTTAGATTGTAAACACCGTCTCGTGCACATCGGCCCCTTCTGTCTGACTCCTTTAGATTGTAAACACTGTCTCATACACATCTATCCTTCTGTCTCACTCCTTTAGATTGTAAACACCGTCTCGTGCACATCAGCCCTTCTGTCTGACTCCTTTAGATTGTAAACACTGTCTCATACACATCTACCCTTCTGTCTGACTCCTTTAGATTGTAAACACTGTCTCATACACATCTACCCTTCTGTCTCATTGCCGCAGCTTGTAAAGACTTCACAGATCTACCTTTCCGTTTTAATGCATTCGTTTGCAAACTCTGTGTCATTCATATCTAGCCCAATGCCCACTGCAACAGCTTTTAGAGATGGACTCATACACATCGATCTCTCTGGTTGACTGCATCCCTGCATAAATACCCAGATATCTTGGTTTCCGTCCATGTATCACTGCGCAGAAACCCTCCCATTCCTATTTACTCTTCGGTCACACAGCATGAAACATGCCCTATCCCTTGCTGCATGCCAGTCTACAAGTGGTGGCATCATGGCTGCCATCAGTGTGTAAGCACTGCATGTCTCTGTAGCTTACTGCTTTGAATGGGTGCCTCTCCTCAGGTCACAGCATTATTGCTTCGAATAACTCTATCCTGGTATCCTATTGAAATACCATCCCCTGTAGGTTTACACCCCGGTCTCAGGATATCAAAGGCTCACCCCCACCCGTGGAAGCCGGCCCCTTGTCAGAGGGTGTGCTGCCCTCAATATCCACGTGAACCGTAAGCAGGAATGATGAGGCTTCTGGTAGGAGTCGTATTCTGAGGGGACAAATAGAGGGTGATATTTTACAAATACCCCAGGCCACTGCTGCTACTGCCCATGCAGATCAGGTGACCAAATGGAAGGGTGGGCAGGTAGGTCTACCCCAAAACAGGAGGCAGTGGTTGTTCATGCGGTTGGTAGAAGATGCAGCTATGATGTACTCCATGTCAACTGGCTCTCCTGCTAAGTAGGGACAGAGTGGATAAGGCCTTCATTTCCTTTCCCTTTCAGTTTGCTACCACTGGTCCTCACTCCAAACCCACTGGGCACCGGGGAGGGCATCAAGCTGAAGGGACTCTCTTCACCTTTTCACAGGGGTCAAAAGAGGATCCAACTACCTTTTCCAGATTCACCGGGCTTTTTGTGTTTACTTGATTAGGTGATCCTCCGCTTCTCTTGCCTCCCAAGCTCCTCAGGGCTCCCATGACCTCAAGCTCCTCAGGGCTCCTATGGCCTCAAGCTCCTCAGGCCTCCAATGACCTCAAGCGCCTCAGGCCTCCTATGACCTCAAGCGCCTCAGGCCTCCTATGACCTCAAGCGCCTCAGGCCTCCTATGACCTCAAGCGCCTCAGGCCTCCCATGACCTCAAGTGCCTCAGGCCTCCCATGACCTCGAGCTCCTCAGGCCTCCCATGACCTCGAGCTCCTCAGGCCTCCCATGACCTCGAGCTCCTCAGGCCTCCCATGACCTCGAGCTCCTCAGGCCTCCCATGACCTCGAGCTCCTCAGGCCTCCTATGACCCTCAAGCTCCTCAGGGCTACCATGACCTCAAGCTCCTCAGGCCCCCTATGACCTCAAGCTCCTCAGGCCTCCAATGACCTCAAGCTCCTCAGGCCTCCAATGACCTTAAGCTCCTCAGGCCTCCCATGACCTCCTCAGACCTCCTATGACCTCAAGCTCCTCAGGGCTCCAATGACCTCAAGCTCCTCAGGCCTCCTATGACCTCAAGCTCCTCAGGCCTCCTATGACCTCAAGCTCCTCAGGCCTCCTATGACCTCAAGCTCCTCAGGCCTCCCATGACCTCAAGCTCCTCAGACCTCCTATGACCTCAAGCTCCTCAGGCCTCCCATGACCTCCTCAGACCTCCTATGATCTCAAGCTCCTCAGGCCTCCAATGACCTCAAGCTCCTCAGGCCTCCTATGACCTCAAGCTCCTCAGGCCTCCCATGACCTCAAGTGCCTCAGGCCTCCTATGACCTCAAGCGCCTCAGGCCTCCTATGACCTCAAGCGCCTCAGGCCTCCTATGACCTCAAGCGCCTCAGGCCTCCCATGACCTCAAGTGCCTCAGGCCTCCCATGACCTCGAGCTCCTCAGGCCTCCCATGACCTCGAGCTCCTCAGGCCTCCCATGACCTCGAGCTCCTCAGGCCTCCCATGACCTCGAGCTCCTCAGGCCTCCTATGACCTCAAGCTCCTCAGGGCTACCATGACCTCAAGCTCCTCAGGCCCCCTATGACCTCAAGCTCCTCAGGCCTCCAATGACCTCAAGCTCCTCAGGCCTCCAATGACCTTAAGCTCCTCAGGCCTCCCATGACCTCCTCAGACCTCCTATGACCTCAAGCTCCTCAGGGCTCCAATGACCTCAAGCTCCTCAGGCCTCCTATGACCTCAAGCTCCTCAGGCCTCCTATGACCTCAAGCTCCTCAGGCCTCCTATGACCTCAAGCTCCTCAGGCCTCCCATGACCTCAAGCTCCTCAGACCTCCTATGACCTCAAGCTCCTCAGGCCTCCCATGACCTCCTCAGACCTCCTATGATCTCAAGCTCCTCAGGCCTCCAATGACCTCAAGCTCCTCAGGCCTCCTATGACCTCAAGCTCCTCAGGCCTCCTATGACCTCAAGCTCCTCAGGCCTCCTATGACCTCAAGCTCTTCAGGCCTCCTATGACCTCAAGCTCCTCAGGCCTCCTATGACCTCAAGCTCCTCAGGCCTCCCATGACCTCAAGCTCCTCAGACCTCCTATGACCTCAAGCTCCTCAGGGCTCCCATCATCTCAAGCTCCTCAGGCCTCCTATGACCTCAAGCTCCTCAGGCCTCCCATGACCTCAAGCTCCTCAGACCTCCTATGACCTCAAGCGCCTCAGGCCCCCTATGACCTCAAGCTCCTCAGGCCTCCTATGACCTCAAGCTCCTCAGGCCTCCCATGACCTTAACCTTAGGCCTCCCATGACCTCAAGCTCCTCAGGCCTCTCTTGACCTTAAGCTCCTCAGGCCTCCCATGACCTCGAGCTCCTCAGACCTCCTATGACCTCAAGCGCCTCAGGCCCCTATGACCTCAAGCTCCTCAGGCCTCCTATGACCTCAAGCTCCTCAGGCCTCCTATGACATCAAGCTCCTCAGGCCTCCCATGACCTTAACCTTAGGCCTCCCATGACCTTAACCTTAGGCCTCCCATGACCTCAAGCTCCTCAGGCCTCCTATGACCTCAAGCTCCTCAGGCCTCCTATGACCTCAAGCTCCTCAGGCCTCCCATGACCTCAAGCTCCTCAGGCCTCCCATGACCTCAAGCTCCTCAGACCTCCTATGACCTCAAGCTCCTCAGGGCTCCCATCATCTCAAGCTCCTCAGGCCTCCCATGACCTCAAGCTCCTCAGGGCTCCCATCATCTCAAGCTCCTCAGGCCTCCCATGACCTCAAGCGCCTCAGGCCCCCTATGACCTCAAGCTCCTCAGGCCTCCTATGACCTCAAGCTCCTCAGGCCTCCTATGACCTCAAGCTCCTCAGGCCTCCCATGACCTTAACCTTAGGCCTCCCATGACCTCAAGCTCCTCAGGCCTCCTATGACCTCAAGCTCCTCAGGCCTCCTATGACCTCAAGCTCCTCAGGCCTCCTATGACCTCAAGCTCCTCAGGCCTCCTGTGACCTCAAGCTCCTCAGGGCTCCTGTGACCTCAAGCTCCTCAGGGCTCCTGTGACCTCAAGCTCCTCAGGCCTCCTATGACCTCAAGCTCCTCAGGCCTCGTAAGACCTCAAGCTCCTCAGGGCTCCTGTGACCTCAAGCTCCTCAGGCCCCCTATTACCTCAAGCTCCTCAGGCCCCCTATGACCTCAAGCTCCTCAGGCCCCCTATGACCTCAAGCTCCTCAGGCCCCCTATGACCTCAAGCTCCTCAGGCCCCCTATGACCTCAAGCTCCTCAGGCCCCCTAGGACCTCAAGCTCCTCAGGCCCCCTAGGACCTCAAGCTCCTCAGGCCTCCTAGGACCTCAAGCTCCTCAGGCCTCCTAGGACCTCAAGCTTCACATTTCTCCATTCTCGTGTCCTCACGCTCCTCCAGCCTCATGAACTCATTCTTCATCAGACTCATGACCTCACGCTCCTCAAGCTCTCCTCAAGCCACATGACCTAAAGCTCCCGCAGCCCCATGACCCTACCCTCCTCGGTCCCCAGAACCGTGTACTCCTCAAGCCTTACAACCTCATACTCCTCAGGCCTAATGACCTTTAGGTGCATTGGGTTTCATACATTACAATGTGAGGCCACAATATGACCACAATCCCTATTGAGAAGGAAGTTTGAAGCTCGTTAGAGAGAGTTGACAAATATGACCGAAAGGGATATGGCATGGTTCAGTCTCCAATAACAAGCAGTCAAATAGCCCTGGAATGTCATTTTATTTATAATAGATCTACACAAAAGAAAGAATTGCAGTCCTAGACTGGACAGCCCCCCCTCCAAAATACAGACAATGGTTTTTCCCCAACTCTTTGACGCGAGACAGACTATTGCGACACGACCTGCGTAATACACTAAAGGAATATTTCCTCCTTATCACTACAGGGGACACATCCCCTGCTGTCACTTGGGACGCCTTTAAAGCGGTGATAAGAGGGCAGTGCATAGCCCTGAACTCAGATCACTGACAGAATATTGACATAGAAAATATCGATGTCCAAAAATATCGATGCAAAAATATCGATGTCCAAAATATCGAAGTCCTATCTACATAATGGTAAGTACAAAAATAGCGAGAAAAAAAATATCGTTGTCTAAAATATCGTTGTTAAAAATATCGGTTTTTTTATGTTTAAAAAATAATGTAAAATGAAGGAAATAATATATATAATAAATAAAATTGTTAGAATTATTAGAAAATGTTTAAAATTATAAGTATTACATATAATGTAAACAAAAATTAAACATACATATATATAAAATTTAATATATATATTCACTTAATATTAATAAAGAATTATTTTATTAAATTATAAATTGTAAGAAACATTAAAAATTATAAATATAAATACACACACATACACCAATTACATAAAAATAAACTATATATATAATAAATTAAAATATTAAAATATTTTTAATCTTTTTAAAATACATTTTACACTACATTAACTGAAACAATATAGAAAATATTGGATAGCGGAGGGGTAAAATTACTATTCCCACTCCAGTGAGTGCAACAGTAGGGAAAGCATTGGATAGCGTAGGGGTAAAAATTACTATTCCCACTCCAGTGAGTGCAACAGTAGGGAAAGTGTTGGATAGCGTAGGGGTAAAAATTACTATTCCCACTCCAGTGAGTGCAACAGTAGGGAAAGTGTTGGATAGCGGAGGGTAAAAAATTACTATTCCCACTCCAGTGAGTGCAACAGTAGAGAAAGTGTTGGATAGCGTAGGGGTAAAAATTACTATTCCCACTCCAGAGAGTGCAACAGTATGGAAAGTGCTGGATAGCGGAGAGGAATAATTTACTATTCCCACTCCAGTAAAATAATTAAAAATAATTAACAATTAATTTAATAAAAATTACCTCCCACCATATTCCCTATAAATAACACCACCAATGTGGTAAAACATAACACTATTAACATAATTAATTAATAATTAATTATTTAAAATTAACAAAATTTAAAAACAATGAATAATAATTTAATTCACACAATTAACAGTATAAATCAATTTAAAATACATTTTATAATAAAAAAATTAAAATATAGAAATTAAATTACTTAACAGCCTACTCCCCTATCAACACACAACCCGCTCTTAAAAACCACACAAATAACATAATTAATAACCAATAATTATTAATAACCAATTAATAAATAATTAATAAATAATTAATATATTATTTGCCACAATTTACAATATAAATGTTTAAAAACAAATATTAAATAATTAAAAATATAAATAAATTATTAAATTACTTCCCACTCTACTCCCCTATAAACCCACAACACGCTCCTAAAAAAATAACACAATCTACATATTTACCAATTAATTATTAATAATTAACAAACAATTAATAACTAATTAATAAATTATTTACCACAATTAATATAAAATAATAAAAACTTAATTATTAATAGAAAATATTTATTAATTAATTATAAGTAAATTACTTTCCACCCTATTCCCCTATAAACCCACAACCTGCTCCTAATAAAATAACACAATTAAGATATTTACTAAATTAATAGTTAACAACCAATTAATAACTAATTGATAATAAATTAATTACCACAATTAACATTATTAAATATATAAATATGAAATAATAAAACATTAATTAAATATAATTAAATTACTTCCCACCCTATTTCCTATAAACCCACAACACGCTACGGAATAAAAACGCAAAATTCAATTAAAAATTAATAATTTCAAAAATTATTATTAAATTTACTATAATTAAATTACTTCCCACCCTATTCCCCTATAAACCCACAACCCGCTACGGAATAAAAACGCAAAATTCTATTAAAAATTAATAATTTCAAAAAATTATTATTAAATTTACTATAATTAAATTACTTACCACCCTATTCCCTTATAAACCCACAACCCGCTACGGAACTAAAATGCAAAATTTACTTTAAAAAAAATTAATAACTTCTAAAAATGTAATACATATATAAAAAAAAAATACAATACTTAACCAAAAATATAGAACACATACATTTAAAATACATACTAAAATACATAACATTAATATAAACATCGATATTATTAACAACGATATTTCTACAAACGATATTACTGACTTCGATATTTACAAAACGATATTTATTACCGTCATGTCGATATTCTGGTCACCGATATTCTTGATGTCGATATTCTGTCCCTTCAATATTTCCAACTCGATATTTTTGTACTTCGAAAATAAAAACTCGATATTATGTTTGTGCACCCCTGAACTCCACCCTAAATACACAAAGAACTACGGAGAGGAAGGCACTTGAGGCTGAATTGGCTGTGGTTGAAAAGCTACACAAAGAGTCCCCAACAAGAACACACCAGCGTAAGGTAACTGCACTAAAGGGGAAATTGAATGCCATCTACGTAAATCGAGCAGAGCTTACACTATTGAAATTGCAAAGGATAGGCTATGACCAGGGCAACAAAGTAGGATCGCACTCAGCAAGACAACTTCGAATCAAAAGGGAGAAAGAATACACTGGGGACATTGAGAATGGAGAGGGAGGGACCACAGGGTTAGAAGTGGAGAAGGCACACATTTTTGGGAACTTCTATGAAACACTCTACACAGCAGAGCATTCACCAACGCAAGACCAATTAGCGTATCTGGAAGGCATCAGTCTACCCCAATTAACGAAAACACAAAGTGGAAGGTTAGGCAGCCCAATTTCGGAAGATGAAGTCCGAGCGGCACTGTGATCCCTGAAACCTCACATATCCCCGGGGCCGGATGGGCTGACAGCCCAATTTTACAAAACATTTAAAGCGGAACTCCTCCCCCACTTGGTGGTCCTGTTTAACTACATGGCAACCACGGGAGCTGTGACACCCACAATGTCCGAAGCGCTAATCTCAGTAATACCCAAGCCTGGCAAAACCCCCAAACAGTGCAGCTCGTACAGACCAATCGCTCTTCTTAATCTCGATGCCAAACTTTACTCTAAAATCCTAGCTACGCGATTGGACTCCATACTCGCCGAGCTAATACACCCAGACCAGTCCGGATTCATCGAAGGCCGACAAACACATGACAACATCCGGATGGTCATACACTTAATAAAGAAAGCAACAAAAAAGGGGGTACCGGCGACCCTAATCGATCTTGACGCTGAAAAAGCTTTCGACCGAGTGGACTGGGCCTTCCTCTTCGCCACACAAGAAATGTTGCTTGGGAGACCATTTCATAAAAATGGTCCAAGCAAATTATGTAGCACCAACGGCAAGGGTTTTGGTCAACGGGGTAAGCTCCAACCTCTTTTCCCTGGGGAGAGGAACCAGGCAGGGGTGCCCTTTGTCACCTTTCCTTTTCGCACTGAGTATTGAACCATTAGCAGCTAAGATACGCTCCACACAGGAAATACGGGTGTTCATTTTGGGCCCACGTAACACAAAATATCTCCATTTACGGACGACGTTTTGCTGGCTTTGTCTGCTCCCCGAACATCGTTACCTGCTCTGCTGGAAACCCTGCAGCGGTATGAGAAGGTGGCGGGCTTCCGGATCAACTTAACAAAGTCTTCTATGCTCAATCTTAACCTGCCCCAAGCCGACAGGGAAGACCTAGCGGCCATTACTCCCCTCCATTGGGCCAAGAACGAAATAACATACCTGGGCTTAAAAATAACCCCGCGCCTCGAGAACTTGTATAAAGCTAATTTCCCCCCGCTGATGCAACAACTAAAAGCAGACTTGAAAAGATGGGCACCACTATATATGTCATGGATAAGACGCATACAGGCCGTCAAAATGACAGTATAACACAGGTTTCTTTATCTATTTCAGGGCCTGTCCATCACGCCTGACAGGGGACTCTTCTCTGACCTGCGTTCCTTAGTGACTAAGTTTATTTGGCAGGGACAAAGAGCTAGACTTCCCTACAAAGTTCTGCGGATGTCTAAGGCAGCAGGGGGCCTCGCACTACCAGACTTCCACCTTTATTACAAGGCTGCCCAGCTCTGTGTGATCCCCGAATGGTCGGTGAGGGAGTCTGACAAACATTGGTTACACATGGATAGGGGGGTGGCAGGGAAATACATTTGGGACATAGGGGCTCATTACGATGGCGGGCGGACAAAGTCTGCCCGCCACCGCAACGGAATGCGGGACCGTCCGCAAGGGGTGCGGCGGTCCCGCCATGGGTATTAGGATGCCACCGCCACGGTGGCATCCCGTATTGTTCGCATTGCGGCAGGCGGTGCTGTCAGCAGCACCCGCCGCAATGCGAAAAACGCATGTTGTGCATTTGAATGCACAACGTGACAGGCACCGCGCGGTGCCTGCCACCTTGTGCATTCAAATATAGGGGGGTACCCCCCATGTGCACCCCCCATCCCCCCAAAATCCTGGGGGCCCGCAACGGGCCCCCAGAAGCAAAGACCACATGCCTTTCCATGGCGGGAACACCGCCATGGAAAGGCAGTTTTCTGCCAACATCCTAATATGGATGGCGGTGTCTTGCAGACACCGCCACCATATTAGGGTCCTTTACCGCCTGGTCCCCTGTCGGACCGGCGGGAAACCGGCGGACGGTCTTTCCGTCCGCCGGGCTCCCCCCGCCATCGTAATATGGCGGGGGAAATGGCATGCGGGCGGTGGGAAATGGCAGGCGGATCGCCACCGCCATACGGGCGGTGGCGATCCGCCCGTCATTGTAATGACCCCCTTAATTTGGAAACCCAAAACTGACCGTCCAGTGACCTGAGCACACCCACACAGACTACACTACGAGTATGGGATGACACAAACAGGCAGACGGACTGGGCTACTTTCTCCTCCCCTTACACTCCCATACAGGTCAATCCAGCATTTCCCCCAGCACAATACCTGGGTCCTTATGAGGCATGGCGCCTAGGTGACTGCTTGTTGATCTCAGACATGTTTAAGAATGGGGTTCTTAAAACGTTTGATCAATGCAAGCGTGACTTTTCCCTCACGGACACGGAGTCTTTCAGATACACCCACCTTAAACACTGGGTCATGCAGCTGGTCTTAAAGGAGGCGGCTTTCAGAGATCTGACCCCCCCTATAGCAATTTGCTAGGAGAGGCAGTGGAGCCACGGGCTGCATCTCCTTCCTTTACGCTCAGCTGCTTTCCGCGCAGACGAAGGTAAGGCCACAACATATAGCACACTGGGAACGCACACTGGGGGAACCTATTTCCAATCAGGCTTGGGCACGGCTGTGGAGAGATAACCCAAGGTGCAACCACTCCATGGCACTAAGGGAAGCGCATTACAAGCTCATGTACAACTTGTACTTATATCCCACTAAACTTAAAAAGATGTTTCCCCATTCATCAGATCTGTGCTGGAGAGGTTGCGGTCTGTTAGGAGACTTTTTAAACATATATGGTGGGATTGCCCGATTATCCGCCCTTTTTGGACAGAAATCCTCGCCCAGATGAAGATCATATTAGGATACCTGATACCAAATGACCCCAAGATGATCCTACTGGGTTTGCGTAATGACAATCTCCGTTACTCAATGAGCAGTGATAAAGCTGTGATGTGGCTCTGTTTGGGGGCGGCGAAGACGGCGGTAGAAGCTGCGTGGAAACACACATCGGCACCTTCTCTCACGCAATGGCATTCGAGACTATGGCGGGCGGTCACGATGGACCGCATGGCAGATATCGCCTCAGACGCCTACACATTTTTTGAATATGTGTTGGGCACCTTGGTGGAATATCTCTCCAAGGGATTGCCCTTGGTTGCATGCCCCACGCGTACTAGAGCACTACACCTATTTCAATTCTAACTCGTTATGCCGATGGGACGACCTACAGGAAAGAGGGGAACTGTTATAGACTACCACTTGAATGACCTCCCATGCACTTCCACCATACACTATGGAAAGTTTGTCGAAGACTGTATCCATGTACCACAGTTTTGTTATACAGGGTTAGGGAGAGGGAGCAGGGATAAAATTGTATTTTCAGGGAACATACAGAGAACTAATAATGTATATTGCGGCGCTTAAATTCAGCAACTGTAACTTGCAATAGATCTGTACCAATTGACATTTTGTGCCTTGATCACTGTATTGCATTGATTCCTTGCCGGATTAACCAATAAAAACGGTTTTGACCAAAAATTGCTTACCTTAACAATTGTTTGAGAGCATCTGGTTATCCTACAGCCATGTGATTTGATTCTTAGGGGCCGATTCCGATTCGGGCCGGAAAACGTACCGACCGACTCGGAGCCGGAATTAATTCCGACCGACACGTACAGGTGCAGGCCGACCCGCAAAGTATGATGAGAAGCGTGCAAAATCCGACCGACTCGTACGGAACACAAGCCGAACGACCGAGCCGCGCGGAAAACAGCCATCCGGCCGGAAAACCACGCGAATCGAACCGACCGACACGCACCAGGAATGAACCCGAACGAAACGTACCCGCAAAGTCCGACCCGCGCAGTACGATGCAACGCGTGGAAAACACGACCGAGTCGCACGGAGCCCAAGCAGTACGACCGACACGCATACAAAACTGCGAGCAGAAGCAACCCAATACACCGCGACCGACGCGTACGCAGCATAGAAAACAGCACAAACACAGCGTGAACGACTCGGAGAAGCTCGTACGAGACAACTGCAGGGTCCGACTCGGTCACAAGAACGTCTCCTACATGCACAAAAAGTACAAAGGGAAAAATACACAAAAAAGACCAAACAAGCAATTACAAAGCCAATAAATACTGGGGGGGACAGGGAACAAAGACACACCCACAACTCCACCCATATAAAGGACACAAATCCCTACCATGATCCTTTGCAAATTCTAATGACCTGCCAGCACACAACAGACAGCAACCACCCACACACCCACAGCTCATCCATCACACAAGACACACACCATCAGCACCTCAACAAATAGCACCCTCACATACACCCAGCTAAACACACACTCACACACCCTCACCTGCACACCAACACACACATCACTCACCATCACCACCCATCACCATGCCCCCAAAGAAGAATCATAAGTTCCTAGATAGTGAATTGGAAGTTCTGGTAGATGAGATACTCAGGGTAGAGCCACAGCTGTTTGGTACAATGGTCCAACAGACACCCATGTCGCAGAAAACCAAGATGTGGGAGAGGATTGTCGACAGGGTGAACGCACAATCACCAGGTTTGCGCACAAAGGGAGACATCCAGAACAGGTGGTATGACGTGCGAAGGAGGGTCAGGGAGCTGTTGAAGGACTACCTCTTGAGCCAACACACCGGCAGTGGCCCTCCTGCCAAACCAGTATACCTCAGGCCCTGGGAGGAGAAGGTGCAGGCCATCCTACCACCAGTGAGCGTATATGGACTAGAAAACATCCCAGAGCCTGGTGAGTACATAACAAATGTACACAATATTGTGCAACAATACACACACATCACTGTCAAGGGGAGAGTCAAACCATGCACCCTTAGCAAATACACACCAACCAGAACAGAATCATCCCAAATTGTGTATGTCAGTCAGATAAACACAACACATGCCATCTCATAGTGATATGTAACTGTGTCATCACATGTACAAACACAACTACAGCTACAGCTAGGCAGTGGCAGTAATATAACTAACAAACACATCCAGACATGTAGGCACCACTACAACACCACCTCACAGTGAAACCCACTGAAAGGAAGGAATCCTGTGTATGCTGGTCAAGTCAGTGTAGCCAATAGAGTGGGAGTTGTAGTCACAGACATTGCCCACCCTCACAATCCGCACATCAACACCACCATGAACCATGCTCACATCACAGGGAGTGGAAAACAACTGACAAGATGGCTGACACTGGCTACTGCTGTGGGGAGCACAAGGTCCTGCTGGCAACTGTGCACCAACCAACAGCAGGACACCACTGACTGACATCCTGAAAGACAACTTGCACTCCCTGCAACGGAAGCACGTTCCATGGTGGAAAATCTGGCTGGGTGGGAAGGAGGACTGACAGCACTGACCATAGTTACCAGCAGCTCCACTCACACCCCCTAACACAAACTCCACACAACTCACCTGGGAGAATGCATTGCCTCACACTCTAATCAAATATTCCACAAAGAACCACAACCCTGGGTCATGCAGTGTGAAGCACAGGGACACACATGTGACTTGCAGCAAAACTAACCCCAGGATAACACTGTCAGCCATCTTGTCAGCACAGGCACACAACCCCACAGGAAGCAGAATCAAAAGGAAGGAAGCATGGGCATGCTGGGAAGTGGGGTGGAGGCAATAGCATGATGGGAGTGGTAGTCACAGCCCAACATCCCCCACCCACATGGCCCAGCAAGCTCACACCCAAGCATGCACACCTCACAGGGAGTCAAAAGCCACTTCAAAGATGGCTGACACTGGTGCTCAGTTGTGGGGAGCACATGGCCCTGCTGGGAACTGGGCACCAACCAACAGCAGGACACCACTGTCAGCCATCTTGCCATTGCTCTCACACTCACACACAGTGAAGTCCACACAAAAGGAAGGAAGTATGGGCATGCTGGTAAGTGGGGTGGAGGCAATAGCATGATGGGAGTGGTAGTCACAGATATTGGTCACCCCCACAACTGTCCCATCAACACCACCCTGAACCATGTGCACATCACAGGGAGTGGAAAAGAACTGACAAGATGGCTGACACTGGGTACTGCAGTGGGGAGCACAAGGCCCTGCTGGCAACTGTGCACCAACCAACAGCAGGACACCACTGACTGACATCCTGAAAGACAACTTGCACTCCCTGCAATGGAAGCACGTTCCATGGTGGAATATCTGGCTGGGTGGGAAGGAGGGCCGGATGTCAACCAGATACAACCAATGCAGACCATGTACACACCCCAACATTCATATAGAAATGCCCAAAGTATGCAGGACAATGTGCTACACCAATATCAACCTCTGACTGTGACAACTTAGGACAATGCAATGTACAGGCCCGCATCCAGAGGGTACAGTCACAACTGTCATGTGTGTCAACCATTCATGTCTGCAGAAACATAACATACATTGTGTGTGTCTCCCAAAAACAGGTGATGATGGGGACACAGCAGCAGGCGCTGAGGAGTCCCTGTCCCAGGCTCAAGGGGAAACAGAGCTCACTGGTGTGGAACAGCCTCTGCCCTCCTCGGATGACGAAGACCTACCTGGCACCTCCGGAGCAAGTCATCATGCAGCACCAGCAGGACCACCAGCTGCACCCCTGCACCCACCCCTCCAACGACTGTCAACACACATACCACCCCTGCTGACACGGACAGACCAAGGAGCACCACCAGCACAGGGACCCTGGACCAACGTGGGGCTATGGACACCAACACCACCAACAACCCCCAAGGGGGCCCAGGGTCACCTGTGCGTGCCACCTCAGGTACTGCAAGTGTCGCCAGGGGTGGTGGAAGACATAGGTCACTGATCGCAGAGGGGTCTGGACTGCATGATGACCCACAACTGGTACGCATAGCCGATGCGTACCAGTCCAGCACCGGAGAGCTCAGCCAGGTAGTGGGGCTCCTCAGGGACATTAAACAGCAGCAGGCTGCCCATCATGCCCGCTTGGACTTGCACATGTCCCGCGTGGAGTCCAAGTGGGACACACTGCAAGAGATGACGGCGGTGCATAGGGACATATTACCATGCCTCCGCCAGATGAGCAGCAACCAGTCAACACCTCCCTGTGTGCCCACAACATCTGGTGCTGAAACAACTGCAACTGCCACAGGGAGGGAGGATGACTCTGGCGGAGAGTCCCCTGCACCGCAGCAGCCTGCACTTGAGGGTCCCCCAAAGAAGAGGGGTCGTCCGAGGAGGGGCAAGTGAGAGGCCGATGGCCATGTGCAACCCCCAGGAAGCCAAAACCTGTACTGGATAATCACCTTTGTGCGAAAACTGTTCACCCTGTTGACTGCAACACAACTCCCCCACATGACATGGGGAGTACAAGTTGGACCAATGTATCAGATGACTGTGGACTTTATTCTGGACATATCTGCTACCAGGACTTCCAATTCATCTAGGAACTTTGGATTGCAATCAAAATGTACAGCACCCACCATCCTGTGCACTATACACACACATGTATGACAATAAACACACTAATACACCATACCTGCCTCTGTTGTGATTCCAACGTGGTTCCTGTCATGGAGATGATGACCTGCGAAATTACACTGTGCATGCTAACTGCTACAGCAAGTACAACACAGGCATGTGAGTCATGGCAACGTGACACATATGAGGAGACACACCACCAGGGCTACACACACACATACACACCAGGGCCATCTGACTCATCGCCTACACTGATGTTGCCAGGAAATACGGTGCAATGCACAGACACAACACCTATTCACAGTCTCTGTCAACTAGCCCACTGGTGCAGTAAGCAAATGTCAGTCAAATGTGTGACCACAGACAACGCACATCACAAAGTGAAGCACAGGTTTATTACACATTTGCAACATGTTGTAACCACTACAGATGCAAGGCAATCCCACCTGGCAGCGGGCACACAGTCAACAAGTGTAGAAGGAAGGAAGTCCATGGGTGTGGCGCACATCACCTGTAGGGACACGACAGCTACCACCCTGGAAGTCGAATCACGGTGTCGGGGATCACAGTTGACCAAACCACTCTGAAAGTACCCTGTGAAGGACAGAAATGAAACACAGTCAAAAGCACTGAAGAACCGGATAGAACTGCAATACTCATGCCCAATACATGTCACAAGATACCCACCCAGAACCAAGTTAGCATGTCAACACTGTTGGGGAGTACAGACTACCTGTAAGGACACATCGCTACACGCATACAGTCATGTAGCACATGGACACACTCAAACAGCACCAGAGCACCATCAACACATATCATGCATACTCACATCATTGACATGACATCTCTGGATACTCACATTCAGCTGAAGAAGTTGGTGATGAGCTGTGTGCGGACATCACCATCATCATCATCATCATCATCATCATCACTGGCATCGTGGTCGAGGCCAGGATCCTCCACAGGTGGCGGATGTTGGTCATCATCATCCAGGATGAGAGGCAACTCCTTCCACACTGCCAGGTTGTGTAGCATGCAGCAGACGATGACAATCTTGCACACCTTTGCTGGGGCATATGGGAGGGCCCCTCCTGTCTTGTCCAGGCAGCGGAGCGGCTCTTCAGGAGACCAAATGTCCGCTCAATCACTCTCCTGGTCCGACCATGTGCCTCATTGTAGCGCATTTGGCCTGGTGTCACAGGGTTCCTGAGGGCGTCAGCAACCACGGCATGTTGGGGTATCCGGAGTCACCTACATACAGACAATTGCACATTAGCTGAGTTGGAAAAGAGGGTGGAACACTACATTGCAGAACACACACAATGGCACTAAGTCAGTACACACCAACAAGCCAGGCACACTGGTTCCGCATCTGTGACATCATCCTCGGGATGCAACTACTCCTCATCACGTAGGCATCGTGTGCAGAACCGGGGAAACGGGCACAGACGTGTGAGATGCTCATATCTGCAAGACATACCACCAGTGCATTGACCGAGTGGTAGTGTTTGCGGTTCCTGTATGCCTGCTCTTGGGCCTGTGGTGGTACCAAAGCAACATGTGTCCCATCAATGGAGCCAATGACATGCGGCATCCTCCCCAGGGCATAGAAGTCACTCTTCACATCAGTGAGTTGTTGGAGTCTAGGGAAATAGATGTACTGGTTCAGGTAAATCAACATAGCCTCCAAAACATCGCGGAGCACACGGCTGAACATGGTCTGTGACATCCCACCAGCAGTCGCCACAGTGTGTTGAAAGGTACCGGTGGCAAAGAAGTGTAGGGCTGCCATCACCTTCACCTTGGGGGTCAGCGCTGTAGGGTATGTCCGGCCAGCTTGCAAATGTGGGGCCAACCGCACCGTCAACACCTCAATCAGCGGCCTGGTGAAGCGGTACCGTCGGATGCAGTCCCGTTCCACCATGGTTGCAAGGTCAGGGAATGGTCTATGGACAGCTGGTGCCCTGCAGTGCATAGGTGAAGAAAGAAAGATTGTCAGTCACCCCACATATGTGGCATTGACCATACTCAATATCACATGATACATCATTATGAGGCACAAGTACATGATGTGTGCAGTTCCGTAAGGACATGTATGGCACATACATGGCCAACATCTAACATCACAGTTCAACAAGTGGCATCAACAAGTCCCAGGTTGTGCCATGGGATATCATGAGGCCGTGTCACAGTTCCCATCTCAATCAATCAATCCAATCAATCACGGCATTTATAGAGCGCGCTACTCACCCGGGAGGGTCTCAAGGCGCTGGGGGAGGGGGTAAGTTACTGCTCGAACAGCCAGGTCTTGAGCTGCTTCCTGAAGGAGAGATGGTCCTGGGTTCGCCGAAGGTGAGTGGGGAGGGAGTTCCAGGTCTTGGCTGCCAGGTAGGAGAAGGATCTTCCTCCGGCGGTGGATTCTGCGGATGCGTGGTACGGTGGCGAGGCGTGGCTGGTTGATCGTAGCTGGCGTGTGGGCGTGTAGAAGGTCATGCGGTCGTTGAGGTACTTTGGGCCCAGGTCGTGGAGGGCCTTGTGTGCGTGGGTGAGGAGTCTGAACGTTATTCTCTTGCTGACGGGGAGCCAGTGCAGGTCTTTCAGGTGTCCGGTGATGTGGCTGTGTCGGGGGATGTCCAGGATGAGTCGTGCGGAGGCGTTCTGGATGCGCTGGAGTCTTTTTTGAAGTTTGGCTGTGGTTCCGGCGTGAGGGTGTTCCCATAGTCCAGTCGGCTGGTGACGAGTGCCTGGGTGACGGTCTTCCTGGTTTCAGTGGGGATCCATCTGAAGATCTTGCGGAGCATGCGCAGGGTGTTGAAGCATGAAGATGAGACGGCGTTGACTTGTCTGGTCATCGACAGGGAGGAGTCCAGGATGAAGCCCAGGTTGCGTGCGTGGTCCGTTGGCTTGGGCGCGGTGCCCAGGGCCGGGGAGCCACCAGGAGTCGTCCCAGGCGGAGGGTGATGAGCCCAGGATGAGGACTTCCGTCTTGTCTGAGTTCAGTTTAAGGCGGCTGTTCCTCATCCAGTCGGTGGCGTCTCTCATCCCGTCGTGTAGGTTGGCTCTGGCGGTGGTGGGGTCGTTGGTGAGGGAGAGGATCAGCTGGGTGTCGTCGGCGTAGGAGATGATGTTGAGGTTGTGTCGGCGTGCGATGGCTGCGAGGGGGCTCATGTAGACGTTGAAGAGGGTTGGGCTGAGTGAGGATCCCTGTGGAACGCCGCAGATGACTTCGGTGGCTTCGGATCTGAACGGGGGAGGCGGACTCTCTGGGTTCTTCCGGCGAGGAACGAGATGATCCATTCCAGTGCTTTCTCTCGGATTCCGATGTTGCTGAGGCGCTTCACTAGGGTGCGGTGGCAGACGGTGTCGAACGCTGCGGAGAGGTCCAAGAGGATGAGGGCAGCTGTTTCCCCGTTGTCGGTTAGGGTTCTGATGTCGTCGGTGGCTGCGATAAGGGCGGTCTCGGTGCTGTGGTTGGCCCGGAACCCGGACTGCGAGGGGTCGAGGATCCATTCGTCTCGAGGAAGGCGGCAAGCTGTCTGTTGACGGTCTTCTCGATGACTTTGGCCGGAAACGGAAGGAGCGAGATGGGACGGTAGTTCTTAAGGTCGGTGGGGTCCGCCGTTGGTTTCTTCAGGAGGGCGGTAAGCTCGGCGTGCTTCCAGCTCTCCGGGAAGGTGGCGGTGTGGAAGGAGGAGTTGATGATGTCCCGGAGATGGGGTGCGATGGTGGCGTCGGCTTTGTTGAAGACGTGGTGTGGGCAGGGGTCGGTTGGTGATCCGGAGTGGATGGAGTTCATCGTGCGGGTGGTGTCTTCGGTGCTGATCGGGGTCCAGTTGCAGAGGGTGGTGGTGGCGGGCGTTGGTTCGGCGGTAGGGTGCGTTGTTTGTGCGTCGAAGCTGTTATGTATGTCGGTGATCTTGCGGTGGAAGAACGCGGAGAGTGAGTTGCAGAGGTCTTGCGAGGGGTGATGTCGTTGTTTCCGGCGCTGGGGTTGGAGAACTCTTTGACGATGCTGAAAAGTTCCTTGCTGTCATGGGCGTTGTTGTCCAGTCGTTCTTTGAGTGCCGACTTCTTGGTGGCGCGGATCAGCTGGTGGTGTTTGCGGGTGGCGTGCTTGAGGAGGTCCTGTTGTCTGTGGTCTGGTCGAGTCGCCAGGTTTTCTCGAGAGTGCGGCAGTTCTTCTTGGATTCCTTGAGTTCGTTGGTGAACCAAGGGGTTTTCTTGCTTCCGGGTCTGCTGGGAGGGTTTTTAGTGGTGCGAGGTCGTCGGCGCAGGCGGTCAGCCACTTGGCGAGGTTGCTGGCTGCTTCGTTTGGGTCCGTTGTGTTGGTGGGTGTGTTCTGGCTGAGGAGGCGGTGAGCTGCTCGGCGGTGATCTTGCTCCAGCTCCGGCGGGGAGCCTGTTGCGGGTGGTGGTGGGTCGTAGTCTTTCTGAAGCTGAAGTGGACGCAGCTGTGGTCGGTCCAGTGGAGTCCGGTGGCGTGGCTGAAGGAGATGTGCTTGCTGGACGAGAAGACGGGGTCAAGCGTGTGGCTGGCGTAGTGGGTGGCGTGTTCACCAGTTGCTTGAGTCCGAGGTTGGCGAGGTTGTCCAGCAGGGCGGTGGTGTTTCTGTCGTTGTTGTTCTCCAGGTGGAAGTTGAGGTCCCCTAGGAGGATGTAGTTGGCGGAGGGCATGGCGTGCGGGCTGATGAAGTCTGCGATGTCTTCGCTGAATAGTGTGCGTGGTCCCGGGGTCTGTAGATGAGGGTGCCTCGGAGGGTGGTCTTGGGGTCAGTGTGTATCTGGAAGTGTAGGTGTTCGGCGGCGGTGAAGGTCTCGTCGGAGTTAGTCGAGATGCGGATGGTGTTCTTGTGTACGATGGCGATGCCTCCTCCCGTCTGGTTGACGCGGTCCCTCCGGGTGATCTTGTATCCGTCCGGGATGGCTATGGCGATGTCGGGCGCTGAGGAGGCGTTCATCCAGGTTTCGGTGAGGAAGGCGATGTCCGGTGCTGTTGCGTCGAGCAGGTCCCAGAGTTCCACGGCGTGCCTGTGGACGGAGCGGGTGTTCAGCAGGATGCATTTCAGGTGGTTGCTGCTGGTGCTCGACTTGGCGGAGGTGGTGCACGTCCGGGGGCAGGTGAATCGGCAGGTTTGGCAGGTGAAGGGTCCGTGGGTGCGTCTCGGTGAGGCTCGGTAGCAGGCAGGGTTCCGGCCGGCATTGAGTGCGGTGAGTGTGGCGGCGTCGTAGGTCCGTCGGGTGGTGATGCATCGGTGGGATCCAGGGGTTCTGGCGCTGGGCGCGGTCCAGTCGCGGACGGGCGCAGACGGGCTTGTCTTAGGCGCGCCTTCGGCGCGCCAGCGGCGCGGCCGCACAGCGGCCGCCATTTATGGGGAGGTGGGAGGGAGGAGCAGCTGGGAGGCGGGAGGCAGGGGCAGCGAATGGGCGGTCAGGGGGGGGGGGCCGCAGGGGATGCAGCGGCGGGAATGGCGAGAGGCAGCGGGGGCACAGAAAGGAAAACAGGGGAGAGAGCAGACAAAATCACGGGCACAGCGACAATGGGGCAGCGAGGGGCACAAAAAGGAAAACAGGGGAGAAAGCAGACAAAATCACGGGCACAGCGACAATGGGGCAGCGAGGGGCACAGAAAGGAAAAAGGGGAGAGAGCAGACAAAATCACGGGCACAGCGACAATGGGGCAGCGAGGGGCACAAAAAGGAAAACAGGGGAGAAAGCAGACAAAATCACGGGCACAGCGACAATGGGGCAGCGAGGGGCACAAAAAGGAAAACAGGGGAGAGAGCAGACAAAATCACGGGCACAGCGACAATGGGGCAGCGAGGGGCACAGAAAGGAAAAGGGGAGAGAGCAGACAAAATCACGGGCACAGCGACAATGGGGCAGCGAGGGGCACAAAAAGGAAAACAGGGAGAAAGCAGACAAAATCACGGGCACAGCGACAATGGGGCAGAGAGGGGCACAAAAAGGAAAACAGGGGAGAGAGCAGACAAAATCATGGGCACAGCGACAATGGGGCAGCGAGGGGCACAAAAAGGAAAACAGGGGAGAGAGCAGACAAAATCACGGGCACAGCGACAATGGGGCAGCGAGGGCACAAAAAGGAAAACAGGGGAGAGAGCAGACAAAATCACGGGCACAACGACAATGGGGCAGCGAGGGGCACAAAAAGGAAAACAGGGGAGAAAGCAGACAGAATCACGGGCACAACGACAATGGGGCAGCGAGGGGCACAGAAAGGAAAAGGGGAGACAAGCAGAAAAAAACGGGCACCGGGGCCACAAGCGGAGGGCGATCTTACCTGCAGAAGCAGCGGGCAGACAACACAGGCGGAGCTGTGTGGTGGGGGAGCGACCTACCTGGCAAGGTCAAGGGTCGCTCTCCTCACCGCGCAGCGGCCGCCATTTATGGGGAGGTGGGTGGGAGGAGCAGCTGGGAGGCGGGAGGCAGGGGCAGCGAATGGGCGGTCAGGGGGCGGGGCCGCAGGGGACGCAGCGGCGGGAATGGCGAGAGGCAGCGGGGGCACAGAAAGGAAAACAGGGGAGAGAGCAGACAAAATCACGGGCACAGCGACAATGGGGCAGCGAGGGGCACAAAAGGAAAACAGGGGAGAAAGCAGACAAAATCACGGGCACAGCGACAATGGGGCAGCGAGGGGCACAGAAAGGAAAAGGGGAGAGAGCAGACAAAATCACGGGCACAGCGACAATGGGGCAGCGAGGGGCACAAAAGGAAAACAGGGGAGAAAGCAGACAAAATCACGGGCACAGCGACAATGGGGCAGCGAGGGGCACAAAAAGGAAAACAGGGAGAAAGCAGACAAAATCACGGGCACAGCGACAATGGGGCAGCGAGGGGCACAAAAAGGAAAACAGGGGAGAGAGCAGACAAAATCACGGGCACAGCGACAATGGGGCAGCGAGGGGCACAGAAAGGAAAAGGGGAGAGAGCAGACAAAATCACGGGCACAGCGACAATGGGGCAGCGAGGGGCACAAAAAGGAAAACAGGGGAGAAAGCAGACAAAATCACGGGCACAGCGACAATGGGGCAGCGAGGGGCACAAAAAGGAAAACAGGGGAGAGAGCAGACAAAATCATGGGCACAGCGACAATGGGGCAGCGAGGGGCACAAAAAGGAAAACAGGGGAGAGAGCAGACAAAATCACGGGCACAGCGACAATGGGGCAGCGAGGGGCACAAAAAGGAAAACAGGGGAGAGAGCAGACAAAATCACGGGCACAACGACAATGGGGCAGCGAGGGGCACAAAAGGAAAACGGGAGAAAGCAGACAGAATCACGGGCACAACGACAATGGGGCAGCGAGGGGCACAGAAAGGAAAAGGGGTGAGAGCAGACAAAATCACGGGCACAGCGACAATGGGGCAGCGAGGGGCACAAAAGGAAAACAGGGGAGAAAGCAGACAAAATCACGGGCACAGCGACAATGGGGCAGCGAGGGGCACAAAAGGAAAACGGGAGAGAGCAGACAAAATCACGGGCACAGCGACAATGGGGCAGCGAGGGCACAAAAGGAAAACAGGGGAGAGAGCAGACAAAATCACGGGCACAGCGACAATGGGGCAGCGAGGGGCACAAAAAGGAAAACAGGGGAGAGAGCAGACAAAATCACGGGCACAACGACAATGGGGCAGCGAGGGGCACAAAAGGAAAACGGGAGAAAGCAGACAGAATCACGGGCACAACGACAATGGGGCAGCGAGGGGCACAAAAAGGAAAACAGGGGAGAAAGCAGACAAAATCACGGGCACAGCGACAATGGGGCAGCGAGGGGCACAAAAAGGAAAACAGGGGAGAAAGCAGACAGAATCACGGGCACAGCGACAATGGGGCAGCGAGGGGCACAGAAAGGAAAAGGGGAGAGAGCAGACAAAATCACGGGCACAGCGACAATGGGGCAGCGAGGGGCACAAAAAGGAAAACAGGGGAGAAAGCAGACAGAATCACGGGCACAACGACAATGGGGCAGCGAGGGGCACAGAAAGGAAAAGGGAGACAAGCAGAAAAAACGGGCACCGGGGCCACAAGCGGAGGGCGATCTTACCTGCAGAAGCAGCGGGCAGACAACACAGGCGGAGCTGTGTGGTGGGGGAGCGACCTACCTGGCAAGGTCAAGGGTCGCTCTCCTCACGCGCAGCGGCCGCCATTTATGGGGAGGTGGGAGGGAGGAGCAGCTGGGAGGCGGGAGGCAGGGTCAGCGAATGGGCGGTCAGGGGGCGGGGCCGCAGGGGACGCAGCGGCGGGAATGGCGAGAGGCAGCGGGGGCACAGAAAGGAAAACAGGGAGAGAGCAGACAAAATCACGGGCACAGCGACAATGGGGCAGCGAGGGGCACAAAAAGGAAAACAGGGGAGAAAGCAGACAAAATCACGGGCACAGCGACAATGGGGCAGCGAGGGGCACAGAAAGGAAAAGGGGAGAGAGCAGACAAAATCACGGGCACAGCGACAATGGGGCAGCGAGGGGCACAAAAGGAAAACAGGGGAGAAAGCAGACAAAATCACGGGCACAGCGACAATGGGGCAGCGAGGGGCACAAAAGGAAAACAGGGGAGAAAGCAGACAAAATCACGGGCACAGCGACAATGGGGCAGCGAGGGGCACAAAAAGGAAAACAGGGAGAGAGCAGACAAAATCACGGGCACAGCGACAATGGGGCAGCGAGGGGCACAGAAAGGAAAAGGGGAGAGAGCAGACAAAATCACGGGCACAGCGACAATGGGGCAGCGAGGGCACAAAAACGAAAACAGGGGAGAAAGCAGACAAAATCACGGGCACAGCGACAATGGGGCAGCGAGGGCACAAAAAGGAAAACAGGGAGAGAGCAGACAAAATCACGGGCACAACGACAATGGGGCAGCGAGGGGCACAAAAAGGAAAACAGGGGAGAAAGCAGACAGAATCACGGGCACAACGACAATGGGGCAGCGAGGGGCACAGAAAGGAAAAGGGGAGAGAGCAGACAAAATCACGGGCACAGCGACAATGGGGCAGCGAGGGGCACAAAAAGGAAAACAGGGGAGAAAGCAGACAAAATCACGGGCACAGCGACAATGGGGCAGCGAGGGGCACAAAAGGAAAACAGGGGAGAGAGCAGACAAAATCACGGGCACAGCGACAATGGGGCAGCGAGGGGCACAGAAAGGAAAAGGGGAGAGAGCAGACAAAATCACGGGCACAGCGACAATGGGGCAGCGAGGGGCACAAAAAGGAAAACAGGGGAGAAAGCAGACAAAATCACGGGCACAGCGACAATGGGGCAGCGAGGGGCACAAAAAGGAAAACAGGGGAGAGAGCAGACAAAATCACGGGCACAGCGACAATGGGGCAGCGAGGGGCACAAAAGGAAAACAGGGGAGAGAGCAGACAAAATCACGGGCACAGCGACAATGGGGCAGCGAGGGGCACAAAAAGGAAAACAGGGGAGAGAGCAGACAAAATCACGGGCACAACGACAATGGGGCAGCGAGGGGCACAAAAAGGAAAACAGGGAGAAAGCAGACAGAATCACGGGCACAACGACAATGGGGCAGCGAGGGGCACAAAAAGGAAAACAGGGAGAAAGCAGACAAAATCACGGGCACAGCGACAATGGGGCAGCGAGGGGCACAAAAAGGAAAACAGGGGAGAAAGCAGACAGAATCACGGGCACAACGACAATGGGGCAGCGAGGGGCACAGAAAGGAAAAGGGGAGAGAGCAGACAAAATCACGGGCACAGCGACAATGGGGCAGCGAGGGGCACAAAAAGGAAAACAGGGGAGAAAGCAGACAGAATCACGGGCACAACGACAATGGGGCAGCGAGGGGCACAGAAAGGAAAAGGGGAGACAAGCAGAAAAAAAACGGGCACCGGGGCCACAAGCGGAGGGCGATCTTACCTGCAGAAGCAGCGGGCAGACAACACAGGCGGAGCTGTGTGGTGGGGGAGCGACCTACCTGGCAAGCCACGTTCCAAACACACCCCACAGTGACATGTGAGGACAGATCTGCCCCAGGCATCACAGCTCAACGACAGGTAGATTCCCAGGGACCCTGTATTGCCACATGGACACTGGCATGACATGGAGTATCATGAATACACCACAGCAAAACAACCATGACCCCCACAGGTAGTGGTCCCTGTTGCCTCTGCAGGACAGACATGGACGTCTGTGACACACACAAGTACAACATCAAAGTCCATGCACAAACAACGTGGATGTGGAGACTGTCTCCCATTGTGCACATGGAATCAGAGACATTGTAAACACAACATGCACACAGACTGTGGAGGACCATCACCATTGTGGCAATGGGTCACCCTGGGACGTACATACCGCCACACATGGGACTCAGGGGGTATGTGACATGACATACACATACACCACCGTGAAATGTGACCATGCCACATGCACAGAAAGGAACAGTTGCACATCACAGTGGTCATGTACATGAAACACCAAGGATTCTGTCCCCATGAACACGTGCACAGCCTGGGAGTGGCTGCCCCCAAGTGCCACCCACAGAACAACATGTTCACCCCCATACACGGAATAGGTAATGCAGCCTTACATGCCTCAGAAAACAGTGTGGACAGGGTGTGGTGTTGTAGGTGTGCCCCTCACTCCCTGGGAAGTATATGTTGCTGGCATATATTCACCTGTGACAGGCATGGTGACATATGCCAGTGACTTGTACAGGGACGCGTTGGACAGCAATGGACCGATCGGTGCGCACACATTGGCCATTGCATTCAATGTGAGCGGGTACAGCGTTGTATCCGCAATACGCGTTGGACAGCAATGGACCGATCGGTGCGCACACATTGGCCATTGCATTCAATGTGAACGGGTGCAGCGTTGTATTCGCAATGCGCGTTGGACAGCAATGGACCGATCGGTGCGCACACATTGGCCATTGCATTCAATGTGAGCGGGTACGCGTTGTATTCGCAATACGCGTTGGACAGCAATGGACCGATCGGTGCGCACACATTGGCCATTGCATTCAATGTGAGCGGGTACGCGTTGTATCCGGGTACGCGTTGAACAGCAATGGACCGATCGGTGTGCCCGGCCGGCCCATTGCATTCAATGTGAGCGGGTAAGCGTTGTATCCGCAATACGCGTTGAACAGCAATGGACCGATCGGTGTGCCCGGCCGGCCCATTGCATTCAATGTGAGCGGGTATGCGTTGTATCCAGGTACGCGTTGAACAGCAATGGACCGATCGGTGCGCACCCATTGGCTATGGCCTGGCCTGGCAACAGACGCGTTTTCAAATCTTGAACGAGTCTGATGCTGGAAATTCAGTTGGTCACCCACAACAATGTTGCAAATTCATGGGTGTCATGAAGTTGAACTTTTGAAGGATGCTGTGGGCGTGTGTAAGTGGTGCAATTCCATGGATTGGCCAGATTCAGAAGATGCTAAAGACTTGGACCTATCACTTTGGACACATGGGATAGTATCTGCCTCTGCAGGACACATATAATGCTGGCTGTTCCCCTGAGAGCTCACTTGCCTGCACTACATGCTCCAGGACATCTGCCACCACCACTGCTGCTGTATCTGCACCCTCTGGACCCTGCAATGGCACGTACTGTGGAGAGAGCCCCAGCCTTCAGCACTGAGGAGAACCAGGCCCTGCTGGACAGCCTCCTTCCACAGTACAGCAAGCTGTATGGGAAAGCAGAGGAGCAGGTGAGTGTGCTGTCCACTGCCTTACTAAATGTGCATGTTGTCTGACTAGCAAGGCTAACAGTCTGCACGCCACTGGCTAGCAGGCTCACTGAGTAGTTGTCACCCCCCATAGTGTGTAGTTACATGCATTGAACAGGTATAGTGCAGTGACAGTGCATTTAAACAAGGTTTTACTTCCCAGGCAATGATACCATGTAGTAACTGCTGGCATACTGTCCATAGCCATCGTTGCACTGCCTGTGTACATCATGTGCCCCTGTGATTGAGACATGTATATCCAACTGTGTAATGCACGGATATGTTGCATGTGTAGTAATGGCATTCTCACTTTGTCATCCTCACAGGTTGATGCCCACCAGAAGCAGAAGATATGGCTGACCATCGTCCGGGCAGTGAGATCCGTGGGGGACTACAAGCGCCGGATCCGCAACTGCCAGAAGAGGTGGCAGGACCTTCGGGGCTGGACCCGGAGGATCGCACGGGTCCAGCTGAAGCTGTCGCCTCCTCGCAGGAGGGGCGGACACCGGACCCTGACCCCCACATGCTCAGGATCCTGGCGGTGGTCTTCCCTGATCTGGATGGGCAGCTGAAGGCTAGAGAGCAGCAAGGAGGGGGTGAGTCCATGACTGCATTGTGAACTTTGTCTGCCATGCTATGTGCCCTCCTCTGGCCTGGTTGAACTTCCACAGTACATCAGTCATGTGGTCCAGGACCCATGTCCCTCGATTGTGCACTGCCCACTCCTCATCTGATACCCAGGTGTGGCCCTTGCAGTCAGGGAATTGTGTCACTTGGGTACTGTGTCCTTGCAGTTTGCTTGACTCAAGGTGGGGGACAGCATCTGTTCCCCTAACTCTGTGGTGGGCATCATGGGTGGGTCCTTTGCTTACACAATGCCTGTGTTCTGACATGTAATCTGCGTGTTACTTTGATATGTGGTCCAATTGCTGAGCTGATCCACCACATGTGCCTGGGGTAACTGGCACACACCCATGCTGCAGGTGGGAACAATGCTTGGGCCCCAGGAGTGTGTATATTACGTGTGTCACACATACTTAGCCAGCTGCCTACTGTCCAGGGCTCATCCCTCATTCATGTGGGGCAGGACAGTCATGCCTACTCCAGGCCATACAATACACTCCGTACTCCCACTCCCGTGTATCAGCTGACACGTTGTGCTCAGTGATATGTCCCCTCAGGTGTCTGCCTCTGTGTCAGTGTGCTGTGGCTTCGTTGTCATGACTGCTGGGGTGTCTCTCGGTTGGGGCTCAGCATGCCACCGGAGATGTGACCATAGGAGACGATACTTGGGTGACACATAGGTGTTTGATCACCTGACCGTGCAGACTGGGGTATGCGAATGTGAAGTTCAGGCAGCTGTTTCCCATTCACAGCAGATTGTGAGGTGCTCAGGTTCCGAGGGTTGTGTTACAGGTCTCCCATATGTCCAATCGGTATGACGTGGACAGATAAGGGTTCAGATGATGTGGTGTGTGGGGGATGTACATGTGCACTTGTTCAGCTCCAGGACTTGCATTCCCCATGACCTACTATTGTGACACAGTGCAGACTGTTGTTGTCTGGCTGCCCTGCCCATGTGACTGGAGACAGTGATGTATGACTTAGCAGGCATGCCTGTGCCATGGCATGTAACTTCCTATGAGTGATCCTGCAGGGGAGTGACATGTGCTACATGCACACCATTGTGGCAATGGCTATCAGGACATGGGTGCATCATGGTGTCTGTCGCTGGTATGCATCACATGCATTTCATATTTGACTCTGGGCATCCCTTTCATCCGGACACCTGTACTGACTCAGTGGCAAGAGTTGTGATGTGTGCATGTTCACATGCTTCACCGTGTTTTCTGCACTGTCCAACTACTGTGTAGGTGGTGCATGTGTCCACACTGGGGTATTGCCATCCAACAGACACCAGACAGATGGGTGCAAGGCCAGGAGGGATGTGAGTGCCATGGTTGACCATCAGACTGACAATTGGCTACTCCTATTCTGTTTGGGCACTTTTGGCAATGTTCAACTAAGGATGCCAGGGCTTGCACTGTAATGTGCTGTACTTACTGTGGTGTGTGCGTTCAGTGCAGGTGACTGATGTCGGTCTGTTTCCCTATTGTTTGCAGATACATCCACAGCCACAGGAGGGGACAGCTCCACGGACCAGGAGGAGCCGCAGAGCCAGACTGGGTCAGCAGCCGAGAGTGGTCGGAGGGACCCAGTGGCACGGAGGGCGAGGGAGCCACACCGAGGAGTCCTCAGCACCATCCACCTCAGCTGAGGACCACAGCAGCTCGGAGGATGACTCCCTTGTGGATGCGGGTGTCAGCAGCCACCACACCCCAGCTAGTGTTGCTGTCCCTGCCACCACCACCACCACCGCCCTCCCATCGGCTCCCATTCCCGAGGTCCGTGGAGGCTCCCATGTTCGGGAGCATGTCTCCTTCGGGCCAGGCACCGCACCCCTGCCCCTGTGTCCCCTGCTGCCCTGAGTGAGGAGTCTGTGTACCTCCTTCGCCAGCTCCATGTAGGGCAGACAGCGATGCTGAGTGTCCTCCATGCACACACCACTCTGTTGACTCAGCTGGTGTCGTTCATGGAGGGCATCTCATCGGGCATGTCTGCCCTACAGAGGGGCAATAGGTCCATGGACTCCTCCCTGACTGCAGCAGTGTCCCTCCTCCAACAGTCCCTCACCCCTCCTGCCTCTGCCCCATCCACACTCCCCAGCACCTTACCTGTCCCAAGCACACACACACCGGCACAGGCACACACCAGCACAGACACGAGCAGCACACAGACACACACACCACAAACAAGACGCACACGCACGCACAGTCAGGGGACTGAAACCACACTCACAGGGGATGGGGCCCAGGCACACACACACGCATCCACGAGCACTGCGCAGTCCTCAGTTGCCTCTCCCTCCAAAGCCCCTCCCTTGCCTCACCTGCAACCCCAAAGACACAGCGGCTCTTCCTCAGTGACCTCGGCCTCTTCCCCTCCGATCCAGCATTCAGGGGGAAGAGGAAGCCCACCCACACGGAGCGGAGTGCCCCTCGCCCCCGGACACCCTCTCCCAGGAGCAGACCGACTGACGCCCCCATCCGCAAGTCCCCCCGGAAGAGCAAGACCCCGCCGCCGCCCTGCAGCTCAGGCACCAAGTCTCCTTCCTCCATCCCTCAGGCCCCCACTCCACAGGTGCCCCCACCACACCCTGCCCCCGGTTCCCCCACCCACAGATACACCATCCCCAAAAGGATCAGGCCTTCTCCCCCTGCCACTTGCTCTTCCGGCCCCACACCCCCACTGCGCTTGTCTGTGCCACTGGTGTGGAGACGGTGTCCTCCCCCTCTGTCCTGCCCACCTTACCTGATCCCCATTCTCCTCCCCTGGAGGTAGGCACTGCAGTGGAGTCCACTACCACCCTGTCTGACTTGGGCACTGCAGTGGGGGACCTGTCCACTCCATCTGCACGGTCCACTGCAGTCGTGCCGGCACCCACACCATCAGTGTCATGCCCCCCAGTTGTGCCGGCACACACCATGTCAGACACCTCCACTGCAGTTGTCAGTGGCTCTTCAGCACCCACCACCCCTTCCCTGCCTCCTTCTGGTGAGCCCTGATCGTGTCCCTGCGGTGCCTGGCCTGCCTCCCCGTATACCCCTCCGAGGGGATTGTCCCTGGTTTTTATCAGTGCAGGCATGCGTAGGGTGACATCTGCCACTGTCACCCTGTTTAGACTTTCAGGATGGACTGGCCATTGGCCTTTGTTTCTTTTTACTGGACTTCAACTTTTGAACCCACATATGCTGAATAAAGCGACTTTCTGTTCTCTAGTGCTTTTGCTTCTGATGTACATGATGTTGATGATGCTAACCATGCCCTTGCTGCAGTGATGGTGATATTTGGTCTCATGAAAATGAAGTGTTACTGTTCAGGAACCCATGTGGTCCAGGGGGAATGTGTCCTACCCTGTGGTGTATCCATGTCATCCTTAGCAGCATCTGAGGGTGTCATGTTTTCAATATTTGGCAATGGGATTTCCTACTTACATTAGCAATGTCACATCTGTGGCTTCCACCCCTGCACATCTGTTGTGCTTGCCATTGTTCAATTATTCTACTTCCCTGACCGTGTGGCCATCTCCACTGGACATGCAGGTTTGGGCATCAATGGGGAAGGACTCATCTGTGTTGTCAGTGCAACTTGCTATACTTGTGTGTTGGATCTGTGCTGATGATTTCGTTGACACTCCCATGACCAGGCTGATGTGACGGGAGCCTTCATTTGGTGCAAATTGTTGACTGTGTGACCAAGTGTTCTGCTGACATGATGGAGCCCTACTGTGGCAACATATGGCACAGCTTTCCTCACACAGGAGTGGAGTCCCCTCATGGCAGTGTGTACTCCTGTGACATCGCCTGCGCCCAAGGTGTGTGTTGTATGAGCATGTCTGTGTGTTCACTTCCATTTTGCTGTGCATGCTGGGATCCCTAGTGGTGTTCCTGTTTGTGATGCTTGCTGAGTTGACCTATGTTCCCCCAAAGTCTTCTCCCTGGGTTCTCTGTGATGTGGGTGCATGGCACATTACTGGTCATCAGGGTGTCACCCATAGGTGTGTTGGCTGTGAGGGCTGAGTTTGTGGGCAGACGCAGATGGGTCACAGTCAGGATTCCCTTGGCACTTGTTGTTTACACCTGTCATGTGATTTCCAGTTTGTGTTAGCTTTCAGTGATTGTGACACGTTGTGTGAGTGACTGCTGGCACTCCTCAGGGTCAGGGCTGCAATGTTGGTAGTTGTCTATGTGTGTTCTTTGTGGGTGACCTTGGCTTCTTCATTGGTGTGGGACTGTGGCTGGGATCCCATTGGTTGGTGTGGTATTGCCGTCATGTCCATGTACAGCGTAGTGTGCAGTGTGTCAGACATTCAAGAGTCTTGTTGAGTGGCCATGTGTGATGTGTTTCTGCACCTTGGTTCCCACCACCACCCATGGGATTGTCATGGGTGCATGTGCAATGTCACCAGTGCATGTGAGCTTCACTGCTGCACATTGTTGGAGGTCGAGGTGTGTGGTGTTGAGTGTGTGCAGATGAGAGTTGTTGCACGGCTAGACCCCTGCCTCCATGTTGGCCTTGGCTTACTGGCCGTGCTGATTGATTTGTGCTTGTGTAGGTGTGATGGTAGTTTGTTGCTCAGGACACATGACTGTGGTTCACACTGTGAACGACATCTAGCTTTGTCATCACAGTGGGATTGTAATGCAGCCCAGGGTCACCACATTGTGGGGACCCTGGGGGTAGTGCTGTGGTGTCTCTGTGTCTTGCTGTGTCAGTTGCTGTTCCTACATGCTTGTGTGATTTGTGCTCCCTCTCATCTAACAATGCCTGATTGCCTACATAGGGGATTTGGATCCATGAGTTACCTTTGTGTGGCACTGTATGCACATCTGTGTAATTGGTATTCAGGCCTCATCATGTGTTGTGTGGTTGCCTGGGGACACTGGCACCCCCCCCCCCCTCACCTGTTGTGTTTGATGTGCAGTGTGGGTCTGCCTGTTTGTGTTTGTGCATCTGCACCACTGCATTGGCATGTCTTTAGTGTGCCATTGGCTGTATGTTGTTTGGTGGGTTTCCCCTGCTGTCCCTGGGACTCCTAGGTCATCAGTCAGCACAATGATCATTGTTTGTGTGTCCCATTGCTGCCATGGTATGGTATCTGTTCACCTCACATCTACAGTCTACACAGGGTATCTGCATTTGTGTGCCCATTGGTGCAAATATGTGGGTCTGCATTATCATGGTCACTTCTGTCATTGTGTCATTGATGAATGTTGACAGTGTCAGTCTCCATGGGTGATGTTTGTCTGCACACGGCCAAAGGTATGTCTTATTTGCACTGCAGTGTTTGCCTCCCCCAATCTATGTTGCTATGGGACACAAGCACTACTTTGCCACTGATGTGTTTGTTGTTCTGTGACCAGGAATCATCCATGCAGTTTGGCAGTTGCAGCTTTTTCAATGTCAACACTTACATTTTGGTCACTGTGATGATGGGGGTTTGAACCCCATTGCCACAATGTTCAAGATGTGCTTCAGCTATGGGCCCCACACTTACCTTTTGGTCACTGTGATGATGGGGGTTTGTACCCCATTGCCACAATGTTCAAGATGTGCTTCAGCTATGGGCCCCACACTTACATTTTGGTCACTGTGATGATGGGGGTTTGAACCCCATTGCCACAATGTTCAAGATGTGCTTCAGCTATGGGCCCCACACTTACATTTTGGTCACTGTGATGATGGGGGTTTGAACCCCATTGCCACAATGTTCAAGATGTGCTTCAGCTATGGGCCCCATACTTACAGTTTGGTCACTGTGATGATGGGGGTTTGAACCCCATTGCCACAATGCGCAAGATGTGCTTCAGCTATGGGCCCCACACTTACATTTTGGTCACTGTGATGATGGGGGTTGGACCCCCATTGCCACAGTGGTCATGGTCTGCTTGCATTGTGGGGGCCACACACATTTATGTGTGGCACATGTGATAGGGGGTCACATTGTATGTTCAAAGTCATGTTCAGTGTTGGAGCCATTTGACACAGTCTACACACGCTTGTCATGGTGTTGGGGGGATGTCTTTATGTTGCATTGTTTATGTTGGTGTGTGCTTGTTGTGTCATGTATTAGCCATCCTGTGAGTGGGGGTGGTAGTAGTTGTAGGCATCTGGCACCCCTGGGTAGAGGTGGTAGTAGTGACAGGCATCCAGCCCCCATGGGTAGAGGTGGTAGTAGTGGTAGGCATCTGGCACCCCCTGGGTAGGGGTGGTAGTAGTGGTAGGCATCTGGCACCCCTGGGGAGGGGTGGTAGTAGTGGTAGGCATCTGGCACCCCCTGGGGAGGGGTGGGAGTAGTGGTAGGCATCTGGCACCCCTGGGTAGAGGTGGTAGTAGTGACAGGCATCCAGCCCCCTATGGGTAGAGGTGGTAGTAGTGGTAGGCATCTGGCACCCCTGGGTAGGGGTGGTAGTAGTGGTAGGCATCTGGCACCCCTGGGGAGGGGTGGGAGTAGTGGTAGGCATCTGGCACCCCTGGGTAGAGGTGGGAGTAGTGACAGGCATCCTGCCCCCATGGGTAGAGGTGGTAGTAGTTGTAGGCATCTGGCCCCCTGGGTAGGGGTGGTAGTAGTGGTAGGCATCTGGCACCCCCTGGGGAGGGGTGGAAGTAGTGGTAGGCATCTGGCACCCCCTGGGGAGGGTGGGAGTAGTGGTAGGCATCTGGCACCCCTGGGTAGAGGTGGTAGTAGTGACAGGCATCCAGCCCCCATGGGTAGAGGTGGTAGTAGTGACAGGCATCCAGCCCCCATGGGTAGAGGTGGTAGTAGTGGTAGGCATCTGGCACACCCTGGGTAGGGGTGGTAGTAGTGGTAGGCATCTGGCACCCCCTGGGGAGGGGTGGGAGTAGTGGTAGGCATCTGGCACCCCTGGGTAGAGGTGGGAGTAGTGACAGGCATCCAGCCCCCCATGGGTAGAGGTGGTAGTAGTGGTAGGCATCTGGCACCCCTGGGGAGGGGTGGGAGTAGTGGTAGGCATCTGGCACCCCTGGGTAGAGGTGGTAGTAGTGACAGGCATCCAGCCCCCATGGGTAGAGGTGGTAGTAGTGACAGGCATCCAGCCCCCATGGGTAGGGGTGGTTGTGGTGACAGGCATCTGGCACCCCATGGGTAGAGGTGGTAGTAGTGACAGGCATCCAGCCCCCATGGGTAGAGGTGGTAGTAGTGGTAGGCATCTGGCACCCCTGGGTAGAGGTGGTAGTAGTGGTAGGCATCTGGCACCCCTGGGTAGAGGTGGGAGTAGTGACAGGCATCTGGCACCCCTGAGTAGAGGTGGTAGTAGTGACAGGCATCCAGCACCCCATGGGTAGAGGTGGTAGTAGTGGTAGGCATCTGGCCCCCCCATGGGTAGGGGTGGTAGTAGTGGTAGGCATCTGGCACCCCCTGGGGAGGGGTGGGAGTAGTGGTAGGCATCTGGCACCCCCTGGGGAGGGGTGGGAGTAGTGGTAGGCATCTGGCACACCCTGGGGAGGGGTGGGAGTAGTGGTAGGCATCTGGCACCCCCTGGGTAGAGGTGGTAGTAGTGGTAGGCATCTGGCACCCCCTGGGTAAGGGTGGTAGTAGTGGTAGGCATCTGGCACCCCCTGGGGAGGGGTGGTAGTAGAGGTAGGCATCTGGCACACTCTGGGTAGAGGTGGTAGTAGTGGTAGGCATCTGGCACACCCTGGGGAGGGGTGGTAGTAGTGGTAGGCATCTGGCACACCCTGGGTAGAGGTGGTAGTAGTGGTAGGCATCTGGCACCCCCTGGGGAGGGGTGGTAGTAGTGGTAGGCATCTGGCACACCCTGGGTAGAGGTGGTAGTAGTGGTAGGCATCTGGCACACCCTGGGTAGAGGTGGTAGTAGTGGTAGGCATCTGGCGCACCCTGGGTAGAGGTGGTAGTAGTGGTAGGCATCTGGCACCCCTGGGTGGAGGTGGGAGTAGTGACAGGCATCTGGCACCCCTGAGTAGGGGTGGTAGTGGTGGTGGGCATCCAGGCCCCTATGTGTATATGTGGTATTGGTGATGGCCATCCCGCCCCTATGGTGCTGCTGTTGCAAGTAATTTCTGCATCCCTCTGTGTGTATGTGATATGTCGGGTACGTGTAGTTTGTTTTTGTGCTTGGTGTCTGACTTACCTTCTGCGCCGTACGCGTCCGTGCCTGTTCCGGTAGTAGATGTAGAATATTGGTAGGATCGGCACGATGGGATTCATAGTTGGTTCGTCTCGTTCGTCTTTCTCTTTGCTTCGCCCAGTCCTTGTCGCTGGCGTGTTCGTCTCGTAGCCGTGGATCGTATTGTGGCGCGAATCGGAGCTTATGTGCGCCTCGCCCGGATGCTTTGACGTGCCGTGCGTAGCGACGGGTTCGGCACGTACGGAAAGCGCATCGTACTTGTCCGGCCGGACGGGGCTGCATTTTGGCTTCCGTGCGACTCGATTCTGCGTTTACGGATCCGGCTCGGTCGGAGAACAGGACCTGGATTGGGTGAGTACGACTGGTTCGGAATCTATGCAGTTGTGCACATCGTACTTGCTCGTTCGGAAGAATGTGCGAATCGGTCGGGAAACAGGCATTCGCCTGGCTTTTTTCCCGGCCGAATAGTGTTGGGTGCGCCTCCGACCGAGATCGGAATCGACCCCTTAGTCTTGTAAAGCGCTCAAATGCCCTGGGGCATCTTGGCGCTGCTTCTGACTTTAGGAAGAGAAGGTGCTGCACTAATGACTAATGATAGCACCAATGTGCTCTCTATTTTCTATTACCCGCAATCCAGAGGCTGGGCTTGGAAATGCAGTTAACTTAATTAAAGCGTTCACTTCAATAAAAAAAAGAAAAGCTTTGCAAAATTCGGAATTACCTTGAAGAATCAAAGAAAATATCATGTTTAGGCGACTTTGCCTTCTCCAAAAGGGATCTACTTATCCAACCGTGCCTTGATTTTTATCAGGTGCTCTGGTATTTTCTGTCCCTGTGCCCTGGAGTTGTCTAGCTAACAAAAGTGTCTCTGACCAGTAGAAGCAGGTCTGGCAAAAGCAAAATCAATCTGTATTATTCCTCTAAATCCACATTTCCAGATTTTCCTCTTGTGTTTACAGGTGATGTTTGAGACTTCTCCAAGAGCGGTGTGAGGTTATTAGAAGTGGAGGGCAAATACTGAAGACGGATGGTGATTCAGAGTTGGGCAAAACAGCCCTAGTAATCCTTTTATAGCCAGGGCTGGGACCTTCCACAAGAGCCTAGCTCCAAATCTCCCTGGCATGACACCACCACATCTGACACACAAAATAGGAACTATTATTAAGAAACATTTAAGAGGCATAAAGAGGGTTCATGGTGAGGATTCCTGCTCAGAATTATGCAAGGAGCATAATACTGAATCCAAGCTTTAAAAGTGAAATGGTGCTATACGTAAAAACGGTGGCCAGTAAAGGAATTAATTTTTAAAAACATCCATGACTCGCACATGGGAGTAAGAGTTTGAGGAACCATGGAAAAAGCTCTCCCTCTAGCTTCTAAACAAGTTAGCGAATTGTACAAGTCAAGTGTTGTATTTCTGCATCACCGTGTGCATGGCCATGTCCCGGCAGTAGCTCAATTGTACAAGAGAAAACTAGCTGCGCACACACAACCCCCTTCCAGCTTTGCATGGATCAGAAAATCCTTGTTGAAATCAAGTATATAAAAAAAACGAATTCTAAAGGAGAATAGAGCAACAAAATTCCTCGTCAATTAAATACTCTGTGTGTATTCTGAGATGCAAGTTTTTCCATTTGTGTGTCTATAACATGAGTGCTGCTCTGCATATGGTGCCCGATGACACTCCAGGGACTTTCCACTATGGAGCTGCAGTGAGTTCTTGAAGTCCTCTTTCTATTTCAGTTGTGCGAAATAGAAAGAGGACTTGTGATACCGGGTTCAGGAGCAACACTTGTACTGGTATTAGCCAGCAATAAAATGGGCGTGGAGCAGTCTGAAAAAGGCAATTAAGTACAGAAGATGGGTGGAGGTGAAAGGAGTGGGAGGGAATGCACCTTCCAAAGAGAAAAAAGTAATTTAAAAAAGGGGAAAATGTGCTCTCAATTCTTTTTACATCAAGATGAAATTCCATCTAATGATTGTTATTATGACCACCTAGGTCCTCTAGTAGCAACTCTGAAGTTTTACAGCTTCGGGGCATCCAACAGAGCAGCCCAGGAGGCTAGATCCAGGCTTACCGGTGACTGCGCAATTTAGGTTCTTGCTTTGTAAATTTATCCTGGGTTGATGGAGTAGAACATTTTGTTTGTATCATGAATAATGGTCTGCGACACTAACATGACAAACATAATGATCATTTTGAACTATTCAGGGGTAGCAACTGCTCCAGAAATTTACTGTGGCCTTTACCTCTCATGTGGTTTAACCAACGTGGCTACTCCTGTTAATTAGAACTGTATGTACTGCTAGTTTTACTTAGGAGTTGGATGTTTGAGTTTACTAGCAATCACTGTCTATTAATATACTGCACATTTAAGTTTTCAATATGAATTCTTTAAACGTACAGCAATCTGTCATCATGGTCAAGTCTCATCAGATAAACTAATACCTGAGGTCAGTTCTTGTAATGTGATCAGAGAGGGGTTAGAGGTGAACCATGTCAATTTTGTTAATCCTATGATACTTCTCACACCCTATATTGAATAAATATGGACTCAGCAGTTGCTCCTAGGGTAATAATCAAATGCCCAGAATCTGGAACTCTTACTTAGCGGATTCATTCAGCCTGCCCGGACTCTTCAGTCACTATCAACCTTGTTTCTCAGTGATTGGTAATTCGGGCTCTCCTGGTTTGGTACCCTTGCTGCTAACAGCTATACACCCTGCTTCTGATATGGGTCTCACTGTCAGGCAGGCCTGCAGGCCCAGACTGAATCAGGGTTCACAGATGGCAGCATACCTTGCGCACATGGCAGGAGAACAGAACATTCATGAATTTGTCCTTCCGTTTCAGCTCGTTGGCCACCGAGAGGAAGGTGCCTGCCGTCTGCATGTTGTCCTGTTTCTGTGAAGAGAAAACACACTTTAGTAAAGACAGGACTCTTCTTCCAAAGGCTTCTTCCGATCCACCACAGAAGCAGACTAGTCTGGCATGTGATAGACTGTGGCGTAATACCAACGACCTACCTGAGACGATGGACCCAGCTCCTACCCACCCTGCTCCGCCAGTGGATATAGACACATAGGCTAGTTCACATGCAACTCTACCCAATGCACACATCAGAGACCCCCAATAACAACAGACACTAAAAAATATATTCTACAAATTTGTGTCTAGAAAAAAACTTGAAGTCAAGCATTCATTTACCTCCGCAGACCTTGGCCCACAAGCGCCACATCCCATCTACCCTGCATTTTTCTGCCGATTAATCTCCCTTGTATCATTTCTTGTTTTTACTTACATGAATATTTTATTATTATGTCTGTATGAGGTTGTGTTCATATCAATCTGCGCACTTATCCCCTCTGTTGTTCTGTTGATCTATCTTACCTCTATCTTTCATGTGTATAGCACCTGTATAGCTATGCGCAAGCATCCCCTGTATCACTTTCTCCAAAGTTCCACTCTACTGTGGTGTATAAATCTAATCTTGATTAATATGTACATAACTCACATGTATTACTGAACACAAATGTCCACCTTTACATGCTATGTACTAACTGATTTTCTTGTATGTATGTATGTATGTATGCAGTATTTCTATAGAGCGACCATAGCCAAAATGCAGCAAAGAGCTGCACATGGTCTAAGACAAGCATAACTTCAGCGAGTAAGAGCAGAGGAAGGTTGGTTGTAGATAGTTATTGCACTGTGATGTAATGTTCTTTAAAGGGGTGAGTCTTCAATTATTCCCTAAATTGGAGCATCGTTGTGTGTTCCGGATGGATACAGGGATGTTGTTCCAGATCCTGGGTGCATAGATGGAAAAGGCTTGCCTTTTTGTTTTTCTTTTTTACACTTCTTAGTCTGCAGTCTGATGGTGCCCTAGCTGCGGGTGTGCCGAGACCCATTAGAGATGGTGAGCTTGTCTCCAAGATAAGTGGGGATGCTGGTAGTGGTAGTTTGGTAAATGGTGCAGCTGGTTTTAAAAATGCTGAAGGCCACCAAGGGGAGCCAATAGCATTCCATCAGGGGTGATGTGATCATATTTCTTCAGGCCCTCGATGAAATGTACTGCAGCATGTAGGATGCTCCTAAGGTGTGCCACTGTGGAGTCTGGGAGGCCATGGAGTAGGGCATTCCCACCATCCAGATGCGAGTGTGTGAGGGCTTGAACAGCACTTCTGAAGTCACATTGTGGAAGAAACTATTTGACTTTCCTTCGGAGAGAGAGCTGGTACCAGGCAATCCTTATGTTGTGTGTGGTTGGTGTCCAAGGTGAATCCAAGTGACTTGGCACTTGGTGAAAGTTGGGGTTCGAAGCCGTCAAGGATCATGCCCTTTTTGTACTTGTTTATTGTTCTTGGCAAATTACAAGAATTCTGTCTAGGTTAGGTTGATCTTCAGGTAGGCGCCGGACTTCCAGGTCTGGAGGATGTGCAAGCGGTAATTGAGGCATTGGATGTCTGAAGCAGAAAATACTTTCAAGTAGAGTTGTGCATCATCAGCAGATTGGTGAATGCTGGTACTGTTTAAGCCTGGGCGGTGAACTACGCTCCGCTCGCGGAGTTTGCAGAGTTTGCTGCACTCCGTGTTACGCGGATCTCGAGGAGTGCAGAAAAAATCCGTAGCAGACACTTTTGCTCGCTCCCGTTCCTCAACGTCAAGTTGGCGACCGCGAGCGAGCAAAATCAACATCCCAGCGAGATTTTTCCTCATTCGCGATCGGCAACATAAAGTTGGCGAGCGCGAGCGCGGAAAATAAACCTCCGGCGAGATTTCTCAACGCGGGAGAGTCAGGTTTCTCATTGCGAGTGGTCGCGTATGCTCGCGACCGCTCGCGATGAGAAACTGCCCGTTCGTGTTGAGAAAGCTGCCGCTCGGTAAAAATCTACTCGAGCGGCAGAAATCGACCGCTTGCACTGTGCATGATGCCGTTTGCAATGATTGCACAGTGCGGACAAGCATCCGGTACTCTGCCATCACGGCGAACAGCATTTTCCTATCGCACTACGCTGCTCGCGTAGCGCGGCAGAGTTTTTTTACTGCGTCGCGTCGTAGTACTGTTATCTGTGAGCAGACCACCAAGCAGCTTCATGGAAAGGTTGATGACAGGGGAAGTAAGGAGTTCTGGGGACTCCATAAGTGATCATGATCTTTTGTGATGTGTAGGTACTCATGTGAACAAACTGGTGTCGAGTGGAAAGATAGGAGGCGAACTAGTGAAGGCCTCCAGGGTGTGTATGAGGATGGGATGATTGACTTTGTCTGAAACACAAAAAGAGGGCCGGAGAAGATTTAAAAACCAGCAGGAATTAACTCCCCATTCAACACTATATAACACAAAAGAACACCTGGGTCTGAAAAAGGTAAGACAAGAACCACTTTAGCCTCGCTGAAATGGAGTATTCCTTTTAAAGGACGATTTCCCTCACCCACTATAGGTGTCATGCTTCTTCATCGGGCACCTCCTCGCACCATGAAGCCTAGTCATGGTGCAGGCTACAATACTCTCACTGAGAGAGAGGAGCACACGGATGTTTTAAGAGGTATAATAAACACCCTTTAATGAACTGGGGGTATTGAGGTAAGCAGAGAGAGCGACATAATGGTGTGGTACTCAAAAGTGGCTACAGGGTACGAGAACAACTTTATTTGTGCGCCCCTGGGTCAGGATTAAAAACGAAGGACACTGCAGGAAAAATTAAACCAGCGAGAGTGTCTCACTGATGTAGGTCAACATGTTTCTGCCAATAACCCTCAGACAAGGTGTTGCAGAATTCGTCAGGACCTATAGTGATAGGTCTTCTGCTTCGCAGTTCTGCTAAAAAAAAGGGAGAATATAGTGACAGTGGAATATGATACAAAACCGTCCTCTGTGAGTCCAAGACGGGGATCCACTGGCGGTCACCTGCAAAACAATATGTCTAAAAAAATATATACAAGTAAAATGTACAACTAGGTTATAGTTTCAAGTGGGGGTAGGAAGAGGAGTCTATGCCTCTCCACTACCTAAAATCGTGAAGTATGATCCACACATGCTTGACACACAGAAAGCAAAACCATTACCACAGTTGGGTGAAACACAACAGGATCAAGTGAGTGCTTCTTGTATCACAAAAGGCTTGCCCGCAAGCGAGGCTTACCCGCAATTGTCGGGTGTAGTGCCTCAACTCGGGCACCTATGTGGGGCTCAGGGTACTCTCAATCCTATCCAGCAGTATAGGAGAGAGTAGGAAAGAAAAGACAAAAGGTCACAGATATAAAATTCTCAAGGTACTCGAAATCAAGAAAGGAAAGGCAGCTTGCCAAAGAGATGGCTAAGTGGGTATGAAATTTGCACAGGTTTGGAAACTGAAAGGACCACATCTAAGAGTATTTGCAACATTTCTACACCAGGGAGATGCCGAAGCGGTGTGATACGCTGAGCCATTGCATCTTAAACAGGACGCTGAGCAAAGGCAACACAATTTATCCAAAGGGAGCTGATCATGCCAGTTAGCTGTATAGCACTCAGAGCCCAATATTCAGTATACAAGGCACAAACCCAGCTTGTATTAGAAGAGCGGTTGCTATAAAATCGCTTGTTAACCAGGTGGTAAATAATACTTAGGCTTTGGCTACACTCCTCCAAGGAGAATACATGAGATAGTGCAACTGAGGCTGATCAGCAGCAAGGAGCTAGCAGTAGATGCAGGCTACAATGAACCAGAAAGAATTAATGAGGCATGCTATTGTGCCTGGGGTGCTGATCAGCAGCAAGGAGCTAGCAGCGCTTACCTCTTAGGGAGTGGAGCCCGGCCGCAACCGATGCCACGTTAGGGGGCGTGGGATGCGGCGTGCAAAGCAGCTCATATACCGTTGATTCGTGCACCAATAACGCATCTATGACATTTAACCTCTGTGGAGCATTGTTGAGAGTGGCTGGGGATTGTAGTTCAAGACAATCGTTTGCAACGTGCTCGTATATCAAATATAATTCCCGCACTGATGGCACATTTGTGTCAAACAGTCCCTGTGGCTGCACCAGGACCACAAGAAAAATGTCCTTGTACTGGCGATAGGCCCCATAGCGTGTTCTGCATGTTGGCAACTGTTGTTAGTGGTCTCGTGTGCACCAGCTTATCCTTAAGACTACTGCTGCATTTAAATGCAAAATGGCAACGTGAGATGGACTTTTTCCCTTTGTTCAGAATATTCCAGTTTTTGCATATTGATTCCTTAATTGAGTATGAGAGGCTACAAAGGTGTTGACACATCAATCTGTCTGTGAAAGGTTTGGGAGACGTAACGTCAAGGAGTGTTTTCCGGATGTTGTTCTTGGCATTCTTGGCAGATGATCGTATGAGCGATGCAGGATAATGTCTGTCTAGCAATTGAGTGGACAGAGTGTTAGCATGTTCCTTGTATTTCTGGATACGAAATGGACTAAGTCCATCCCACAGCAGTTGTCAACACACAGAACGCACTATGGGGCCTACCACCAGTACAAGGACATTTTCCTTGTGGTTCCTGTAGAGACAGTGCTTTGACATCACAAACCACCCACATCAACATAGGGACGAATGACCCCTGGGAGTTGAGACAGCACACAAATTGTAACAGTGACAGACTGGTGTACCTTATTGCCTGCCCGTGCGGGCTTCGTTATGTTGGTATGACGATACGCAAAGTGAAGAGTTGCATCACTGAACATAAAAGCACGATCAGATGTAAGAAACAGGCAACAAAACTGACCGATCATTTTATTGAGAAAGGACACTTGAAGAATTGCACTGGATAGTCTTAGACAAACCCAATATACCACTTTTAGTTACCAACATCTTTGTTAGAGAACAGAAATGGATCTACAGATTACGCAGCCATATTGATGAGATTAACAATGAGATCCCCTGGTCCTCTATCCCATGAATTAACCTTTACATTGAAGGTAACTGCATCACTAACATCGAAATGACAATGACCTCTAGGAGGCTGGCAATTGTTGTTACTCCTTGCACTGAGGGCCCTGAATACTACAGCTGTGATTACTGCTTTATGTCAGACATTCCCTCCCAATTAACCTTTAATTTCAAACCTTCACATCACTGACAGGAGAGGACGTCAATCTTCACGAGGTTGGCCATGGCCATACTATCTCTATTTCTCCCAGTACTAAGCAGGTTTCTACATATGTATCTATATGTCCAAGCCCTGTTAAGATACACTTTATAACTCAGCAGACGGGTTAACCTGAGTAACTGTGGGGTACCAAATACTTTGCATAACATGCATTCCCTTGGTCATCGACAACCTATCTTCTATTCTGCTTGTGTCACCTTACAACAGCCGCCTCTCCTCGCCAGTGCAGATTAGACGAGGCTGGGACTGCTTTAACTACAATCCCCAGCTGTATGCGCCATTCGCGCGTGAATATATTCGATATACGAGTGCAATGCAAACGGCATAGACAAGGCTGGGATTGTTCTAACTACAATCCCCAGCCGTATTGAACAACATTTCCTAGCATCCACAGGGACTATTTGAAACAAATGTGCCATCAGCGCAGGAATTATATTCAATATGGGAGTGCATTCCAAACGAGGCCGGGATCGTCTTCAACTAACATCCCCAGCCTCTACTACCTATACTCCACAGAGCACCTAATGAGCAGTGGTATTTAGTTGGGTAAATGAAGGCGCCACTCGGGAGAGAGAACACAAATATTTGATATTTACTTGCTGTATTGATCACGGTGCTGCAAGGTGAAGAGAACCACTGACCTCCTCAAAACACAAAATGGCCTTGGCCAATTGACAGATATACAAAGGAATTCCTCAGCACACGTCTGTTATGTCACAATATCCATAAACATGCTTGATGTGAGCATAAGTAAAATACAAGTAGGTAAGTTCTTATTTCTTTTTCCTTTTTATTTTCCGATGTTCAGACAGCCGACACGTGTTTCGTCGCTACATGGGAATTAATCCCGCGACTTTATCAAGGCTATTGTCTTCCTGTGTATAACCCTTATTTCTTAGTAGTTTGATCCCACACACGGACGTCGCTCCTCGTGTTGCCGAGTACGGTGCACCTTACTCGGGATTAATTCCCATGTAAGCGACGAAACACGTGTCGGCTGTCTGAACATCGGAAAATAAAAAGGAAAAAAGAAATAAGAACTTACCTACTTGTATTTTACTTATGCTCACATCAAGCATGTTTATCTATACTCCACAGAGGTCAAATGTCATAGACGCGCTGTTGGAGTGTGAATCAACAGTATATGAGCCGCTTTGCCCGCCACATCCAGTGCCCTCTAACCTGGCGTCAGATGTGGCTGGACTCCGCTCCCTAAGAACTAAACACCGCTAGCTCCTTGCCGCTGATCAGCCCCACGCGCACTATAACATGCCTCATGTATTCTCCTTGGGTCATTGCCGCCTGTGTCGACTGCTAGTTCCTTGCTGCTGATCAGCCCCATGCGCACCATTACATGCCTCATTAATTCTTTTTGGGTCATTGTAGCCTGGATCTATGGCTAGCTCCTTGCTGCTGATCAGCCCCACACAGAGTATAACATGCCTCATGCATCCTTGTAGCCTGTGTTGATGGCTTCTTTTGAAATAATTCCATTTGCCCTCTCTGACTTCTGGCTATTACGAGGCTACGCTTATATATGTTTATTGTGTTACTGGGTGACACAAGATAGACTCTTTCACTCTCCTCAAATATTATTTTCAACCTGTTTAACACACGTTTTTTACGGCAACTGCTCTTCTAATACAAGATGTTTTTGTGCCATGTATACTGAATATTGGGCGCTTAGCACTATACAATGGACGGACATGATCAGCTCCCTTTGGATAAATTGCGTTGCCTTTGCTTAGTGTCCTGTTTAAGATGCAATGGCTCAGCGTATCACACCTCTTCAGCATACCCCCGGTGTAGGAATGTTGCAAATACACTTAGTTGTGGTCCTTAGAGTTTACAACCCTGTACAAATTTCATACCCGCTTATCCATCTCTTTGGAAAGCTACCTTTCCTTTCGAGAACCTTGAGAATTTTATATCTTTGTGACCTTTTCTTTTTTCTTTCCTACTCTCTCCTACACTGCTAAATAGGATTGAGAGTACCCTGAGCCACACGCCAGAGCCTGAGTTCAGGCACTACACCTGACGATTGCGGGTAAGCCTCGCTTATGGTTGGATTGCATGCAAGCCTTTTTTTGATACAAGAAGCACTCACTTGATCCTGTTGTGTTTCACCCAACTGTGGCAATGGTTTTGCTTTCTGTGTGTCAAGCATGGGTAGATCACATTTCACTATGTCAGGTGGTGGTGTGGCTTAGACTCCACTTCCTACCCCTCACGTGAAACTATAACCTAGTTGTACATTTTATGTGTATATATTTTTTTATATATATTGTTTTGCAGGTGACTGCCAGTGGATCCCTGTCTTGGACTCACAGAAGACCACTGGATAGTTTTGTATCATATTCCACTATCACTATATACTCCCTTTTTTTAGCACAACTACGAAGCAGAAGCACTATCATTATAGGTCTTTACAAATGCCGTAACTCCTCGTCTGAGGTTTATTAGCAGAAACATGTTGACCTACATCAGTGACACACACTTGCAGGTTTAATTTTTCCTGCAGTGTCATTCGTTTTTAATCCTGACATAGGGGTGCACGAATAAAGTTGTTCGCGTACCCTTTTGCCACTTTTAATTACCACACCTTTTTGTCACAGGCTCGGCTTACCTCACTACCCCCAGCTCATTAAAGAGTATTTATTATACCTCTGAAAACATCCACTGTGCTCCTCTCTTTCAGTGAGCGGGTTGTAGCCCGCACCGTGACTAGGCGTCATGGTGCAAGGAGGTTCCCGATGGTGAAGCATGCCAACTATGGTGGGTGAGGGAAATCGTCCTTTAAAAGGAATTCCCCATTTCAGCTACGCTAAAGTGTTTCTTGTCTTACCCTTGTCAGACCAAGGGGCTCTTTTGTGTTATATATGATTGATTGCCGACAGCAGCTGAGAGATCCAGCAGTATCATGATGCAGGAGTCATCTCTACCTGTGGTCAAGAGGGAATCGTCTACGATTTGTACGGTTCCGGTCTCCATACTGCAATGTGATCTGAAGCCCGACTGGTAGTCGTACAGGAGATAGTTAGCATTGATGTGGTCTTAGAGTTGAACATAATGCTTTTGAGCTGAAATTGACTACTGAGCCTGCGCCTGCTGCAGAGAGTGCGGTTATCGCGCTTAAACAATAGAACATGTAATCTGTTTGTGCCCTCTTTTACTGCCCCCTCAGAAGGAAGCATTTGCGCACGTTTAAATGGACTGGGAGTTAGGTTGATTAAGGCTGCAATGAATAAGTGCCTGTGTAAAGTTTACCTTCAGCTCATGAGCCGCTTATTAAATTTTATGGAGTTTGCTATATAGGAGCTTGAGAATGCAAATGTGGCACTTTATGCACAAATATATGCCCTCTGTTAAAGGTCCTGTAGGATAGTGTACGCATGCCTAACAGGTAATTTACTATGAGATGCGAATGAGGGCTCAAGGGTGAAGAACCCAGTAGTGGACTGTAACTAACCACAGACCGATATGAGCAACTACCTATTTAACAATTAATTCAATTATGTATCTTGTATCACTGGTTTGCGATTAGAGAAACCCATGAGGGACCTGAACAATGCACTAAAGGAAGCATCAACAAGTACAGCATTTGGCACATCACATGAATTCTAGATCTAAGGAGGATAGCCGTTTGGCTTTAGAAAGGGTGCATTAATGAACAAGTTACTTACCTTCGGTAACGATAAATCTGTAAGAGACATAGATTAGTTATGGATTCCTCACCTTAGAATTACCCCCAGGCGTCAGACTGGATCCAGAGAACTTTATCTTCAGCAGTACCTCTGCGCGACGATAGGTGGCATCGGTTGACTCCGCGTTCGTCGTTGGCGTTGTGGTCGCCGGAATGACGTTGCGGTATCTACTTAGATGCCGCCCTCGCGCGCTGACGTCAGTTCTTTACAGGACATTCCACGCCAGAAGCGCAGAGCAATGCAAGACACTGACCACTGGTGCACGAAAACTAGGGCCCTGAAAGGGAGTCCCTTACTCTAGAAGACAGTTCGCAGAACGGAGAGGATGGGTGGGGCGGTGAGGAATCCATAACTAAATCTATGTCTCTTACAGATATATCATTACCGAAGGTAAGTAACTTGTTCATCTGAAAGAGACAATTAGTTATGGATTCTTCACCTTAGAATAGATACCCCAGCAATACCAACCCCGGTGGTGGGTCTGCGAACCAAGTTCACACCAGAAAGTCCTGGAGAACTGAACTGCCGAAGAAGCCGACTTGGCTGTCCAGGCAGTAGTGTTTGGTAAACGTGTGCAGTGAAGCCCACATAGCTGCCTGGCAGATGTCATGAAGGGAGACTCCACGTCCCAAAGCAGTAGTAGCTGCCGTTGCCCTGGTGGAATGGGCACGCAACCTTACTGGAGGTTTCTTTTTCGCCAAGGAATAGCAGATTTTTATACAAAGAACGACCCATCGAGAGATGGTCTGTTTTTGTACGGCCCGACCTTTCTTGGCGCCCACGTAGCCAACAAAGAGTTGGTCCATCCACCCGGAATCGTCTTGTGCGATCCAGATAGAAGGAAAACGCACATTTTGGATCCACTCTTCCTCTTTAGAGGGATGTGGAGGCGGAAAGAAGGTGGGCAAAGTGATGGCCTGTCCTATGTAAAAAGAGATAACCACTTTGGGAAGGAAAGAAGACCTAGTGCGAAGGACAACCTTGTCCGGATAAACAGCCATGAAAGGAGGCTTACAAGAAAGGGCTTGAAGCTCACTCACCCTGCGAGCAGAAGTGATGGCAACCAAGAAGGCAGTTTTCAAAGTTAAAAGTCTGAGAGGACAATTATGTAGCAGCTCATAGGGAGCGCACATAAGATAAGTCAGAACCAAGTTCAAGTCCCACTGAGGCATTACGAAAGGAATAGGAGGAAATAGATGAGTAATGCCCTTAAGGAATCTATTTACAATAGGGGACTTGAAAAGAGAAGGTTGATCAGGAAGGCTGAAATGGCTGAGAGATAGCCCTTAAGAGTGCCCAGAGCAGAGCCCTGGTGGGCCAAAGAAAGGAGGAACAAGAGAACCTCAGAAAGAGGGGCGGAAAGGGGATCCACAGCCTTTGCTGTGCACCATGCCACAAAATTGTTCCATCTACAGGCGTATACCATTTTAGTGGAGGGACGCCTGGCTGCCAAGATAAAGTTACAGACTTTGGGAGGAAGGTCAAAAGCCGTCAACTGCCGCCGCTCAATCTCCACGCAAGGAGGTGGAGGCTGGACAGGTTCGGGTGGAGGACCGTCCCCTGCTGCTACGACAGAAGATCCTCCCGAAGAGGCAGTCTGATCGGAGGATCGATAGCCATGTGTAACATCTCGGGATACCAGACTCTTTGTGCCAAATCCGGAGCCACAAGAAGGACTTGTGCCCGGTCGCGCTTGATCTTCTTCAGCACTCTGGGTAGAAGTGGTATAGGCAGAAAGGCGTATAGAAGACCGGAACTCCAATCGCAACGAAAAGCGTTGCCTAGCAAGTGCCACCTTGGAAATTCCAACGCGCAGAACTGCTGACATTGAGTGTTCCCTTCGGTGGCGAATAGATCTAACCAAGGCTCTCCCCACTGCTGAAAGAGACCTTGCACCACCTCCGAGAGAAGACGCCATTCGTGATCCATCATGCACCTGCGGCTGAGTTCATCCGCTCTGGCGTTCAGAGAACCTGCCAGGTGTTGAACCACCAGGGATATGCCCTGATGTTCCAGCCATGTCCAAAGGCAGAGAGCCTCTTGACATAAGGTCCACGACCCCACCCCGCACTGTTTGTTGCAGTACCACATGGCGGTGGTGTTGTCCGTGAACACCTGCACTACTCTTCCCCGGACAGAGGGAAGGAATGCCTTTAGTGCAAGACGAATCGCCCGAAGCTCCAGAAGGTTGATGTGGAGTCCGGACTCCGCCAGAGACCAGAGGCATCCAATCGCCGCCTCTCCCATGTGGCCACCCCACCCCAGAAGTGATGCATCCGTCACCACTGTAAACTCTGGTTGGGGAAGGGAGAGGGAATCTGCCATTGACCCAATCCCGGTTCGTGAGCCACCACTGCAACTGTTGAGCAGTGCCCTCCGAGATCTGGACGCAATCGGACTAATTCCCCTGATGCTGTGCCCACTGGAACTTCAGGTCCCATTGCAGAGCCCGCATATGCCACCTGGCATGATCCACCTGCAGGATGCAGGAGGCCATGAGGCCCAGCAGCCTCAGGGTCATTCTGACCGAAACCCGGGATAGAGGCTGAAAGATCGGAGTCATAGCCCGAATATCCCAGACTCGCTGCTTGGGAGGATAAACCCGATCTGCGTCGTGTCCAGAACCGCTCTGATGAAAAGGAGCTTCTGAGAGGGAGTCAGGTGTGACTTCGGCACGTTGATAGTGAACCCCAGCGAATGCAGGAGGTCCGCTGTAGTCTGGAGGTGGGAGACTACTGCCTGGGGCGAGCCTGCCTTCAACAGCCAGTTGTCGAGATAGGGGAAGACTGGAACCCCTGATCTGCGCAGATGAGCTGCGACCACCGCCATCACTTTCGTGAACACCCGAGGGGCGCTGGTAAGGCAAAGGGGAGCACGGTAAACTGAAAATGCTTGTGGCCTACCGTGAACAGTAGGTAACGCCTGTGGGCTGGCAGGACGGGGATGTGAAAATAAGCGTCCTGCAAGTCCAACGCTACCATCCAGTCTACAGGGTCGAGAGCAGACAGGACCTGTGCCAGAGTCAACATCTTGAACTTCTCCTTCCGGAGGAAGCGGTTGACGTTCCTGAGATCCAAGATAGGACGCAGGCCCTTGTCCTTCTTGGGCACCAGAAAGTAGTGGGAATAACAACCACGACCTACTTCTGGGACAGGAACGCGCTCGATGGCTCCTTTGGCCAAGAGAGCCGTAACTTCCTGTTGGAGAAGGGCTAGGTGATCCTCCGACATGCGATGAAATTGAGGTGGCATGGATAGAGGGGTAGTCTCGAAGGGGAGGGAGTAGCCCCTTCGGACTATCTGCAAAACCCACCTGTCCGTAGTGATGTTGAGCCAGTGGGGGAGGTGATGGCGAATCCTGCCGCCCACTGGCAAATGATGGGCCTGAAAGGTCAGACTAGGAGGGTTTGGAGGCTGCTGCAGAGGGGGCGCTGGTGGACTGGTCCGCCCGCTGGACCCCCGACCCACGGCGGTGGGATCCTCGTGCTCGGCCGCGCAGAGGTTGGACAGCTTGCGCAGGCCTGTGGCTCTGGGCGGAACGTGGCGGGGCAGCCCTTCCGTAGCCACGAAAGGGGCGAAAAGCAAACTGCGCTGGGGGGGAGGTGGAAGCAAGGCCTAAGGATCTGGCCGTAGCCCTGGAATCCTTAAAGTGCTTGAGTGCGTTGTCTGCCTTGTCGTCACACAGGCGACGGCCATCAAAGGGCATGTCTAAAAGCGTTGCTTGGACATCCCCTAAAAACCAGTGGACCTCGACCAGGCGTAGCGTCTTAGTGCTACTGACGTGGAAATCGTCCTGCCCAATGAGTCGGCGGTGTCCAGCCCACACCGGATGGTAAAATTCGCTGTGTCTCTCCCTTCGGCAACAGCACGGGAGAGCATGGCCCGGGCCTCCTCCGGGCACTGTGGCAGCACCTGCACAACCGTGTCCCACACCGAGTGGGAGTAACGGCCCAATAGGCATTTGGTGTTCACCGACCGCAGCCCCAAGCTGGAGGAAGAAAACATCTTCTTCCCAAGGTGGTCCAGCTTCTTGGATTCCCTATCTGGTGGTGCGTTAGGGAATGCGCCTTTGGACGTGGAGGCTTGGACTACCAAGCTCTAGGGGGGAGGGTGGGAAGAGAGGAAAATGGGGTAGCCCGGGGCCGTGTGGTGGATTCGGGCAATCATCCTATCCACAGGAGCCCCTGTGTTGGGTTTGGACCAAGTGCCCAAAAGGATGTCCATAAGGGCCTCATTAAACGGCAGCAGGGGCTCCGAGGAGGCCGCTGCCGGTTGAAGCACCTCTGTCAGGAGGTTAGTCCTGACCGCCACTGTAGGAAGCTTGAGGTTTAGGGCCTCGGCTGCCCTACACACCACCACTGCGTAAGATGCACCCTCCTCCTTAGCCACTTTAGGGGGAGATAGCATGCCAAGGTCTGGGGAGGTGTCCAGACCACTGGCCTTACCCAATTCCTCTCTCCAGTCCGGTTCCTCCAACTGGTCTGCAAGAGGGTCCACAGACCCCTCCCAGTCCTCCGCGCCCTCTCCTGTGAGCCACTCAGGGTGGTAGGAAACATCAGGAGAGAACAGGGGTACAAAAGTACCGGTCGGCGCCGGTCCCGACGTCGGTCCGGCGCCGTGTCCTCACCGAGGGGAAGGCCGGGGTTGACGCCGGCTGGGGAAACAACCGACGTCGGAGGCAGCGGGGGTGTCGTCACTGGATTCGGCGCCGGAGGTGTCACGAGGTCGACTGGCGCCGATCCGGATCCAGGCCTGGATCCTTGGGGGCCCTGCAGTGCCGTTGCCGAAGCCGCCGACATCGAAGGCCTAGAGCCCCCAACCGAGTCCGCGGGGCCCGAGGGCGCGCCGGTGGAGCTGGACTGCCCGAAGATAGAATGTAAGGCTTCGTAAAAGCTTCGAAGCTGGGCAGGGGTCGCTCTGGGTCCCGGAAAGGGAGGGAAGGCCGGAGTTGACCCAACAGGCTCCGCGGGCGGAGCCAGACGACTCCCTTCCGCATCCCGCGTTGTGTTAGCCGACGGACGGGGAGAACGCAAAGAACAACGATGCTTCTTCGCCTTCTTCTTGCGCTGCGACTTACCCGAAGACGAAGACTTCGATGACGAGTGGTGGTGGTGGCTCCGCGACCGGTACCGCGACCTCCCTCTCGACCGGGACCTCGAACATCGCGGAGCCGACTGCCGGGCCTCGAGAAGCTTTCGGGACCGCTCACGCAAAGACTTCGGATTCATGGCCCAGCAGTCGGAGAACGACTTCGGGTCGTGGTCGCGCTCCAGGAAACAAAAGGCACACGGGGTGCGGGTCCGTGACCGACATCAATTTTTGACAGGAGTCGCAAGCCTTGAAGCAGGTCCGACGTGACATCCCTCCGTGCATCAGGAGTCAATCAACTCAAAAAAGGTGTCGACAAAAGTCGCAAAAACAAAGTCAAAAAGTGACTCGAGGTACCGCTCTCTCCGGATCTGCGCTGGCTGGCGCAGAAAAAGAAAGAACTGACCTCAGCGCGCAAGGGCGGCATCTAAGTAGATACCGCAACGTCATTCCGGCGACCACGACGCCAAAGACGAACGCGGAGTCGAACGACGCCACCTATCGACATGCAGAGGTACTGCCGAGGAAAACGTTCTCCGGATCCAATCTGACGCCTGGGGGTAATTCTAAGGTGACGAATCCATAACTGTCTCTTTCAGATAAGCCTAGCACTTAGCACTTTATCAAAGCCTCACATCTAAAGAGGACATCTGCAGGGCTCTAGACTCTTTTTCGCTTTATGCACATTAATAATGACCTGGACGATTCTGACGCAAATCACAAATATATAGCGATGCCCAGAGAGCTCAGCCGGGGGGGTTTGTACAAATATACTTGATTGCAATGATGATTTTCTTAATTGATCGTTTTTATCCAATATATGCACAAGTGTTTTATTGTAATGGTTTTAATTACCCTTCAATACATTTTTGATTGATTTGACTATGGAGATGTCACTCCCCCATTACAGCACTGCTCGCTTGTACTCTCTCTCCCATCCTTCAGGGATGGACCAATGCCAGATTTCCAGGATCCCCACACAAGATACAGTTACATACAATCTAAAATCAGAATCATTTACACAGTTGGTACTTATCATGAAACTCTGAAGTGATTGCTGCCTTCAATGGCCAGACTTGGACATTATTAGTTACTATTACTCGAGGAGTTGTTCTAAATAATGACAAACACACCTGGGTTGGTTGCCAGGATCATTCAAATACATGTTCAGGCAGGTATACATTTACTTTCACATCGGTTGCTTCTACTCACTGATGCCAAGTAGTTGCCTTCCCAAGATCTCTGCAGACCAAGATCTGCCCGTGGACCCTTCAGCGTTTCCATGGCGGCAACCTTCGCCCTGACCTGGGGAAGGTCAGCAGGAGGGATGCTTTTGATAAGCTGATAGGCTCTCCACCTATAAGAGAAGAAGAGGCATACAGTGAGTCTGGGAATTCTGGGTGTACTGCTCTTTTAAATGTGACAAAATTGTCAAAGACTCTAGGTAGTAACTGATCAGGGATAGGGTCTCAGGATCCTGATTGCGGGCTCACACATATCCCAAAAAAGGTACAGTCAGGCAACATCTTTCAAAGAGTTACGTCTGTAACCATGCTTACAAACTAAAAGGAGGGCCCCCCACAGCCTGATCAAATTTTGTATCTCAGGTACTCACCAAAAGGGAGGCCGTCCACAGTCAAGGGTCCAGCTCTGCAGACCACATAAGCCAAAGCTACCCACAACTAGTAAGAAAAGCAACTCTACTGCTCAGAAACTACCCAAGACAAAATAGCACCTCTTCCAGTCAGTCATAAGTACGAGACTAACCAATACCCAAGCCAATATTGGAAATCTACCACTAAAGCCAATCTGTGAGGGCAACTGATCGGATAAAGATAGCACCACTACACATCAAACAAATTAAATGAGGCCTTCCATTACCTAGTAAGGTTAACAACTCTTCAGGTCATATACATTCACCCCTAAAAGGAACCTCATTTATGGCAATTGATAAGCCCACGTGTTTCAAATGTATTGCCCTTTACACCTCTGGCAGGTCTTCCAGTGGTAATCTTGCAGTAATGCACCATAAGTAGGCTGAAACATGAATGAGAAAGGCCTTTATTTCCGAAGGCGCCAGCAGCTCTCCATCAAGGATAAAGACTGTGCCAGCATTACAAACTTTTGTATCGCAGCGCGAGCCCAGCATTATACCCTAGTCTAGCTCTGCACTCACAAGCACAACAAAAAGAATAAGGGAAAAATAGATATCTACAAGGTTAAAACATTACAGAAATGTCCACGGCATTCTAATCTGAAGAGTCTACCCATGGACGCCAGTCCTAATTTGCTACACTCTGCCAGTAGATTTACACTACAAACTTTTCCAATGCATCTCAACCATGAACTCAAGTAATTATGCACAGTTCCAGATGGGAGTAGGTGGCGCTACCAGAATCCATGGCAACACCATCACACCTCCTGAAGTGACGACAGAGAGCAGCATGTAAGCTCCCACATGTGCACTGACTTCAGTTTATTAACACCTACATTTCTGGCCCCTCAGACATGGATTGATTGACAATTTAAGAAGCTGACAGAGGGGGCTGTCTAGCTTGGAACCTTTTTATCTACAAGATGTCCACTCCAAAGAAAGGGGAGGTGGTTAGGCAGTGAGTAATGTGCAGTTAAATAGGGTAGCCAGCAAAAAAACAAGTTACCAAAGGTAAGTAACTTTTTCTTCTGTTGCATAAATCTAACTGCAAAATCTACTTTTAAATCAATACCAAACCAACACCCCTTCACCCCCAAAGTTAGTGGGTCTGAGGAATGGACTTTATCCAAGTACATCCTGCAGGAACAAGAGAGCGAAATGACCATTCCTGTCGGCCCGAGAGTTGATACTGTTGTGCCTGGTGAAGGTATGGACAGACACTTATGTAGCCTCATGGCAAATGTGTAAAACCAAAACACCGCTATCTTGATAAGATCCGTTTTTGGACTGCCTTTCCTATCTCTGCACTGCCAAATCTGACAAATAGTTTATTATTCACCCAGTGCTCCCTAGTCCCAACAATTTAGAAGCTTAGGATCCAACCTGTACAGCTTCTACTCCTCCTTAGAGGGATGTGATGGAGATGAGAACATGGGTAGACTGCTGGGCTGCCACACATGAAAAGGCAACACCACTTTTCGGAAGAAAGGATGCTAGAGCCCTAAGAACCAACTTGGCGAGGGGAAAAGGTGTAGTACGGTGGCTTCAAAGACAACGCCTGCAATTCACTGATGCAACGTAGAAGTTATGACTATGAGAAAAACATCTAAGGGTCAGAGGTAACCGTGTTCCACTGTGCATAGGCTCAAACAGTACACACATCCAAAAAGGTAAGGACCAAATTAAGGTCCCACAGCAGAAGAATAAAAAGAGTAGAGGGGAACATAAATGAACACCCTTTTATTAAATGCTTAAAAAGGGGCTCCTTTATAATAATAAAAAAAAGACTAATCAGGCAAACGAAGAAAGGCTAAAATGCCCAAAAAGTAATCTGTAACTGTGCCCCTACCAAAGCCGTGCTAGGCCAGAGACAAAACAAATAAAAACATCAAACAGCTTGGCTTGAAGAGGATAGACTTGTCTGTCCTCACATCATGTAACCAACTTAGACCAGCAGCCAGAGCAGATGGAACTTTGTAGATGGACAGTGAACAGCCAAAAATCACATCCACCACATCTGGTAGATGGCCAAAGCCACTCCGTTGATTCTGCTCAATTTCCACACATGGAGGTACAGATTGCGGAATTCGGGTGCAGAACTTTGCTCTTCAGTTGGGACAGCATGTCCTTCTGAAGAAGCAGTCAAAGCGTAGAGAAGATGCTGAGACCAAGCAGGGTGGGGTACCAGACTCCCAAGCCGAGTACAGGGCTATCAAGATGTATTGCGCCTGGTCCTTCCATATCGTCTTTAGGACAAGTGGGAACAGTAGAAGACACAGGAATGTATAAAAGAGGTTGGAATCCCACTGAAGATGGAATGCATCTCTTAGATCTTTTTTTAAAAACTCCAGGGTGCAAAAAGCCAGACATCAAGCGTTGTAGGTGGTGGCGGAAAAATATATACCCAAGCGAATAAAGACATCCTGAGCCACCTCCGGGAACAAATGCCTCTTTTGATTGGTATGACGACACCTGCTGAGTTAGTCCACCCTGATTTAGGAAACCTGCCAGGCAACTGACTGTCACAGAAATTCCACGGGGATCCAACCACCACCATAGCCTCATAGCCTCTAGCTAGAGGGCCTGGGACCCCACACAGACCTACCTGCTGCCGTACCGTATAACAGATGTATTGTTCGCTAGAACCTAGAATGACCTGTCCCTAATGGAGGGCTGGTAGGCCTTGAGAGACAGATGGATGGCACATTGCTCTAAATGGTTTATATAGTGGGGTTCCATGGGGGCCAGAAGCCTTCGATTTCCACCTTGTTCAGGTGACCTCCCCAGCTAATAGACTAAGCAGACGTCGCTACTGTGAACTTGGATGGGCAGGATAGAACAGTCTGCCGCATGTCAGGATGGCATCCACTATCCACCACTGAAGGCCCCCGGCTGCCTCTACTGATATGTGGATGGAGTCTGAGACCACATGCAGCAATGGGCATAATGCATCAGCAGTATGCACGAGGCCAGGAGATCAAGATGCCTCAGAACCAGTGAGGCCAGAACAAGGCATGAGCTCAAAACATTGGGATCATAGCTGAATGTACCGGACTAGTGACACAGGTGGAAAGACTTTCAAAGCGACTGTGTCCAGGATGGATAAATCTTATAGAGGGATAGATGGATACATTCCCTAAAAAGGGGGATGCTCCTCACAGGCTGCAAATGGGATTTTGGCTTATTGATGGACAACTCCAGAGTTGACACTAACAAAACCGTTGTTTCCAAGTGGTTCAAGACTGACTGGGGCAAGCCCAACTTCACAGGCAATCACCAAGGTATGGGAATCCATGTAATACATGCTTGCAACGATGAGCCACGACCACCATCACCTTCATGAACTTCTTGGAGCGGAGGGAAGGCCGAAGGGCAGACAGTGAATTGGAAGTATTCTGACCCGCACTACAATCCGGAGGCAGTGCCTATGAGACTGTAGAATTGGCGCTTTAAAGATGCATCCTGCAAGTCCAAGGACACCCTTCAGTCCCTGGGATCCAAGAGTATAAGAACGTGGGCCAACTTTAGCACCTTGAACTAGCTCTTCCTGAGGGTGGCATTCAGAAGCCTGAGACCTAATATCCATCTCAACTGGTCCCCATCCTTCGTGTGAACCAAGAAATATTAGTAGTAGCATCCTGTGTCCCTCTCCAGTTCAGGTACCACTTCAATGACACCCTTGTCATGCCGAGTCTGAACTAATTGGGCTATGGTGACGGCATGCTCTGCTGATGTCTGGCCACAAACCGGGGGAATGTGGGAGTTGTGAACAATAGGGAAAGGGCATAACCAAACAGAATAATTTGGTTAAACAGAACACTGGTCCGAAGTAACTGCACTCTGGCTGGGTAGGCCAAATCCAATTCTGCCCCTTACTTGTTCCATATGACCCTTGAAAGGAGAAGTAAAGTGGCTTGGTGCTGCTGCTGGTGAGGAACATAACGTGGACTGCTGCATCTACAAATGGCCATGGTCTCTACCTCCGTCTCTTCCCTCTGGAGCTACGAAAAGTCTGGCTGCATTGCTAGAAAGGTTGTGAGGGCTGCCTCTGTCAGTAGGCAAGGCCCCATTTGTACTGCCAGCGCTTCCGGTACTGTTGGTTGAATTGGTGAGCAGTAGGTTGTAGCCCCAGGGAGCCAACCATAAAACTTAAAGTGCTCCAGCATCGAATTTGCCTTCGCTGCAAAGAGTCTGGCTCCGTCACATGGCATATCCATCTATATCTAAAAATCTCAGGGTAACTTGGTAGCACGCATCTAAGCACGTTTTCTGTCAATGACGCAGGTGCCTGTGGCAATATCAGCACACTCTGTGGTGTCCACACCGACTCTAAGGATGTATTTGACCGCATCCTGATCGCCATGTACAATTTGAGCAAAGGAAGCTGGAAAGTCCTCAGGGAGCATAGGCAAGATCTCGTTCACCATGTCGAAGAGGTACACTGCATTCAAAGAACACAGGGCAAAACTAGAGATGAAAAAAAGCTTTTATACAGAGCGCCAGTCAGTCTTCTTGGATTCTCTGTCTGGAGGAGCAGTAGAGAAAGCATTAGGGTCCCCCATGCTTGCGGAAACTTAAACAACGAGACTCTCCGGAGTTGGATGTTGCATCATAGGTCGCCTAGACAAGTCCCTAGGAGGTGGTCTCTGGCGCGGAGCAATCGGGCAGCTCATAGCAGGTGCAGAGCAAGGTTCAGACCAGTTTGCCATAAAGCCTCAGTCATTAAATGACAATAAGTGCTCAGTAGTTGATGGTCTAGACTGCATGATTTCTGTCATTAATTTTGCCTTGTTGTTAACACAGGTAAATGTAAATCTAGAACCTCTGCATCCCTGCGTCCCACGATCAAAAAGGATGCACTCTTTTCAGTTGTGGGTCCCAAAACAGAGTCCAGTTTGGCTTCGGGCAAAGTGTCCAAATCACTGGCATTCACAAGGTCAAGGTAGAGGTCAGAATTAGTGTGATGAGGGGGAAGAAAATTGTCCACCTTCTCATCATTATAATCAAACTGTTTGAGCCCTGAAACCAAATCTGAATGCATTCCCTCAATACCCCCGAGGACTAACTCCAGAGCGTAAATCAATATACCCTGAACAATTTCAGATGTAGCAATAAAGTGCACCAAGCACATGCTCCACTTGGCAAATATACCCTGTTCCACCTCTGGGTGTAAACGCCTTTCTTGGTCAGTAAGCTGAGTTCATCTGCTCTGCTGTTCAGGGATCCCGCTAGATTCCCCAACCCCCAGGAAGATCCTGTAAAGTGCCAGCCAGCCCCACAACATCTAGGCAGAAACCATTTCACCCACACTGTTTAGCAGCTGAATTAACCGGTCTCTGATGGATGGCAAGAAAGCCTTTAGAGACAGGTGGATGTCAGCAGCTCAATTAGGTTTATGTGATGGCGCTGTTCCACCAGAGACCTCTGATCTCCACATCATCCAGGTGACCTCTCCAGCCTCGAGATAATGCATCTGTCAACACTGTGACCTCTACAAGAGGTAAGGAAAACAGACTGCCGAATGCCAGATTGGCATTAGCCATTCCCTACTGAAGTTCCTCAGCCACCTCATAGAAGATACAAATCTTTCCCCTGAGGCACGTCCACTGCTAGGCGCACCACAGACTCAAATTCCATTGAAGGCCAACATGTGCCACTGAGCATGAGGCACCTGCAGGATTCCCAAAGCTAGTAGAGCAAAAGGTCTCAGAATGACAAGAGCTGGAACACTGTCAGGTGATCAGAGACCATCAGAACGTAACTCACCTTCGACAGATAGTCATCAAGGTATGGGAATACATGTATCCTTGATCTGCAAAGATGGGCTGCAACCATTGACATGGTATGTCTGTATGTATGACTGAAAGACAGGATTGTGAAGGGAAAGTGTTTGCTACCACTAAAAAGCAGGGATACTTCCCGTGGGTCATAAGTACTGGCACATGAAAGTACGTACCCTACATATCCAGTAACACCATCCAATCACACTCCTTGACGGCCTTCAAAATCATCAGGAAGCATTTGTTGTAGGGTTTGGAGTCATACGTGGAACCAACACATCACAGACAGATATCATCTGGGTCACATCACAGACAGACATCATGTGGGTCTGTAACCAACATCTTTTTGTATCACACGTGACACAGTTTGAAGCCTGTCGTCTACAGGGGAGACCTCTGTTCACACTGACAAAAGATTAGAAAGCAAAGCTTAGGCAGAAGATAAAAACCAAAATCAATAGGGGTGAAGGTCTGGATCTGTGGCGAAGGGCGATGAAAAAAAGGAACTCACATCAGTGCACAAGGGTGGTGTCTATATACGTCTCTGTGTCAATGTCCAGAGGTTAGACAGAGGGCGATGGAGGCACCTACAGGCACACAGGAGCTACTGCAAGAGTTTACAGAATCTGTTGGCACCTGTAGTTGGAAGTATCTATTAGAAAGGACTTTAGGGTCTCCTGTGCCCAGTGGTTTCTGTAAAGTGAGAAACTGACCACTGGCATACAAACTATGAGACTGTAATGGTGGAAAATTACTAATACTGCAGCCCAGTAGTACAGATCTTAAGATGGAGATGTGACTAACTCTCCTTAGGGGCCATGTTCAAGACACTAAGGTGAGGACCTGGTTGACATTAAGGAGGCCGACTTTCAAGACCCTGAAATAGGAAACGTCTGACACCATTGAGTAGAGGACTCTAAGGAAGAAATAACTGAAACTGTTATAACACTGGCCAAAAAGTCTAAGGTGGGCGGTGGCTGACAGCACTAGAACAGTGACCTTGAAATCCTACGATAGTGACCTGAATTACACTACTGGAGTTGATGACCCTAGACTTTTAGATGGGGTCTGACTAATGCTACTAGAGCACAGAACGTAAGACACTAAGGTGGGGACCTGAGTGACACTTTGAGAACAGAGCCAAAAACTCTAAGGTGGAAAACATAGTGATACTATTACCCTACCAACTGAGGAATTTAAAGTTTGGACCCGACAATGCTACACAACAGGATTCGAGATCGGAAAGGTGGGGTCTTGGCCTATACTACTGCACCGAATGGCTACAGACCCTAGGGTGGAATACCTGACAAACACCACAAAAGAACAGATCTTGAGGCACTAAATTAAACAGCAGGAATTATACTACCAGAGCATATGACCCAAAAGTGGGAGTTAGACTGAAAATAGAGGAGCATAGGTCCAGAAGCCCTTAGGTGGGGGATATATTCACATTACTGGACCCCGGATCCTTGGATGCCCCGCCATCCCCCCTTAGATAAGGCAAGACTGACATAATGGAGCAGGGGCCTCAAGAGCTGTCGTCATCAATTTACAGGGTGGACTCCCAGGGAACCTAAAAGGATTTGCAGAGGGGATCATGTTGCTGCAAGGAGGTCTGCAGCTTCCTCACAGAATTCAACAAGCATTTGCAATGCAATAGGTCTCGCATTTACGCGAGTTTAAGCTATTGGCATTGTAAATGACAATGCCTTTTATTTATGTTTCAAAAACGAAAACAAAAATAAAAGGCATTGTTATTTCCAATGTCAATAGCTCAAACTCGCGTAAATGCGAGACCTATTGCATTGCAAATGCTTGTTTTTATTAGGCACGGGGAGATTAAGTGATTTGCCCAGAATCACAGGATGTTGAGCGTCATTGTCGAGACTCGAACCCGGTTCCCCAGCTTTGAGGTCGTCCACTCTAAATCTCCCCAGATTTAAAATGTGTTTGTTTAATTAGGTTTGCTAGTAATGTTTTTTATATCGTTTTACTGATAGCTGCACATGAAATTTACTTCTTGCAGAGTCGATTTAACAAGGCCAGAATATTAATGGTCAATTGAAGTCATTTTCTATGATGGTACGTCATGTTTAAATTCGAGGATTTTTCTTGTTCCATTTCTGCCCAAGGCCCCAAAAAATCCTCACAAATTGTGTCATTCCGGGCGTCCAACTTAAAGAATTCAATTCATTATGTCTGCCTATCATAGCAGACCCAGTTGTAAACCAGATGGCCCCTGCGCGCGCTGTAAGAATGCGGCCGCGAAAGTGAAAGCAACTAAAACAAAGCTTTCAAGAGAGGAGCAGGGGCGACGGCGCGGCAGCCTGCTGAGCTGACCAGACGCTCGTGCGTCATGGCCTTTGCTTGCGATTACCCGCACGGCCGGCATGTGTTCTCCATTAACGCGCCCGTGTCTGGGCACGATAATTGGAAACAGATGCCGGCCATGCGGGTAACCGCACAGAAAAGGCCATGACGCACGAGCGTCTGGTCAGCTTTCAGAAGCCCCTACAAGAAGTCTCGCGCTGCGCGAGCAGTGCTGTGCACTGCAACGCTAGGCGCGAGACCTAAAAAGGAGACATAGCCTATTCAGGTGCAAGCGAAAATCCTCCCACCATTCTAAATGCAGACCAGGTCTATTTAGCCCTGCGATGAGTCACCCAGGCAAGACAGGGCACACCTCAACTCCCCCCAGTGACTGTCTAGAGTGAATGCACATCCCATCTCCTGTCACTCAAACACCAGACGCTGATTACACAAACAGCCAGAGGCACACAGAAAGGTAAAGTAAGAAAATGCCCACTTTCTAAAAGTGGTATTTTCAAACACAGAATTTAAAAACCACCTTTACCAAAAGGTGCGTAAATAAATTCAGAGTACTGAGAGCCTAAACTCCATTTTCTATCTTGTTCCTGCTGCGAGTTACACATGTAAAATTGTTACAGTGCAGCCCCGATGATAAGCCTATGGGACAGATAGCCTTTCAATAGTGAAAAACGAAATACACAGTAGTTCACTATCAGGACATGTCACACACACCATTAATGTCCTATCTTTCACAAACACTGTCCCCTACCCATGGGGGTACCGTGGGCCTATCTTAGGGGTGCCTTACATGTAAGGAAAGGGAAGGTTTGGGCCAGGCAAGTGGGTGCACTGGCAGTTTACAACTGCGGGCGCAGACACTACAGTGGTAGGTCTGAGACATTTACAGGGCTACTCATGTGGGTGGCACAACCAGTGCTGCAAGCCCACTAGTAGCATTGGATTTACAGGCCCTGGTACACACCGTGCACTTTACTAGGGACTTCCCAGTAAAGCAAATATTCCAATCTTGGATAACCAATCATATCATAATTTATACAGTGAGCATATGCACTTTAGCACAGATCAGCAGTGGTAAAGTGCCCAGAATCCTATAGCCAACGAAAACAGGGTCAGAAAAATAGGAGGCAAAAGGTTTGGGGATAAACCTGTAAAAAGGGCCAGGTCTAACACTTAAAAGAACAATTTTTAGAGCGGCTCAACACCTTCATGACCACCATTAAATAATTAGCAAAAGTAAGTGATCTTGGAGCCCCACAAAGTTTACTCCTTGGGTTACAGCACTTCAGTGGTACACATGGGATGTGCAGCATGGTTTAACATAGGCATGTTGTGCCACTGTGGTTGATCTTCAGTTTCTGTGGAAACAATCCAAACAGAAAAGCACACATTTACATCTTAGTGGCTATGCACATGTGTGTACAAGACTAGTTTGATTTAAGGTATGCTAAATATATTTACTGAACTCCATTTGCCAATATAATTTTTGGAAATATCTGAGCACAAAACATTCACCTTTGGTGATAAACGAAAGAAAGATCTAACCTTGCAGTAAATTAAGTGCACACTTCACAACCAGGAAACTTGGGCTCAAATTCCAGCTTCCCCGCTTGACTAAATTGTGAGGAACAGAGCACATTGCTTTACTTGGCCATATATCATTTTCCGAACCAACAAATTTGAGAATACATTGAATTAATTCAGTTCAGGATCGGCACTACACAAAAATCTCACTTGCATATGGTTAATATGAAATAATATTGCTTCACGATTCAATACAATATAAGCTATATAAAAGAAAACATGACAAACTGATACGTCTTTGGAAACTTGGGATAATGACATCAGGGCATGGGGGTATTCTTGAATGTTCCATGTATAAAATAAGATTTACAATAAATGTCAACGCAGTGATGTAACAGTACATACTTGATACTTATAAATGTTGAACAAATGTTTTTTTTCCATTGATAAGAGTCTTTATCATATTTTTTCATGAGATTAGTTGCCTCTTTATATCTTTTGATGGCTCTGCGAGCCACGTCAAACCCATGGCTCGGTTCTGGCTTGGCTCTCCTCATAGCTGTCCCTGTCCCACCAAGAAACTTAGGCCCAAATTTACTAACATTTTGCGTTGTGGTTATGCCACTTTTGTGCCGCAAAAACGCAAAATGGCTGAGATTCACAAAGCCATTCAAATCAGATTTGCATGGCTTTGGGTAGTGGCTTTCTCAAAAGGTAGCGCAAGACAGCGCTGCCTTGCTTTACTTTGCATCAGAGAGGCATTCCATTGCTGGAGCATGGACGTTTCCATGGATATTGATACAATTCCAGATTTATTAAGGCAATTACGTCAAAATACTACGTCTTCCTGAACCAGGCGTAACGAGGTTCAATATGTGTGCTATCTTTCTAAAGCACGCATAGAAAGAGTAAAATACCTTTAAGCAGGGCTTTAAGTGGGATGAAAAAACTGGGGGGTCTCTCAAAGGGGCGTGGCCAATGTAATTAAGGGCGTGGCTTAAAAACACCTAAGCTAAAAATCTTGTGTTTAGCATAGTGTGCCGCCCGACTTGTATTTTGCTGCTTCTGTCAATGCTTCCAGATATATGATACAACAAGTAACATCATACCTACAAGAAGTCAGGACTATTGGCTTTGCCAATGGTTGCTAGTTGCATAAGAAAATTAAGTAGCAACTACGGCTTGTATATAATATTGAAAAAGCTTCCACTTACAGCCCTGGTGACACCACAACAATGTTGCTGTTCCTGAGATGCAAAAAGAGAAGGGAAATCCGGCGAGAAAACGACTCTCTTTAAAGGATTTCCCTTCCCCTACAACACTCACCTGGCATGACGTCATGCTGTAACTTCTCCACTAGTGAGAAGTGAACAGTGTGACCACACACACACATCGATGTGCCTGCTGTCACTGCAGTCTGAAAAAAACGGACCGCCTGTGCCAGGGCACAAAATAGGGCCCGATAGAGACCCGTTTCGAGACCCCTTTAAAAAACTGTTGGTGCTCAGCACCGGTGAGACCCGGCCCACTTAAGCCCTGCCTTTAAGATTGTTTTGTGCAGGAAGGTATGCCTTCCTGCACATAAACATTCCTGCCTATAAAAACAAGGCAAGGCATAGTGCAAGGGTGCCTGTGTTGGCCTAGGCATCACACTGTGCCAGGGCTGGGAGACAGCAGAAATGTGCCACGTCTTTGAACATATGGCATATATCTGCTGCCTCCTTTTCACGCAGCTTTGCTTACAGCCCCGCATTGTGTGAAAAATGAGTAAATATGCCCCTTAGTGTTTCCTATGCTCATTGTCGGCCTTTGTTTGGATAGCACGCTGAATGGAAAAAAAGTTGACACCCTCACATCTGAACAAAATGAGGCAGCAAGGTGCATTTTTTGTTCACAGATCAGTTCCTCAGTGACTCCTCCTGAATACAAACATCTCAGCATCACCCCCAAATCATATGACTCACCCCCACCTTAGCTCCATTACGCTATTGCTATATTGTTGGTTGGTGGGGTGCTGGCGAGCGATAGAAGGGAATGAGCGAAAGAGGTGAGCGCAAGGAAGAGAGCTGATGTGGTGTTAATATTAGCACCCACAGTGTGTTAATAAATTATTAAAAACAGTTTAAACTGTCAATGAAGCCATGTACGAAGGAGTCTGTCATTTGCATGACCTTTTGGGCTGATGGCTCAGGGTCCACAACTGAACATTTGCCCTGGGCCCGGGTCACTCATGCCAAAAGCCAGCCCCTTGACTAAAATAACAGAAAAAACACAGTACAAATCTCTCACGAGAAGCGATTGTGCAATTTTGTGTTGGGGAGTGTTGAGCCGGAGTGCCGGAAGGCTGACAATCTGATAAGAGAACTTAAAAAAATATCAAAGAATGAGGATGAACACGAGATAACATATTAGAAACTGAAGTAGGGCGGGTATGTCATGAAAACATGCATTAGACGGTTTGGGCTAAACCCGGGGATAAAGGCGATGGTAATCGAGGCGTGCATCGGAAAGGGGATGGGAGGTTCTGAAATAATACGTGTCTGAAGAGAGATGGGAGATATGTGTCTTCTTGAAAAGATGGAGTTCTTGGTCTTATTCCTTAGGAAATTAAATTTAAAAAAATAAATAAAAAAGAGGCGCCGGGTATGGATGCTCTATGTATAATAGAAGGGTAGCGGGCGAGGTATGGACTGGATAGTGAGGTGGGGTTCGATGCCCAACAATTAAGCATTTAAATGAAAAGTCCACCTGATGTAGCAGCTTAGCGGTTAGTAGGTGGGAAAGAGGCACTCAGCCCGGAGATGAGCCGTTTTGGACATCTGTGCTGCTCTACTGGGTGCCAGAGCATGGAGCTGTGCTAGGATGGGGTGGAAAATGTACCTCTCAGACTCACCTCCACTATCTTCTCACACTGTGTGCCTTTGCCGGCACCGGGCCCGCCGAGGACGAACACCACCAAAGGCTTCATGACAGAGCTTAGGACACAGCGAAGACTGGGAGGAATGCGGGACAGTGAGCCGAGAATACTGTACAACATGCAGAGGCTGGTGAAAGGCGGCGCAAGACACACCCGAGGCAGGGGCGGTACACCCGGACTCCGAGGAGCCAGGAAACCAGAACAGAAACCGGCAGGGAGGAGGGCTACTAACATAGAAGAACAAGCACGGAATCGAAACCTGTGGTGCGCGCGCACCACAGAGGAGCCGAACGCGGGAATCGAAACCAGTGGAGCGTGGGGCGAGGGAGCCTGTCGTCTGTGCCGCGCGCTGATGCGCGTCCTAGACACGGACGGGAATGGGCGGAGCAAAGGCGGGACATGCGCCCGCCTTTGCCCAATTGCGTGCCGTTTTTTTTTTTTTTTTTTAAAAGCACGCTACAGCCAATGCCAGCCTGCGAAAGCAAAACCACACGCACGAGCGTGTGGTTAGCTTTCTGAAGCCCATACAAGAGGTCTCGCACTGCGCGAGCAGTGCTATGCACTGCAACGCTAGGCGCGAGACCTAAAAATGTAGCTGAAAACAAACAGAATTATGCACGTGCTTGGCAAACTGTTTTTAAACTAAAAAGCGGAACGTTAATGCAATTTCTAAAATATGAAATATGCTAATGTGCGAAAATAAAAAGTAAGAATGAAGATTTGGTTCTTGTAAAATGTTCTTGAATGCTATACTCCCTCTATCTACCCAGTTAACACCTTAAAAATGTAGCTTCTTTACTTACAACAAATTTTTCCAACACTTTTATTTCATATATAAGGTTTATTGTAAGAAAAAAACAGCCAAAACATAGAATAGTTTTAGACCTTTTCTTTCAAGGAGCCCACTTCCTGATTCCAATCTCACTTGAAATGTTGGATCTTCTAAACTTCTACCATGCATGTATTTATTGAAATAAGTTGAACAATATACAGAATTTTTTTGTCTACAGCGCTTGAAGGAAATGTTCTGAAGCTCCACTAAAATGTTTTAGCTTGTTCACAATATTTAATAAGTTAGATCATTTTGAGAAAATATATCTCAGCATTTAAAAGTTTAAAGTTGAAGACCACTGGTCTAATGCCTAAATCAGATCATGGTATTAAGCAGCTAAACTTTGCTGACATTAACTTCAGCTGGCAATAAACTTCGGGCAAAATTCAGGAACAAAATATTAAAATACTCTTTGCCTAAAGGTATTTTTAAGCTTTTTTTTCCTATTTACCAACATTCCAACTAGAATCCCTGGAAAGCTTACCTCATCCTAAGGAAGCACCATCCTTGATTGTATAGGAAAGATAAAGGGCAGCATCCCTTTCCTTACCTGTGGTAAATCGCCTGCAATGCCTCCTCAAACCGACGCAGCACTTTAGGTGGTGTCGGCCACTTCACGTGCTTCCCATAGTCCCGGGCGGTACGCACATTGCCGAAGCGTCGGTTGACTTCACGAATGTAGGACTTCACCTTGTAGCGGCGGTAGTAGCGGAGGATTGTGAGGGCAGCCTTGGTTTTCTTGTAGCGGGCGCGGGCCAGGGCACCCCTCCAAACCTGTAGATGAATGAGGAGAGAGATCAATGGTGAGTGGTGCGTTAACTTACTCTCCAGTAAGCATTTTTGGAACACTGGAAAACCTTAACCATGACAGAATGGTGATACAAATGTTGTTTCGCTATGAAACATTGAAACTTGGGTCCGGATTACACATGTCGCCATTTTCTGGCACTCAACCTTCTTTCAAATTCAACTCAAGAGAAAACTGAATGAAGTTTACGGAGCTGAAGTAGCATAGCAAAAGTGGATACCATGGATGTCTATGAAAGTGATATGCTGAAATATGGGATGACGATTCAATGGAAGTCTACGTGGATGATGTGGTGCAACATAGTAGGATTTAACAGAGCTTCTGGAAGGTAGTAGTTTTCAATAGATGTCTGTGGGGCTGATGTAGAAGAACATAATAGGATTAAAGTATATGGGTATGTGGTTGATGTGCTGAAGCATGGGAGGATTCAATGCAAATGGGTAGAGCTGAGGTAGTGCAGCTCGACAACATGCCATGAATGTTTATGGGACCAATGAGACAGAATGTGAGAGAAGGACTAAATGTACATTTACAGGGCTGATGTGGTGGATACAATAAAAGTCTATATGGAAAGTAGAAGATTCAGTATAAGTTCAGGAGGCCCTTGTGGTGAAACATAGTAGTATTCAATAAAAGCCTATAGACCGGATGAAGCATGGGAGGATTCAATGTAAGCGCGTAGAGCAGAGGTGGTGAAGCACAAGTACATTACAGGGAGGTTTACAAGGCTAATGAGATAGAATGTGGGAGGGTGACTGTAGGAAGCTGGGTGTCTGTTGCAATAACCCCCCCACTTTTTGCCAGACTACTGATGCACTTTGACTTGATGTGCCCTGGGTCCCCATCAATCAGGTTCCCAGGGCCTGTGTTCTTTCCCAAAATTGTACCTTGTACCCCCAATTGGCACCTCTCTGGCCACATGTCAGTCCCTTGTAAAAGGTACCATGGGTACCAAGGGCACTGTGGCCAGGGAAGGCCTCTAAGGGCTGCAGCACTTATTGTGCCACCCTTGGAGGCCCTGTACCTTTACACACACACACACACACACACACACACTGCCATTGGTGCAGAACAAAGTGAAGAGTTGACATGGCACACATCCCTGTGTACCATGCCTACAACTCACTGCCCTGGCATAGGTCAGCCACCCCTCTAGCTGGGTGCACTATACCAGTGGTGAGGGTACAGGTGCATGAGCCCTGTACCCCTACAGTGTCTAGACCAATTCTTAGACATTGTAAGTGCAGTATTGCCATTAAGAGTATATGGTGCTGGGAGTTTGTCATTATGAACTCCACAGCACCATAATGGCTTTACTGAAAACTGGGAAGTTTGGTATCAAACTTCTCAGCACATTAAACCCACACTGAGAACAGTGTGGGATTTACTGAAAAATGCACTCAGGGGACATCTTAGAGATGCCCCCTGAAAAACGACCAGCCTCTGGTGGGTTCCTTGACTGGTACACACCAGCCTGCCACCACAAGACATGTTTCTGGACCCCTGGGGTGGGAGCCTTCGCTCCGTGTGCCCAGAAACAAAGCCTTTCCTGGGCAGAGGTGTTCACACATCCCCCAGGCCAGGAAGAGCCATCTGTGGCAGGGGAGCTTCAAAGGCCTTGCTGCCTTTGTAAAGCGACCCCAGCGTCTCCTGCTATCAGGAGCAGGCCCCCTTACTGTCTCCACTCCTTTTCGGCGTGAAGACAGGTGGGAAAAATTAGCACAGCCCAGAAGGTGTGCCCACCTCTGCCAACCCCACCCTTCAGGTGGGGGGGGGGGGGAGGGAGGGGGAGGTGAAGCCCACTCTTCAGTGCCCGTCATCTTGCAGAAGGCAGGCACTCTCCAATCAGGATTAGGGATTGTGCCCACTCCCCCATGTGGGGTGAGCACACCAAGGGTGTAGTCACCCTAAGGTCAGTAGCCCATTGGCTACTGACCTCGAGACCCCTAAAACGCCCCCTAAATACAGTATTTAGGGGGCAGCCCTGAACCAAGAAGACAGATTCCCGCAACCTAAGTAGAAGAAGGACGAAAGAAGACGCCCAGCAGAGGAGACTGCAGAGAAGAACTGACTTGGCCCCAGCCCTACCGGCCCGTCTGCAGTTTCCAGAGATCCTGCGTCAAAAGTCACCTTGTCCTTCAGCCAGTGACCTCCAGAACCCTGGGAGGACTGACTGCCTTCAACAAAGACCGGATCTCCTGTGAACAGCAGCTCTGTTCAAAAGAAACTCCAAAAACAGACTGAGCCTGCTGAGGACAAAGAAACCCGACGCTTGGAACCACCACTACACCCGACGCCTACAGCCTGAATCCTGGTGGACCACTGCTCCCAGCGAGGTCCCCCAGCGCTCCAGAGTCCGAGTCCACCGTGGGTTGACCCCCTCCAGGACTCCCTGACTTCGCCTGCAGCCTCTGCATGGAGACCCCCCCCCACCGCGAGTGCCCGGTAAGGTGAAATCTGACCTCAAAAGACACCCCGCATCCAGCAGCCCTGCGCCCTGGAGAAGAGAACCCGAGGTGCACCTATGTCCCCGAGCCCTCCAACTTACCTGCCCAGCTGTTGGTTCCTCCCAGAAGTTTTCCTGGACCGAGCCTGCAGCTAAAAACCAAAACCGGCAATCCCCATTGAAAACAACAGGGCATCCAACGCCAAAACAGCACCCTGCACCCAGCCGCCCCTGTGCCGCTGTGGGTGCACCTTTTGTGTTAAACTGGATCCCCTTTGCCCTGAGCTAAACCCTAGGAGCTTTGCTCCCACAACCTTGTGGCCTGCTCATGAGCAGCCACCAACAGGAGGCCCCCTGTCCTCTATTGGATAACATTGGGCCTCAGCACTCTGCACCCGGCCGCCCTATTGCCTCGGAGGGTGTTTCAAGGGTGCATCCTTGACCCTGGGGGAACCCTGGTTCTAACCACAGAATACCAACTCCCACAACAAAGTAATTACCTGCTAACCGATAACTTCATTTCTCTCCAAAGGAATACATTGACTGTTTTTCCTTGAAAAATGTTCTAAGTGTGGAGTTGATTTGCATGAAAACCTGAAAACTGCAACTGTACAAAAACTGATTTACTTACCTTTTTTCTAGGAAATGTTCCAGTGTGATATCTAGGCATATCACACTGAGTAGAAAAAATAACTTAAAAAGTAATCTGAAAAGTAATTTTGACATTTTGACTTACCTGTATTTCAATCAACTGCATTTGAACCTGCCTTCAATTGTAAAACACTGCATAAGATTTTGCAAAGTATTTATTTCACTTAACTGTGCCAGGCTTGGCTTGGTTCTAGAAATAAAATAACTCAATATTTTTATACAAAACAATTTGGTCTGAGTTCAGTCTTTGAGTGTGTGACATCATTTGCTGATTGAGTGTGTACAACAAATGCTTAACACTATCCTCTGATAAAGCCTTACTGCTCATCCACTCTACCACAAATAGAGAGTAAGGCGCGATCTACTTTCACCTCTGCCTACCTTTGAGGTTCCACTGGACTCTGCGCACACTATACCTCATTTTGGTATAGTATATACAGAGCCAGCTTCCTACAGTGACTCAATGTATATTTATGGGGCTGACGTGGTGGACCCAATGAAAGTTGACATGGAAAGTAGAAGATTTCATAGAAGTCTAGGGGGCCCTTGTACATAGTAGGATTCAACAGAAGTCTGCGGAGCGGATATGATAAAGAATGGAAGGATTCAATGGAAGCGTGTGGGGCTGTGGTTGTGGAGCACGACTACAGTCCTTGGAAATGTACAGGGCTTATGAAATAGAATGTGGGAGGACGATTCAATGGATATTTATGGGGCTGGTGTGGTGGAGTCTGTACAGCTGATGTCATGGAGCGTAGGAAGATTCAATGGAAGTCTATGGGGCTGGTGTGCTGCAGCCTGGGAGGACTGAATAGAAGGGTGTGGAACTGATATGGCAGAACCTAGAAGGACAAAACGGAAGTCAGTAGGACTGATGAGGCAAAGCACAGCAGGCTTCAACTGACCTTTATGGGGCCAATGTGGTGGAACATAGAAGGATTAAACACACGTAACCAGAAATCTATGAATCATATGTGCTGGAACCTTGGAGGTTGCAACGGAAGTCTACGTGGCTGAACTGATGGAACAATAGACGATTCCATTGAGCTCTATGGGGCAGATAGGGTGGAGTTTTGGAGGATGTAATGGAAAATCTATGTGACTGATAAGGCGAAGCGCAGGAGGACTCAACTGAAATCTATATATTTATTAAGTTAAGTTGTGCAACATTCACTACGAGGGCTCCCTGGCACTGAAAGAAACCCTGAGCCTTGTCCTATAAAACGATCACATTTAATTTCTGCCTTAGCTTTGGAAGATTGAGCCTGATACGGCTTTTTCATAGGCAATGTTTTCAACAGTGAGATGTCTACTTTGAAAAAGCTCTTCCTCCTCTTCGTAACTTCTTGGAGGTTGGCACAGTCACCTGCAGAGCGGCTCCACATCCAAGTCCTCAACTAGCTGGAAAGATGTAATAAGCATAGATCTTTATGCTTTATTTGATCCTGAACTGGCACCCAAAGTAGCTGGCATAAAGCACCATGGATGTAATCCCTCTCCTTTAGCCTCAACAATGCTTGCCTGACCGTCTCTGCATAGACACTTTATGTTTGATATGGTAGAGCACAGAAGGATTAATCAGAAGTCTACAGGGCTGATGACGTGGAATGTACAAGTATTCATTTGATCTCTTTGGGGGATGTCCTTCAGGACATAGGAGAGGCATTAAACGACAGCACAGGAGAGGGTCTGTCTGACTCAGACAGCTTCAACTTGAAAAGAGCATCCTCTGGTGGGATGTTTCAGACCCAGGAATGTCCTTAGCACTATCTGCAGAAGGATTAGTACAAAGAATTAGCAGGTACACAGGAGGTCACGCTATAGGGCACTAGGGGATTTCACTTCATGTCCTTGAACTACCATATGCCACACAGACCAGAAATGGACAAACAGCAAGGCAGACACTTGGGGAGCAGGGCTGGACTGTACCATTCCTACAATCTTAAGCTTGAACCACTCCACAAATTGCAGCACTCTGCTACGGGAATGATATACAACGTTCCAGGTCACAAAGCATTTGCTGTGTTTGCCCAGCGACTGGTTCACAATCTGGGTCTTATTTTGCACTGCAGCCGATGCGCACTGATTTGTCACGGTGCAAAGTGGTCTTTCGGTAGGATTCGCAGAATCCTGTCCAATAATTTGAATGAGGCAGATTCTGTTTGTGAAACCTAGCAAAATGCAGAATGGAGTTGATAAAGACCTGCAAGGGTTCTCCGACAACCATGCCTACATTCCAGATCACAAAATGGCATCTTTTTATTGCAATTACAGGAACTGCAATCAGAAACAAATATTCTCATGATGTGAAGGAAATTGTGGGGAGCATGAAGTTATCCACATTATGGTCCTCCCAATGCCCACAACCTACACTGACAAAATAGAAAGCGTCCCTCATGGACAGCTTTCATTTTGCAAATGGATGCCTCTACATTTGGGTGCTGCTATCCAATCAATGGTTTGAAATTGCAACCCACTGTTACATTCCATTATGATTTATTGGGGTAGGGGACATCCATTTCACGCCACTTTTCCTACTGGTTTGTACTGCGACTCACTGAGATTTTTAAATCGTATTGTGCCTTTCATATATTGTGACTTTATCTTTTGGAGCTGCAAAGCATGTGATTTTGTTAGCTACAGGGTTGTAGACCACAAAGTCCATTAGTATATCAGGCCCTGCATCTTGAGGCATTCCAGTAGCAAATATCACAGCACATATAAAGTACAGTCAAATCTACACCCTACATGTAACAACAGTTTTGCGGCTTGTACCTCTTGTACGTCTTACAAATTCACAAGTGACTCACCCAGCCTCCCCATGGGGTTCGGTAAAGTAAACATGATTTTACTATTTCTACACATAGATCCACATTACTGCACACATGCTATTGCAGAGGAAAAACCACAATCGGGCAACGTTGCAGTATGGGACATTGTAAGTTTATGGGAGATGTCACAGTGAGTCATTTGTAACGGGCTCAGAATTTTAACATTATATTATATTTGAAGGTTTTATATAGCGCGAACAAGACCCTTGCGGGTATCAGAGCGCTTTACAACAAATATAGGAAATATAGGAAATAGATATATACATACAAAATAATAATAGAAATATTAGTCCGACATTGTTGACTATTACAGCATAATAAATATTAACATGACTGCATCCCATAGTTCAAGTGAATTTGGCCAAGAAAATCGATTTCACTTCTTTTTGAAGAGTGCTGTGTTAGGGTTCTGTCTTGTTTTTGGGGCAAAGCATTCCAAATCCTAGGGTCATTCCTGAGAAGGTGCGGTTATAAGTTTTCTTCTTGGAAAATCGTTGTGGTTTCAGTAGCCGGTTATAAGAACTCCTGGTGGTTCTGTTACCACCCGATAGTACTAATTTCTCCGCAAGGTATCGTGGGGTTGTGTGATGCAGTGCCTTGTGTGCCATACAGGCGATTTTCAAGTGGATTCTGGCATCAAAGGGTAGCCAGTTAAGGGCACGCAGGTCTGGGGAGATGTGACAATTTCTTTTGGAGCCTGTGATTAATCTGGCAGCTGCGTTGATTGTCGCTCTTAGAGGGGCTGTCGTTGATCTGGGAAGGCCACAGAGAGCGGTACTCCCATATTCCACTCTGGGGATTACTAGAGTTTGGACTGCCTGTTTAAAGTCATTTGCAGGTATGAAGGGTTTCAGTCTTCTTAAGGTGTTCAATTGAAAATTTGCTCCTTTAGTTACTACGCTGATGTGCTTCTGCATATTTAGCTTATTGTCCAGAGTTATTCCTAGCGATTTGGCTGAGTCAATAATATGCGGTTGGCCGTTGAGTGCTGTTAGGTGCTTCATCCATTCGATGATGAAGGTTGTTTGTCTGGGGGGCGCTATTAGGAGGAATTCTGTTTTTAGAGTGTTTAATTTTAAGTGGTTATTTGCTAGCCAGGACTGTGTTTTTTGGAGCGTTGTGTTGAGGGACTTGATGTCCTCAAGTGAGTGGACCTTAATGTAGAGTTGTGTGTCGTCTGCGTACATGTGGTATTGGACATTTGAAGAATTGAGAAGCTCGGTTAGTGGTTCCATAAACAAATTGAAGAGTGTCGGGGAGAGGGAAGATCCTTGGGGTACTCCTAGAGTGACTGGATTGGGTTTGGATAAAGATTTATTGGTCTTGAATCTTTGGATTCTATTTTGAAGGAAGGACGTGAACCAGTTGAAAACCGTCCCAGATAGACCCATTCTATGTTTCAGGAGGTCTAGTAGATTGTTGTGTTTGACGGTGTCGAAGGCAGAGGATAGGTCCAACAGGATTAGTAAACAGGCTTTGTTTTGGTCCAATATTTTTAATGCGTCGTCTATTATGTGGATCATGGCCGATTCTGCACTGTGCCCTGATCGAAAGCCAGATTGGAATTTATCGAGCAGGTTGAAGTGGTCAATGTGGTTGGTGAGCTGCGTATGAACACATTTTTCTAATAATTTGGCCATGGTAGGGATGTTGGATATAGGCCGATAGTTATTTAAGTCTGCTGGGTCAGCCGATGGTTTCTTTAAGATAGGGGAACATTGCAAAAAAATATCATTTTCGAGCCCAAACCCATCTGAGGCACAACTACACACGGCATAAGTATTTATAAGATGTACACTGCAAAACAGTGTCACAAAACACCAAAATTAAGAGGCCTGCACTTTGCACAGCCTACACATTCTCCAGTTTTATCCCTGCCTTCTCTTTATTTCTGATTTGGTTTTGTCCAGTGCCAAAAAACGAAATCATCAGCCAGCCATAGGTAAGTGTGCAGAAACTACATTATGAATTAGCTCGGGGAGAGTTAAATGCACAATAAAATAATAGGTCGAATTCTCAGCCAAATAGCTGCTAAAAGCTAAACCTCAAATCCTTTGTCGTTCCCATTGAAATTTAGTTTGTGACATTACCCTGCGGCCCCTCCCTGCAGTCTCAGATCATGACGTCAGGTTCTAGAGGTACAGTATGCCTCATGCACGCCTTTACTCCTGGAGTAATCTGAATGCATCTGGAATAACCCTGTACTCAGTGCTTTAAATGGGCCGGTACTCACCGGTACTGAGTACCGGCACTTCTCAGTTTTTTCCCCCTGAGTACCGGAACGTATTTTCGGGCGCGCACACAGCCGCACCCGAGTACTTCACAGGTCTTTAAAAGACCAATTGCTTTTTAACGAGGCTTTGTTGTTTCTCACCCCTTCTTAGAGCCCCTGCATCTCTGCTGCCTATTGCTGAAAGAATTAGCCCCCCCCCCCCGAAATTTGACTCTAGTGCGGCTCTGTTCTCATTGGCATCGCAACAAGAATGAGGATATGGTCAGAGGTGCCGAGAGTGGAACTGAAGAACCAGGGTCGAATCCCGACGTCCGCTCATCATCCTGTGGTTCTGGACAACTCCCTTAACCAGGGGTCTTAAAAAAGTAAGCTTTAATGCAGATGTTCTGATTGTATGTAAATCGCTTAAATGCCCATGGCCCAAACTGCCAAAAATTAGGCTCTGTACGTATGACATAGAAGCTGATGCTTGCCATGTCTCTTATGTAAGGAGGCAGTTTGATTTTGCGCGAATTTGGCCCATGGGCATTTAAGCGCTTTACATGACAATCAGAGCATTTGCGTTAAAGCTTACTTATGTGGCTATTATTAAATTCCTGGCTCACAGACACGCCCCCAGACACGCCCCTAAATACCTACCCAGTCTAATTAGTGAGTACCGGCACTTCTAATTTCCCATTTAAAGCACTGCCTGTACTCCTTTCATCCGCTGTGTACACCCTTATGTAACTGGGCCTGTCCGCGCAGGACAGTTTATTTAAAATGAAGCAGGCAACATTCTGGTCGTCTATCTCTTTACTAGCACTGCTCTATGTTTATATTTCAAGAGAAGTGATATGGTTACCAGATTACAAAGCCCACTTGTAGAGACCGTCCCTAACAGACGCACCCCTGAATGCGTCACTCCTCATCTTGTGAACTGTATCTCAGACCACATGATATTATTTGGCATTTTTACATAGCGCACACGACAAACTGAAAGATTTAAAGGCGCTGAAACGTTAGCTGGTATTATGTAGCTCACTGCGTTTGTTTCATCACAGTAAAGGGAAGAAAGGATGAGTCGACCTTGAACCTGCAAGTTGTCACAGACGTCAGCAAAGGGCCCACGACCCTCCGTGATATCTCGGCGGCTTTGCAAGAAAGCAGGGGCGAGGGCGGTGTATTTGGCGCCAGTGCTGAGGGGGAAGGCCGCCGTGGGTGAGGAGGCTACGAGAGGCCAAGGTGGCGAAGCTAAGGCGCTTAATCCAATCTGCGTCGGGTCGCATCAAGTCAGGAGGAGCCGGCAGGCTTCGCACCACAGCAGGGATTTGCCGGGGGCGCATCCGACGAGTATAAACCGCACTCTGTAGTTAAGATGCGCCAGCAGTGGTCTCGTCCTTTCTCGTGTGTCTGCCCCCCTGATGCGCACCCTTCTCATCCCCCTGATGCGCTGTCACACGGCAGAACAGTGTGCAGCGGCCTTCGCTCCCCCCACACCCCGCCCCGGGATAGTGCCGCCGCCGCCGTATGCTGGAAAGCAATATCCTCCCAGCACGAGGCCGCACGGTGACGAGAAACAGCGGCCTTTCAAATCCATTTACGCCACAGGGATTTGACAGCGATTTGACAGCGATTGTGCCCACCCAGAGAGGCCTGCCAGTGACCCATGCCCACACAGCCTGTCCGTGATCCGTGCCCGTCTCATATGAGGCGTGCTGGTAACCCGTGCCCACCCAGACCAAGTCTGTCGGCGATCAGTCTACCGAGCTCAGACGAAGGCCGCCGGTGCCCTACGAACTCAAACCAGGCATGCCCGAGCCCTCGTGCCCATCTCGCCCGAGTGTGAAAAGTGTTGAGTGCTTGCTGGGCTCAGATGAGACATGCCAATGACGCCTTACTACCCATCCTGCGTCTGCCAGTGGTCGGTGTCCACCGAGCTCGGAAGAGGCCTGCTCACCAAGCCAGAGTCTGAAAAGTGATCCGTGCCAGGCAGGTGACCCGTGGCGACCCACCCGAAGGTCGGCCAGTGACCCGTGACTAGGCAGCCCAAGTCTGAAAAGATCTCTGTGCCCGCCGAGCTCAGAAGCTTACCAGTGACAGCACCAAGACACTCATCAGAAGGCCTGCCAGTGACCCATCAGCCCGGAAGTGACCCATTCTCACAGAGGTCACCGGTGCCTGCGACTGCTAACCACCAACCTCCGCAGAGTCCAGGTACCGACCAGTGCTGACTGTGCGCAGGCCTGCCTCTGATCCATGCCGAACCAGAGGAGGCCTGTACTGACACAAGCCAACCCCACCCGCAACCCAGGAAAGGCCTAAACCCAGCCAGTCTAGGTGACCCGAAGCCTTCAGTCGCTCTTTTGGTCCATCCCCGGGACAGAAGGACAAAGCAGAGGGGAGACCAGAGTTTGACACCTGAGGCAAAACAATCCACAGGGAGTCCTGCCCTTGGGATCTGTTGATTCAAACCCATCTCAGATCTCCAGTCACCGGCCTAGTCCTGGTGCGGGTTCATGCTATCTTCCCACCTGATCCTTCGTTTGCAGTGGGCCATCAAGCCTCCTCAAGAACAGCATGACTTGGGGTGTGTCGAGGGAAGATTGTAGAACTAAAGTTCATGACCCAGGTGTAACCTCTTGACAAGACTAAAGCTGAATTAGCTCAGGTTGTCCACATCGCTTGCATGCTGCCTAACCTCACTAGTTAGACGGCCAATGTCGCTGACCACACTACCACATCTGACCCTTTGAACAAGACGTTTGAGGCTACTTGAGGGGCCTCTATGTGTCCTCCAGAGTTACTTTCAGCTTGATGGCCTGCATGTGCTGGTAGAAGAATTTAAGCCCTTACAGCTGGCCAAACAAGAAGCTGAGGACCAATGGAAGGGTGCAGACAGCAGCCTCTTTGAAGGTATGGGGATACAGGAAAGAAATGTTGCCAACATCTCTTCTATTGACCAACACTTCCTGAGGCACGAGCAGTAGGCATTTAGTGGCAACGCACAGGTATATTAGAAGTACAGATGGGTTGATGGGGCTCAGAAAGCTGGCCTTCTAAAAATAGACAAGCAGCTTATTCCACTCCCTTGTTCCAGCTACCGAAAAGGCTCTGTCCTCGAACGTTGCAATCAGGTTTGGAGATATCCTGTAAGAACTGGCTACTTGAGTACAAAGAGTGTTTTGATCAGCGTAGGTGAAATTTGGAGAGTATGGCGTAGGGAGCAGTGCCACGGATGAACCGATGCATAACCCACTTCCTGACTGGTAGCTAGTAGAGGCGTTCAGCGTTGGGTAAAATGTGTTCTCGCTGAGGGGTGCCATTGATAAGTATTGCTGCTGCATTCTGCACCACTGGAGGCATTCTGTGAGCTTTTCAGGAAGTCCCAGGTAGGAGTCCCCAGAGTCTAAGAGAGACTGTCCCAAAGCAGTAACCACGGGAATGTGATGACTAATATCAATATATGGCAAACGTTTCTGGAGAATTAAGCTGCCAAAACAAGTACTGGTCACTTTAGAAGTCTGGTGTTCCAAAGGGACTTCGGAATACAGATAGAGGTCTAGATTACAAGACACTCTAGAGGGAACAGGAGGAGAATCCATTACTTCCAGACAATTGAGTTAAATGCATTGATGTCGTTTTTGGTGATGAGATGCTCTATGTTGGTAGGGTCAGCTTTAAAATATTTGAAGCCATCCAGTGACATACTGTTGTTAAGGCAGTGGAGAGAGTAAAAGAGCAGTTAGGCTGGGAGATCTGAGCGGTATACAGCTGGAATATCAACTGCATTTCATCCGAACAGAGAAAATGGTTCCCATCGAGTGAAGTAGAAAGTCAAAAGGTGACAGATGTTAAATAGCAGAGGTGAATGGACTGAGCCCTGGGGTACCCGGCACCCTGTGGGTTTGGTGCTAGACTTAAAAGGAGGAAGCAAGATGGCCTCAGTGCGGGCAGTGAGAAAGGATTCAATCCAATAGTGGACAGATGAATGCAGCATTGGTTTCTTATCCTGGAAAGAAGTATGCACTGGTTGATGGTGTCCAAGATCAGCAGTCAGACCTCAAGGTCGGGTGCCTCAGGAACGGAGATAATTTGTCTCTCTCCCTAGAGTAGCATATCCTTAAGCATGGCAATTAACACACACAAAGATAATGCTACCCTGGGAAAAAGAGAGGTAGGTCACAGGAGAGAGCGCGAGAGAGTGAAAGGCAAACAAGTTACTTACTGTTGGTAACATCTTTCTGGTGGATACTCTATATAAGTGCAGATTCCTCACCTTTAGAATATCCTCAGCCGCCAGACTGGATCCTGAAGCTTTTTCAGCATAGCTCCTACACACCAGTTAGGTGGCGCCATGTGGCTCCATGTGGCTCCATGTCCACTCTGCTAAGTGACAAATGGAGCTGCATGTAGGTGCCACCCAAACTTGGTGACATCAGTTTCTTTCTGGACCTCATCTGGGCCCTTGGATGCAGAGCATAAAAAATAATTTTTCAAGCCAGTGTGCAGACATCTAATTTGGGACTTTTTAGATGGAAAAGAGCCCATTCCACATAATGGGGAGGTGGGAAGGTGGTGAGGAATCGGCAGTTAGATAGAGAATGCACCAGAAAGAGGTAAGTAACTTATTCTTCTGATGGATATTTCTAACCCAGGTGGTGGGCCTGTGGAATGACTCAGACCAAAAAGTCCTGCAGGACCGAAAAGCCAACATGCTCTTCTCATCAGATTGGCTGTCAAGGCAGTAGTTTTTTGTGATCATAAGCACCGATGCCCACTTGGCAGACTGACAAATATCCAGAACAGGCACTCTGCATGCTAATGCAGTGGTAGCAGCCTTGGCCATGGTGGAAAGAGCCATCAGCTCTTCTGGAGTCTGCTTTTCGGCCATCGCATAACAGATCTTAATACAGAGGACTATCCATCTGGATAGAGTCAGTTTCTGCACTGCTTTGCCTTTCTTTGCCCCACAGAATCTCCACCCGATGGTCTTTGGTGCACTCGATATAAAAGCTGAGCACTCTTGGGATACAAGGAGACTTTTTTTCCTCCTTCGAGATTAAGGTGGGGTAAAGAACGTCGGAAGAATGAGACACAGCCTGACATGTAAGAAAATCACAACGTTTGGAGGAAGGTCACTCTAGTTTGTCCAGAAAGGAGGCAGTGTAAGGCAGCAGGACTAACAGAACTTGAAGCTCACTCACACAACATGCTAAGGTTATTGCAATGACAAACACCATCTTTAGGGTGAAAAGACATAGGGAACTGCTGTGAAACAGTTCAAAAGGACTACACATAAGGCAAGTAAGGACCAAATTAAAGTCACTGTGGCATCATGAAAGGTTTTGGAGGAAACTTGTTGACCAAACCAATAAGAAAATGCATCAGATGATCTGAACAAGGACGGCGGGTCTGGTAAATACAAAAAGGCCAAAAGGGCCAAATAATAATCTTTAACAGTGCCCACTGCAAGCCCTTGCTGAGCCAAAGACAGAACAAATAGTAACACATCTGACAGTTTGCCTAGCAACAAGTCTATGTTGAAAGTGCCACACCATGCCATTAATGTGCCACCGGGGTCCAACATTAACAGATTTTGTAGAAGGATGTTTGCCGCCAGAATGACATCCACTACTTCAGGAGGTAGATCGAATTGTGAGTCTGTCTTTTATGGTTGCAAAGCCTGTGCTTTTGCTAGCTACAGGCTTGGTGACCACAAAGTCCATTAGAAGATCAGGCCCTACAGCTTGAGTCATTCTACTAATAAATATCACAGCACATATCCAGTACGGGCAAATCTACACCCTACCGTCTCACATCCCATCCTCTTATAAAAACGTTATGATGTCAGCATTTGCGATACTGCACACAGTGGCTGACCATTTCTCACAGGGAGAATGCAGTCAGTTTCACTCCCTCCATTTAATTTGACTCCCAGAACTCTTGATCAGAAAGTAACATAGGGCTCAGCACTCCGCTCCACATTATTTTATATTTACATGGCATCTTTAGCATCCCTGGTTACATCTTTTGGATTCCAAATAATTTCCTATGCAGTGATGCTCAACTTATTATTTCCATCTCTAAGGATGTTGAGGCCATATGTATTTGTTTTCAGTCTTGTCTATCTGAGGTGGCTACCTGGATGAATAGCAATTGCTTAAAATGTAATTGAGAGAAGACTAAGATACTACTGTTTGGTCCGAGTATGTTGCTATGGTCCAACCAGTGGTTGTCAACACACCTGGGATATCCCCCAGCACCCACTACCATTGCCAGAAAACTCAGCATGTGGCTGGATACCAAGTCCTCCAGAGATGATTATATGTCACAAACGTCAGCATCTTGCTTTCTCATTCTTAGAACATTAAGAAAAATCCTTCCTCTCCTTCCAGGGAAGTCCAAAAAGACAATTTTACATGACTAAATAACTTCCAGATTAGACAATGACAATTCACTATATCTAGGTCTCCCCAAGCCCAAAATGCAACACTTACCTAGAATTCAGCTGCCACACGTATTCTGAAACTCCCTTCCTGGAAGTCAGTATCTACCAAACTCCAACAGCTGTAATAGCTTCCAGTGCAAAATAAAAGCCTGTTTAAGGCTGGACGCAATATGTTTCGAGCTATTAACAATACTGGACTAACATATTAACAATATCAAACTAACATATCTGAACTCCAGCTGGCAACTGTACATGCCTAACAGGAACTTAGGCTTGGATAATCTTAACTTTCACCCATTCCAAAATTCAGACGGACAGGATGGGAAGTATATCTTTTTCTCTTCTGGCGGTTACATTTTGGAACTCCCTACCCCTTTTTTTGTAGTCTATGAGAAAAGAACTGGACTTCTGCAAACAACAAAAACCTGGTTTTTCCAGAACTAACGTCTGCCTCCATAACACCTTTAAAGTTGTTAGATTCTAGTGCAAAGAGGCCCTGTCAGGGTGATAGTGAGCTTTAGAAATCTAGTTAACATAACAATATAAGCACCTTTAGACCCTCACAGGTGATTTGCCGCGCTTTATAAATCGTTGATTTATTGATTGATCTAGCAATGAGTATACAGTTCCCTGACCAGATTACGGATTTGCCCTATCTGCAGGGAGCAGTATTCCTGCTTGGCTAGTCAGATGCAGTAATCACATCTGACTAGGCCAGCAGGGTAGAATGCTTTAGCTTTTTAAGAATAATTCAGCCTTCAGTGCTGTTCCGCCATTCTAGCACCTCATTTTAAATCAGGGTGCACTGGTGTAAACAAGGGATTGTGCTTAGGACTGGGCTTTTTAAAGCGAATACTGGTTTCTGTTGGCAGCATACAATTAAAAATCTGACTAAGCTCTGGATTAAAAAAACGCAAGAGAGCTACTGATATAACAATTCCTTATGACTGAGAGACCACCCTGAAAGACTGATGGATTAATGTTGTCGGCCTTGGTCAAGGAGAAATCCCTCCAGCTTCTTTGAGGTGATATTATTTTTTGGAAGTATACTCTGTGCCTGCTTGGGGACTAACAATGTAAAAAGAACAGCCTTATGACATGACCAAGGCAAAGATATGTAGGGGCTTGGGTTACAGCAAATACCAGCAGAGATAGAAATAGCCTCAAGGAAGTGACTTCTTTAGTATGCGGGCTCAGAATTTATCAGTGAAAGACCTAAGACTTCAAGGTCTTTTAAGAAGTTGGTAGATGTGACCAGAGTTGATTCCAGCTACAGATTAAAGTCACCCAGGACTAAGACATGATTATAGATGAAAGAGAAGTTACTGATCTCACCGAATTGGGAAGCAGATGTTTCTACTGAATGCTTGAGGCTGCCAACAGACCAGGAAAAGGTCTAATACTTAGTCATATTTGCAAGTGAGAAATTCATGATTGAATAAATTATAGAAATGCTTAGATTTGATAGTCAATGGGGCCTATTCACAAAGTACATTTAGTAGTACTACTCACGCATTCTAAACTGCTATTTACTAATGTACGTGCAGATGTCTGTGCCTACACCTCACCTATTTTTTCTGTGTGGAGATCTCCACACTCGTAGGCCTACATGTTAGTAGTAAATGTGGGAGGGACGGAGGGTATGGCTGGAAATGGGGAATACTTACTACTAAATGGGAGGGGTTTTGGGAGGACTAAGGAGGGGTTAAGGAAGGGCTTAGGATGGGGTTAAGGGAGGGACATGCACCCATCCACAAAAGAGTAAGCCTGTTCATATTCATAAATTGTACTTCTGAAGTTACTGTAGCCAGAAATGTCCCAAAACACTAGAAAATGCACTCAGGCTCAAGCGAGGATTAAGTCCAGCACAGCGCATTGTCTACCAATGGTACTGCAACACCCTTCCATTGAAAATAATGGACATGGACTTAAAATAGCAGCCCATAGAAAATAATGTTAAAATAAATTAACTTATTTCGACTTCTTAAAAAATATATACAACTTAAACTAAAGGCTTAAAAAAAAGAAGAAAAAGAAAAAAGATATCTATATATATATATCTATATATATATATATATATATATATACATACATATATACATATAAAATAATGTATTTAAACAATATTTTAATAACCTTTTCTTAATTTAAAAATAAATGCAACCATTAATTTTTTTAATAACTAAAGGTAATTCTACACATCATTAAAAATAATTTTTAGTACATAATAACTAAGTATAAACATTTTACTTTAGGTGGGATTATTTTAAATAAACCTTTAAAAGTAATTGTATTTTTATTTTTTTTATTTTTTATAAATCTTTTTATTAACAGTTTGTTTAATGCTACATTGACAATCTAGTTTTCATTGGTGCATAGATTAAAAACACAATATTATACAGAAACGGTCTCAGGTGGCATTCATAGATTCATTAGCTCCTTTTAATTATCACCCGCGACCCGCCCATATACAAAAATATATCCTTTCCCACAATGCAGTTAGTCACTACTATCAGTCTCGGATTCATCCATTGGGGGGCTCACAAATATCACCCCGATAAGTGTTCCATCTTCCCCAAATCTTTGTCCATTTCTTGGGGCACCCTCTATGTATATAAACTGACTTTTCCTCCATCATTGCTAAATCCATGTCCCTGCACCATTGATCAAGGGTAGGGCTAAGACTGGAACCCCATTTTTGTGCAATGTTTCGTTTTGCCACTGTCATTCCCAGGGTGACCCAGTCCTGAGCTGTGGCACCCAAATCCGTAGGGTCCCAGATGTTGAGGAGACAGCATCTCGGGTCTGGTAGAACTGTGACAGTCGTGACCTGGGAGAGTGTACGCATCACCGCCTTCCAATAGCGTGTCGTCTCTGGACATAGCCATATGGTATGATAAAATGTACCCACTTCCCCGCAGTTCCTAAGGCAGAGCGGCGTATCCGCTCGGTGTATTCTGTGTAGTAGTGTCCTGGTATAGTATGTGCGGTGCAGGACTTTTAATTGCACTAGTCGAAGTCGCGACGGTATGGAAGCCTCTTTAGGGGATGCCAGTGCCTCCCGCCAGTCAGCCTCGTCTATGTCTCCCAGTTCTAGTTCCCATTTTGCCTTCAACGCTGCTGTGGGGTCTGGGCGATTATTTACTATTTTCTTGTAGGTTTGTGAGATCGCCTTTTTGTGGAGATGGGCCGTCAAGAGTCTGTCCTCTAGTGGGGATGCCTCTTCAGGTCGTGTTCCCGGCGGCAGCAGGGTTTGGAGCGCGTGTCGGACCGGAGTATAGCGAAATAGCTCTGTCGGTGCTAATCCATAAGTGGCCTGTAAATGGGCGAACGTGACTATTTGTCCTTTCTTCCAAAGATATCCTACTGTCGAGATCCCTATCAAGTCCCACTTGCTAAAGCCTTTGGTATTGCGCAACATACCTAGTCTCTTCGTATCCCTTATAGGCATGGCTTGCATGACTACTCCTTCCCAGCCTAAGGCTCTTTGTGCCTCGAACCATACGTGTAGCGTGTGGGCTGTTGGGCCCGTGAGGTTATGCCTTTTCTTTTTGTTGTAAAGCGCTCCCATGATCCCAGAAGGGGCCAGTGGATGTCTGTCCATTCGATACGCTGGGTCCCCCTGGGGGGCCTGGAGCCAGTAGTTAATTGCCACCAGCTGGGAAGCCCAATAGTAAATTTTTTTGTCGGGGAGGGCGATGCCGCCGTCGTACCAGCTTCTAGTAAGTTTATACATAGCTATACGGGGAGTTTTTCCGTCCCAAAGCAGCGTTGTTATTTCGGCATTTATCGCTGCGAAGTATTCCCGGGGGACAGGGAATGGTGTGTTTTGTAGCGCATATAGAAACCTAGGGAGCGCCACCATTTTAAAAAGGGCAGCTCGCCCTAGTAAGGTCAACGGCAACGAGCGCCAATGTGCGACATCACTTTTGAATCTCCTCAAGGGCTGCGTCAGATTTTGTTCAATGAAGAGTATGCGGTCATGCGTTATGAATATCCCGAGGTACTTAAGGCCGGTGGTTGCTACCTGTAGGGTGCATCCTCGTGGGAGCTGTGGAGGGGGGCCGTGTAAAACATAGAGGAGTGACTTTTCCCAGTTAATGGTATAGCCAGATACTCGTCCATAGGCCGCACATATATCTAAAAGGCGATTAAGGGAGCGCGCTGGGGATGCTAAGTATAATAAAATGTCGTCCGCATATAACGATATACGGTCTTCCCAGTCGATTGCCCATCGTAGGCCACATATCACTGGGTCCCACCTGATCCATGCCGCCAGAGGCTCAAGTACCATTGCAAATTAGAGTGGCGACAATGGACAGCCCTGCCGTGTCCCTCTCCCTAGTGGGAATTCTTTTGATATAAGGCCGTTAACCACTACTTGCGCTATCGGTTGAGTATAAATTAGTTGGATCCATGCACGAAATTTTGGCCCGAAACCTAGGTGTTCCAAGGCTGCAAAAAGGAAAGGCCACTCAACTAAATCAAATGCCATTCGTGCGTCAAGTGATATTATCACTGCGTCCTCCGCTATGGTCGACCTACGTTCCATCACCCCATGCAATCTTCTTAGATTTTGCGCTGTGTTGCGGTTGGGCATAAAGCCCGATTGATCCGGATGGATCACCGCGGCTAGGTGGGGTTGCAGTCTGGTGGCTAGCGCCTTTGCGAGTATTTTTGCTTCCGCGTTGATCAAAGAGATCGGTCTGTAGGACGTGCACTCCTGCGCCGGCTTGCCCGGTTTGGGTATCGCAACTATAGTTGCGAGACGTTGATCTCTTGGCAGGATCCCTGTTTCCAAGCTATCCTCGTACATGGCCAATAGGTGTGGCACCAGCTGGGGGCTGCATACTTGTAGAACTCAACCGGGATCCCATTGGGTCCCATTGCTTTTCCTGCATGTAATGCTCTAATTGCCTGCGTGAGTTCTTCTGGGGTAATGTCCGCCTCCAAGGCGTGTACTGCCTCTGGGGTGAGCTTGGGCATGCGTATGTCACGAAGAAATTTGAGATTATCTTCCCCAGTCGCAGTGGCTATTGGTGTATATACTGTCGTATAATGTGTTGCCAGTGCTTCTGCAATTTGTTGCGGTGCAGTTACTATATGCCCGTCTTCTAATCTGATCTGTGCTATCCAGTTACGCCCCTTTTCCTTTCTCCCCAGCCAGGCAAGTAGTCGCCCTGCTTGATCACCCTGTTCGTAGACAGTGTGTTGCGTGGTGGTTAGCTTAGCAACGGCTTCCCCCCTTGTATAAGCTGTGTATTTCTGTTGTGCCAGGTGTAACCTGTGTGTCGCTTCTTTAGTGGCGTCTGCCGCATGCGCAGCCTCTGCCTTCGCTACTTCCTGTTCCAATTTATCTACGTGGCTTTGTCGTTCCCGTCTCTGTCCCACTATTAAGGGGATTGCCTGCCCACGGAGGACTGTCTTGTATGCCTCCCATAGAATCGTTGGGGAGGGGACCGAGTGCTGATTTTCTTTAAAATAGCACTTCGTCGCCTTAATGAGGCCCTTTTCGTATTGTACGATTTTTGAGATACCCCGGGCGAATTGGGAATGTCCGCTGGTTCCGGGGGCCAAAGGGTGCATATGCAATAAGTATCGGTGAGTGGTCCGATATTCCCTGGGCAAGTGTGTGATCTCTGTCATTCCCAACATTCCTGTGGCTAAGGTGAAGACGTAGTCTATTCTGGAGAGACTATTATGTGCTCCGGAGTGGAATGTATATTGTCGCCCGCCGGGTGTCTGATTCTCCAGACATCCAGTAGTCCCAGCGCCTCTATAAATCCGTTCAATTTGCGATTGGTCCCTCCCGGATCCCTAGGGGCTGTCGGTCTCACGGATGTATCCATGACGGCATTAAAGTCGCCTCCCATAATGAGTTCTCCATCTGGGAGTGCGAGTAGAAATTTCCCCAGCTCTGAAAAAGCATTCTGGTGTAGCATCGGCGGGATATATACTGACACAATATTATATAGTCTACCATCCCATTGGCATGTGATTGCTGCAAACCTTCCCTGATCATCCTTGTGTGTTCCAGTTATTATCAAGGGGAATCGCCTGTTTATTAGGATCCCCACCCCTCTGGACCCGGAGGTGAAGTCGGAGTGAACTGCCATGCTAAACCCCCATCTATCGAGAGCCTTTACGGTCGTTCCCTGCAGGTGAGATTCTTGGAGGAGTGCGACCGTAGGATTTTTACGTCTAAGGTATTGTAAGACCAGACCTCGTTTGATTTTGTCCCCCAGGCCGTTGACATTCCACGAGAGTATTTTCAGCGGGGGGCAGACTCATGAGAAGTCTGTGTCCGGAGGCCAGTGTCACTGTCTTCTAGGGTCGTGTCTGCCATAGTGATTATTAACAGCTAGTCTGTCGTGGATAACTGGGAGCTCGTCTCTTCTTCTGTCATCTACTTTAATCTGACCTGTAGCACCAAACATTAAAATTGTAATCATAACCGAAATAAACCCACATAACTGACCCCATCCCCCCCACCCCCCTCCCTGCATAGCGGACTCAAAACTACCCGCCACCCCAACTTAGCAGAGTGCTTTAACTCCATAACTTTGTACTTGCGTAAAGGGGGGGAGGAGTCGTCCCGTGCCCTCCGCCTGTCCCCAAGTGTGTCCTTATTGTCCAGGGCGTACAGCTTGCACCTTTTTTTTTCTTTCCGGTTCAGGTCCCATTGCTCAGATAGAGCATCGTGCGGCCACTATTTCCACTCCCCTGGCATGAGGCAGAGCCCTGCGGGGGTGCCCCAGGCCCATCCTTTTGCGCCAGACACCTCAACAAGTATGTCATTCTATGTCACTGCCAGGCGCAGTCTCGATGTTGGTCGCTGTCATGATCTCTGTTCCTGGGGGTCGGCCTGTTTGAGAACGTTGCTGTCTATACTTTGCTCCTTTGCCGGTTACCCCCCGTGGCCGGGCGCCACCCCTCCAGCCAGTCATGGGCCTCCTCCGGCGTCGCGAAAAAAAACCAGCTCTTCCCTTCCGCTTCAACCCTGAGCTTTGCTGGGAAAAGCATTGCATATTTCAGTTCCCTGTTTCGTAGCTCTCGTTTGACTTCCCAAAAACTTCGCCGCTGTCTAGTGACCGCCGCCGTGTAGTCCGGGTACAGTGTCACATCGCTGTTGTCTATTCTCAAAGGGGGACCGACTCGGGCCGACTGTAGGATCGCATCCCGGTCCCGGAAGTTAAAAAGTCGTGCCAGGATAGGTCGCGGGGGGGCCCCTGGCTTGGGTCGCCCGCCCGGTACACAGTGGGCTCTTTCCACCGAGAAGAATCTGGAGAGACCGCGAGGTTTGAGTTGCGTTTGGATCAGTTCCTCCACAAAGAGATCAAGTACTGGTCCCTTGACGCTTTCTGGTACCCCTACTAAGCGGACGTTGTTGCGCCGAGAGCGCCCTTCCTGATCGTCGAGTTTCTCAGCCATCTGCTTGGTCACTTGCTCAAGATGCCGTACTTGCTGTTGCAGCGCTGCCGTGTCCGTCGATAGGGCCGCCGTGGTGGTTTCAACCTCTGTCACTCTTGTGTTTATTTTTGATACATCGGCTCTTAGCAGTGTGATGTCACAAGATATGGCACCTATGGAGGTTTGCATTTGTTGAAGGGTGGCCATCACATCTTGCAGGGTGACCTCCTTTGGTTTTTCAGCTTGCTTGCCATTAGCCGAGCTCGGGGCGTCACCCGATGTGTCCTGCTGCTCTTTAACAAAGGTGTATTTGTCTAGGCGGTTGCTTTGTACTGAGCGCTGTCCCCTTCCTCCCATGGCGCCTTCAAACTCAGAGGGGCAGTTGGGCCGAGGGGTGGTTCAGTGTCCAAAGTCTCTTAACTGCGTTGAGATAGGAATCAGGGCGACCTGCCTGTTGTTTCCTTTGCTAACTAGCAGCTACCGAACTTGTCCATAAGGGTGAGGCAGGGCTGTGCTGTCTTGTGTTTCTTTTGTCTGTAATGACTTTGCTGCTTCGCGACTGTGGGGCCTTTAAATTATAGCAGTCCGGTCTGGTCGTGGTCATAAGGCTTTCTTAATGACCCGATGCTGTCCACACACGATGCGCAGTTCCCCTTGCTGGCGGGGGGGAGTTAGGGTGACCTACGATTCCCTGGGGGGCCCAGTAGGTGGATCCGGGCTTAGGGGTTATGCTATGTGGAGCGGCGCCGATCTAGGGTGTCTCTTGCCGCTCGCTTGGTGCTCACCGTGTCAAGAAAGGTTTTGCCGCACCCGGCCGCTCCTAATGCCAGCTGCGGCACCGTATTGATCTTCCCTCAGCTGTGAGCAGTGATCGGTAGGTGCCTGCAACTGCGGTCCGTCTTATCCTACCTCCGAGTCCCGGGTTCGCTGCCGGGGGTTGTGTGGTGCCATTCACCAACTGGACGGCAGGTCCCTTCCGTGATGGCGATCGCGCTGCTTCTCGATCGTCACTGTAGACCGGCGTTACATCGGCCCCCTGCTGCAAGCTTTCCTTTTCCGTATCGGAGTGAGTGCTTATTGGTGCAGGTCGTGTTGTGCCTTCTTTGGCACCAATGCAACAACTGCTGCTGTGTTCAGCCGGGTGCCAGCGCCCTCGGTGCAGTCGGGTCGAGACCAACTTCAGTCCCCGGCTTCAGTTTTAATTAAAGGCCGCACTCCTTCTCCTCGGTGTTGCGCTGCCGGGGTGTGTTTAGCGGGAGTCGCACCAGGCACGTCGGAGTCTCTGTCTCTTCCGACATTTAGTTCATTGCTTTCGGGGTCACTAATGCCCACGGATTACTGGCCGGATCGTTGGGGAGTTGGCTGGGTAACGGAGCCTCCTTAGGCAGCGGCCATTTGCTTCGGCTGCTAGCCACGCCCCCAAAAGTAATTGTATTTTAATCCTTAATATTTACATTACGTGTTTAATTCAACATTAAGTTAACAGTGATGTAGCATTTTGTATTGTATTCTACATTTAAAATAAATATTTACAATTTACACTAATATTCATCATAAAGTGAATGAGGGGTTGGTCCTGGTTTCTGGAGGAAGAGGGTTCTAAATTTTTGGGGCACTACCGGAGAAAGTTCTCTTGTAAGTTTTCTTTATGTGAAATTTTTGGAGTTTCAGTAGTAGAGAGCTTGTGCTATGAGAAGATCTGTTCCCTCCAGATAGGACAAGTTTCTGTGCCAGGTAGCAAGGAGTGCTGTAGTGGATGGCTTTGTAAGTCATGCAGGCTATTTTTAGTTAGATCCTCGATTCATAAGGTAGCCAGTTCAGAGAATAGAGGGGAGGGGTGATGTGATCATTTTTAGGTCGAGCCTCGAGTAGCGCGCAAGCGCTGCTTAGAGGCGAAGACTTTTAGTAAGCGAGTTTGAAAAGCAGTCCCAAAAACGCTCGTGCGTCGTGGCTGGCCTTTTTGGGATTGGTACGCGCGGCAAACATGTGTTTCCAATTATCGTGCCCAGACGCGGGCGCGATAATTGGAAACACATGTCTGCCGCGCGTACTCCATCCATAGGCCAGCCACGACGCACGCAGCGCTTGGTCAGCTCTGCAGGCTGCCGCGCTCGCTCGCCCCCGCTCCCTGTCCCCCGATGCGCCCCGTAGTTTCCGGCTTCGCTCCCTTCTGCGGCTCACCGCTCGCGGCCCCGCTCCCCTTATGGTTCACGGTCTCGATCCCCTCATAGTCACTATGGTTCCCGGCCCCGCTCCCCACATGATTTCCGTCGCTCGCCGCCTCGTTCCCATGTCTCCCGGCCCCACTCCCCCGATGGTCCACCTGGCTCCCGGCGTCGCTACTCCCATGACCGCTGGTCTCGTTCTTTCTCTCGGGCCAGATCAGGTATTGACGTACGTGTAGTGGTCATGTTTCACTTATCAGGTCGCTGAACACTCTGTGCAGGCGGACACATCAAAATACGTTTGATGGGGTGCGGGGGCAATTATGAGCCGCGAAGCACTTCTTTAAGGTTTACTTCCATAACCCCCTGGCCTCTTCTAAATTAGGCCCTTCTAAAAGATATCAATTCGCCGTTTATTGCGCGTATCGAGTCTGATTACTGTGTTACACTGTATTTGTGTTCCAAACCTTTTATCGCTGCAGGGTGCAATCAATAAATTCATATGGAGAGCCGAGCCAGAGATGAACCATGGATCTGGCTTGGCTCTAAGAGCATATGCACCACCCGACCTTTGAAAATGTTTGGCTTGCAAATAGTGCAACAAACATCATATAAAATATGTTTAAGTAAAAGCTAGAAAATACTCCTGGAAACCGTAAATGAAGGTTCAAAATGAGGCAGAAGAAAGAGGTTGGAGTCACGAGGTACGGAGCTTGAAAAGCAGAGTCAGTCAACCTATACACTTAAAAAAAAATATTGTGCTGCATAGAAATTGGCAACAAGGACATATGTGACAGTAAATCTGTTCTAGATCATTTAATTGGTCTCAAAGACGCTGCATTTTAAAATATCTTACAGGGTTAAGACACCTGTTGCAGAGATCATTGTGTGCCCAGCAATTGAGAGGGGATTATAATAGCGGTAAAATAACTTTAGTGGTTAACACAGTTCTGGGAGAGTTCTGTGTTGTGTCCAGTCACAGTTTTGACTCATAAAGTAGCATAGAGAGTTAATGTGTCTGCTGCAAAGCACATCATATAATACGCAGATCACAGATTTGCATTTTATTTGGATAGGTGAGTGGGCTACATCATGGGTTTAGATTCTTATTGTTTTTCTCTCAATCTCTAAGATTGTAAAGAATGGTTCCTTTGGGAAGTAATAAAGTCTTATTAGTACAGACAACCACAATCACTGTTACGTTTTATATCTTGACTTTGTTTATCTCCCGACAATGCACTATTAACATATGTCTACAAGTATGGATGATATGTGATTTCTACACCTTATAACCCATATTGTCTTATGTAACATTTCTTGTACATTGATTTACACACTTGTATGATTTATTGTGCCTTTGCGTGTAATTTAAAACGCTCTGAAACCCTACACTGGGATGAGTAGCGCTATAAATGAATTAAATTTAAAAAAACAGGTGCCATTTACATCAACATATGTGTAATTACTCATACAGACAGATCAATCCGTATTTGTAGAGTGTGGCTAATCACCCGCAAGGGTATCTGGGCGCTAGATAAATCTTGCATTCTTACAATGCAAGCACATCTCTTACATAGGGAGTTGAATAAAGTGAAAAACCTGCCTCCAAATCATAGTTTTTCCTAAACACTTGTGAAGTGATAATACGCTGTGCGTCTTTATTTACTTTCATTACAATGGCATCTAGGTGAAAAGGCTCCAGATGGCTCACGGCCAGATAATAATTTAAACAAAGAAGGGCTGATGGCCCTTTAAATTTGGCCTTTGTTTGGGCCCTGCTCGAAGTAAAAATAAACAAGCATTGGCATAGCCAATAGGTCTCGCCTTTGGGACCTTATAAGTGTTTAACCATGCAACAGTTAATGTTGTTGCCCCAAGGATATTGTGCTGCGTAACTAAGTACTTATAAGGTCCCAAAAGCGAGACCTATTGGCTATGCCAATGCTTGTTCTTTCTGCCTGTGATGTGCCGTGCAGCCGCATTGAGGATAGCCCCCAGAGGTGCTAGTTTTATTTTCGGCAGGCCAACGAGGGTAGCATTCCCATAGTCAAGTTTGGAAACCATGAGTGCCTGAACTGCAATTTTGAGACCTGCATTGGGCAGGAAGGGCTTTAGTTTCCTGAATGCATGGAGATGGAAATTGGTCCCTCTGGTTGTGGCGCTGATGTGACTCAGCATGGAGAGGTTGTTGCCCAGGTTTATTTCTGGGGATTTAGCTGAATCAATGATATGCGGGATACAGTTCAAGGCGGTGAGAAGTGGGAGCCAGTCTTTTTTATGTTTGAGGTGGAGTTGGGAGGAGAGATTAGTAGGAATTCGGTTTTGAGGGCATTAAGTTTGAAGTGGTTAAGAGTTAGCCAGTGTTGAGTTTTGATCAGGATGTTGAGGGTGCAGATATCATCGGGAGAGGCAATATTCATGTAAAGTTTTGTATCATCAGCATACATATGGTAGGAGATGTTAGAGAGCTTGGGGATTTTGGTGAGGGGTTCCATGTACAGATTGAACAGGGTGGGGGAAAGTGAGGGATCTTGGGGTACACCGATCGTGACAGGCGTCTAATCGGATAAGGTGTCATTGATTAGGACTCTTTGAAATCTGTTTTGTAGGAATGAGCAGAAACATTTTAAGAAAGTACCAGAAAGACTCACCCTGTGTTCTAAAAGAATCAGAAGAGTCTCATGTTTGACCATGTCAAACGCTGCTAATAGATCAACCAGGATTAAAAGGCAGGATTCGTTCTGATCAAGTAAGCAAAGAGCATCATCTACAATGTGTACCATGGCAGTTTCAGTACTGTGACCTGGTCTGGAACCAGATTGGCTGTGGTTGAAGAGTTGGTGCTGGACAATGTGATTGCAGAGTTGCTGATAAACACATTTTTCCAGGAGTTTGGCTAAGGTTGGAATGTTAGAAATGGGGCACAAAATGTTGGGATCAGAGAGGTCAGCATCAGGCTTTTTTAAGATAGGGGTGACTTAACCACGTTTTAGACAGGCAGGCATGGAGCCTTGTGTAAGAGAGGCGTTGATAATTCTTGTCCATAAGGGTATCAGGAGGTGTGAAGTCTCATGGAGGAATTTGGAGGGGAGAGGGTCGGTGAAGTGGTTGGATAATTTTGTGGATGTCAGAAGTCTAAAGATGTCTGAGTCATCAAATGTCTGAAAGATGGACCACGAGGCATTATTTTTAGGATTCAGAGGTGCAGTGTGGCGGGGTTTCAGTTGGCAAGAGATTCACAGCAATGCAAAGATCAGTGTCAATTGACTTTGTTTTCTCAAAAAAGAAGGAGGAAAATGTATGACAATTAGGTAGAGTTGCAGTGACTGAAGTGGAGGAATTGCATTTCCCATTAGTATGTTGTTTAACCATTCCAAAGAGTTTTTGGGGATGGTTGGTGGCCGTGTCCAATTGCTGACGGAAATAGGATGATTTGGCACTTCTGATGTACCTATTGTAGACTCTTCTTTTTTTCTGCAAACGATTAAGTTTCGAAAGAGAGGGGGTCAATCTCCAAGCTCTTTCTTTTAGTCTAAGGGCTCGGCGCTCCTCGTTAAGGCTATAGTTGAACCAGGGGTTAGATCTTCTTATTGGAACTCTCTTTAATTGTTTGGGGCAATGAAGTCCAGGATGCTGGACATAAAGCAAAAATAGTGATTGGTGAGGTCTTGAGCGTCACCCATATCGGAAGGAGGAGACAAGAGATTGTGGGTATTGGCGGGTATCATGTCTGGATTGAGATTGAGGGTGTTTCTCACCCAATGTTTTGTTTTCACAGACTGGCATTTGAGGGTGGGTGTCTTTTAAGCAATGGAGTAGTTGATGCAGTGGTGGTTGGTCCAGTCGTAGGGTGAGATAGAACCCAATAGGATGGTGTTTTTCCTTGGCTATGATTAAGTCCAAGATAGACCTTTAATATGGGTAGGGCTGTTGCACGTCTGGGTCAGGTTGAAGTCCTGGAGAAAGGCCTTGAAACAATTCACTAGTAGATCATTTGTGTCATTCCAATGAATGTTGAAGTCACCTAGGAGAATCTGGTTTTTGTGTGGGGCATTGTTGGTGGAGATCATCTCCATGATTATCACCTGGGGGTGGTAGAACGTGTGCAGAGTGCAGGTAGAGCTGTCATTGGTCGATGTGTTGATCATCATATATTCGCAGGCATATGTTGGTGCAGAATGTGATTGTTTAACAGAGAGGTTAGATCGATACGTACAAGCAATACCGCCCCCCTTCGGTTAGCACGGCCTTGACAGATGATATTGTAGATGGGTGGAACTAGGATGTCTGGAAAAGTAGAAGAGGAGTCATTTAGCCAGGTTTCGGTGAGAATTAGGAGATCCGGGTCCAAGTTGAGTAAGAGGTCTGCTATGTCAGCAACCTGCTTCACTGCTGATCGGCAGTTGAGTAGTGAGCATTTTAGGTAGGTTTTGGTAACAGTAGTAGAAGAATGTACAGAGGGGACAAGTTTGAGGTTAGATTTATTAATAAGTCTAGGCTTGGTAAGAGATTTCCTTGGTGGTTGGGTGATAATGGTTTGAATCCTTGCAAAAGTTGTGAAATAGTAGGTTAGGGCGGGGTCATAAAAAACAAAAAGGTAGAGGATATCATTGGTCAAGAGGTGATTGACCAGTCTGTTGGGTCCAGTGGAATGGTCTAGATTCGGTCTGCATCTCCATCTAGGTTGAGATCCAGAGTAGGCAGCATTATCCGAAGGAGGGCGATAGGGGAGGATAAATTACGGTTCTGGAGGTGGATCGAAAGGTTCGACCTATTGAGTTGCATGTTAGAGGTGATACAAAGGAGACTAAGTATATCAGCCCGCAACAACAGTATATCAGATGGTATAGTATCAAGCGTAGAATAGGGTATGGGGGTATTAATGTGATTGGGGTTACAACAGATTCATTTCAGGGGGTTATGTGCTATATTGTACGTAAGGGAGTTTAGACACAGTGGGTAGCAGACTTAGGAGTAGCCTGAGTAAAGGTGATGGGATTATGGTCAGACATCATATTATGAGGTGGAAAGAGGGGAAGCAAAGGAAAGAGGTCATGGAAACTAGCGGTGGAGAAATCATTGAAAGGTTTCTGTCCAGAGGTAGTAATGTCTGAGAGTTCGCACGTTAAGACTGAGGATGGGGGAGATATGTGGTTAGTGGGAGCCCTAGCAGGTGTCGTAACAGTGGTTAGCTGATTAGGAGAGATGTTGTTCCCGAGCTGAGAGGGAGACGTGTTATGAGTTATTTCATTATTAGGTTGGTTAAGAGAAGGTTGGAGGATTGGCCGGCACTAATCTAAGAGGGGATACTGTTGTGAGATGTAGAGTCATGAAGTGTGGGAGAGTGGGCGTCACTCAAGAGAGCGTAGTGGGATGAGGTGGGGATTGGGTGGGAAGTGGCTGTCATTGGGAAGGGGTTCCGTGAGTAGTTGTGATAGGAGGGATGGGGTATATTCAGTGTTGAGTTTATCCTTAACGTAAGGGAAGACATTATCAAAGAGTTCCAGGTTGCGATTAGAGGACTGAATGAGAACAATGCCAGTATTGTAGATGGTGATAGTTGCTTCTGCATTGAACAAAGGGGAGGGCGTGATGGTGAGTTTGTGGCCGTGGGGTATTTTCTTACTGGCTGTAGGTTTGAGAACTAAGGATAGTGCATTTCTCCATTGAGCATGACAATAGGTGAAGAAGATAAGGCCATTAATTATCGTACCCTTAGTAATGCAAAAGTAGTGATCGAGAACAAGTGTTTATGGATGCGATTTTAGAGTGTTGTGCATTACATTTTTTGTTGCGTTTTTAGAAAGATTGGGGCGATAGTTGATATTAACCAAATTGCGATAAGGGGAGATAGTGAGGGGTTCAATCTGTCAAGAAGGGGAGGTTCCAAGATGCAAGACAAAATAAGGAGGAGCAAGTGGGGGGGTATGTACTGTAGTGCAAAGTTGGGAAAGAGGGAGCCAGTCACTGCAGGGAGACAATGGAACGCAACAATATTCGTGCCCGAATACTGCAGCGCTGAATATGCATTGGATGATCAAACGCCATCCAAGACCGTCAATAAGAGGGGTAAGCAAATGCACGAGAGGTCATGGGATGAGCACGATGTCAGTGGGAGTAGCGTACTAGTACCATCGAGGGGTGGCTCATTCCAGGGAAAAGGACTGTGGAATGTGGCAAATCAGGGGAGGGGCTGGGTGTGGGGACGGCAATGGGGCGCATTCAATGGGCGTTAAGACCCATCCGGGGGGAGTTGGAGCAGTTTTCCAGAGTGGGTCACCTGTTTGGTGGGATCTGTCAGGGTCTGTGGTGAAGTCCGGTAGAGGAATGAGCACTGGGGGCCAGCATCTATCCTCTGATGATTGGGTGGGGGAGTGGTAGGAGTGGGGGTTACGCTAAGGATAGATCTTGTCCTGATAATGAGGAAGGGATTCTGAGAATTGTTTTGGCTTCAATAATATAAAAATGTTTCTGTCACTTTAAATTTGTGTGGCTTGGATGAGAATTGTTGTTTTCTGGCAAGATGTATTGATAGGGGCCAGTACTTGGTGCTGGAGCTTTAATATACTATTCTGGATTTTCTTTAATGCAGAGCACCGCTTTCGGATTGTTTTCGGGAGAAGAGTTGGAATGATGCTAGATAAGCAATTACCCTAGGTTAGAACCTAAACTGGCTGACCGGCCATTTCAAGTCGCTCCGAGTAAAAAGTAATTGATGCAGGATAAACCACTGATTTACCCTTGGTTGTGACTCTCCACCAGCTGCAGAGGTCGACCTGACCGGACCGGCGCTTTCCTTGCCATCGATCCGGGGTGTTGGTCACCAGGAGGGGTCGAGGCTCAGGGAACACCAGGGGGAGTGCTGGGGGGTCCGGGCAGGATTCTTTGTTGTTAGGTAATGCGAGAGCCCCGGGAAGTGCGGGTGGGTTTAATCGGGCTCCTTTGTTGATCAAGGGGCGTGAGGGGGCTTCGGCAAGCCTTGTTGTATGGTGCGGAGGTAGTGGACCCACTATGCAGTGTTCGGGGACGTCTATCCTCATTGCTCAAACAAAAGAAAACGAGAAATTCAGGTCAAACATGGCGGTATCCTGAACGATCGACCCCGGGAAGCGCACATCCAGCGAGGACCACTGTGTCTGGAGTACCCTGCAGCTGAGAGAGGGGATGAGGCAGGGTGGGCTCTAAGGGTGGACAAATCTGTCCCTGAGGTAGGGGCGGCGGGCTCACCCTGTGCTGTGCGTCGCCACTTTCCTCACCGTAATGCTTGGATGGGGTGCCCCTTGCCCTCGGGTCCTGGGCGGTGAGTGGCAGATGAAGATGGAGCTTCAGAGAGTCCTTGAGGTAGAAGCAGATCAGAGCAGGATCATCTGACGTGGAGCCGGAGATCGTGGCCAAAGGTTTGGATTTGTTTTATTTTTCTTCGTTGTTCTTCGTAATTAGCTTGCTGTAAAATGTTTCATACCGCATCTGTGTGAGAGGGGGTTCGATGGGCTGGGCTTGACGGGGATTAAAGCAGATAGCGATCCCTTGTCCTGGGAGCCTTCGGAAACAGCTCCTTCTCTGTCGGCCATCTTGTTGTTTAGATTTCACTACGCAAATTCTTCCAGATGGTGCTCAGGGTAAATTGTGCTGCCAAAATAATATGCAAAACTGGAATATTGTGCAGTTTTAAACACTCAAAAAGACCAGTGCTGCATGGTATTCAGTTCTTAATTTGAAAAAATATGTGTCATTGCCTGAGGTATTTCTCAGGAGCCCGCTGTCTTTCATACTACCCACTGTCCCTGCCAGCGCTGTGAAATATTAACCATCATACAATATTGGTGTGACGTACTGGATATTTCCAGTTCACTTTAAGCGAAAAGGATGGCCTGGACCCTCTGGTTCTATTTTGTTTAAGTATATCCAACACTTTGTGAATTAGCTCTGCTCAAAAATAGACACACAGCGCCATTATGTGGTAGACTGTAATAAATAAGTGCTGGTGTTTGCAAGTAAGTGCCAAGCACCTTCAAACCCTCGCACAAATTAAGCACAAACGTTATTCCCCCTTCTCTGCTCAGGAATTCTGAATTGGGCACTAAAACCACTCTGCTGGTGACTGTATTTCCCTGAGCATTTATTTCGCCTGGTTTTACTGACACTTTAGTATAAGGGTATCAATCTTCAGGTGTTTTAGTCTTGTTTATTCTCAGCAGGGGCGGCTCCTCCATTAGGGCGGAGGAGCGTCGCCCCACTGCTTTCTCGCAGTGCAAGAAGCAGAACCATAAAATGGTATTTTAAACACCATTTTATGTTTCTGCTTCTCACACTGCGAGAAAGCAGAAGGGTATGCCTGGTTGGGGCGGGCGGGTGGGTCGGGGAGGAGTGAGCAGAAGGGTATGCCTGGTTGGGGGCGGGCTGGTGGAGGGGTCGGAGAGGAGTGGCTTGCCCAATGCTGTGGGCCCTGACTGTTTGGTCGGCCCTCAGGGGCTGACCAAACCAGTCATGCACACTCTCTGCCTTTTCTCTATGTAGGCTGCATGCAGCCTACATAGAGAAAATGGCCTACCCATAGGCGCCCGGCTGGGCGCCGTCCCCACCAATCACAACGCTGCCATTGCAGCGTTGTGATTGGCTTAGGGGAAGGAGGCTGCCTGTGGCTGCTTCCTGTTGGGAAAACGTGGGACCGGCCAGGAGCTGAGGCGGCGCGGGACCCAGTAGCTAAGTAATGGTAAGCCGTCCCCTACGCGTATCTGCCTAATTATGTCACTGTTCTTGGCCTTTCTTTCATCTTACAGCCTCAGTCTGATCTCTGTTACTTCACTAGAAATCTATACGTTCTACGTAGCTGTCTACGCATATCACTCTTATCCCGCTCTCTTTCTACATATCTTTCTCTCGTGTGCTGACCTGTGTGGTCTCCCTTGCATCCCTAAAAGTCAATACATTATTTTTATGACAGGACTGTATCTTCCTACTTGCGTCACACCTGCTCGCCTCTCTCTCTGCTCTAAACTTGCAACACGTAAGCAATGCACTCTTTTGAAATGAAGTATTTGGTGATCGACAACATGCACATTAAAACGATATGTCCGGTCGGAGTTTAATATAAAGTAAAACGCCACGAGTAAATAAAATTACAAACACTCCGAACTCTTTTCACACCGGCTGCCGTTTTTATTATCGCTTTTCTGGCGGCAGATAAATGTTAATTGTTTTTTTAAAGTTTGGTTTAACAGCCTCCGCCATAACTTTGCAGTCAGCGTGGCTGCAAGGCTTTGAGTCCACTTGGCAAAAGTGGCTCCCAGCCCCCGGATTGCTTAGCACGTATTTTGTTAGAAAGAGAATAGAATCATTTGGTGAATTCATATATTAATGCCACAGCTATTTTTGAAGCTGCAAATGTTGCAATTGTAGACCTTCCTTCCAAATAGCTCCTTTGGTTTCCCTTCCCACTAATACAAGTCCATAAACTAGAGCGTCGTGATGTTTCTGTCTTTAAACGCCCACCGGGAGCTCTTGAATCCAAACATTGCGCAGACGTTCAAGCCGACATCAGTTGCGCTGAAGCAAGTACATTTTATTTTGTGGAAAAAGCACTCTGGGATATTTTATGCACTACCAAATAGGTAGAAGAGGTAATTATGCGATCCGGTGCAGTTTCTAGCCCCAGGCGCACGTACCCGTTTAATGATTGTTGCAAAAATATTTTAGAACGTTTTTTTATAACGAATCGGCAACTGCAAGCTGAACGGACACCCGCCCCTTTGAAGTAATTACGTTTTACATTAATTTTGTGCTGTGCTACATTACACATCGTTCGAGGTACATTGAACCGACTGTTAGAATATAGATGTGACAGGCACTTAATGGGGTTTATGATTTTGGGTTCACAATCATGATATTACTTAGAGTACCAAAAGACAATGTGGTATATTGGCAGAGGCCTATGGCGCACCCTTACTGCTATTGCAGGCACTTCCGCAGTTAAGAATTTAGGTCACTTGTAGTGTGTGTGTACCCCAATCTATGTGTTAGGGAAGAATATGCTATACCTGTTGTATGTTTATGTGTGTGTGTGTGTGTGTGTGTGTGTGAGAGAGAGACAGCGAGAGAAGCTTGCACAATGGCGTCTGCTTGCACTGTTCCTTGCTGTTGGCCAAGCTTTGTCTGCTGCTGTGCTCCCTGTTACTGAATCTAGGTAAAGCCCATTCGAGTATACAGAAGCCAGACCTATTGACTTTGTTGCCTTTCTTTACCATGCAGATGTGCTATTTTTGTTTTGTTCTGGAATCTCGGCATCCCTGACTCTGTAATATATGGTTGGCAAGCACTAGTACATTCAGAGGCACAGCAGGCGATGGTTGACCTGAGGCATCCGTGGGCTGCAGACAGAGAGGGGACAGGAGGGCGAGAGAGCCTATACTGCGCTGTGTCCCTCACAGCTGCCTTAAGCATGGTCTTCATCACTATACTGTGCCTTATCACATGAAACTACCTTTTTGCATGGACCTCCACTACCTTAATATGCCTTCTGTTACAGCTGCCGTTAGCATGGTTTACCTTTACCTTACTGTTAGTTATCCCTCTCCACTACCTTTAGCATAGTCTTCCATCACCAGGAGTTTTGAGGGGCAGAGAAGGAGCAGGAGCTACCTGAGGCTGAAGCTCCATGTGCCTCTTACGACGGTCAGCCTCGTTCCCGAACTTTTACGCCGTCCACTTTCAAATGTCACCAGCCGCCACTGGTTCTCAGGCCAGGATTCATCTTTCATGTGGTCTCTTACTTCCATGATTGCACTAGATATTATGCCTGCTTTCATTCCTGCCCTCTTAAGCCCCACTGTGGGGTGCGCAACAGCACATTCTCAATGAAAAACACAGAGTTAAATCTTCAATCGATAGAACGGCAGCTCATAGCCACTATTATGGCCTTTCTGTCAATCCCACTTTTGGCTGCAACATTAGGATGGTCATTCTCATGACATCCTCTTTTGCTTAACACGGGACAAAGCAGGTCTCACAGTGTCACAGCCTCCTCTTGAGGTGTTTTCCAGGGTGCTTCATTTGCAGACATCTCCAGGGCAGGTACTCTTCCTTTCTCTCCTACTGCAGGATTGGGGCAGAAGTTCTGCTACCTCAGCACACGGGTCTTTCTTTGTTAACCAATCCCAAGCAAACAAGCCCTCAGGCAGAGAGCACACATACAACAGTAGATATTGTTTTTTATCACAAAGCCTTTGAAGGAGTGCACTATACTAACTGACCAAGGCTCCATGAACACAATATTGTCCCCCGGATACGCTATCATATTGGGTAGGGGCAGAGATCACAAATGAATGCACATATTTACATCAAATCAATGCAAAATAGCTCAGAATCACCAGTCCTTGAAGTGGGAATATAGAAGTGCTGGTACACGCTATTCAGGCGCACCCAATTGCTGGTGAGAAGTGCTGGGATATCCCCATTATAAGTACTGTCGAGAAGTGCAGGCACTCTTCCTTTAAAATATCTGCAGATACTCAGTACCTGTCCATTTAAAACAGTGAGAATCGTCATGATCTTCTTGAAACGCTAAGCCGTCTCCAGAATTAGAGACTGTTTCTGGGATGAATATATTATGGTAGCCGATTACTGGCCGCGTGCCATGAGGTTCACCTTTAGCCAGTCCTGCCATTTTCGCCTGCTTCACCTTGCATGGTGGGGCCTTTAGACCCATATATTTAATTGGAAATGATAAGCTTCAAGTCACAGCATGCAAATGGCTTCTCTTCTCTTGTAGTGTTTTCACACAGTTCGTGTCGTGTTTTTCTGCATGGCACTTCTTTTAAAATGACAAAGGTTTTTACAGTATTAACAGGAGTTGCAGCGTGTTGGCTGGTGTAACGTGCACACGTCACCTCCCCCTCACCCCAATCCCACGTATACACTTTCATGCAGCTCCCAATATATGCTTATAAAGCAATCCTACAAATGCTCATTAAAAGGCAGAACATATAAATACACGAGAGAATGTTATAAATAGATGTCTGAGTGGGTAATTCTGGGAGCTCGCTGCTTTGTCCGGGAAGCCACACTGAGCTCAGAGAAATCAGTGCTTCAGGAAAATCAATGTCTTTCTCATATTTCAAACGGGGGGGGGGGGGGTGCGGCCTTTGAATGGTACAGTCTTTGTTAACTAGGCCAGGATCGATCTGCATGCCACGCGGCGCCACAGGGAGACGCTGCGTGCAGCGTGCGTCCGGCCGCACGCGGCACGAGAGAAAGCAGGAAGCCACAGGAGCGGAAAGTGGAAACACAAGTCCAAGTGGAATAATTACAGATGACATGCGCAGTATCACTGTTTCTTCTCAGTACCGCTGCTAACAAGGTACCACAGTCCTACCCAAGAAGCACAACTGCTGCACACACAAAAATTACCTACTGGCTTAGCATTCCAATTGCCCACTAATGCAGGATACACACACATCCATTACTACTGCTATCCACCCACACCACTGCTACACATCCAACACCATGGCTATTTGCGTACCAATGCTCCCACCCAACTTGCACCATGGCTGTGCACACAGAAGCATACATACGGATCGCTCATGACCTGGCCCTATAAGCACCATACCAGCCCATATAGGCACCACACCTGTCCATGTGAGCACTCCTGTAGCTCAATCAAGGACCTCATATACAGCCAGGAATGTTCCCGTAGCACATTACCTGCCTATTGAAGCATCACACCTACACACACAAACACAGGTCTATCCAGCGAGTACCACTGTTATCCACCCAGCACTGCAGCTGACCCTGATCCACTACTCAAAACCAACCAGCACTACACCTATGCACACAGAATTCCCAGAGACGTTTTAAGGTATGGGCAAAGTGGGCTCTGGCCCAGGGCTCCAGCCTTTCAGGGGGTCCCCTGGGAGACCCAGCTCTGTTCTGCAGAGATTCTCGCACTGATGACCTAGAATAATTCTTAAAGGACGGTTTTAAATACGTTTTCCTTTAATTTACTTTTAATGTGGATGATATGTGAGAGTCTATTACAGACATTATGCAGAGAAATGTTGTGTTTGTTTCAAGCAACATCTATAAAAAAAAGTTTCTTTTACATCAAAACAGGACTTCAAATATAAGAAATGAGAGGGTGTCACAGAGATTATTTGCAGTAATGTTGGTGAGCTGCTGTTGTTACAATATTGAAAATGCATGTCACTATTCTTGAATATTAGATGTAAACACATTTAGAATTTGGCCGAGTGTGCCTGTGCACTGTCAGAGACCTGACCGAAGAGGGCATGAAAGAGTTGAAATTGGATCATATATTCAAAGCTGTTCTGAACAGGGGCCCCCAAAATACGTTAGGCCCAGAGCCCCCAAAATACTTAAGATGTCCCTGAGAATTCCTACCAACGTACTGCATAACCTGCCCAACGTACTGCATAACCTGCCCATAGAAATACCACACACAAACATGCAGTACCACTGCTATCCATCTACTCCACTGCCACACAGATCCAGCAACATAACTACTGAAGTACCACTACTACTTCTCATCCAGCACTGTGTCTATACATACAGAACCACACCTACCCACTTAACACATAACTTGGGGTGTAAGCAGCAAACTGACTCAGGTTGGACATCACCTGCCCCCAACCACATATATCACTCAAACTAGCACCTCAAAGGGACCCAACTTCTACCAGAGATACCTAATTCGCATATTACCTGTCCTTTTTAGCATCACACCTACACACAGCACACTAACCCTCCTAGTAACTCTGCAATCACTGTATCATTCAGCAACACAGCTATCCACGGACCAGTACTGCTACGCAATCAGTGTACCATAGATAGCTATGCAAAGCAAGATACCCAACTACTAAACACATAACCTGCCCACTTGAGCACCATGCCTACACGCAAACACACACACACATCTTCCCACAAAGTTCATTACTATCTACATACCTAGCACTTAGCATTTACCATGCACAGACAAGCACACCAGCCCAGCCCATCTAGTCCCGTAGTGGCCGGACAGTGACTTGCAGCACTCACAAAACTCCAAATAAATAAATAACACTGAATATATCCACTAGCACCAAACCTATCTTCAACCACAACACACTGCGAATACACCACGCCTACCTATTACAGCACTACACCTGCCCTCCCCCCACCACTGGCACGTCGCATACTCTCTATGCACCAAAGCTACATAAGCCAGTAGGAAACATGTCTACAAGCACCAGGCCTACCTCGCCCAGCACCACATCTACCATCTGGGCATCTCACGCACCTCACCCAGCGCAACGCCTGCACTCCAAGCATCAGAGGTGCGTCAGCCAGAGCCTCAGGCACCTTACCCAATGCCACACCTCTTCTCCCAGCACACACCTGCCTCCCACCGACCCACATGCACCATCAGAGCAAACCTCGCGTTACTGGTGACTCAAGTGCAGCGGGATGTACAGTGGTGTGCCGGTCGTCCACTGCACACGGACTCTTCATGGCCTGAGGGCTCCACTAAGCATTTGTGAAGTTCGTGGGTGATCACAGGAGCTGTGTGCTTGTGTGCTGCGTGCACACACTCAATCACGTGCAGCATTAGGGCCTGGTGCACTCCTCCATGGTGCACCGCATGGCCCCGGAACCTTGAATGTGGTGGAGTTCCAAAACATTTGAATTTTCACCGACGCGCGAGTGCAAACGCTACATTTGCTCTTTCACTAGTGCAAACCCCCCCATTTGATTTCGATTGCTGCAAATGTTTTTTCTTGCACTGCTAGGGAATGTGGTTGAAGAGTTACGCCTGGTTTGGTGCAAACGAAGCACAGCTGACCTATGAGTGAACTATGCGCCGTGACCACATACATGCATCGGCTCCAACACATATCATCGGTATGGATTTCACCGCAGTGGCAGCGCGTGCATTTAACGTGATAATGAGAATTCAAGCACCGCGATCAATAAGGTTATTGTGACACCGTGTTGTAATAAATCCGACCACGACGGTAGAGTAATGTACCCCCTAGAGAGTATATACACTAATCGGTTTATCTGTCTCAACAGACACACTCCGGCACTAACAATACATTCATTCAATAAAAAAAAGCCGGGCCCGCAGACTTGTATCGAGGAATTTTACCCCAGAATTCAGGCATGAGCCGTCATGGTGTTATGTGCACACACACCCACTGATACAAACATATATTCACGTAGGTTCATCTCACCGAGCTAGGCCTCTTTGCTTTAGGATTGTCCCTCTGGTTATCAGCCGTAAGCAACACCCCGACCCCCAACTTTCCATCTTCCCCGGCTCCTCACTAGACCACGAGCCTCTCAAACACGAGGCCTTCGGAGCCCCAGGGAAGAAAGGACAGGTGACGAGGCAGGCGACGCGCACAAGGAGGGCTCCCTGCCAGGCCCGGGGACCAGCGAGGGTTGCCATGGTGATGAGCTGCAGGCCCGCCAGCTCAGGTCTCGTGGGAGTCTGGGATGGAGGATGCCTGAAGACAGACAAGCTGCCACAGCAAGATGCGCGTGGACCGTGCAGGGGCGGTGCTGCTGCAGCTGGCTTTGAAAATACGGACCAAGGGACCTGTCTCCCCCATCCTAACCTGGAGCAACCCTCTGTCACTTCCATCATGGGCTCCCAATAATCCTATTGTCACCTTCATTACAGGCGCGTGACTGTCACCTCAATCACAGGCGCGATAGCATTGAGCATTCCTCTGTCTATTACCTCTATCACAGGCCCTTCAGCACCTTTCTGGCTTACCGCGGTGACCAGCTCTCTGGACATCCCTCGATGTCACCTCAATCACAGGCACTCGAGACACCTCTTGTGTGTAATACCTCTCCGACTGTCACCTCCGTCGCAGGCAGTCTAAGCAGCCAAGTGTCTGCTCCATCACACTGTCCTTGAGCGCCTCTTGGACTGTGACTCCCACCGCTCTATGACAATCACCTCAATCACAGGCCCTCCAAGCACCCAGGTGATGTCCAGTTCCACCACACACACACCAATTACACATCATCGTCCACCACCACCACAGGCTCTTTAGCACCTCTCCAACTATCCACCCAGTCAAAGACCCTCCAAGCACCTCTCACACTGCTAGTTCAATCACACACCCACCAATTAGCCCTTCAACTGTTACGCCGTCACAGGCCCTTTAGTATTTCTCCAACTACCACGCCAGTCACACGCCATCCTCCGATTGTCAGTTCCATCACAGGCCGTCACCTGCATTCCTCCTTCACCTTCATCGAAGCACCCTTCAACCGGTCATATTCGTCAAAAACCTTCTCCTTCAAACTGCTACTTCCATCGCAGACCCTTCAAGCTCTCCTCACATTATTAATTCCATTGCAGACCCACCAAGCTTTCCTCACACTATTAATTCCATCACAGAACCTCAAAGCATTCCTCCGACTGTTATTTTCATCACAGACCCTCATATTACAGATCCTACAAACAACCTCTGTTACTTCAATCGCGTGCACGTCAAGCATTCCTCTGACTGTACCCTTCATCACAGACCCTCCAAGCGCCACTCAGCCAGTTACTTTCATCACAGACACTCCAGGCTTTCCTCCAACTTTTAGTTCCACCATACATCCTCCAAGCATTTGTACACCTGTTACTTTCATTACAAACCCTGCAAGCGTCCATATGAGCGCTATTCCCGTCACAGGCACTTCAAGCATTCCTCTGACTGTACCTTCATCACAGACCCTCCAATCATCTCCAGACATTTACTTCCATCACCAGCTGTTGAAGCTTTCCTCTATCACCTTCATCAGAGCAGCCCTCAGCCTGTCATGTTCGTCAAAAATAATTCCCACTCATCAGACTGCTACTTCCATCACAGACCCTCCAAGCTTTGCTCCCCGTCACTTCCATCACAGACCCTCCAAGCTTTGCTCCCCCTTCACTTCCATCACAGGCCCTTCAAGCTTTCCTCCGACTGAAGCTCTCATCACAGAACCTCCAAGCATTCCTCCGTCTGTAACTGCCATCACAAACCACCCTACTACTTCTACAACTATGGCTTCCATCACAGATACTACAAGCATTACTCGGATTGTCATTTTCATCACAGACCCTTCAAGAACCCCTCAGACTTTTAGTTTCACCATAGGCCCTTCAAACATTGTTCTAACTGTTACTGTAATCACAGACCCTCCAAACATTCCTACGTTAATGCCATTGCAGACCCTCCAAACATTTCTGTGGATGTTACTTCCATTACATAACCTGCAAGTACTCCTCCGAATGTTACTATCCATCACAGACACTTCAATCATTCCTCTGATTGGCCCCTTTATCGCAGAACACTTCAAGCACCCCTCAGACTGTTACTTCCCTGACAGACCTTTAAATGTTTCCTCTGTTACTTCCATCAGAGATCCTCCAAGCATTTATACGACTGTTACTTCCATCACATTCCTTCCAGGCATTCCTCTGTTACTTCATCACTGACACCCCATGTACCTCTCAGCAGGCCCGGCGCCCGGATTCCAGGTCTGAGAGGGCCATAAAGGAGCATGGATTGGCTGCTAAGGAGCATAGAGGAGCGGGAAGGAACCAACAAAGGGTTCTGTTGTTTTAGACACTGGCAACTCTGACATGCCTAAGAGGTGAAATGACACAACCTTAGGAATGTTGGATCTGAGGGACAGGACTCCTGGCCATGCACTGTGCCCAATGTGTACTGGGAGCAGGGGCACTGAGCACAGGTGCAGACCCTTCCTAGTGCCCACAAGACACAGCTGCAAGCCACAACCCTGCTTTCTACAGAGTACCCACTAGGCCCAGCTGTGCCAGAGATTAGTGCAGGCACAAGCACTGCGGCTGCAAGGCAGGTCTAAAGTGCATAAGCTGTGAACTCAGGCCACTGACCATAAATGTTGAAGATCAATGTGTTTTGAGTTTGAAACATAACTATAATGCCCTTGCAGCGGTGGTTTCAACACCAATGTTTCAAAGGAATGATGCCATAACAATGAATTATTTGTTTTCCTGTGAATTACATTTTCAACCAATGAAAAACCCATACACTAGTATAGTAAACTGCTGCATGCAGCAGTATTATGTGGTACTGTTTTCAATACTCATTTTCCTGTGTCAAAAGACATTTTATAATAAAAATGCATCACAGATAAGATATTATGCAGTTCTGGTGATATTTACAAAAGCACTCGGTCTCAACGCTATCATGTCAGGAGATACCCACACTGACATTCCAGAATCAGGGGCCTGTGAATGTAAACTTTGCCCACACCGCTTTGCATCATCTCCCTCCTATTTCCTGCAGTTGGAAGCCCAGGTGCTCATCTACCTTTCTGCTATGTTCACTCTATATGAATTCAACATAGATACATGTATCTGGCTGCAGGGAATTGCTTTCTTGGTAGTCACCCGGAGGTGCCAGCCTTGTATGACAGCAGGTAACACATTAGGGCCTCCCAACAAGCCGCATAAGTTCACTTCTCAGCAGCCGGGACTCAGTCCTGGGCTATCCGGCATCTAGGAAGGCAGGGAGCGTGGCGTGTCACAACTGGTAAGGAGAAGTTTGCTGGGACCTCTGCGGTAGAGGGAAATTACCTTCCACCGCCGAGGGTCTTTTCTTTGCTGCTCTTTCATTTTTGTGAAACAAACTTTGCGAGTTTAGAACTTTGCAAAGCCTTCAAGTTAAAAAAAAAAAAAAAAGGTGAGAACTAAGACTCACAAATCTACATAGAATTACAATACATAGTTGCTTTGAGCATCTATTTACATACATATCGATTGTTAGCAATTTCCAAGGGCAATTCAAAATCTCATGTTGGCTAAACTAATGAAATCTTTGACTAAAGTTCACCAGATTTGGAATAGCCTTCTCCGATGCACATGTGGCTACATATGTGACGTTTGCTTAACACTGATGAAAGACTTGATAGTTTAAAAGAGGATACTGTTGAAGAGCACTCTGAAGTACTGCGGAAACATGGTCTTTTCATAGTTAACTTCCACTGAAATCTCCTTTTCCTCATTAAGCAAATATGCAATTTGTGCTTTGTGTAGAGATTGCTACAGCAGATTTTGTAGCACTGTAAATCAAAAGTGTTCCTGTTAGTCAGCTCAGTGATACCCACTTTATCAATCTCAGAAAAATTATATGAAGAGATACGCTTGCTGGGATTCAAAACAGTGTCCTGTCAGATACAGAGTGTTCCTGCAGAAGGCACTATAATGCAATGTGAATTAAGTAAAGCATGCCATAGAATGTTCTTTGTTTAAGCAAATTCAGGATGCAACACTTCTTTTGTTCACTTTATGCTTAATTTATATGTTCATACAGAGACAGCATTTAGGAATGAACCTAAAGCAGGAATACAAAAAATAAATACATTTATTTATTCTTCTTGGTAAATTCAAAAACCGGCCTTTCATATAAGTTTCTTCATTTGACTGTTTTTGCCTCTCGACTTCCAGTTGATGGGCTCATGTACGCACTACGCTTTGTTAAGTGGGAGTGTCGCAGGACACCCTGCTGTTCGCTTACGGATAGGGAGGAACATGATACATTAGTTTCCATCCCTGTTGAATTCTTACCTATCCACACAGATACTGTAAATGTAAATAAATACTGTGAACAGATCACTCATTTCTGGTTAACATGCAATTGAAGTCACTAGGCAGACTGAGTGGGGTCCACGAGCCTATTTAGAGATTTAAAAAACACACATCTCTATAAATTGTCAATTGGTTCAAGGTGGGCCACTGGGCTCTCAGGGATTGGAGAGTGCTGGCCCTCTTGCCTCCTGTAGAATGGTCCTGGACCCCTTGCACCCATCTAGAGTCGGGCCTGCCCATCAGCCCATTAATTTCATCGAACGCCCTCCAAGCACTCAAACACTAGAACTGCCACCTCCACCACATAACCTCCAAGCACTCAAACACTAGAACTGCCACCTCCACCACACAACCTCCAAGCACTCAAACACTAGAACTGCCACCTCCACCACACAACCTCCAAGCAATCAAACACTAGAACTGCCACCTCCACCACACAACCTCCAAGCACTCAAATACTAGAACTGCCACCTCCACCATACAACCTCCAAGCACTCAAACACTAGAATTGCCACCTCCACCACACAACCTCCAAGCATTCCCGCTCATCTCACAAGTATCACTCAGACTTGGCTTCTCCATCACCGGACAACCACCATTCTATATCACCCCAGCAAAGGTCCCACTGGCAATGCTCATTCAGGTACCTCCAGTACTCCTCTCACACACCTCCACCCAAGAACCCCTCACACCGACATCACCATCACACAGCTTCCAAGCACCCATCACACTGTTCTCACAACAAAGGTCATATCAACTCTGCTCAGATGCTAACCCCCATCACAGGTGCGCCAATTGGCTCCCCCTGACTGTGAACAATGCAACAATGAGCCAGGTACCTGTGAGAAAACAACCATGTGTTCCTTTTGCCTTAAATATTAATGCTTCTTTGCACACGTATATCACAACATGACTGATCTATTATATAATCGAATTTGAATGTTGTTTTTATATCAACCTGAAGTATTCATCAGTCTTACAGGCGTGCTGCGGTTCAAGATTCTCGTAGGCCTAGAAGCCATATTATATGAGGTAGTACCACTGCACATTTCCTACATCTAGTCAGCATAGCCTCACTTTCAATAACCGCAAACAGAAGCATGATTTTAGGAAAATAATTAATTTAGTGATGGGTTGATGCATCTTTATCTTTGATTATAAGGTCTCTTCATGGTCTCTATGTGAGAAGATCCTGCCTCCTGCTCATTAGATAGTTTCATTTAAGTAATCGTTTCTGTCACGTGTTTATACTCCATCGGTTTGTTTGGAGAGAAAAGTGTAGAAGAACCATTCGAAATTGCAAGCATTTTAGCACTACATGCATCAATTGGCTTTTTGAAAGAGAGCACAGGTTGGATGAAATGACAATTGTTGCCTCATTAAGTACTGTGCTTTTAGCTATTTTTGCATTAAACAAATATTTGACTTTTACAACTCCTGACGTATTGAGTATTATTTTAACACCAGATAACTCCATTGCATGCCCACCTAGCACCCCAAAACCATTCCTGTATCTCCTGCAGAAAAAGGATATTCTGAAATCATCTATCCCTTCCAAACACCTTTACCTTCTGAAGAAAGAGAATGATACGGGTGAGCATCTGGGCGCGTTGCTCCTCCAGAGTGAATAGCGTGCGTGGTGTACGGATGAAAATCTTGGTCTTGCCATATGCTACATCATGTTGGAATCCACAGCTTTCGATGAGGCGCTGTACGGCCACCTTGTCGGAGCCCAGGTCATGGTTTGGCCAGGTGAACTCCGAGATCATCTTGTACCTGCAGAGAAAAGTACGAAAGTTGACAGCAGATAAAAGAGGTGGGCATCTGTCAACAGCCTAGGAAATTCCTGGCAATGCCCCATGCCAATCTCAATGACTGATGGGCTGTGTATTTAAGCACTAGACCTATTTGCACAGAGCTGTATAGCTCTGGCAGAAGTCCTATTTCTATGGATACAGGAGCTACCTATATTTCAGTTGGTTATTATGGCTGCTTGTGCTTGTCCTAATCTAGATGAAGGGCTATGGGTGTGCTACTTCTATACCATGCCCAAGGCTGCTATTCCTATTTCAACACAAAGGGCTTTGGTGCCAGTGGTGGTAGTCATTTTCTATAGTTTCTGGCTTTTGCTGCTGGTGCTAATCCAATCTTTGTGGCTCAATGTGAAATATGTCAGCACTAGTCCCATTACTATTTTTCAGATTTGCTGGCACTATTTTTCGATAGTTGTGATCAGGGTTAGTCCTATTTTTATGATTCATGTTTATGCAGCCATTCTAGCCTATTTCCATAGTTCAGGCTCAGTTATATATGCTTTGGGGCTGATTTTGATAGCAGTCGGACCGCACACTGACAGGCCGTCTGTGGCGGTCCGACCGCCGACAGCCCTTCGGGCTGACCGCCGGATTACAATCCAGGTGGTTGGACCCTCAATGGTCGGGGGGAGACCGCTGCCTCCGACAGGATCAGTGATCCAGTTGGGGCGGCGGTAGGAATCACAATCCCGAATGGAGGCGGTGATGAGGCAGGCACTGCCGTCATGATTACGATATCCCTTTACGACAACCTTTTAATATCGGAAAGACAGCCATGAAAATGCTGTCGGAAATGGTTTTTGGGGCCCCAAAGAGGGCCTCCTTCCATCGGGGGCCACATGTAGTGGCCCCACCCATCTCCATGCACCGTGTGTCATGCAGCACATGGTGCATGGCACACGGTGCATGGAGATGCAGGAAGAGCTCCTTTACACAGTAACCTGCGCTTCGGCCCTTTTCCTGGGCCACAGCACAAGCAGCCATGTAAAGGAGTACTTTGCGACTGCCAGCACAGCGGCCACATCGTCATAGTGCAGTGGGACCGCCGCCTGCTTGTCGGGCGGTCTCCTGACTGCCGTGATAGTGGGCGGCAGTCCGACCGCCCGCTATCAAAATCAGGCCCTTAGTTCCTGTGTGCCACTTAAGATGGCATCACCCTGTTCCATCTACACATGCAATCAATTAAGAGGGAGTCTTGCTGATAAGCCAGATCTATTGGCTTTGCCAATGCTTATTTTTTATGACTTGTTCACGGATATTTGGTTTCAAGGGCTGATCTCTGGTTGGCTGTCACTATAAAAATTTAATAAACAAGTGACTGATCTGAAGTTCTGGAGTTTGGATGTGCAGCGATCCCAAGGTAATTTCCATAGACCTTTGAGCACGTTAGTTAGGATATCCTGTGGGTAGTGGCGTGAATCACAGCACCCCCTTATGGACACTACAGGAACTTGCACTGGCAAAAAGGTTTAATATGTTAACTCAGTGGTTCTTAACCTGTGATCCGAGGACTCCTGGAGGCCTGCAAGGCATACTTAGGGGGGTCTGCAACTATTTTACAAAATTAAATAATATTCACAATTGTCAATTAAAATTAATGAAGTATATATAAATAAAGAAGCTAAATTGAAAATCTGAAAACCTGTTGTCTATTTGATTGCGAATTACACAAATTATTTCAATATTTGAGCATTTGTTTGGTGTATACCTGTTTTTGTATGTTTGTGTATTGTGTTGAAGTACGAAACAGAAATTGCTTAGGCCGGGGGCCCCCGGCTTCCAATAATGACTCCGTGGGGATCCCTGGATTCCAGTAATGATTCAGTAGAGGTTCACAGAAGTCAAAAGGTTAAGAACTGCTGTGCTAATGCAAGCAGCTTTAGCACATTGAAGCGAGACGCAAGGGAGGGAGCCAGGCAAACATTGTCAGAGAGGGAAACAGCGGCAAAGTTATCCCTCATGCAGTTAAAGGCAAACAACCACGTGGAGCTGGAAGGAAACACTCAAATAACTAATAAAATTAGGCAAGAGATCAATACTCCACCGGCCTAAGCCCAGACGTGATTGACAAAGTCTCAACCCAATAGATGAAAGAAACGGGTCGAAAAAAGATAACAGTTGAAAAGGGGAGACCCAAAACCCACTCTGTGTGTCTTGTTAGCCATAGGTTTTTTGAGGACTGCACTGTCAAAACCCAGACTTAAAAGTAACCCCTTTACCTGCAAGCATGCTGTTCTCACTAGTCGCTGCCCTCATCTTGTGCAGTGCACCTTGCATTTAGAGCTGCGCTAGGTGAGTACACGCACGCATTACTACAATGAACTCTGCGCAGCTCAACAGGATGGGCTGTGTGCGAGCCCTGGTCCTGGCTGCCGAGGGCTCCCGAGTCATGCGGGGGGGCTATGGGGATAGCCATGCTGCAACAGGGAACGAGGTCTTCTTAGGCCACAGTTCAACTACTCTGGGACCATCTTAGCCCCACCCTCTGATAGTTCCAGACTCTGACCTTCTGGGCCTGATGTAATGACCAACTTCATGGAAGCTTCTGGGCCTGTTGGAACTAAGCGCAGAGGCACCAAGATACCATTGCCAATATTAGGCTCCGCACTCAGTGCAAAGTGAAATAAGTCAGGGTTATAGCAAAGACAGGGTCCAGTGTCCTAAATACTGACAGCCTTACTACGGAAACAGATTTATTGTAAAGCTCCCTGCCTTACAGAGCCTCCTCTGTCCTTTTAGTGTTGTAGTTTAATCCTCTGTCACATGTCGGTGCTAAGCGAGCGCTTAAACTCAACAAAACTTAACAAAGCCCTGCCAGAGAAGGAGCTACATCGCTCTGCTTGGCACAATACTCAGTATCCATGGCTGTTTAGGGTTTACAGTCCTACAACGTAGCTCGAGGGGGGCCAGATCAATGCTAGATCTATGTCAGATTTTCAGGGCGACCACTAGCAGAACTGTTTCGATTTAGAGTCATTGTGTGCAGATTTATCTTGAATGGTGGATAGTCTGAAAACCTGGCATGGACACAGCTCTCCTGCACCTATGGTGAGGACTCCAGTTCTACAAGATCCTGGAGCCTGGCTGGGCAGAGGACCTCAGTGGAGCACAGGGTTGGAGTGGGATTAAAAATTGGCCAGGGCACGCTAAAAAAAAGTGGCCCACATTTGCATATTGCCTTTCCGCAAAACACTGCTTCGGCGAAATTTAATTAAAAAAAAAAAGGGGGAGTGAGGTAAAAAAAAAAAAAAAAACACCTGAAAACAAGTGAGGCCACTTTTGCTCAGGCCCCCTGCCCCCGCTCAATATGCATACATTAATGGGCCGGCCCAGCGAGAGAAAGGGAGTGACACCTCTGCCGTTGATAAAAAAAATGAGGTAATGGACGCCCATCTGCCTCCAGAAAGACCACTCAGGCACCCACTGGGCCGCTGGCGGCATCGAACAACGCAGAAACCGCCAAATCGACCCCGCAGGCTGCTCAAAAAAGCAGCCCACAGCTGGAATTCGGATACCGGCCCCTCGGGCATTGCCCGAGTGCCCGCGTTACCAATCCAAAGCTGGTGGAGCAGGGCTGGGAAAGGCGGATAGCCCACTGAGTTCGCACTGAGAACTGAAACACACGCAGGCGCTTCAGCCAGGCAGTGGCTTAAGGACTGCAGTGGAGTCTTGGAATCTTCCTTTTTTAACACCCCCCATGCAGGGCAAGCTGTCCACCATGACCATTTGTCAAAATGTGGCGTGAACTACCAAGAGCAAGGAGTGGTACTGAGACAGACAGGAGAATATATGAACACCATGTTTCAAAAGATGTTTCAAGCTAAATTTTAGCCAATCAAAACATTCTGATATAACGATCAAAAATGCGATCGGTCCACAATATATCAAAAGCAATACAGGAAACATCTGAGGTCGCAGACTTGAGAGGTACACCGTGACGTCAGTGTGCAGAAAGATGAGAAAGACAGACATACACAACCGCTTAATATCTGTACCAAGGAAAAGACACAATCAAAAACTGTCACAGCCAGCATATGCAAATAACAAGGACGACTATGTCAGCAGACGGAGACCCCACAAGGCGCCCCCACCTCACCCCTCAGGACTGATGAGGCGCAACAAGTAACAAACAGATCGATTGACCACTGACCGCAGGAGTACCAGAGTCGCGCGCTCAGCAGTCTTCCCACCTCTCAGACTCAGTGCAACCTCAGACCCATCCCAAGCCAACCTCACCAGGGACAGACTCAGGAGACGGGGGTTGAAGAAACTCGGGTCAGACGGAAGAGTAACTCTGGATTGTCACACGAGCCATTTTAGATCCAATATTCAGAATACCCCGTTAAAGGAATATGGTTTCCCTGCCCGAAACGACATCTCCTCCGCCCTTGGCCTCCCTTCTCCTTGGCGCTCTCAGTGGCCCCAGTCTGCTCTTTGGGTAGCCCTTACTCTCCCCAGCTGCTGTAACTTACACCGCCCCACCACTTCCTCGCCTCTTCGCTGCTTGAGTCACCAGGTTTTGGCATTACCCTCACGCTCTGCTCTCCAGAGTCGTGCGGGGGTGGCAATGGCGAAGGTGTCCCCTGGAGGGGATGCTCAAAGCACCCCTTTCTACCAGGGAGTACCCTGGCCTAGCAGGCTGCACAGAGGTCTCCTGGCTGGCGTATGTACTAGGTTTTGGGGTACAGTACCCAGAAGTGATGACTATGAACAACCCTAATAAAAACCGCAGTAGATGCGCTGCCACACCCCATGAAGTACACAGCTTGGATATGTGTGATGGTGTTTGTGAGTGGTGTGTTTGTGGTATGAGGGGCATAGACGTGTCTGTTGGTCACCTCTAGCCAGCCAGTTTAATCAGACAACGCCAACTATTCACTGGAGACCTTGGGACCAGGATAGAACGCCTATCAGTAATTCTGATTGGACAATCATAATTAATTACTTTGATAATATTTGAGCTTTATTAGATTTGGGCCAACCCTCTCACCACCTGCTAAAGAGCTTAGCTCATTATTGGTCGAGCAGAGCTACCGCCGGCAAGTCCAAGGAAGGACGCGTTAGTATACATGGTAGCAGCAGTCATGGAGAGTAAAGACGACTGCCAGCAGGTCCCTCTTTTCTGGGAGCTGGAGAACGGTCTGACACGACCTATTTTATTCTGGTTGCCTCATCTCAGAAGGTCGACTGCACTTGTTCTCCATCTGCACCCACTTCATCTGTCTAGCTGTCCCTACTTTATGCCTTAAGGTGGGTTTATAGCAGAGCTCTTGCCCTCTTGGCGGCAGTCACCAGCGCATCAGTTTCCCCCTTAGAGTTGTCCCAAAGTAACGCCTTAGGTGTTTTAGGAGTATCATTGAACTGTATGTTTTCATTGATAGCCCTAATGATCTCTGCGTTGATAAGAGCATCCTGTAGCATATACTCACCTAAACGTCACCTTTTTTCCCCTTACGGGTGATGAGAAGCCTGCAATCATCATCCACACCAGTACGTGGTCAGGAGCCACGAGTGTTCCTATTTCCACCAACCTAACAGCTCCGATAATATGGCTAGACAGTAGGAACATGTGAATCGTGGAGTAGGTGTGTGTACTGCAGAGTAAAAGGAGTAATCCTTATCGTTATCACTTTGTGGGTCCTTTCTACGCCAACCTTCTTGCTTTACATCAGTTTCAGTATTTGCCCAAATGGGGACTGCACAGTCACAGCTTTTATTTACGTCAACAACTTCTGATGCAACAAGGATTCTGATATCATCTCTGCTTGCTCAATTTTCGAAATCTTCTCATTTCAACTGAACGGGATCCACTTGTGTTTCCTACATGGGGATTCGACCGTCAAAGTTTGTTGCGTTTGTTTAAGTCACTTGCACCTAACCTTCCACTATTCTGCTGCCTACTTGACTGACGTCTTGGCACAGAGAACTGACTGCTTCGGACAACATTTTGCTGACTTCTTCCATTCTTATAGGATGTATTTCTACTCCTTCTATAATTCCTTGAGAATCCTTGGTAAGTGTGCCTTCGTCTCTGCCTGCCATGGCTTTGAACTGGGGTTCTGTATTCAATGTCTGGATGTAAGAGGACTGGTTGGCTTTCCACAAGGAATTAATATCTTTACATTTCTTGTTAGATGTTGCAGGTTTCATGTGGGCGTTCTAGAGTCTTTGCTTTCTCTTACAATTAGCATTGCAGTTGGCAGGTGTGGCGGCTGGAAGTGTTTTTTTGACCTTGGTAGCCTAGTAATATTGTATCAGTAGCAGATCTTATTAGAGCCCCTCCTCCATCTCACTGGGGTGCACTGGGACCCTCAGTGTCACCTCGCAACTTCTTTGGAGATATTCCCCTAGACAACTAGGGCTGTGTCCATGGCGAATTGTCACAATGAATGCCCCCTTACTCTAACAAGATGGTGGAGGGTGGTGGTGGTGGGGGTCAGGGGTCGCCCTTGTTATTCAGAGGATTATCCTATGCTTGGAAGACCCTACAGAGACCTGTTGTGTATGCTTCTTATTTACGCTATTCTCCCTTTGACCTCATTCCCCTCACCATGCCCGGCTTCCTCTTCTCCAATTGTGCCCATGTTGATAAACTTTTCAGTTTTTCTGCATGTTTTGTCTCCAGTGCCTTATGGAGCAATGTCCTTCCTGCATCAGTTCGTTAGGTCTTTGTCTTTTGTTTTTCGCCCTCAGCTGCAGTAAATTGCTGCCAGATTCAGGGATAACAGGTCCCCAGACAGAAGAGTTCTTTCCCTAACACCTGCCTCTGAAGTGGTTTCTCATAGGACTCTTCTGCTCCAAACGGACTAAATCCTCCAATCCTGCTCACTGGCTAAGGCGGCTGCAATAGTGATTCCAATGCCGTACTCGCCACACTGCTCCTTCTCCTCCTTACTGGCCCAGATGTCGGTCTCCTTCACTTCCTTCTGTGGCCCGGAGAGAATTGAACTGAGTTCCCAAGCAGTATGCTCCGTCCAGACCTGACCTGGCAGTTAGGGTTGGACTGCTCCCATTGGAGCAGGGTCAAGACTGATTTGCATATGGCTGCATCTAAACTGAGATGGCACGGTGTGTGGAATAACGTTAGACTGGGATGCGACCCGGGTAATTACCAGTGGCTGAGATTATTCCACCCATCATTCTTTTTAATACTCGAGAGACTTCTTAGGACCGCCATTTTGGGTTGCTGACCACAGCCGCCATAAAAAAAAAAAAAAAGTCACTAAGCTTTTTCTGGCAAAATTGGTGCAGGCAAAATTTTCGGATGTCTGCACAACTTGTAAGATAAGGGCACAATGACCTGTTTGTGCTCGATTAAGAATTATGAGTGCACTTTGCATAGAGGCCACAATGGTAAATCCTTGGAGCGATGAATCAGCACGCTCCTCTGTAGGGTGGGCTGCGCTTGTGGAATAGTCACTACTGTGCCATAATCCTTGAAGCGACCAGCGAGCATGAATATCACAGGCCCTGCACATCAGTAGGGCGGCAATGTTCATGAAATGGTGCCAAATTTGGAAAGACGGGAAATTTCAGTGGAGCAGTCTGATATGAGATTTGTTTGGACGAAGTCAGCTGCAACAAAACATTTTTTATAATTGAGGGCTGGAGCTGTGGGGTGCGGGAGGCGGGGGAGATAAATAGCTTGCCCATAGGATCTCAGAAGAAGAAAGGGAAACTGATATCACCAGCCAGCAGACGCTTCCCCGCCACCATGCCCTGAAGTCACCCATTACTGTTCTGCACCGAGAAAAAACATAAAAACGAGCAAAACCTGCCAAAGTCAGCAAGCTGCAGGGAGGACGGTCTTCAATCTGAGAGCCCTAGGAAGGCCCCCCTTTGCCCCCCCAGGCCCCCAGGACTAATGTGCTCATCAATTACCAAACAGCTCGATTTACTTGTAACAGCGTGATCAGCAGAGGCCCCACTCAGCACTATCCTCGCCCCGACACATATGGACACACTGACTCAGCCCTTCAGTGATACCCACTTGTCAGGGAGACAGGCAGACAGAGTCAGCAGCGCAGCGAACTGGAGCAGAGCCACAGGGGCTCAGCATCTATGTTACTGTACCAACGCGACACACATCCCTGCCTTAGGATGAGCGGGGGAGCATGGCTTGTGTGTCCTCCGGAGGCCTCCAGGCGCTGCACCAGCTACCGCCGACCTCTGTTGGGACTCCCGTCTCTGCCTTACCCCATCCCTGCTCTCTGGATGAGCCTGCTTAGTCCTACAGCTGGGCCCCGCCTCTACTGTACAGTCTCAGTTCTACAGCTGGGCCCCGCCTCTACTGTGTAGTCTCAGTTCTACAACTGGGCCCCACCTCTACTGTGTAGTCTCAGTTCGACAGCTGGGCCCCGCCTCTACTGTACAGTCTCAGTTCTACAGCTGGGCCCCCCTCTACTGTGTAGTCTCAGTTCTACAGCTGGGCCCCGCCTCTACTGTACAGTCTGTTCTACAGCTGGGCCCCACCTCTACTGTGTAGTCTCAGTTCTACAGCTGGGCCCCACCTCTACTGTGTAGTCTCAGTTCTACAACTAGGCCCCACCTCTACTGTGTAGTCTCAGTTCGACAGCTGGGCCCCGCCTCTACTGTACAGTCTCAGTTCTACAGCTGGGCCCCGCCTCTACTGTACAGTCTCAGTTCTACAGCTGGGCCCCGCCTCTACTGTGTAGTCTCAGTTCTACAGCTGGGCCCCGCCTCTACTGTACAGCCTCAGTTCGACAGCTGGGCCCCGCCTCTACTGTACAGTCTCAGTTCTACAGCTGGGCCCCGCCTCTACTGTGTAGTCTCAGTTCTACAGCTGGGCCCCGCCTCTACTGTACAGTCTGTTCTACAGCTGGGCCCCGCCTCTACTGTACAGTCTCAGTTCTACAGCTGGGCCCCGCCTCTACTGTGTAGTCTCAGTTCTACAGCTGGGCCCCGCCTCTACTGTGTAGTCTCAGTTCTACAGCTGGGCCCCGCCTCTGTGTAGTCTCAGTTCTACAGCTGGGCCCCGCCTCTACTGTACAGTCTGTTCTACAGCTGGGCCCCGCCTCTACTGCACAGTCTGTTCTACAGCTGGGCCCCGCCTCTACTGTACAGTCTCAGTTCTACAGCTGGGCCCCGCCTCTACTGTACAGTCTGTTCTACAGCTGGGCCCCCCCTCTACTGTACAGTCTCAGTTCTACAGCTGGGCCCCGCCTCTACTGTACAGTCTGTTCTACAGCTGGGCCCCGCCTCTACTGTACAGTCTCAGTTCTACACCTGGGCCCCGCCTCTACTGTGTAGTCTCAGTTCTACAACTGGGCCCCACCTCTACTGTGTAGTCTCAGTTCGACAGCTGGGCCCCGCCTCTACTGTGTAGTCTCAGTTCTACAGCTGGGCCCCGCCTCTACTGTGAAGTCTCAGTTCTACAGCTGGGCTGGGCCCCGCCTCTACTGTACAGTCTCAGTTCTACAGCTGGGCCCCGCCTCTACTGTGTAGTCTCAGTTCTACAGCTGGGCCCCGCCTCTACTGTGCAGTGTCTCTTCTACAGCTGGGCCCCGCCTCTACTGTGCAGTGTCTCTTCTACAGCTGGGCCCCGCCTCTACTGTGTAGTCTCAGTTCTACAGCTGGGCCCCGCCTCTACTGTGTAGTCTCAGTTCTACAGCTGGGCCCCACCTCTACTGTGTAGTCTCAGTTCTACAGCTGAGCCCCGCCTCTACTGTACAGTGTCAGTTCTACCGCTGGGCCCCGCCTCTACTGTGTAGTCTCAGTTCTACAGCTGGGCCCCGCCTCTACTGTGCAGTGTCTCTTCTACAGCTGGGCCCCGCCTCTACTGTGTAGTCTCAGTTCTACAGCTGGGCCCCGCCTCTACTATACAGTCTCAGTTCTACAGCTGGGCCCCGCCTCTACTGTGTAGTCTCAGTTCTACAGCTGGGCCCCGCCTCTACTGTGTAGTCTCAGTTCTACAGCTGGGCCCCGCCTCTTCTGTGTAGTCTCAGTTCTACAGCTGGGCCCCGCCTCTACTGTGTAGTCTCAGTTCTACAGCTGGGCCCCGCCTCTACTGTGCAGTCTCAGTTCTACAGCTGGGCCCCGCCTCTACTGTGTAGTCTCAGTTCTACAGCTGGGCCCCGCCTCTACTGTGTAGTCTCAGTTCTACAACTGGGCCCCGCCTCTACTGTGCAGTGTCTCTTCTACAGCTGGGCCCCATCTCCACTGTGTAGTCTCAGTTCTACAGCTGGGCCCCGCCTCCACTGTACAGTCTCAGTTCTACAGCTGGGCCCCGCCTCTACTGTACAGTCTCAGTTCTACAGCTGGGCCCCGCCTCTACTGTGTAGTCTCAGTTCTACAGCTGGGCCCCGCCTCTACTGTACAGTCTCAGTTCTACAGCTGGGCCCCGCCTCTACTGTGTAGTCTCAGTTCTACAGCTGGGCCCCGCCTCTACTGTGCAGTGTCTCTTCTACAGCTGGGCCCCGCCTCTACTGTGTAGTCTCAGCTCTACAGCTGGGCCCCGCTTCTACTGTACAGTCTCAGTTCTACAGCTGGGCCCGCCTCTACTGTACAGTCTCAGTTCTACACCTGGGCCCCGCCTCTACTGTGTAGTCTCAGTTCTACAACTGGGCCCCACCTCTACTGTGTAGTCTCAGTTCGACAGCTGGGCCCCGCCTCTACTGTGTAGTCTCAGTTCTACAGCTGGGCCCCGCCTCTACTGTGAAGTCTCAGTTCTACAGCTGGGCTGGGCCCCGCCTCTACTGTACAGTCTCAGTTCTACAGCTGGGCCCCGCCTCTACTGTACAGTCTCAGTTCTACCGCTGGGCCCCGCCTCTACTGTGTAGTCTCAGTTTTACAACTGGGCCCCGCCTCTACTGTGTAGTCTCAGTTCTACAGCTGGGCCCCGCCTCTACTGTGCAGTGTCTCTTCTACAGCTGGGCCCCGCCTCTACTGTGTAGTCTCAGTTTTACAGCTGGGCCCAGCCTCTACTGTGTAGTCTCAGTTCTACAGCTGGGCCCCGCCTCTACTGTGTAGTCTCAGTTCTACAGCTGGGCCCCGCCTCTACTGTGCAGTGTCTCTTCTACAGCTGGGCCCCGCCTCTACTGTGTAGTCTCAGTTCTACAGCTGGGCCCCGCCTCTACTGTGCAGTGTATCTTCTACCTCTGGGCCCCGCCTCTACTGTACAATCTCAGTTCTACAGCTGGGCCCCGCCTTTACTGTACAGTCTCAGTTCTTCAGCTGCCCCCCTCTATTGTGTACCGAGGGTACTTATTTCACACAGGCAGGCACAACCTGTGGCTGTTCCCTGTAGGGACTGAAGTCCTGTATGGCAAGGAGAGCTCAGCCACTCTGCGCGTGTTTGACTTTTTTCTGGTATGTACTGCACTCTTCTGCCCCCAGTTTCAACAACTTGGAGTCCTGCCAAGGAGCTCCACAGTTCTGCTGATGTCCAACAGCTGCGCAGCTATAAGTACAATTCTGCATTATGGCAATATCAAAGAGAAAAAAATCACATGACTTTTCCGGAAGTACACCTGAAAGCAGAAACTGGTGCAGCTTTCCAGAGGTTCTTCTGGAAAGTTTTGTGAGTAGACTAAAGTCTTACATCTGCACTCTTGTGTAGGAGTAAGTCTACAGGTGAGGATATACACCTATTTTTGTGAATCGGGCGCATTATCTTTACATCTGTGTGTGATTTATAGTGTTGGTGTACACATTATACCACAACTCTGTGCAACATTCTAATAATGCTCTCAGGACATTGGTTGTTCTGTGACCGTTCCTTTCCAAGCCACCCCCAAAGATTAGCAAATGTTTCATTACATTTGAGAATGCATAGTGTATAGGGTGGACGCACTTCTCAATAAGTGTACATGTGGGACAGCCAGATGGGCGATGGTATTTTCACTGCTTTATACATCTGTCCTGCAGAGATGGACAAGATCAGATAGGGGTCAAAATTAGGCAAGGGCTCCCCCCCCCCCCAAAAAAAAGTGGCCCACGTTTGTGCATCACAACCTACATGCGACTCATTGCTTGGTTATTACCGGAGAATAATTTGTGCCAAAAATTGTTACACAAGAGTTCTTCTCCTAGGCCAACTTGCAGGCACTTTACCAGCCCTTTCCATTCCTTCTCCCCCTTATAGCTTTCCCTGACCTTCATCCTTCTGTCTGGTCTCCATCTCCTCCTCTCCACTCTTCAAACCAACGTTTTGACTCCTCAGCCTCTCTCTATTTTTCGAACTTCCTGGTGTCCCTCTCTTTCTTTACAACCTGTGTTCCTCTTTTCCTCTCTTCTCCTCCGTCCTTTTCCTGCCTTTAAGGCATTTTCCTTTCCTTCTCTATCTTTCTCTCTTTTTCCTTCCTTCGGTCTCTTTTACTACTATTTTCCACAGCTCTTGTCTTTTTAACTTCCTCTCAGTCTTTGTACCTTTTATCGCCCATGCCTTCTTGTTTTCACCACTCACCTCTCCATTTTATCACATCCAGCTTACATTCTTCATTTTCACTCCTCTCTGCTCTTTTCCATCTTTTTTCACCCACTGAAATCGTTATCTTCTTTTTCTCCACTTTGCTCGTCTCCCTTTATTCCCTCCCCTTCTTATTCTCCGCTCAGACTTCTCTTCTTTTAACTTTTTTTTACCACCATTCCATGTCCTCTCAGATCATCACCATCCATGTCATTGTCGAAGTCCTTATTTCTCTCTTAAGTTGTTTTCCTTTCTTCTCCAACCTCTTCGCTCTTCCAGAGGCTGAGGCGGAATGGTACCCTGTGTTGCACACAAACTCTGATCGTCCCTTCTTGCCTCTTTTCATAAACACCCTTGGGTATGTAACCATCAATTATCACTAGTAAGGAGGCCTGTAACCACCTTCATTGAAGGGACCTAAACCAGCAGGCGAGACTTTAAAGCAGATTGCTACCAGGTACTTAGCAAGAGTGTCGAGTTAGGGGCCAGGATGCCACTGGACACTACCTTCTTCGTGTCTAACAATTGAAAATACATCTTTTTAATTGAAGGAATTCTAAAAAAGTTTCAACTACTGCAATCTGTCGAATGTTTTGAATTTTCAGACATCCATATTGTAATCATAATGTGAAAGCTAAAACTAAACCTAAATAGTGTGTTATGCGGTTTCATCAATCAGTGACAGCGGCAGACCAGGTGGGAATTATTTTTCAATTCTAACCAGATAGAAATGAAAATAAAATCTCATTGGAGGAAAACTGCCAGTCCTGAGTACATTCCCTTTGTTCTCATTTTCTGAAGTAAGCCTGTTACAAAGTTCCCGCTTAATCGGAGAAAAGAGGACAAAGGCATAGGGATTGAATGATTTATCCAAGAACAAACAATTTGGGCAAATAGAATTGAGATTGCAACGCAGGATTGCTTGTACTAAGGCCGATAAATTCCCCATTACCACATTTCAGGAAGCAGACCATGAAACTGGGAGCTGTCTTCCCCAGGGTAATGCCCAGTGTGTGTTAGGTTCCGGTTCGGTTTTCTAAATACACATTCACTATCAGTGTTTAGATATATTCTAAGTACTCCCACATTTGGAAAAAAACAGAAGCAAAAGAAAAAGTTCAAGAAGGATTGCCTGAGAGCACACAATTTGGTCCCTTGGGAAAGCCGGGATTGAACACCATGTGTCCTGGTGCCATAATTTTCATCTTGTCCACTAATCAACAACTGAAGTTGCCCACTCGCCCATAATTGGAGTGGGGGTGGTTCTCCTAGCGATGCGCCTTGACTGCTGTCACCAGGGAAATGCTGCTGTTTTGGGGGACTTGCACAGACATTTAGTAGTGTTCACCATCAGAATATTTTGGCAAAGTGGTGAAGCTGGACGTACCCACCAGTGGCAGGAGCCATTGTGGTGTCTACCCACATCTAGTGGTCTTCGTACCTCCCCCCTATTCCCAATTAATTGCCCGCTTGTTGGAGGTCCTGTGAAAGTGCTCTGTGTTTTTTTAATAGTATTCACTATCGCAACTGAGCCTACTTCTAGGTGCTACCGTGTTTGCAGATAACAGTATAACGGAAAAAAGCGATTGTACAGCCTTTCCTCTGGGCCCTAAGGGAGTCGGTGGTTACTGGGCACTATCCTTGGTGAAAACTGTAGTTTACCATTGGTGACCGAGGACCGAAGATACTATTTTATTCCAAATGGATAAGTACGTTCCTTGAGCTTGACTCTCCAAGGGCAGTGATAGGGAGCAGTCAAGCCTTATTCCAGGAGGTAGTACAGGGATTGGATCTCAGATACAGTGTGACACAAGCAAACCTGATAAACTCACTGTCCAATCAGAGCTTTATACTATACAGAGAACAGGAGCGAGGCAGTGCATGAACTCCCAGAAACATGCTTTGTGCACCATAATCCCCCCAAACAGATGTCTTCTGATGGGTCCATGCACTCAAAGTGTCCTGCGAACAGGGCCGGCTTAGCGCTGGTGGGGCCCGGTGCAACAATCATTTTTGACGCACCCACAACCCATGACCGCCTTCTCGGATTCTCTCACTACCACAGGGCAAAAGTGCCCCTCATCTCTCCAATCATAAGGTATTACTAAACACAACGCTCCCTCCACAGGTCAGCGCCCAGTTGCACTGCCCTAAAGCCGGCTCTGCCTGTGAATTGGTAATGTAACGTTGGACGTTCTAGGGTGTTTGTAATTAGAAAGCAAGAAGGCGTAATCAGGGTCTGGGTGCAACAAAGGGTACAGCACAGTTTTCATCTTGGGTTATTGACTTTAACAACATTAGTCATTACTTTTTAGACAGGCATATATTTCAGTGTGGGTATTGCTGGCCCTTCAATCATTTGCGGGCTATAATTAGGGCCGCCAGAAGTTGAATTTGTGTCCACTGCATTTTTTTTGCATAATTACGGATTTGCTGCATTTGCCACATAATCCATCATCTGCTGCATAATTTTCAGACGTTAATAGTCGAAAACCCTTCGCAAAGGTTGACTGATCCCCTTTCTGCTGCTTATTGCTGTATTTGGGTGTTTAATTGGTACTACTTAGGAGAAACCTTTGCCCAGACTCCTTAGAAATGACAAAATAATGAAGTAACACTATCACAAAATGTGTATGTTTTTTTTTAAATCAGAGTGTTGAGAGTGTAGGGCAGCACACAACAAATATCCCCTTGAGGAGAGGCCAATAAAAACAGCCACTGCACGCTATACATGCACCATGATCCTCTCTACCTACACACGTGGACTATCCCACGGGGCTACTGTGTCAAAGTAAACTGGAGAAAACCCCCCCCTCTCCAGGCTCTTCTACAACATGAATAATCCGGACAAAGCCATTCTGGCAATACAGCCACTGGACTAAAAGCTAGCGATGCATAAAAAATACTCACCATCACTGGAGTACATTCGTCAATCACATCTAGAATTTTATCTTTGTGTTTTAATCATGCTATCGTGAGACCACTCTTAAAAAAAACATTGTTAGACACGTCAGAGTGATCTGGCAAATTAAAGGCTAATTTCTTTACTTCCATGCATATGCAAATTATCGAAAGAAAACTACGACAAATCAGTTACAACACTGTGCAGAGAATAACCAGCGTTGGCACCCTGTGCAGCAGGTTTTAGACCCGACAGCATTGGGCAGGTGAACTGAGCTCGTGGTCACCTCAGGTGTGGATGATGGTGGATGAGGGCGACAGGGGATCCTGATATTACGAGACTTCGCCACCTTTGACCCTCCATTTTGCTCCATCACATCTCTGGCCTGAGCCCAGACTCCACATTTTTGTCTGCATTTTTTGTGAGGAAGGTCCCAAGTTACTCCACCGGGATCTTTTCTGTCACAACGAAAACCCTTATTATGGGATGTCCTCCAAGGAGCAATAACTTCCCCTCATCTGTTTAATCTTTATTGATATCACCTAGCATTTTTGCTACAGAAATGTAATGCCAAAACGTATTTCTATGCTGTATAGACACTGCTTATATGCTGTAGACACACTGCTTATATTCAGGCTCTCAAAATTTCTGCCTATCCTACCTCTGACCTCCCATTTGCCTTAGCTGCCACGCAAACATGGGTGGCGAACACCTTTTTAAAACTTAATTCATTAAAATCTGAAATTTTAACCACTTTTAACAGAGCCAATAGATGTGACTCCATGTTAAGGCCTTTCCGCAATGCCACTGCCCCAAGCTGTCATCCAGGGATCATTCTTGACTCACAGTTCTCACTGGCATCCCAAATAGCTCCTGTTACCACCACATCCTGACTCTTTCGCCTAAAAGTGCTATGCATAATCTTTCCCCTTTCTTTCTGCTTCTCACTGAGTCACTGCAGCCAATGGCTTTGTCTAATGTTGATTAGACTTCAGGAATTCATATAAAGGAGCCTGCCAAAAAAAGACACAAAAAAACTTTAGACTCTTTGCGTAGCTGCAGAACGCCATTGTTAGGCTGGCGTTTAATCCGAGGAAATTTGACCACATTTCAGAACACTGTAGGCATCTTAAATAGCTCCCCATTAGGAAACGAATTCAATTCAAAACTGCATGCTTTATGCATAACGTTTTTATGCTTCTAGCCCATTTTTTCCAGAACCATTTATCAAATATAACCCGTAAGAAGATTGTAATCATTTGATATATTGGAATTAGTCACGAAAATAAATCAAAAGTAAAGAATTGGGGAGGATGTACCTTTAGTGTCCATGGAGCATTCTTATTGAATTCACTTTCCCTTGCCATCAGAGCTGAACCCAACTGACACATTTAGGAAACTCCTGAAAACCTGTCTCTTCTCGCTGTAACTGCAGCCATGGGCGTCCGCGGGGGGGGGGGGCAAGGAGGGGTGCTTGCCACCCATCCCCCCCCCCAGATCGCCGGTCCGTCCGGTGCAGGACGTACAGGTGGTGACGTGGATGGTGCGGCCCTGTGTGCAGAATTTATTAAGGGGAGGCGGCGCCCCTTTAAATAAGTTGCACTCTATTCAATTCAGCTGCCTGGTTTCTTTTTCTCAGGCAAACTCAGGCACTCCGTAACTTGCCCCTCCCACCCTCCCCCAAGTCAGCCCCCACCGTCAACTATGAGGCAGCAGGCTCACACTAAATGATACAAGTAGTTACTTTAAGGCACGAGGGGACGCGCCTTACGGTAACTACTTGTGTCATTATTGACAGCCCCCACAGTGGTGTTTGTCTGCAGGGCCGTCAATATTAAGAGCGCGAGAAAGCGCTTGCAATGACGGCCCTGCTTGATGAGCGGGAAAACTGCTGCTGATCGGCAAGAGAGAAGGTTCGGCCCTGGTTGCTCCCACAGCTTGAAGTAAGCATAACCTCTCCTGTTTTAGCTCCTCACTTGCTGAAAACCGTGACTCCAAGAACTGGCTTCCCTCTCTTTCCTCTCCTTGCTTCATTTGTTCACCTTTGAAATGGATCTAAAAAAGAAGTAATACTTTTGCTGGAAATGTCTTTTTCTGACATTTTTCTATTCCAAAGTGCAGCCTCGGGATGGAGAGAAAAAAAAAAAGTTAAAAATAAATAACTAAATAAAGCAAGACCGAGTGGTCACAAAGTGGCCAGCTTGGTTTTATTCACACCCAAACACATTAGTGCCACTTTACAGACTTTGCCAGTGAAGAACTACTTTCATTTTTTCTCGTGTTTGAATAGCATTGTTTTCCTCAGGTGAGGAAGTTCACCATTCCTGGAGGTAATGCGATATCTGGTTGATGCGTGGTGTAGAAAACGTTTAATGTGATCCTTATCAACTGTTTTCCTTAGATTAGTTTATAAAATGTGTACTGCAGCTTTATGTTCATGAATGTGGTCTTTTAAAACCATACTCCTTATGTTTTGTACGGATTTAAGCAATGGACATTGAAACGGGTCCCTTCTGGGCCCTGTAGTCATGTCCTTTGCTTTTCAGGCATAAACCCTTGTTGATTTCTGAATAGTGAGTGCACAAGGGCCATCACTGAAACCATATTGACGTTCTTGCTTTTGGAGTTGGTTTACACCTTTTAGATACAAAATAGTGCTTAAATTAGCAGTCAGATTACGGCATGTTTTGCTTATTTTTGGTATCCTCAAAGTGTCGGTATGATAAATCGTTTATTTAATTGGGGAAGATGTCAATTTTTGTTAAAGTACATCTAAGGCTGTGTGAAATATTGGTACATAGAGGAATGCTATGTAAGGTGCTTTATTAAGGGTAAGGGTTTCAGTTGGTTATGCGAAACTTGAGAGGAGCCGCATTGTGTGTTTGTGATGCAACTCCGCCTAGAAGTTGGTTTAGTACCTGTGGTGAGTGTGAAGTGAGCTAGCCCCCATTCATGAACAGAAATAGGATTGTTGTTTTGCATTGGGAGGGTGGGGGGGGGGGGGAGGCGGGCAGTATAGAATGACTTAATTGACAGCTCGTTGTGGTGGCATATTTATGGAGTTTCGCTCTTTTCTGTGTGTGCTTTGGGGGTTATTTCTGAGGAGGGCCTCTTCGGGGAGTTGCAGCTAAAGCCACTTGTGTGGGCTATGTCTCTGGGAGTACTGTGCTGGTATTAAGTACCCCATGCCGCAGCATTGTTATTTGACCTTTTTGGCGGGGGTTGATATTAATGTTGTTTGGAAGAAATAAGTATTGGTATGAGGCCCACCCTTTATGTGGGTCTTTGTTTGGGTGAAATGCAGAGCTTTGGTGACATTGTGGTGGTTGGGCACTGTCTGCGAATATACATTTTTTGGGGCAGTATCAGTCATATGTATAGGGTGACCAGATGACTCACCAGGGCACAACTTTTCCAGTTTTGATTTGCCATACCAGTGCATTCTGGGAGCTGTTGTCTAGGTTAATTTTATTTCAACCAATTGGTCGAACACACTAGCTAATAATGTAAAAGCAAAACCCAGGTCTAGAAAAGTAATTCTCCCCGTAACTTGCAGGCATCTTGTCGCCTTAATTATGTATCACCAATGGGCAGTGTCTCAGAAAGGAAGAACTCTTCCTTGGTGTATTTGAGAGATGCAGTTCTTTTGAATAAGTGTCTGCAAAGTGCTATGCTTCTGTTGGGATCTGTGTGAGGTGTCACTATTTTGAACAAAATTTAACCTCAAGCTCCATAGGGGCATTGTCGGTGTGAAGTGCAGCTCTTTAGGCAGGAATGGGTGTGGAGACTATGCATGTGTGTGTATGCAATGGTGTCAACATGGGGTGTGCATATTTGAAGCCACTTCTCTTGGGCTAGCAACTGGAGAAGTATCTCTTTGGGATCAAACTAATTGGCTTGTCATTGAAGGACGAAAAGGAGCAATGAAATCAGCACAGACAAACTTTAAAATTGAATAAAGTTCATGTTATTATTGAGACAAGAAAAAACTAAAAATAATTCCCCACCCCTTTAGTTTTTAAACTAATAGAATGGTCAATGAAAAATTAATACATCATACCATTGCCATCTACTATGCAATAACCTAGCCTGTATTTGACTCTCGGCTATCTCGCTCACCACTTTACCTAGTTCTTTGGGTTCTAGGCCCTGTCCACTTTGCATTGGCATATTGGTCTCCTCTTAGGCCTACCAGACACCTTTTTCACACTGATCTTTCGGTCCTTTCTCAAACTTACTGGTGTCAGACCAGCACTGCCATATCTCAGTGATTCCAGGTTATATTATGTCTGACCCGGACCCTCTAGACAAATTAAGAAGTAGAATGTTCACTTGACTGGTTACCCCACCACCCCCTTTTTCTTAAAACTAGAAGCAACTGTATGCGTCTATCTCCAACTTTTGGTCATCTCTCATCAATCCCCAGCAAGTCTTACTTGATATGATTTATTGCTTCCGGACCTGCCTCTTTAGCAGATTACTTTTCTCCTAAATGTATCTGTTAGCCCTGGGCATCTGTGTCCTAGCTTTAGCAACACCAGAAAGAGCTGGGGCTACCTCATAACCCCCCTCCCCCCAATCTACAGTACTTTTTTACTCTCACCAAATCACCTTTTTATTAAGTGACCTCAAAACACAGTTTCTTCTATAGAATGGGCAAGGCCCCTGAATAACGTAAAATATGGCATCAAGCTTGTCCTCCATTTTCTTGCCCCCCTACTCCTAGCTGAATGTAACTACCAAGTCTGTCAGAACTCCATCTCACCAAACCCATGAACTCCATTCTGTCCATCCTTATTGTTTGCCTTTTGGTCTTTGCCTCTGTTCTAAAGAGGTGTGCATTAGAGGACATGTAGCCCTGCCACTTCCGTGTTTAATGACTTGCACAGTACACCTAAAACCTACCCATTTATCAGTCCCCTGCTTTCCTTGTTTCAGTTTTCCTGCACCTGGCCTTTACTTCTGCACTGAGATCTCCCTCTCTTGCTTTTCCACAGACTCTAAAGAGGACATTCCTCTGTGAGTTTCTGTTCAAGTAGATAGATGGAATCAGTCATGGCTTTGGTACTTAATGAGTTGCTTCATTAATATTGTTCTAGACAATGTGGCTTAGCGAGGCTGGTCCTACTAGCTCTTGAATTTGACACAATCGTCCACTGTATCATCAATGAAAGGTTTGCTGATGTGGATAGATCTCTCTAGAACCACATCAATCTGATTTAGATTTTTTTTTCCGGCCATTTTTAGTTTTTTCCTCTGTTTTCTTGTAGTTGCCAGGTCATCTGCTGTGGCGCCTCACAAGATCTTTCTCTCCCCCCCTCCTATGTTTTTTTTTGTTTATTTAAGCTCTTTGTCTTATTAGATTTTTTATTTATTTATTTAATACTTGTGCTCAATCATGTCGGAGGATGGTGATGAAGTAAAAATGTTGCCCCCCCCTGGAAAAATTTCTGCGGACGCCCATGACTGCAGCAGTCGTCTTTACCTGTTTTCTGTGAAGCTGGTTCACTCTTTTGTTACTTTAGCGCCAGAGGACTGTTGGTGAGTGACAGTGCGCTTTATAAAGATCCTCGAATAAATAAACAATGGCCCATTGCCCCAATACCCACTTGTGCTTCACTTCTGAAATTACTCACGATAGAAACAGAAAATGGAAATTTTGCAGAATTAAGGTGGGGGAATGAACCATACAGCTTAAGCTTGGGCCAATTATGCAGATACACAGACTGCGACAAAGTGTGTGGTGTGTCATTAAGGTTTCTAGCAACACATAAAAACACCTCATGTAAGATCACAGACCAATGGCTATGCAATGCTGAGAGCAGACAGGCCTACTCACCTGTGCAGGAACTTCTGGTAGGCCTGGCGGTAGGCAAAGCCGGCACGGCGCACACGTACATTCTCCAGTAGGCCCAGGTACTCCACCTGGTGCCGGCAGCGTTGCTCGTCAAACAGCTGTGGGGACTTCTTGTCATTGGGTTTTATGCAGCGCACGTAGTACGGCTCCTAGAGGAGCGAGAACAACAAGGTGAGCTAAATCAGCTTCCACTGAACACAGCCACACTCATTCGCTGCCTTCACCTGGGAGTGTGTGCTCATAAAAGAAACAAAATGGCAGCAATACTTGGGCGAAAAGTTGGAGCCATCAATGTTGTGAGGAAACCACAATTAGCAGCCTTGCCAATTTACCTTCCTGACCCAAAAGCATCCACATTCCAGCTTTAGAAACAAGATTGCACAGATTTTATGGACATCAGGTCTATTATTGAAGTACAAAAAGTACAGACACAAATGAGACAGATGAGATATCTTACAGGTTTCATAGACTCTACCAGGTTTAGGCATTAGACAGCCGAGATATCACTGCCTTTGTATAAATCTTGCATCTGGGGTATTAGACAATAGAGCTATCCTGCAGGTTCACTGATCTCACAGGCTTTCCCATTACACAGCAGAACTTTCCCTCGAGTTATGCTCTCAGACAGGGCTATTCTTTAGGACGTAGTTGCGATGACTGCAGCGGCTTACGGTACATGAGGTGCCCTTGGCAGAGGCGGATGGAGAGTTATAAAAACCTTGGTAAAGTGATTAGCATAATTTGAGAAAGGGAAAAAGTGTTCCCCAGGCAGTGATGCACTTTTGTTCACTATTGACCACAGGAATATAGGATCCCATATACAAGTAAAGCGCTGTTACCTCTGCTGGACATTTGAGCTTCTCGACACTAGCCTCAGTGACTGGGGATCATGGCTAGGAAAAGAGCTGCTATCTAAATTGGGGGTTTACATTTCTCACCATCAGCCTTGGTGGTACTGCTGACTTCGGAGCGCAGAGCTCACGGTTCGATCCCCGGCGGCAGCTCAGCATCATGCGACTCTGGGCAATAGCTCACTTAATCTCCCTAAAGGCCCCCAGTGCCTTGAAACCATAAGCGGTGATATGTTCACGCTTTATAAATATGGATTATTTGGATTATTATATACCTCAGCCGGTGGTTTACGCTTCTCACCCACCACCTTGAGCGATGCTACATCTCAGCCACAGGGAAAAAGCTTCTGCCTCAGCTTGAGTTTGAGCTATTCACCATCAGCTTCAGTGATCAGAGATTTGGGATCCTCGGCGCAAGGAAAAAGCTGCTACCTCAGCTGGAGGCTTGATCTTCTCAACACCAACCTCGGTGATCAGTTCTACGGGATCCTCGGCACAGGGAAAGAGCTGCCACCTCAGCTGGTGGTTCGAGGTGAGCACCTCCAGACTGAAGGATACAGGATGCCAGGTGCAATGAAAGAGCCCCGGAGGATGTGCTCACTAGCAGCCTCAGGGAGCCTGATCCCCTGCCAACTGCTGCTCACCAATCTGAGGGACACAAGATCTCCTTCAGGGAAGAACCGTCTCCCAAACTGGATAAGAGATGATCAACATCAGCTCTACCCACATACGACATTTGCTATTTTAGCTCTACAATTTCCAGTTAGACAGTATGAGCATCTTTAGTCTCCTTGAAGTTTGTGTTGAAGCGGCAAACAACAAGTATAGAGTGTGTATATGTAGATGTGAATGAAGGATGAAACCTTAGTTTGAAAAGTATTATTTCTTGCATATTTCTGTAGCGACTCCTTACGCCTTTTCAATGGTATTTTGATAAAACTCAGATCCATCCTCTTCAACCACCCCCTTTTGTCGATTCTCAAACCACCACCTCTCTGGGTGAACCTAAAGCTTCCATAATTTATACAGCCATCAAGATTGCCCAGCGAGTTAAAAGCTCATTAATGAGAAACTTCATGCGATATGACGCTTATGAGTGTCATATCTCAACATGGTTCCATTAAAGTCAATAATTGAGTATCATTTCATTGAGTTTTAGTAACACCTGTTATTTACAGTGCTTAGAAGCATATGTGCATTATTTACTACCGTACAAGGTATAAGTATTAATATTATAAAAATTGCATTATCTATGATATCAATTTGTTTACAGGACACAGTCCTCTGTAAATGGTGTACAACCCTGCAACTTGTATTAATAGAAAGCCTCCCAGATAAAATAAAAATTATTATATATTTTATTTAAGTTTGGCTAAAATGTATTACTGTGAGCACACCCAAATGCACAGAACACGTACATGGTAACGACAGCCCTTCAGCAAAGGATTTATATTTACCTAGGTGTGTGTGTGTGTATATGTATATATATATATATATATATATATATATATATCAAAAAATACCCTTTCAGGCATAGAGTGACGAATAAATTATGCAAAAAAGAAGCAAAGAACTCTGGGTAGTTCTCAAGTTTAGGTGGAAAGCAGCTCCTGTATAGAGCACCCTCAACACCAGCGACACTCTAGATCTGCTCACCTCAAATGTCTGCTTTTCTATCAAAGTCTTTAAGCATAGGATTAGCACAGTGCCATCCACGCCGAGACAGAAATGGACAAAGTCTTTTGCCATTTCTACAGCAAAATCTTTAAGCATAGGACTAGCACAGTGCTGTCCTTGCCGAGCTGTAAAATGACAAAAGCCATTTACCACTCCAGGCACAGTATTACAGCTTTGAATTGGTAAAATACCAACCAAGCACTGTGCTAATCCTATGCTTAAAGACTTTGATAGAAAAGCAGACATTTGAGGTGAGCAGATCTAGAGTGTCGCTGGTGTTGAGAGTGCTCTATACAGGAGCTGCTTTCCACCTAAACTTAAGAACTACCCAGAGTTCTCTGCTTCTTTTTGCATAATTTATTCGTCACTCTATGCCTGAAAGGGTATTTTTGACTTATACTGGGTGCTCCCTTGTGTCTGGACAAAGCTATACCTCTCTGAAGAGCTCTAATTAGAGCGAAACACTGTGTCAGGGGTTGCTTTTACTCATTTCAGGTTGGCTTGGTTGGTATTTTACCAATTCAAAGCTGTAATACTGTGCCTGGAGTGGTAAATGGCTTTTGTCATTTTACAGCTCGGCAAGGACAGCACTGTGCTAGTCCTATGCTTAAAGATTTTGCTGTAGAAATGGCAAAAGACTTTGTCCCTTTCTATCTCGGCGTAGATAGCACTGTGCTAATCCTATGCTTAAAGACTTTGATAGAAAAGCAGACATTTGAGGTGAGCAGATCTAGAGTGTCGCTGGTAATGAGTGTGCTCTATACAGGAGCTGCTTTCCACCTAAACTTGAGAACTACCCAGAGTTCTCTGCTTCTTTTTGTATATGTATATATATATATATATATATATATATATATATATATATATATATATATATATATATATATATATATATATATATATATATAGCAGAGACCTAACTCTCAGGAGCATGACGTACTGTGCACACAATAGGAGTCACAAAATCCATTGCCGTGAACTTAAAGAAACATGCGTGATGGAAATCTGCTCACACACTTCGGCTATTAACTAGATTTCAATATTTTAATATATGTGCCATCCTCCGGGTGAGGTTTCCTCACAAGTACAACCGAAAAGGTTTTTATCAGCAGTTGCAACTCATAAACATATCCCAGTTACTTCTATATTTCGTGCAAATCTGTACTTTTTCAAGGCTGACAGCTACATGTTCAAATCACACATGACCGACTAAGTCTTTCCTAATGGAGATGGCAAAACGAACAAGTTGCTCACCTTCGATAATGCTCTTTCTTGATGGATACTCTAACAGCAGATTCTTAGGTGCCAGACTAGATCCAGAAACTTTTCTTCAGGAGTACTCCCGCACACTGCTAGGTGGCGCAGTGAGGATCAGTGTTGGCTCTGTACTGTCCCAGAAGTGAAAGAGCAGAGCCACATATAAGCGCCACTTCTATGGGCTAACAGCAGATTCTTATTTCCTTTTCTGTGCCCTCAGATACAGCGCCTGAACAACTGAAGGTAACAATGTGCTGATCTGCAACTTAGGACCTGTTTAGATGTCAAAAAGGAAGATCAGGTGGGGGGGCAGTGAGGACTCTGTGGTTAGGTACAGTAACCAGCAGAAAGAGCGTTAGCAAAGGTAAGTTAGTTGTTCTTCTGATGGATACTTCTAACCGCAGATTGATCACCACAGAATAGATGCCAAAGCAGAGCCTCCCCAGGGGCAGGGGTTGTGGAGTGAACTCAGGCCACAAAGTCGTTCAGGACCGAAGAGGTGAAGTGTCCTTCCAAGGAAAGGCAGTAGTGCTTTGTGAATGCATACACTGAACTAACACCCCGTCTCAGCCTGGCAGATGTGAAGACAGGCACTCCACGAGCCAAACAGTGGTAGCAGCCTTAGCCCTGGTAGTACGGGCTCTCAGACTTTCCAGGGGCTGCTACTTTGCCAGTGACATTGCACTCCTCTGCACACCATTCCCTTTCTTTGCCCTGGAGAACTCCACAAAAAGCTGATCATGCACATGGTGTTCCTTCGTACGATCAATGTAAAAACTTAAAGTCCTTTTGCGGTCCAGCCAATGGAGCCTTTACTCTTCTTTCCACGGGTGAAGGGGAGTAAAGAACGCAGGCAGGGAGATGGATTGTCCTACGTGAAAGGGAGTCACAACTTTTGACAAGATTCTGAGTGAGTCTTCAGCACCACCTTGTCTGGGAAAAAGGTGGTGTATGCCCCAGCACGCCGCATAAATGGGTTTCATGGAAGGGCTCCAGGCGCCAAGGACGACAATATCCAACTTAGTAGCAGTTGCTGCTGCTCAATCTCCACGCATGTAGGTGCAGATTGCACAGATTTGGGTGGAGGACCCTGCTCTAATGCTACGACAGTAGATCCTCCATAAGTGGTAGCCTAATCTGAGAACAGATGCTCATGTCCAGAATCACACTCTCCTGGCCCAAACAGAAGACACTTGGATGACTTGGGCCAGGTCGTTCTTGAGCTTTTTCAGAACTCAAGACAAGAGAGGCAGTGGCGGGGAAGGCATACAAGCAGGCATTTGGTGTTCTATTCTACCCCATATGCTTCTCCTAGCGAGTGTTCTTGAGGAAACTCCAGTGCACCAAATTTTCAACATTGTGCATGCCCAACAGTTGTGAAAAGATCTAGCCAGGGTTCTCCCCACTGTTGGAAGATGTCCTGTGGCATAGACGCCACTCGTGGTTTGAAAGACGCCAGAGAGTGATTTGAAAAAAGGCCAGAGACCCCTATCCTTTTCCAGCACAAGGATCTAACAAGTGTAAACCTCTCCTCTTTCCTGGTTTAGTACCCTCTCAATAGCACCTTTGAAGCGTAATGCTTTCACATCCTGCAGAAGAATGGACAGGTGCAGTTCTGTAATTCTCTCATGTGAGGAGAATGCTTGGTGGGGCAAAAGGAAAGGTAGGGTATAGCCATGCTGAACAATTTGTAAGATCTGTGAGACATGTTGGATCGCCACCTTGGGAGGAAGTGCTGAATCCTGACCCCCACTGGATGGGAATATGCCACTAAGCACAAAATAAAGTGGTTTGGTGGCTGTTGCAGCAGGGGAGGAGTAATGGGAGGACTGATGTCTCTGCTGGCCTGCTTGCTGACTGTCAGACCCACGTTCACACCTTGAAAGGACTGAGGCGATTGCTGCACTGATTGAGGAGACTGTCTTTGCCTGTGTGCCCACCCTTTGGAATAGCCTCTGAACTTCTTGAATTGGTGTGAAAACAACTCACACCATGATGCGCCAGTGTCTTCGCTTTAGGGTCAGAGTGACAGAATATGGTTGAGTCCTGCTGCACTTTTGTTATATTTACCCTTGGACTTATTGAAGGACTTGGAGCGTGAAGTTAACCGCTCGAGGGAACGGACTCGAGAGCAGGACCTGAGACTTGGCGTGTGAGTGAGACTTGCAAAAAGGCCTCAACTTCTTCTTGAGTTTGGTAACACACAATTTCATCTCCAGGATCACCTTCAGGTGTATGAGGGCACATTTATCACATGACTGTGTCGTGACCCGAGCCTAGACACCAGAGACACTCTTAGTGCAAGTCCGTTACTGACATTTATTTCCTCCAGTCACAACATGGTTTGACATCTGTAGGTTTAGGGTGGGACTTCGTTCTCTAGCACACTGGAATTTGATTTAAAAGTCATTGGAAAACTGAAAAATTTGCAAGTGGAGCTCTGGTTCCACATCAGAAGGCGCGGAAAGAAAGTAACTGACATCAGCATGCAGGGGGAGCGACGCATGAAAGTACTGCTGTAGAAAAGTTTACAGATCCATTTTCGAGCCTGGGGAGTATTCAAAGGCGAGGAATCTGCAGTCAGTAGTATCTATCAGAAATGAGTGCCGCTGGGTTAGATAACACCACCACCACCAGTTATTTTTTGCCAAAAACACATTGGTTTGTGGTGTTTAACATATAATTGAATAGCATTAATTATTCATTTAATTAGGTTTTTGGTGGAGCACAAGTCCTGCATAGCCACTACTGGGCACTGTGGTAAATTTCAAGATTTATAGTAGGCAAGGAAAAGTTGGAGGTTAGTTACAGCCCAATCGATGTGTGGTATAAGCTCCAGTACTTAATTTGAGCCGGTGGTTACAGTGGGGCCCACTAGCACTCCTTTTTTTGGACTGGCACTTACTTTTCCTCATCAGACTTTAACACAGAGCAAGAGAGTGAAAAACACACAAGAGGAAAAGAACAAGAAAGTTAAAGACAGAAAAGCTGTGACTAAGGTAGAGAGTAAGAACCCACAAGAGTGAGATAAAGGAGCAGAGTGTGGTGGGTTAATGAGGCATGAGGTGGAATTAAGACAACACAGACTTGGTATTCAATTTGCTGACATTCAATAGCGCCGGCCGCGGTCTTCTGAGCTAAGCTTTGGGCCCGGCACTTATTCTTTCTTAAATTAAGCACTTAAAAGCTATTATTTAGTATTCCTCTATCACTGCCCTCTTCAATGTACAGAAAGGCAACTTTGAAAATTATTTTGTTGTGTGAAAGGGAAGGCGGGGCCTCAGAGGGGTGGGGCCTGGAGAGGGGGCGGGGCTCTTAGGCTGTGAAAGCCAAAACACCATGTATGGACATTGGATGGCACACGGCCTGGAGAGGGGGTGAAGATTTGTGCTTGAGCATCCACTCTGACCCGGGCAAAAATACGAACAGCTTCTGCTGCCGCCCCCCGTGTCGTGGAGAGAGTGGTAACCCATAATAGATTTCAGAAGTGCAGAGCCTCCACACACAATCGGGAAGCCTACTGTATGTAGGGGTCCAGCACTTTGTGCTCAGCGTATGAAACTGGCTCTTCGCCAGGTGACCATGTGAACAGTGCGATATCAGGTGACACGTAGTGGTACCATGTGAGTTGGCAGCTCTGAATATAGGATTTCAGACAGGGATATTATCTTTCTTGCAAACACTGCAAACCAAGAGATTGTCTTTAGGGGTGACAGAAACAATCACAAATAGAATGGGGATTAATTCAGCAGCTGCGCCATCACTCCAGCTTGGATCACATGCCAGTGGGTGGGAGGGAAGGCATTTGTCAGACGCGCACCTTTCCGCATCATTCATCATCAATGGCTTAGCTTCCTAAGAGGATGAAGTAAGGTGACCAGACATCCCAGATAAGCCGGCACAGTCTCTGATTTTGGATGCCTCCCCCGTAGTCCTGCACTTTTTGTCAGATGTGGAGAACACTTTGATGCGTTCTGTACTAGGTAGCACAAATGGCTTTCCCACTGCAGCACCTTTTGCTCCAGTGGTACATTTTTAAGGCATGCTGCACGTTGCAGAGGCTAGCTAATGATGTACATTAGAGCTCACAAAACCTCTGAAGAACTGGGACAATGTTGAAATTACATTAAAAGAAAACTGAGGGACAAAGAAAGGCCAAAAAGTCAAGAAAGAGGGAGTCAGAGAAGCTGAAGAAGGTGTAGGAACAAAGCAACACAGAGAAGAGGGAGAGACAGGGCGATGAAGAGGTGAGCGATAAGAGTGGGAGTGAAAGGAAAGCGCGATAGGAAGACGAGAGAGAACTGGGGGCAAGAGAGAAAGATTAGATATGGAGGAAAATATAATGAAAAGGAGACAGCAAGAAATAAGAGTAACAACGAGGAGTAATGGACACAGTGGAAGAAGGCTGGGGTAAAGAAACAAATAGAGTGGGCATAGCAAAACAGAAAGAAAGAAAGAGAAAGCGGGTAACAAGAAAAAGAGAGAAGGAGACGAGAAAAAAAGATAAACAGAAGTGGATACAAGAGAAGCTGGGCTTAAGTGGGCCGGCTCCTGCTGGTGCTCAGCTCCGGCAGTTCTAAAACTCACGTGCTGAGTCGGGTCCCTATCGGTCACTCCACTTTTGTCCCCACCCTCAGGGTGAAAACAAATCTCACCTCTGCAGCAGCACCACCCTTCACAGCCTTTGATGTAACTTTAAAGAGACTTGTTATAGTTCTTTCACAGTCTCATCAATTCAAAACTGAAGCATTTTCAAGATTATATACAACGGAGCTATAATTGTTGCATATTTATCTTACACAACTAACAACCACTGACGAAGCCAATAGTCCTGGTTTGTTGTAGGTGCAATGTAACTTGTATTATATATCTGGATGCAGTGACAGAAGCAGCAAAATACCAGTTGGGCGGCACACTACGCTAAGCACAGATTTTTAGCTTACCTGTTTTAAGCCACGCCCTTTTGAGAGATTCCCCCCCCCCACCCAAACTCCACCCCCCCCAAATTTTTTCATCACACTCAAAGCCCTGAAGAGAAGGTTATAGAGGGCAGGTGAGAGAGAGAGTGAAGCGAGGTGGCAGACAAAGAAAACGGATAAGAGAAAATACTAGAGAAAAAGTGAGAGGAGAAGCAAGAGTAAAAAACAGGAAGGTGAGAAAGAAAGAAAGTGGGGATACAGAAACAAAGGGAGCAAAAGACATAGGGGGGTAGAGAATGGGAGAGAGAAAGAAGGAAAAGAGGGTGAGAAAAGGAAGGGAGAAGAGTGATCTTTACATACTACCAAGAAAGCACCAATGGTCCAGTCCAGCGTGCTTTAAAATACCATCTGTGTAATAAATCTCAGAATATTTCCTTGGGTAGAATCCACATCAACCCTGCATGATCCTCAGATTCCTACCAAGGCTTGATTATTAGATAATATTATTGGCCAAGTGTACTTTAAATATAGTGGGTTACACTTCGTTCTGAAAATACAGAAAGAGGCACTTCCTGCACCCCAAATTCTAGGGTCTGTGCATCTTCCCAAAACACAAGGCAACCTGTGGGGTAGATGGTGTCATGGTTCAAGGCCTTTTTTGGGTGTGCCTTCACAAAATGCATTTGCAATATGGCAGGTACTGCCACATAGAATGAACAGTAGGAGGTAAGCACATCTTTAAACCTAGGAATATACCACCACACATGAGGAGTGTGGAAGGGTGGCATGCTTCCTTCACTCACAGCATAGGGCAGGCTTATGCCACACAGCAGCTGCAGCAACAGTGAGACACACATACACACACACACACACACACACACACCCCCACACACACACACACCCCCACCTTCCCCCCCCCAGATCCGTCATGGGGCCCCACCATAGAAAAAATCCAAGACAGAGCGGACTTTGGGTCTGGCATCGTTTTGTAGCGGCACAGAGGTGGGGGTGAAATATCTATTTCTGGAAAGTGTGAGGTTCGTTATCAGTTTATGGGGTGGGGCAATTTGATACCATTCAGGAATACCTGAAGTTAGACAGAGAACATCCATGACACACCCAAGTAGGCCTGCCCCTCCTCCTTCGAAGAGCGTGGTCTCCTGCCACGCGTCATGCGCTCCAGGCGGAATGCTCATACCCTGTGGTTAGCAGTCCCGCACCGTTTCACGACCTAAGACTTTTGTCCTCTTAGTGGAATACGCCAAAATCCAAGCCGCTGCACTTGGCGACTCATTAATGTGATCCGTGATGCACCCTGGGAAATCACGGACCTCGGTATATTGCACAATACTCTTTTTGGCCACTTCTTGTATTTACCAGTTAGTATTGGGCAACAGAGGAGATGAGGCCACTGGTCCACGCCCACTTTGAAACATGGGCACCTAACTAGTGCATGGTCTAATCAAAAACAAATACAAATCAAGCCCCTTGCTTCTCTTAAAACAAGGAAGGCACACATCCAATCATGTCCTCAGAGGCAACCATAACAGCAATCCATCACCAATTGGTTACATTTCTAGCAAAACATACCAGCTGCCTAAACTTACCTTTGAACCCAACACACCTGGACTTCCAAATATTAGGAGAGCCTGCACGCGCCACCACTTCTGGGTGGAGCCTGTTCCATATTGCAACTGTTTCCATCACTCACCTCCACGGCCTGACATCGACGTCTTCAAATTCTTAAAAGGCACCATTGTCAAACAGCAGAGCATGGAAGACGCACTGCGCCACAGGGCAGCCATCTGTTCCCTAGTCTGGCCAGACCCAGGTTTATTTCTGAATGTGTGTAAAGTTGATTTCTTAAAGGAACAGGTTGTTCTTCAGCTGTTTTCTTAAGACTTGTAGGTTTCGGGGGAGGGGGGCGGTATGTGATCAGTAGGTTCAAGAGAAGTAGGCGGAGATGTTGGGTGAGTGGTGGTTCTCGAGTTTTTTTCTGAAGGCTGGCGGTTCGGACTGTTTGCAGCATCTTTTGGTGAACCTGTTCCCAGTGCCTGGAACCAGGATCGCGAGGGCCAGTCTCCTGCAGGGGTACGGAGCAGCGAGGGGGTTTTGAAGGGGTGTTGGGATCGTCTTGGCATTTGGGGCCTAGAGATTGCTCTGGTCGTTGGTGTCAGGGCTTTAAGTGGGATGAAAAAACTGGGGGGTCTCTCAAAGGGGCGTGGCTGATATGATAAGGGGTGTGGCTTGAAAACAGGTAATCTAAAAATCTGTGTTTAGCATAGTGTGCCGCCCGACTGGCATGTTGCTTCTTCTGTCATTGCATCAAGATATATAATACAACAAGTAACATTACACCTACAGCAAGCCAGGTCTATTGGTTTTGTCAATGGTTGATAGTTGTATAAGATAAATAGGCAAAATAGGCAACTATGGCTTCGTTGTACAGAACATTGAAAATGCTTCAATTCTGAAACGATGAGACTGTGAAAGTACCATAACGAGTCTCTTTGAAGTTACCTCAAAGGCAGGGAAGGGTGGTACTGCTGCAGAGGTAAGATTTATTTTCACCCCGAGGGTGGGGGCGAAAATGGAGAGCCCGGTAGGGACCCGTCTCTGCACCTGCTTTTTAGAACTGCCGGTGCTGAGCACCGGTAGGTCCCGGCCCACTTAAAGCCCTGGTTGGTGTGATATGTTAGAGGTGGTGTGCTCTATTTTCAATGTTTCGGGGGTGTCAAAGAGCTGAGCGCCATTTAACTATGCACCCCTAGTTAGTGTGAGCATCTAAATATCACATATGCTATGGTACAGTTGGCAGGTGGCAAACATTTTATGTCAGAATAGCAGTCAGCACAGAAAAGACCTAAAACGCTCCTATCAAAAGGCGCCTTCATCGTACCCTCACCTTATCATAGCAGCCCTATAAAGGGCGGGCCTCAGCTCCCCCATTTCTCTGCTACAAAGAACCCACTCCTTCCATCTTTTGTTCTGATTCTGTTAATTCACTTCATTCATAACCTGCTACCGGATTCCCTTTCCCACAGTGCTCTGAGGTGGCCGCTAGGTGACATGTTAGCGCTATATAAAACTCTTTAAATAAATACATACACAAATAAATAGAAAAGAACAATAGGATGCCAACCTATGCAATTGCTGGTTGGCTGGCGAGACTGCAAACACACGTCCAAATAACACAACGCTGAGTGCGCGCAGAGGAGCGAAATATTCCGTCACTCACAAAGGAAATCTAAAAAAAAAAAAAAAAAACAGCTCGTGCAGGACAAGCCCGACGAGAAAGGATGGCTAGGAACAGCTGCACGTGGCCCAATCTGAGCAGACAGCAGTCTTTCTCCTTGCGAGGCTGGTTCAAAGCCCAAGGCCACCGCTAACCACAAGGGCTTTCACGCCTGTCTGCAGGTGAGCGGCAGGTGCGGGTGAAGCTGGATGGGTACGTTGCCATGGTTACATCCATCATCTGGGGAAATTAACGGCAGCGTTTTGTGCCAGCTGTGCAGTGCTTAGTGAGTCAAGTCACATTCCTCCAGGAATTAACGCATGTCACAGGCGGCTGGGTGCCAGCAGTGCCCTCAGAGGGAGATGTAGAGAAAACACCCTACAAGTAGCGCCCCACCCCCCCCACCCCAGGCTCCCCCAACACACACTCCTCATCCCTCCATGCGAAGAGGCGACAGGGTGTAAACCGGAAGACCGATATACTGTGCAAAGAGCGACACCTCCAGGCCGCTGTAGGAACAGCAGGGAGAAGTATACATGCTATTTCGAATTAGAGGATCAATGAGGCGTTTACCTAATCGGCGAGTAGTGTGCTTTTTTATTAGACATTTATTGATTTAAAAGTTTTCATGTGATTAGGCACACAGGGAAGGCGAAGGACCGTTTTACAAAATAAACGGAGTTGTAATACAAACAATAGGAGCCATTCAAAACAGAATTGTTAGCAACGGCGGTTCAAGTGTATAAAAATGTAAGGAAAACGTGACCTTGAGTGCAGAGGGGGCTGGTCAGACAGAGCGGTTCAGGGACAGAGAAGTGGCTAAAAAGAACAAAATATTCTGCAATCATTTTGATGGTCTTTGACCTTCAAGTGAATACATGCATAATAAAAGACAGATGTTATATGTGGCAGCATAATGTTCCTTATCTATTGCTTATCCTTGCGTTCCTCCTGGCATCCGCGAGACGCTCTGCCACAAGGACACTGCTTTGAACATATACATTACATGTTACTGTTGATGAGTTGACACTGTGAGGATTAAACATCTTATTTACCCTCTCCAGTTTTTATGGTCTGACATGACAGCGCAGTCATGTGAGAAGCACCAGAAGAGAGACTTTGGCTCCGCCCATATGTTGGCAGCCAGAGCACATGCTTTGTTTGGGAATAAGTGTGTGTACACAAAAAAGTGTTTGCCCTCCACGCAGCTGTGATCATTTTGTTTATTTAGCCAGCTACCTGAGCTTGAATTTTCAGGGGCACACAAATGACATTGTAATGCTATTAAAGTGTATTAGATAACTAGATACTTTATGCTGTTATTCTCTGGCTGCAGGACAGATGTGAGGAGGGCAGTCATTTACCTACATGGATTTTTAGGTCTGGCTTAACAGTGCAACTGTCACCTGACCTTTTAACCTACACCAATATGTTTCTAAAGTTCTTTGCTTCCACGCAAATACATATCCATTTTGTTGGACTTGGCCCTTTTTAGCAGGTTCACCCCTAAACTTTTTGCCTTGTGTGTCAGTAGTTTTAAGTCTCTGGGCACTTTAGCACTGTGGGCCAGTGTAAAGTGCGTGCGCGCTGAGTGCGTGTGGTGAGATTGTCCTGCCCTCCCATAGGAATGCATGAGGGATATGTGTGTCCATGGTAATTCCTGGTGTGAGAGGAGTGCAGGGGCGAGTTTAGTATGTGCGAACTCGTGAGAATAAATGCTGCGCAATGGTGTGCGCAGATTTATTGGGACTGGTGTAGAAATGCCACTTTTAGAAGTTGGCATTTGTGTGCTCTGTGTCTGCCTGCCTGATGTGAATTGCATGTCTGGCTTGTGAGTGACAGGGGCTGGGAGGTGTGTGTGGCTCCTGGAGGGGCAGGGTGAGTCAGCGCAGTGGTGAATAGAGAGATCTGCATCTAGATGGGAGGGAGGAGTTGCACCTGGGACCTGAATAGGGCTGTGCCTTCCCTCCACAATGATGGCTCCACCCCCTGTGGTGCGTCTGATGTCCCTAGCCTGTCCTGAGAAAGGAGAGAGGAGCTGAGCAAAACAAAGTGCTCCAAATCCCCCTGATACCAGTTCTGACTGGTATCTCCAAGCCCTGTGCTGTGACACAAAGGGGATTTTGTGGATAAAAGAAGGGGCTGTGACCCCAGAAAGTTGTTCAGTTCCTGTTCCTGAATCCGGCCGGGGCGTGCTGCTGCTGGGGCCCAGGGGGGGCTGCCATGAGGGCTTGCCTCCCTGGGCCCCGCGTTGCCCTTGATCCCTAAGGACCTGGAAGACTTCTTTACTACTGGAGCTGGGGCTCCTAGGCGCCTCGTGAGCGCTATATTTGACTTTTTGCCTCTAGCGCCTGGGAGCGCTATCTTTTAATTGCCCCAGCTGATAAGGAGCGTGGGCTTCGCAGCGCGTAGCTGCAGCCCTTTTAGAGGGAATCCCCAGCGTAGGGATTCCCCCGCATTGTGCCTTTAGCGGGAGCCCACCCCGCGTTTCTGCCGATTATTTTACTTGTAAAGGCTTGCGGGTGCCCACCCCGCTGGTGTGCTCACTAGCGGGTGCCCACCACGCTTTTTGGCTTTAATTGAGCAGGTGCCCACCCCGCTGAGGAATCACCGCCGCGGCCGGGAGGAAGTCAGGCAACGTGGTGCCTGACGGCGGGCGGGACTTCCGGTTTTGCGAGGGAAGCCCCGCGCACGCCCCGCTGCAGAGAGGAGCAGGCCGAGCGATGTCCTGCGGCTGCCCGGGGCTCCCGTGAGCTGTTGGGAGCCCCGGTGACCAAATGGTGAGGGAGTCCCCGAGGAGTGGGGGCTCTCCTGATGATTGCCGCGATTGGGAGACAACGGCGGAGGGGGCACGAGGCACGTTGTCGGTGCCTGCCCCCGCCGCGTTTGAAGAGGCGAGTTCCCCTTGCCATCGAGGAGACCAGCCGGGGGGCAGCCACAGTGTGACCGGGTGAAGAGAGAGTCCGGTGAGTGGAACCTGGTGGGGAGGGTGGTGTGAGTCGAGGCACGCTATCGGTGCCTACCCCCAGAGCTATTCCCCTGAGGCACAGAGGTGCCAGTACCTATTTGCCATGAGCGGATCCGCAGTTGCGGGCCGCTCCGATGTGGGGGCACAGTTGTTTAAAGCGCACCAGTGGGGCCCCGAGGGCACAGATGTGCCAGGGCCCCTGCCCTGTTTATCTCAGCTGCCCTGCTTGCAGAGGGCAGCTGCACCGATGGGGGCACTATTATTTAAGAGAGCCCCAGTGAGGCCCCGAAGGCACAGATGTGCCAGGGCCCCGTTACCTGATTCCCAGCTGCGCCGCACCAGCGCGGGCAGCTACAGCGAGATGGGCATATGTGTTAGAGTCCTAGTGGGGACTCCAGAGGGCACAGTGAGTGCCAGGCCTTCTTTGCATTACAGCTGCACGGCAAGTAGCGTCAGCTGCAACGTTTAGGCCACAGTTCTTTGGGGGCATTTTGGTGTGAGACAGGAGTGAGATGCACTCCTCTGCCCCAGTACTTTCACAGCTGCACGGCAATTAGCGTCAGCTGCCACGTTTAGGTATGCGCAATTGCGCACTTGCGAACTCCGCTGCATTGGCAGCGCGCCTGACATTTTGGACACAGGGCATTTGAGCCCCTTTAGAGATGGCCAGTTGGCCAGGGGGACAGTTAGATTTATAGGGCGCCAGGCCCTAATGTGAAAATGTGGTGCTAGGGAATGTAATCATGTAGTATGATTTACGCACCCCGTATTATACCTCTAATGTACTGTTATGATTATGAGGTTCTGCATAATGTTTTTATGCTTGTGATTTTATTATTACCTAATGCGTTTAGGTTGTGAGTTATTCTCTACTGCGCTTTACGCCCCTAATGTGAGTTATACTTAGGAGGTTAGGGTCTAATGGGTTTAGACTTATGAGAGGATTGCATAATGTATTTATGCTGGTGAGGTTGGCGCAGAATGTAATTCGCGCCTGATGTGATACTGTGCATAATGTAGTTTATGTTACAGGCTGATGCTAAGTACAGTGGTTACCAGTGATTACTGGTTGTACGTTCATGATGTGTTCTACATTTATTATAAGTACTACCTATACTAAGTTCGCTTTGTGCTGGTTCGGACAGTGGTCCAGTTGGCCCTGTCAGGTGTAAATAATTCCCTTGTAAATATGACCCCGTGCCAGGTGGCACGATGTATATTATGTGAGTACTATTCTAATGTGTTTTATGATAATACAAAGGCTATTTTTATATATAACCTTGTGTGGAGTTCCTTTTTGTGGTGTGCCTAGTATGTTGTTGCTGTGGGTGTGTTGCGCAAACGCTTTACACATTGCCTCCGGGATAAGCCTGACTGCTCGTGCCAAGCTACCAAGGGGGTGAGCAGGGGTTATCTTTGGCGTGTAACTCCCTTGCCCTGACTAGAGTGGTGGTCTCTGCCTGGCTTTGGCGCAAGCCTTAGCCAACCAGAGATCCCATTTCTAACATTGGTTGTCAGCGGTGAGGATAGGACTTGCTTTTGCGCAGTACCACAGCAACAACTGGTTGCACTACAAACTCTGCATTTAAATAATCACATATTGGGGATTATTTTTACTGATTTTATTTTTCTCCTCAACAGTGTCATTTTTTAATGGTGTTTTCTGCGCTTTTATGATTGGTGGCAGAAGAGAGAAAATGACAGGGCGGGACACCAGTAGGTTGGGAGGTTCCCATAGATAGGGAGTCCCTTGCTGGGTCCAGTGCCAAATCCCTTTTCCTGTCCCCAGAGGTGTGGGTGGATAGGAGGGAAGAAAGGGAGTGTGGAGGAGAAAAAGTTAGCTCTGGAGGGTAGTTTATCCCCTGAGCTCAGTTGAGTTGTCTGGATTCACCAGTAAGGGTGGGATCCAGTGGTGGCAGCAATATGGTGTCCAGTGCAGGAAGTCCCATTCCCCGTTCCCACAGTATGGTACCTGGTTCCCAGTAAGAGGGGTACAGGTTGAGATTCAGGGGCAGTAAGGAACTGTCTCACCAGTCTTGGTTGGGGGCGTGTCTGGATGAGTGGTGTGTTGCACTGGACGAGTGGGTGTGAGTTCTTTTGGTGATAAGGAGCTTGCACGGGAGGTGGACCTCTGGCTGTGTGCTAGAGGTCCTGCAGAGGCATTGGAGAATGATTCCAACAAGAGTGGCTCGGGTATCTTCTGGTCCTGTGTGGTGGAAGAGGTTCAGTGTAGCCCAGCTAGGTCCCAGTGTAGTGGGAGGGGTGTAGGGGCTCACGTCCTGTCTCAGAGGAGAAGGAGTGAGTGTGGGCTGTGTCCCAAGGTGCCCGAAACCCAGTCCCAGGGCCTGGATGGTTTCTTCAGGGAACACCAGGTTGGGGGCCTAGGCTGTACTTGTAGGCCATTTGAGGAGGATCTCCCATTGTCTAGAGGACGTGGAGTGTCTGTAACCAGAGCTCCAGCGGTCCTGGTGTCTGGCAGTACCACTCCAGTTGGGAGGGTGCAGAGGTCCAGAGTGAGGGGTGAGAGGGGGAAAGAGTCCTCAGTGGAAGAACCAGTGGGTCAGGGGCCAGCCAGAAGGGCTGAGTCGCCAATGAATGACCATGGTGACGCCACTTCTGTCCTGGGGGATCTGCACGCACTGTCAGATGGACAGGAGGTCGTGAGATCTGCGCCAGGCAGACTGTCACACGACACATTAGTTATGTGTCACCCTCGAGGGGGGCATGCGTGCTCCCCGTGAAGTCCTGGTTCGCCGGGCATCTGACCAAAGGGTACCGTCCCTGGGTTGGGGAGCCAGGTTCAGGCGTTTCCTGACCTGGACGGCAGGGCGACTGTAATCAGTGTCCTGGCCGGGTTGCCTTCTAGGGGTACCCCTGTGAACACAGGTGGGGCCCATCTTAAGTGAAGAGACCCTGTGTTTCCCAGAAGGGGTGGTGCAGGCCTAGCCGGGATCTTTAGGGTCCCTGGCTGAATGTGGTAGTACTACCCTGAGAGCAGGTGGGGCCCATCTTAAGTGAAGGGACCCTGCTCTACAGTGGGAGGGTGCAGAACTCTGGAAGGGGGTGCAGAGGGAGGGAGTCCTCGCCTCTGACCCCGGTGCATCCAGTGAATTTGGATCCCAGGTGGTAGACCAGTTGATGGAGAGAGGTCCTGAACTGGTGGGAGAGTTGTGTTCTGGTGGGTGCTTCCCCTGGGAGGGTGCGGAACCCCAGAAGTAGAGGTAGGGTGAGGAGATGCTTTGCCCGTGACCTCTGGTCAGCCTGAGGGTGCGGACCCTAGGTTGAAGGATCAGTGGTAGTTTGGAACTACACTGAGAGGGAGAGTGGAGAATGGCTATTGTATGCCAGGGGTTACTGCCCCCACTCTGGATTGGCAAGGACCAGTGGCATCTGGGTGGCCTAGGGCCTGGTCCTGGCCGTGGACAACTAAGGAGTACCGGTGGGGTAGCCTAGTTGGTCCTGAGTTTTTTCTCTTACATGGATTCCATGGGTTCCAAGTGGCGTAGAACCGGAGGGTGTCCCTGCAGTGCGGGCCCGCGTCCGTGTTCTATCGCCTCCAAGCAGGGAAGCCCATCACGGTGGTGATTGGTCTGCCCTGCGTTTTGGCTGGAAGGGGGTTGTGTTGGACTTGGCCCTTTTTAGCAGGTTCACCCCTAAACTTTTTGCCTTGTGTGTCAGTAGTTTTAAGTCTCTGGGCACTTTAGCACTGTGGGCCAGTGTAAAGTGCGTGCGCGCTGAGTGCGTGTGGTGAGATTGTCCTGCCCTCCCATAGGAATGCATGGGGGATATGTGTGTCCATGGTAATTCCTGGTGTGAGAGGAGTGCAGGGGCGAGTTTAGTATGTGCGAACTCGTGAGAATAAATGCTGCGCAATGGTGTGCGCAGATTTATTGTGACTGGTGTAGAAATGCCACTTTTAGAAGTTGGCATTTATGTGTGCTCTGTGTCTGCCTGCCTGATGTGAATTGCATGTCTGGCTTGTGAGTGACAGGGGCTGGGAGGTGTGTGTGGCTCCTGGAGGGGCAGGGTGAGTCAGCGCAGTGGTGAATAGAGAGATCTGCATCTAGATGGGAGGGAGGAGTTGCACCTGGGACCTGAATAGGGCTGTGCCTTCCCTCCACAATGATGGCTCCACCCCCTGTGGTGCGTCTGATGTCCCTAGCCTGTCCTGAGAAAGGAGAGAGGAGCTGAGCAAAACAAAGTGCTCCAAATCCCCCTGATACCAGTTCTGACTGGTATCTCCAAGCCCTGTGCTGTGACACAAAGGGGATTTTGTGGATAAAAGAAGGGGCTGTGACCCCAGAAAGTTGTTCAGTTCCTGTTCCTGAATCCGGCCGGGCGTGCTGCTGCTGGGGCCCAGGGGGGCTGCCATGAGGGCTTGCCTCCCTGGGCCCCGCGTTGCCCTTGATCCCTAAGGACCTGGAAGACTTCTTTACTACTGGAGCTGGGGCTCCTAGGCGCCTCGTGAGCGCTATATTTGACTTTTTGCCTCTAGCGCCTGGGAGCGCTATCTTTTAATTGCCCCAGCTGATAAGGAGCGTGGGCTTCGCAGCGCGTAGCTACAGCCCTTTTAAAGGGAATCCCCAGCGTAGGGATTCCCCCGCATTGTGCCTTTAGCGGGAGCCCACCCCGCGTTTCTGCCGATTATTTTACTTGTTAAGGCTTGCGGGTGCCCACCCCGCTGGTGTGCTCACTAGCGGGTGCCCACCACGCTTTTTGGCTTTAATTGAGCGGGTGCCCACCCCGCTGAGGAATCACCGCCGCGGCCGGGAGGAAGTCAGGCAACGTGGTGCCTGACGGAGGGCGGGACTTCCGGTTTTGCGAGGAAGCCCCGCGCACGCCCCGCTGCAGAGAGGAGCAGGCCGAGCGATGTCCTGCGGCTGCCCGGGGCTCCCGTGAGCTGTTGGGAGCCCCGGTGACCAAATGGTGAGGGAGTCCCCGAGGAGTGGGGGCTCTCCTGATGATTGCCGCGATTGGGAGACAACGGCGGAGGGGGGCACGAGGCACGTTGTCGGTGCCTGCCCCCGCCGCGTTTGAAGAGGCGAGTTCCCCCTGCCATCGAGGAGACCAGCCGGGGGGCAGCCACAGTGTGACCGGGTGAAGAGAGAGTCCGGTGAGTGGAACCTGGTGGGGCGGGGGGTGTGAGTCGAGGCACGCTATCGGTGCCTACCCCCAGAGCTATTCCCCTGAGGCACAGAGGTGCCAGTACCTATTTGCCATGAGCGGACCCGCCGTTGCGGGCCGCTCCGATGTGGGGGCACAGTTGTTTAAAGCGCACCAGTGGGGCCCCGAGGGCACAGATGTGCCAGGGCCCCTTCCCTGTTTATCTCAGCTGCCCTGCTTGCAGAGGGCAGCTGCACCGATGGGGGCACTATTATTTAAGAGAGCCCCAGTGAGGCCCCGAAGGCACAGATGTGCCAGGGCCCCGTTACCTGATTCCCAGCTGCGCCGCACCAGCGCGGGCAGCTACAGCGAGATGGGCATATGTGTTAGAGTCCTAGTGGGGACTCCAGAGGGCACAGTGAGTGCCAGGCCTTCTTTGCATTACAGCTGCACGGCAAGTAGCGTCAGCTGCAACGTTTAGGCCACAGTTCTTTGGGGGCATTTTGGTGTGAGACAGGAGTGAGATGCACTCCTCTGCCCCAGTACTTTCACAGCTGCACGGCAATTAGCGTCAGCTGCCACGTTTAGGTATGCGCAATTGCGCACTTGCGAACTCCGCTGCATTGGCAGCGCGCCCTGACATTTTGGACACAGGGCATTTGAGCCCCTTTAGAGATGGCCAGTTGGCCAGGGGGACAGTTAGATTTATAGGGCGCCAGGCCCTAATGTGAAAATGTGGTGCTAGGGAATGTAATCATGTAGTATGATTTACGCACCCCGTATTATACCTCTAATGTACTGTTATGATTATGAGGTTCTGCATAATGTTTTTATGCTTGTGATTTTATTATTACCTAATGCGTTTAGGTTGTGAGTTATTCTCTACTGCGCTTTTCGCCCCTAATGTGAGTTATACTTAGGAGGTTAGGGTCTAATGGGTTTAGACTTATGAGAGGATTGCATAATGTATTTATGCTGGTGAGGTTGGCGCAGAATGTAATTCGCGCCTGATGTGATACTGTGCATAATGTAGTTTATGTTACAGGCTGATGCTAAATACAGTGGTTACCAGTGATTACTGGTTGTACGTTCATGATGTGTTCTACATTTATTATAAGTACTACCTATACTAAGTCCGCTTTGTGCTGGTTCTGACAGTGGTCCAGTTGGCCCTGTCGGGTGTAAATAATTCCCTTGTAAATATGACCCCGTGCCAGGTGGCACGATGTATATTATGTGAGTACTATTCTAATGTGTTTTATGATAATACAAAGGCTATTTTTATATATAACCTTGTGTGGAGTTCCTTTTTGTGGTGTGCCTAGTATGTTGTTGCTGTGGGTGTGTTGCGCAAACGCTTTACACATTGCCTCCGGGATAAGCCTGACTGCTCGTGCCAAGCTACCAAGGGGGTGAGCAGGGGTTATCTTTGGCGTGTAACTCCCTTGCCCTGACTAGAGTGGTGGTCTCTGCCTGGCTTTGGCGCAAGCCTTAGCCAACCAGAGATCCCATTTCTAACACATTTCTATGCTATTTACTTGTAATGCTTCACAGTATCATACAACGTTTCTTTGAAGCCAAACCTACTGGCATTGCCAATGCTAGTTTTACATTAGAAACGATTGACAGACTGTGCCTTACTGTTGGACCCAGCACAGGGGATCGCCATTGTCAATAAGGACATTATTGAAGATCCAGCAGGTGGTGCAATAGCCCTATTTGTTTCTGGAAGGAAAATTCGGTTTAATGTAAAGCTGGTAGTGTGTGCAACCTTATCACGTGCACTTTCTGGTAGAAACTTGAAAAAGAAACTTTAAGTACTGTCTTGTATTGCTTTATAAGTGAGAGCAACTGGAGAGTTGCTGTGCCCCGCACACAACTACCTTGTATATTTAAACCATAAGACAGTACATTCCTTTTTTTCATCTGTTATATGCACACATTCAACTGCATGTCCAGATAAAAGTAAGTACTCTTTTCTCCATCTGTTATATGCACACAGGTCAATTCTTCTCAAAATAGATTGTTACTGTTTATTGGGATAATGGTATTGGTTGTGTGGGACTACAAATTTTGCATACCCCACCAAAACACCAGCACATTGAAGTTATTCATCTATGAAAAACACTCATTCAAGTGCATGTCCAGATAAATCTTACTTGTCAAAGTACTCTTCCTTCCCCACTTGCGATATGCACATAGGATAAAAGTTTCTTGAAACAGATTGCTTGTAGTACACTGAGTTCCTGACTTCATATTCCTTTTGACACTCGCTGGGGGGAGACTACAGAAGTTTTTTTTTACAATGCAATCTCTCTTCAGCCAAAGGGTGACCCTTCAGTTCCAAAGAAGGAGGGATTTAAACCTATATGAAAGCAATAAAAGCAGACAAAATATCAGCAGAAAGACGTAAAAAAAAATCTTTTCCACTGTTCGGGTTCAGATGGCCAAGTAGTCTTGAGGACCTTGCTGCACATTTCACCCCAGGAATGTAGGGGGATATTGACAAACTTTTATTGAGGACTGAAGGGAGGTTTAAACCAAATGCAAGCAATGCTTTGCATAGATGCATATGTTATACCCGAGCACAAAGGGAAAGCAAATCCTTTGACTCATTCTTGACGGTCTCAGAGCATTTGTGATGGCTTACAACTATCGGAGCATTGCAGGTGAAATGATTAGACAAAGTCATTGATCATGTTTGTAGAAAAAAGATCTAAGAACATCTATGGGTGTTGGAGATCCTGAGTTGCAGGATGCGATAGCTACTGCTAAATCCATAGAACAATCTGAAAAATGGATGCAGACTGTAAATGAGGACAGGAATGAGATTAAGAGTGAAAGTGTGTGCAGTGGAACTCAAAGTAATACGGTTTGTCCAAAAAGGGAGGACAAAGTGCCTGCATGTTTTAAGTGCGTTACTTTAATCACTAATCACAATTTTGCCCCACCATTAGGAAGGAATGTAAAAACTGTGGGAAACTGAGGCATTTTGCGTGAGTTTGTAGGGAATGGAAGAGGGGCAGTAGGGTTAGAAGGAGTAAAATAGCTTGTGTGACGGAACAGGATGAGCATAATTGTTCCAAGGATGATACTAAATGTGATGTGGGAGAGCAGAGGTGTGAGCCTGGCCCTTAAAGACACTTCGCCAGTGACTGTGGAAATAAAGAAGTCTAAAGGACCTCCTCAATGTTTGGTATATATTCTGAGTAGGACTTTGTCTCTTATGGCAGATTCTTGTTCGCCATGGACAATTATCACCAAGGAACTATTTTTTAATGATTTTGAAAGTTTGATTGACATGAAGGAGCTTGAACCATCTAATATCATGGCGGAACCCTTTGATGGCAGTAAAATTGATACAGTAGGGTTTACCAGAGTGAACCTGCGATTTAAGGATCAGTGTGTTTATATTAAGTTATAAGTAGCTCTGAAAGGTATGAATATTCTTGGGTGGAAATAGCAATGGATGAAGAGATTAGTTCTGAACCCAAAGAGTAAAGAACAAATGACAGTTCTGAAAGAGACCGGTAAAGATGAATGGATAAAGGAGCAGTTTCCAGAGGTATTTTGTGAGAATTCATGATTCTTTAAATGGTTCATGCATGAGATAAAGTTGAAAGGTAATGCAGTGTTTGCAAAAGAAAAGTTAAGAGGTGTACCACTGAGTGGCAGAAATTATTTAACAGAGTTATTGGAAGGACTGATAAGGATGAGGTCATAGAGGAAACTGACTCATCAGAATGGGTGTCACCTATGGTTTTAGCCAGCAAGGCAGTCAAGAAATTAAGGTTATGTGTAGATCTTAGGGCTTTGAATGCAAACATTATTATAGACTGTCATCGTCTTCCCACCATAAGTGAGATTGTATCCCCTTTGGAAAGGGCAAGAGTTTTTTTCACCTTGAATCTCAGTTTGCTCATCATGAGATCTTGCCATCTCCAGAATCAAGACATCTTACTGCATTTCTCACTCCACTAGGCCTGTACCAGTTCAAAAAGATGCCTTTTTGGGCTTGAGTCAGTGGCCTCTGTATTTCAGAGGGCAATGGTTCTGGTCTTTTGTGATGTAGAAGCAAATGTTAAATGGTTTCAAAACAATATACTAACGTTTTAGAAGAATGATATAAACATACAGAACACTTGAGAAAAGTCAGCAGAATGATGAATAAGCATGGGCTTACTTTAAGATGTGACAAATGGAAATTATTCAGAAACAATGTGGAGTACTTGGGGCATACACTTTCGAGCGATGGAGCTGTACTAAAGACATCGTTAGTGGATGCCATTCAGATGGCTTCAGCACCAGATGATAAAGAAAAGCTGTTATCGTTTACAGCTCTGTGCAAATATTATAGCAAGTTTGTGCAGAAAAGTCAGAGAAAATGGAGCCGTTGTGAGCATTGTTGAGAAAAAATATGAATCTAAAGAGATATTTAAGATTGTTTCCGATCTCTCTAACCCAGAAAGAGTTACTCTCCCGGTTATACCTATCCAAGATCTGTGCGACTCTCTCAATGCCTTTTTTATGAACAAGATTGAGGGCATCAAAAATATTATCCCCCCCCCGCCCTTCACTCAATAATCCATTATTAGGTGAGGGGAATAGTCAAATGATCACTTGCCTCCCCAATCTAGCGCAAGAGGACCTAGATTACCTATTGACAAAGGAAGTCAGGCTCACTGAATGACATTTGTCCCCCGAAGGTTTTAAGAGCAGTATGTACTCGGTTTCCTGACTTTGTACTGTCCTTTTTAAGCAATCCATTAATTCAGGAGTGGTCCCTGGGTCTTTTAAAAAAGCGACTATTGCACCAATCTTAAAGAAAGCGGGAGCCGATCCTATGGATATGAAAAATTTCCGGCCCATCCCTCTCTTACCTTATCTGGCAAAATTACTTGAGGCTCATTTAGCCCGCCATATATGTTAATTTATTGAGGAGTCAGGCTACTTGGACCCAGCGCAAGTGGGTTTTCGGCCGGTTCACTGTACAGAAGCAGTGATCATGTGTGTCGTTGATGACATGCGTAAAGAAGTAGACAACGGCAATACTCAAGCCTTGGTACTACTGGACCTGTCTGCGGATTTTGACACAGTCAACCATATTATCTTGGCTGACCGGGTTAGGGCCGCAGGTTTGCGGGACTCAGTGCTGAACTGGCTCATCTCCTTTCTGAGAGATAGATCTCAATCAGTCAGGCTACCCCCTTTCTCTTCAACTGAGGTACAATTGAATTGTGGGGTTCCTCAAGGTTCTTCGCTGTCTCCCCACCTCTTTAACATCTATATTCGTCCCTTGATTAATGCCCTCAAAAATAAGAAAATCAACATCTTTAACTATGTGGACGACATGCAATTGTTATTCACGATTAACGATAGCCCCACGTCTCGACAGCAATTTCAGGACACTATGCTGTTCATCCGGGATTGGATGAACAGCAACCATTTGAAGCTGAACTCTGATAAAACTGAGATAATCATCACAAAAAGTAAGATGGACTTTTGGACCCCCTCGTTCTGGCCTAGCGAGATGGGCTCCTACCATAGTGCTAAAACAATGTATACAGGCAGGTATATAAATACATGTCAGTAACAAAGCGTACTCCTACAATGCAACCGTAACTAGATGTATTTAAGTGTACCCAGCATGTATGCAGGTGTAGAGCCAAGAATTCCCCTAGGCTGAAGCCAACCCCATTACCTGAAGTGAGAGACTGTGGGACCCCGTCTTGGTCTTGAGATGGACACCCCGCGAGGGATGTCAGACCACTGCGAGCTGGAGTGTCTGTGTGCAGGAACCTCATCGCCTTGCGTCAGTGTGTCAGCATGGAAGTCCTTTTTCTCCTCTCCCACCTCAGCGAAGATATGGTGTTTATATATACAAAGTGGTACCCTCAGGGGATCTACCTTGCTGTGTCATGTCAGACTAGGATGACAGAAGGAATGACCCGTATACATGGTTATTATGCAGGAGATGGTAGACCTGCTGAGATTCCAAGAATCCTCATGCATAATGAATGAGGCTCATTTTCAGAGAAAACCCCACGTCATTTAAGCAGTAGCATAACTAGGTAAAAGGTCAGTTCCAAGAACCGTTATGTAGTGTAATGGCAGGGGAAATATAGGTGAAAGGTTCGGTTACTATCTGAGCCTATATCGGGGTGCCTGTATGAAACATAACACCCGCACCCAAAAAGGCAGTAAAAAGCTTGGGCATCATTGTCGATGAGGAGCTATCCTTCAAGCAGCAGGTAGGAGCAGTGACTTCGGCTAGCTTCGGCCAGCTCCGATGCATAAAAAATTCTCACTAGGGAGGCTTTGACCCAAGCAATTATAGCTTTAGTCATGTCCAGAATCGAATATGCCAACTCGCTCTACCTGGGTCTTCCCAAAGTACTTATACGCAGGCTCCAACTAATCCAAATTAAGGCCGCACAGCTGAGATACAATCTGCCCAAACATGGCCACATCTCCCAGGTGACCATGGACCTCCATTGGCTGCCAGTAGAACAGAGAACAATGTTTAAAGCATGTTGCATGGTCTTTAAGGCCCTTTGTTTGAATTACCCTATATTTGTGAAATCTCAGATCATAAAATACTGCCCTACTAGACCACTAAGATCTAGCCACCTTCACTTTCTGGTAACCCCCTCATATAAAAAACAAAGTACCCGGAGGGCATAGGTTCGCTGTTATCGCCCCTCGAGTTTGGAATAGCCTGCCCCTGGACCTTAGGTCCACTTCTGATCTTATTAGATTTAGGAAATCCCTGAAGACATGGCTTTTCAGACAGGCTTACCAATAAGTGGGGAGGAAGGCCAACCAACTACCTAGCGCCAAGAGAACATCTGGTGAACGTGCGCTTTAGAAATGGACAGTAACATAACATAACTAAGCCACAACAGAAAGCACTTGACTACATAAAATCTGAGATTGTTCCTGCTCCCACTCTCCAGCCATTTTGCGCGGGAAAGAGTTGTATAATTACAGTTGATTGCAGCATGAGTAGGAGCTGTGCTGTCACAGAAAATGGGAAACATGGACTGAAATGTGGCATTTATTTCAAGAACTTTGAGTGAGAGAAGATATGCGGTAATTAAGAAGGAGCTATAGACGTGTTTGGGCCATCATGCACTTTAGAAATTATGTGTGGGGGAATAAATTCTTATTATGTACTGACCAAAAACCTTTGGTTGGAATTTTATGCCCAGAGAGGGAGGGTTGGAACTCCACTGCTTGTATCACCAGACTGACATTCAAGTTTCAAGAATATAGCTTCTGTAGTAAATATGTGCTATGGGAGATGAATGTGGCAGCTGACTGTTTGTCTAAATTTCCACTAAAGGAGCTGGTTAGTGGAGGTGTTAAAAAAGATTTGGCCGTTGTAGCTGCTCTTAATTAAATTATTCCTTCCTCCTTCAGTGGAGTGAGTGAAGCAGACTGGAAGGAGATAGAGGCCCTGGATGATTTAGACTCACTGATTTGTGAATGGGGGAGGGTAGGGTGGCCCAACCAGAAGAACATACCCCTGGAGGCACTTTCAGTTTGAAATCTTGCCCAGTAGTTGGAAGTAAAAGGAAACTATTGTCCAAAACTAGGTGTTATTCAGTAATAGTACATGAAAAAATGATGAGTGGCATATGAGGGTCATCCAGGTATGCAGTCTATGAAAATACATCTGAGGGGGCATTTCTGGTGGCCAGAGTTAGAGAAAATGGCTGAAAGGTGAATCGCCTTGAGTGACTCACAGTGTAACGGACAGGTAGAGAGGTTCAACAGAGTTCTCAAAAATGTTATCATCAGGGCATGCATGTTGCAGTTCATTTGGAAAGACTATATTTGAGAAAAGGTTCAGTTATGTCGTTTCACGCCATATAATCTCACTGAAGTGAGTCCTTTTAGGTTGCTTGCAAGTTGTGATCCAACCTCATAGTAGTCCCTGCTGTGATTCAAGAAGGATTTGTGGAGGAAAAGAAAACAATGGTGCATGTAAGGAAATTGCTTTGAGAGTTGCCAGGAAACAGGAGAAAATTAAACTGAATTATTACTATAAAAATGTGGTACATGTACCAGACTTCAAAGTTGGAGACTGGGCTAGTATTCTGAAGCCTGAGTTGATAGCCAAGGGATATTCTAAATATGGTAGGCCTATTAAAGTGAAGAGAGTTAATCCGCGGAACGTGGTAAACCAAGAGGGAAGAGTTTGGAATGTCAAATAAGGGGCGAAGTGTGATAAGATAAGACAGGATATAGATTTCCTGAGTGAGAGGTTCTTAGTGAAAACACCCAAGGATGCACAGATATTGTTGGGTGTCTCCTGAATATCCTTTGGGGTCACATTGTGATCCACAGTCCACTTCTAAGTTGGATTTTGTGGCTAGGTCACAGGAGACTTGATACTCAAAATAGGTTGTCCGATTCAATTGCAGACAGAGTCAAAAGGATGGGTAGTGTGAGGACACCATCAATGAGACTCAAAGACTGTAGATTCCTCTTTGTTAGAAACCATTTTGTTTCTCAATGTCAATATTAATTTCTTGGTATTTGGCACACTTTGTTAACACCTAAAATGTTGTATGCTGTTTTTGCAGAATTTCTTTAGGTCTGCCATTGCATTTTATTATTTTTATGCATTTTTGCTCTGTTTAAGGGGGAAAGTGCGTCATATGCGGCATTATGATATTCCGCATCTATTATTTATCTTTGCTTTTTTTGTGTCCTTGTGACACTCTGCCACATGGATGATGCTCTGAACATTTATATTTCATGTGACTGTTGACCAGTTGACACCATGCTGATAAAAATCTTGCTCTCTTCAGTCTCTCAGACTTTCTTTTTACAACACGGTAAATTAAAATTGAATGCAAGTTAAACTGATTGGTGAGAAGTGCATTCTTCTACATTATGAAAGCTCAGTTGGTTAATGGAATCACTGCCGATATCTGTGTGTGTAACCCACACAGTCACAGAGCTTAACTCTGGCTGGGACAGTGGGGAATAGAAAATGTACGTTTATAGTTCTAGGAGGTCCCAGCCTGCCACTGAAAGCACAGCGAACATGCAAATAAGGGTCAAATGTATAAATGATCAAATCGCGAAAAGTGGTTGCAAACTGCGCACTGACTTTTTGTAAATCAATTCTGATTTTGTGAACCAACTATTAGTTTGTTTGACAAAATCACCATTCAAAGTGGGTCGCAATTGAACCTACCTCATCAATATTCATGAGGCAGGACGCAAATTCGGACTCACACCGACTGCATGCTATCACAAGGATGGTGGTTTGGCGGGGTCAGCAGACCACCATGATTGTGATCGCATTTAAATAAAATATGTTATTTTTAAATGCAGCCAATTTTTATTAAAGGAAATTAGGCTACATTTAAGGAAAAAGAAACCTTTTTTTCTTAACTTTACAATGGGTTACCACCTAATTTGTCCGATATTGTGGTCGCAAACCATTGATGCATAGCATTGTGAATCGTAATTTGGAAGGGAGTCCAAACCCCCTTCCAAATTGCGATTCGAGATGCATAATGCATTTATTAACCCATTTTGCTATTTGGTAAACTGTTATAGAATTGTAAAATGGTTTAGTACATTTAGGAAAGCCATTTAGCGGGTCACAAACCCTGTGATTTAAAGAATCGCAGGCTTTGTGACCTCCAATTGGCTTTATACATCTTGCCCTAATTATTTTAAAGTTGTATTATACACAGTATAAGATAGGGTGTGGTAAAATGTGCAAACAAATTGTGCTTAAAATAAAACAAGTGCTTTCAAAATATATATTTAGTAATACACAATCAAACTATTCCTTATGCTGATCTTTACTGGAAGTTTTTTTAAAAGGACACTCCAGATCTCTGCTACTAACACTCTTACATTACCTCTCAGGAAGAATAAGTATTTATCACCCTGAAGCCTCAAATCAATCCATCAATTAAAGCCATATAGTGGCTCTCAAGCAGCCTCTAGATTTGCTGATTAACCAGTTGCACACATTTCCATTTCTTTCAGGTAGCAGGCACCCTGGCGAGAAGGCTTATCTCTTCTTTCTTTGTCTGCCTCTTACTTGGTTTAACAGAACAGAAGAACCCCTCCCCTTCCATTTCAGAGAGAGGCACTTCAAGGTTGGCATTATCGGATTGGAGTGGTTATTTTTTAACAAAAGGTAAGGGAACTATTTTAGTAAAATTTAAAAAGATTGGCACGTCATTCCCAAGGGATTCTGCCCACTTCAACCACTAATCAGCAAGGTACTATAGAGGACAGAGTGCTTCTTCTATCAAGAACAATAAAGAGATGAAGCAGCAATGTGTAATTATGTAGGAGTGTGACATTTCTTTAGCATGAACCAAGCCAAAGAGCAGTAAAGTGCTATACACGGTCAAAGGCAGAGATACAGTCAAAAGGAGATTGGAGGGCAACCTAGGTACTGAGAACAGAAGTGGGCTGTTATTTCATCGTGATATGGTGAAGCGAGTAAATAAAGGTTATTGTGACATTAGTTTTGTGATGCAATACGCTGAGAAAGGCATTTAGGTGGAAGGGTTTGTGACAGTTAATCAGACACCATAAACGAACTGCCCCTGACCGACCAGGTACTTCAGTGCTCTCACCTTCCCTATCTTTTACCCTAAGCTGCAAATGACAGTGCCGAAGTACCAATCACATATACGTGCTTAGGCGAAAACACCTGTAGTCCAATGCGCTGTTCAGAAACAGAAATCTGGAAAATGGGCAAATTTAGCTTGAGCTTAAAGACTGAATTTGTCTACATATGAAAAGGTGATGTGCAATAAATATTGCTATCTGGCTTTCATGAACAGATTTACATGCTTGTATTTTTTTCCTCTCCTTTATTATTACTGTGCTCATTGAAACAAGGTATTGGACTATGTCTGCTTTCTCGTCTTTCTTTTCTTTTTAAGGAAGATCGAAGCTTTAAGGACTAAAAAGAATGAAATGCTCACAAACCTATGTGGGATGCCATTAAAAAGTGTATTAACACCAGATTTAACTGAAAGATGCTGAGCTATAACTGGCTATTACAATTGTTTCAATGCATGTCATAAATATTTAGAAGTGGACTATTGCTACTGATTATTTTGTAGTCTCATTTTAGTAATATGCAGTTTTTTTCTTTTATCAACTCTTGCAGCAGATATTGTTTTAGTTCTCTTATTTGTGCTATCTGAATCACTGAAGGAAATGCCGATATGATATGGACTTTTGACTGTCTTATTCCCCCTAAGGGATATTCCATAATAAAAATTGAAAACGAACTCAATCAATCAATCAGCATTTGTATAGTGCAGCACGGTCACCCCTAGGGGTATCTGGGCGCTGTAGATGAGATGTCTCCGCCGAAGAGCTAGGTATGGAGTTTTCGGTGTCCTGGGTGGAGGGAAAGGGCAAGAGGAGGAACATGGCAGGAAGATGAAAGAAACAAGGAGAAAGAGACAAAATAAAGATCAGATATGATTAGAATGAGGCAAAATAGAGGTCAGCAATGAGAAGAAAGAGGCAAAATAATGGTCAGAAGTGAGCAGAAAAAGGCAGGAAATAAGCCGAAAGTGAGCAGAGAAGAAGACAGAAAACGAGCAGAGGATACACAAACCGAAGGTAGCAGAGGGTAGCAGATTGCGGGCAAGCTGGACAGGAGAACTTTTGCAGGGCTGAGCTAGTAAGAGGACAGGTAACGTTGTACTGTCTTCTCCAAGGAACATTTGCATAACAATCTAGGAAACATTGAGGGAGGCTCTTTGGACCTTTCCTCTTCTCACTCTCTACCACTTCCGATTGTTGCTTCTCATTCTCAAGGAGAGAGTTTGCATTAGTTCAGTGTGTGAATATGTCGGTGGCAGGTGTTGCATTATACTAGATGGTGCCATCTGCCAATGGCTTGATCACTTGGCATGGAGGGATATCTGGATCATGTCATTTTGCTGGTTGGAGTGCTCAGTCTTTTCAATGTTCATATCCATGTGGCATCCCCTGTTTCAATGCCTTTGTGCACATCTCCCTCTTTCACTGTCTGTGGACATGTCCCCTCTTTTCCAAGTGATCATGTCTTCCTGTCCCAGCATCCCTGTCTCCTGCTCCAGTGTGCATGCACTTCTCTCAGTGGCCATGTACATGCCTCCCATTCCAGATCTGTTTCCCCTGCTCTAGTGTCTGCAGGTACAGTGGTTAGTGAGGCCACACTTATATATTTAAACCCGTTAATGACGTCACACTTGTGCATAGCTGCCAACTCCCACGGTGCTACCGCGTGACACACGATATTGGCTCCCATCACACGGTCACCTGGTGAGGAGTCAATATCACACGGTGACAGGGAAAACAAGCTTAAAATCACTCTAAATAGTGGTTTTCCAGCTAATGTTCTGAGGCTTTGAACTGCCGACGTCCATTAAGGGGTGTGAAAACACCCCAGGACATCGGCACCAGCTGCAGCAAGCTTTTTAGGGGGAAAAGGGGGTTTGGGGGCAGGGTGGGGTTCAAAAGTGCCTCATAGGTACTTTTTGGCACAAGGCCCCGCCCCCTTCAAGGCCCAGCCCCCTACTCACATGGTGAGATTGTTCTTCACTTTGGCAGGCATACTTGCGCATTTACAGTAGTTTGGGAAGTCACACATGGGCAGTCACAGTGGTTAGTGAAGTTACGAGTGTGCAGTTGCAGCAGTTCCTGAGGTCACACTCGTGCTGTTACCACTGTTAGTGAGGCTGTGCACTTACAGGAGCCAGTAAGGTCAGAGTTGTGTAGTTGCAGAGGTTAGCAAAATCCCACTGATGCATTTATGTCAATTACTTAAGTCAGAAGCAATTTTCTGGTTTGCACTTGTGCATTTAAAACCCTGACAGAGAGGGTTACAGTACCATCATGTCACAAAGATACCATGAGGATGATTGAACATCTTCTAATGTTGTATTCCGCTTTAGGTATCCGTATATAGGTTTTCCTAAATCATGTCCTTATATAGGCACAATTCGCCATGCCCTTATATAGGCATAGAAATCCATGTCTTTATTTAGGCATTAACCGTGCACTCCAAATACAGGCATGGTCACCGACATCCATCCACCCTAACGTCACAACGAGTTCTTAGAAACCAGACCCTTAAGCCTTGGGAGTTTCCCCTAGCACAGGACTATTGATTTCTCCAAGAACTCATCTATTATGTATGAACCGTTATACCTTAAGGGTTCATTCCGGACGTCTTCCCCTGTCCGACCTAACCTCAATGCGAACATTCCTCGACACCCATCAGGTATAAATATACCTTCCCTTGCCAAAGCAACTTAGAGGAGACCTCGACTTCAGAGGAGCCCGTATCCCGGCCTGATGCACTGAGAAGACGCTGTCATCCCTGCACGCAGAGAATCCAGCTATCCAGCTTCCAGTGTTCTGATTCCCCTTGCGGGGTGTTAGAGTTCCAAGATCCGGCAGGAGATTCCCACCTCTCTCATTCTCAAGGTATGGAGCTGACTAGATCCTAGAGGGACTCTTGGCATACTAGACTTAACATACTCTTAGTCTACCATACTAGAGAATACTCCACCTACTTCTACTCTTCCCTACACCTAGGCTAGGTTAGGTACACTGGGGTAGAACTAGCATAGAGACGCATCGTATGAGTACTCGCATTTTTAGCCCATGTTATTTATGTACATGAATATATGCTAAAAGATAATGCTAGCGCAGTATTATTTATTTCTACTGCTTACGCTGTACATTATTTATCTTGCATACTGTCTTGTGATCGTAACAGCACATATCTCTTACACGAGAAACAAGACTGTTCAATAAAACCTTTTTATTGAAACGCCCGTCTTTCCTTTCTGTGTAACTCTGCAGAGACTAAGCATGCACGATTGAATGAGTGAAACTGTTATCTATTGTTTCCACGATTCTGAGACATGTTCCGCTTCTAAAGGGAAACAAAGTTGTCATGTTTTTCGGTTGCCAGAAACTACTCCCTTCTTGTTCTCAAGGAGTTTCTAGTGGCCTCTGAGCTAGCTGGCACAGGTAATTAAGTTTAATATAATCGATAGGGACATACCGACCTTAGTCCTATGTCAAACCTATAGGTTATATTATTCCAATGCGCAGAGCCTATTAGGGAAATAGGAACTACACTGCCTGTCACCCAACGATTTGGTAAGGCAGTAATTTAACGCTAGATACTGAGTAACTCATTCGTGCTTTTCTCAGAGACCCCTACTCACATACTCCATAAGACGTCCGGAGTGGGTAGGGTTAAATATCCGCCATAACTAAATAGGGACGCACCCTATATATTAGTTGTTTGGTTTATTCAAGGTTGAAGGATACAGTGTTCCAAAATATTGTGCACCTTATCTTTTGTTTCCTTGAAACTTGTTCTACATCTTTCAAAAAACAAACGTCCATAAACTGGGACGATGCCACCGGAAACGTTGGAGCTGCGGCTGACCCAGCCATAGCAGTTTTTAACCTTACAGGTTTAAATGAAACCGAGGAGGGTGTTATAAACATCGCTCCAAACTTAAGAAGAGCCATCACTCTAAAACTTATAAAACACGGCCTACCCCCAAGAGGAGGTAGAGCAGTTTTCGTGATAGAGGCACACGAATCCTTTCAGACAGAGGTATTCTATTCATGGGTCATATTTCCTGAATCAAATCCAGTAACAAGACTGTTTCACTTCTACAAAGAAGATGATCCACCAGAGGAATATATTCCTTTCGAGGATATTGAAATTCCACTAACATACCAGGAGCATCAGCTCTGGTTTAAAGGCGCCCTAAAACATCACAGAAACATTACCAGGCTCGGTCCACTACGTAGACCAGGAGCAACATGGCCGATTCTAGCCGGCTACACTCCTCATCCTGAACTGGATATAATGTCAGATGAGGAACTACTTACTCAACTTACAGAGTTAATAAAAATCTACAGACAATTAGTCCAATATGTCATGAGGACTTTCACAGTCCAACCACCATTGACACTTCCAAATCAAATGCCTCAACAAGGGAATACACTAAAAATTACACCACAGACTCTATACGCAGTCATGGGTAAAATGCTCACAAAACTTGAGCAAGTTCCATTTTGGATAGCTCAAAAAATTACTCAAATCGAAGCAGTATTTCCAAATACTAGCCCATATGAGAGAAACAGAATCCTAACCATCTGTTTACCGATGGGGATCACACCACAACTGGAAGACTGCACCACTTGGGGCTCAGTCTTTGCTGCCATCTATACTAAAACACATGGTATTCAATCAATTGCAGTAATACCTGATGTCCTAAAACAAATTCAAAACGAATACGGGGCAGAGCCTGCTCTAAATTTAGGTATGAAATTACTGAAAAATTTCGACCAGGTCTCAACAATAATATTATCTAATATTAAAGGGGAGGCAGCAGCAGTGGCGATCCGCCAACGATTAAGGGAATTCGATGTTACAGAACATCAAACTGAGCTACCCAGAATAATAGAACAATCATATGCTGAATTAGGCAGAGATAGTTTGGGTGGAAGACCAGTGAAGCCGAAACTATCTGAAAGTCCTGAAAAGGACTCTATTAAACAAACTCCTACATCTTCTAAAAAGAAGTGGGAGACTAATAAATAAAAAAAAAATTCAAACGAGAAACGTTCTCAATCCCGAGGTAGGTCTCCTCAAACGGAGCCCTCGGAAAGGAGGTATAACCTCAGGAATAGGGATAATTTGAAAAAGCCTGACGGGTATCAAGATACTGATACACGTTCCTCTCGTACCTTTCAGATCTCGTCACAGACATCGGAAAGAAGAGGACGGTCAGAACATAGAGAAGAACGCGTGAAATCGAAAGACGACAAACACGTTCCGAAAAACAAATCAAAACCTCAATTCTCAAAGAAGAAGGTAGCAGGTCTGAAGATTAGACATGCCGAGGATACTGAGAACACAACTCAAGATCGGAGAATGGGCTCAGACAATGCTGGACAGTGCAGCAGAAGTCACAATAGCTCGCCAGAACCTGAAGGAACTTCTGGAGATAGTGGACCTGAATGAGTACATTACAGTTGAGACTGTAGACACCAGGGTTAGTACTCCACAAAAGTTATATGAAATAACACTCCGGATGGAGGGAGACATACCTAGACAGGTGAAAACACTTTTTTGGGAAAAACTATCAAGGGTCTATGACATACTTCTAGCAGAAAAAGACTGGCCACCACAATTTGTCAGGGAGTGCCCACATGGCGAGGACATTATTATGCCTGCCTTCTCTAACCATATTCCAATTCATCTAAAATATACTTATGCCAGGAAATGGGCAGTTGCCCAGGTCCCAGCATTATACAAAAATCATGTAGGATGGGATGAGGATTCACCTCACCACAAAATACATCTGAAAAATGAACCTACTGCACAAAGGCAGTACCCAATAAAGCAAGAAGCTAAAAAACAGGTCTGGGAGATCTTAGATCAACTTGAATACCAGGGGGTGATTGAAACATGCACCTCTTCAATGAACAATCCTTTGTTTCCTGTCTCCAAACCAGACAATACCTATCGTCTAGTTTTGGATTACAGACACTTAAACACTTGTTCAAAAACTTTTGCAGTGCAAAATGCACATAGTACAGCATTAATGAATAACATTGTGCGTAAAAAATATAAAACCAAATTAGATATCTCAAATGGTTTCTTTTGTCAAAGCATAGCACCTGGAAGCAGGTACTTAACAGCTTTCTCAATAATGGGGACCCAGCGTCAATTTTGTAGACTCCCACAAAGGTTCAAGAACAGCCCGGGGTTATTCTCAGCGAGAGTAACTGAGTTACTACAAATTTATGATAATGAGGCATTGCCATATGTCGATGACATCTATCTGACAGACGATGACCTGGACAAACACTTGAACAGGGTGAACACCATTATACTGGGCTTCGCCTCTGAGGGCTACAAGTTCAACTTTAAAAAGTCCAGAATTGCCCATCTCAACGTCCTGTTTCTAGGATATGAGCTTTCAAGTGAAGGCAAGAGCTTGGCAGCCAACTTTTTAGAAAGGTGTGTGCTGCTCCAACCTCCTAAAACGCTGAAAAACTTACAATCCATCCTGGGTTTCCTCAATTTTGGAAGAACATACATTCTAAATTATGCGGAAAGGGTTAAACCACTCTACGCATTAATCAAACCTGATTTTTCAATCAAAAATTGGACACAAGAACACACAGAAATCTTGCGTTCACTCCAGGCTAACATGTTAGCAACAAATCACTTACAAACACGCGTAAGTCAACGCAATTTAGTGATCCGAATAATTTCGGGTCAATGCAGATTCACCTACTTAACATTTAATGAGGGTGAAAAAGTACCAATTGCATACAAATCACACTTGTATACACAAGCCGAAATGTGCTTCACTTCAACAGAAAAAATACTGACAGCAGTTCAAACTGCAGTAGCAAAAGAAAGAGCTCTAGCCCAAGGGAAACGCATTATTGTCGTGACTCCCGTACCGGCCTTAGAGGCGGTAACAAAAGCGAGCATTCCAAATGCTAAAGCTTTACATCAGAGATGGATACAATGGGTGAATTCTCTTGCTGCGACAGATGTTGAATATGTTTTTGATCCCGATCTAAAAACACAAGCATTCCTGCAATATGAACATGTGTCCTCTGCCTACTGAGATTCTGCCTCTCGATCAGTACGAATTTATAATCTACACCGACGGATCCGCACAACCCGCAACAGGGAGTAAGCAAGCTTACAGTGCAGCATGTGCAATCGTTAAAGGTTGCATGCGCGATGGCAAATTCAGACCTATGGTCACACAAACTCAATCTCTAGGAGATTGTACAGCTCAGCGAGCTGAACTACAAGCATTCAAACTGGCACTTGAAAGTACAGATTGAGAATTCCCCACACTCATAGTGTGCGATTCTTTCTACTGTGTACAGTCGTAGAATGAATATATACAAACTTGGCTTGGAAATGGGTTCAAAGATGCAAAAGGTGGCACAATAAAGCATAAATCGCTTTGGGAACAAGTAGTTCAGTTAAAAAGCGAACTACCAAAGGCTCACGTGATCCATACACTGAGTCATCAACGTGATGGCGTTCACGTTGCAGGGAATTCATTGGCTGACGAAGCCGCAAATGGGGCTGTTCAGACGGCTTCCGTAGCTGCGATCACTCGTTCAAAAACGAAAATAGACGGTGAGATAATGTTGGCTGTCAATGCTTCAAGCAAGGGCAGTAGTGCAGCGTTACCAAAAAAGTTTCCACTCAAGTACTCTTATGTAATTGATGCAAACAACGTTCCTTTTGCTCAAATCCCTGGAGTGGGGGATAGGTTAATTCCAAACATGGAACGAAGAGCAGCTTTGATTTATGAAACACATCTGGGGGAGGGTCTGTCACACCAAGGGATCTCTAAAACAATATTGACATTAAAAGAGATGTACTGGTGGCCTGGAATGAATACAGAAATACACATATTCATCAATAACTGCTTAGACTGTAAATGACAGCAAGAAAGCCACCAGACACCATGCTACGAATGTAGCTGCCCAGTACAGACACCATTGTTAGACAGCATTAGACTATCTATGCGCAGGCGTCCCACTGGACAAATGCAATCCCACAAATACTGAATCAAGGTTACTATGGATATGGCCTCAGCGCTCGGCTGACGCTCAAATTGTTATAAAAGATTTGCGAGTCTTTATCAACACGCTACATTCTGACCAGGGCCCTGCGTTTAGCTCTCGAGCTTACAAAGACGCCATGGCCAGTCTGGGCGTTGCATTGCGGTACTCCTCTCCGTTTCATCCTGAGGGAAATTCTGTTGTGGAAAGGAAAAACCGGGACATAAAGCAGTCTATAACAGCTAGGGTATTAGGTCCGGGTGATGGGTGGGTCAGACATCTTTATGGGGTCCAACGCTCATTAAATAACTTGCCAAGAAGTTCTCTAGGGGGGGTCACTCCATATGAGGTCCTATTTGGGACAAGAATGTGGGTGCCTGATCTGGAAAGCAGTGGCACAGTGGTGGAAAATAAACCCTTTGATATCAAAGATCATTTGGCTGTTTTACAGGACTTAAATGAATTAAGAACGAAACAAAGCAATGTGTTCCTGCAGCCAACCACCACTGGGGAAAAACCGGCGGTCCCAGCGATGCCTGTCTGGATTCCAAAAGTTGGGGATCTAGTCAGAGAGAAAATTGCGGACAAGAAGGAATTTGGACCTTCTTACAGACAACCAGTACCTGTCCTAGCCATTCACGGAACAAGAACAGTACTTCTGCCGCCCCTTGCTAGAAAAAAGGAGAAAAGATTTGTGTCCATCGACCTCATCAAACCACAGTATGTGGCCAATACTAAATAGTAGGCCTCGTGGACTCCGACCTAGTAGCAGACACACTCCTCTCGCTACTATCCAAGAGGTTCAGATTGAAAAACTGATAACAATTGGGAACTCAGCAGTAACAGATGAAGGACTGAGCAACAATGCTATGGAACTCATCCCTCTTGAAACACAAGTGACAGTTCGTCCAAATACACCTGTTTACACCAACGTAGCAAGTGATCAACTGGTTCCATCGATTTCAACAAATCCTGATGCAATTCCAACAATTGACAGGACTGCTTCTGGCTACTTCATTAACTTTGATACGTTTTCTGAGGATCCGAGTGAGCCCGAGACGTCGCCAGCAACAACAACTATTAAACAACAAGTTCAAGACTTTTTCCAATTTTTGAAAAAGACTTATCTAGTTTCACCATGGTTTGAACTTTGGGTTATTTCTGAAATATTTTTCTTCCTGCTTTGGTTATGACTATGAGCGTGCTTATAAATGGCAGATACATCCATTTGGACATTGAAAGAAAAGAAGTGAACTTACTTTTGAAACCTCACAAATCATCCCATCGTGAAACAAGACACTTGTCTGCAGTGAACATCACAGCCGTTCCTATACAGGATGGTATAGTGTGGGACAAAACAGATTTTGATATCTTTGGCCCGACGGAACATTTGAACATTCCACATTTATTTAAGATCTCACTAAGTGATTTTGTTTCATCCAGTACCTATTCAGATGATTGGGACTTTGAGACTCTAAATAATATAATGTTTGACCTAGAAAAACTGCTGCATTTTCTAATAATGAATATTTAGAGGGTTCATCAGACTATGAGAACAGCTGTATTGCTATAACCACTATGGTCATAATTTTTTGCATAAATCTGCAATGCCTAGGAATGTGTTTATGTTTAACCAATGGGAGCATTGTCCTACACCACCAAAAGGTAGTTCAAAAACATTTGCTAAAAAGTTTCCATATTTTTCAGGATACAATACATCTGTTCCAGAAACATTCTACTTTAGAAATGTAAACAAAACAGGACTGAAAATTATGTTAACAAATACAAAACAGATTTACTCTGTAGCTTTTATTGCCCAACTGTCTAGACAGGGTTTCGACTTATGGAAAGACACAATAGACACAAAATCTGTCTGGGGTACTAAAGATTGGCAAGTACAGGGGATGGAAGCTTTATTTAGAGCTTGTATCATCCCTCAACAAATAATGTTTTTGAATGACACGGTCCAACAAACGTCTTGCCTTGGGTTAGCCAAGATCAAAGACATGAAAAATCCTTCTGTACCAACACCTGCAAGTGATAACAATACACAGGCAGTGGTTACAGTTGACACCATACTACAACTCAACAGAACAAATCCTGATTGGAGAAACTGGTTGATCTGGCCCACAGACACAAACAACTGTCAAGACAGACTCCTGAATAAAACACAGGGGATTTCTATTCACAGGCCAGACCCAAGATACGTCCAAAGACAACATCCGGGGGTAGTAACAACATACAGTGTAGGAAAATTATGCCTCGATTGGCTGCAAAAATCTACACTTAAGGATGTGAAACAACACTTATCTTTACTTAAAGAAGACGCAGACCTTAGGGAATTCTTGCTTGGACCAAGAAAACCGCGTCAAAAACGTTTCATATATGCCGGCATCTATGCTCTTTATAATGAAGCATGGAAGGTGTCACAGATGGAGGCCGCAGAACGAATACGTGAACTTGATCGTATTAATTTAGAGAAAACTCTCTCTGTGGTCGACAATGGGTTAACAACTTTGTCCTCCAGAATTTATTCATTGGACAGTATTGTATCCTCTGCTATCGACATACTGGAACAAGATTTAGCCATGTTACAGCAAGGCCAGTCTCAGTTACGTTCTATTATGTTATTAAGCTGGACGCTGCAATCTTTGCGTGCGGGCTATGTGCCTTGGCGTTTTATCAACACGTCAGCTCTGTTTGCAGAATACAATCTAACTGATAAACAGATCGAACTGGCACAAAGGGGAGCAAAGTATACAGTACTGAGCATTGAAAAACTTGAAAAATTACCATTCACAGTGGCAGAAAAACCAGCTACAGAATGGCTTATTCATGGCAAAATTAGTCTACCTGTGACTACTTTCCAGTTTTAGTATTGCCTTAAACAGATGCAAGCAGGCAAATATGAAAGGTTGGGTAAAGAATACATTAAGACATCCTGGAATTTACCTTACACCTATAGATGTTGGAGTGGGGATCGTGAAGTGTTTCTAAGCGGTACACACTGTGAAAATGCACTAAGCGGTTCACTGATTTGTCAGAACATTTCTTTACACGGGGCTTGTAATGGTTCTGTGGCAAACTTGTCCTGCCACCAGCAGGGTACACCAGCTGCTGTGATTAATCCAACGTTTGGACAACTTTCTAATGGGAGTTACCTCATGTTGAATGATCAGAGTTGCTGTGGCATGTTGCCAGGCATCCCATATCTAGTAACGGTCAACTCCAGGGTCACTTGCTGTATGCAAGTATTGTTTGACCCAATCGACACAGTCAGGGAGTCGCCTCTATGGCCTTCGTTGAATGTCTCTTTTATTCGATTTGATACTTTAAGCAGAATGAAAGCCATGCTTATACAACAATCAGTGCCTTTGACCTCGGCCAAAGAAACCTATGATCTACAAGTAGCAAGGACTTCGGCTGAGATACAAGCTTTAATTAGTACAAACTGCCCTATACATTTCGTAGAAATGATAGGACGTATCTTTAATATGTCAGATACAAGCGGAATTGTACATGTATTTAAGACCATCTGTTCCGGACTATTAGCACCTTTCCAGGCTGTCCTCGGAATCATCCCAAACTTTGCACATTCTGTGTTTGGTGGTGTGCCGTTAATTCTAGCACTTGTTGCAGGAATTCTGTTTCTATTCCTCCTACTACGCTATGGCAAGCCTCTCGCCAACATCACTCCGAGCGATGTGGAGAGAGCCCTCCTTGAACGGAAATGCCGTGAGCGAATAGTACAGCTTTTTGGCATGCCTCGTCTACGGGAGCTTAATACAACGTGGTTCCTGTCATTCAGACCAATCTGGCAAGATTGCATCTTACCTGTTCTACGCTGCCTGTTTTGCGGTGAAGAATGTTTGCTAGACATCTGTCTAACACTCCCATCAGTCATGCCAACGGATATCGATACTCTGCTGGACCCGATGACGGCCCATGCTGTGTGTTGTCCCCAGCGGCTTCCAGTCCTGATGGCGGCATTCATTGAGATCTCACAGACGCTTCCGGCTGCTGCCGAGGTACGAGATGGATCAACGGGCACACAGGTAACAACAGACGCGGACATTGCTGTGGCATCAAATGTTGACAGCGATGCTTCCCATCTTTGTGCAATTAATCTTCTACACGAAGTGTTCCAAATGTCACCAACTTCGGTGGATGATGTCTTGGCTACTGACATAGATGATCTAATGTTTACGCCAGACCCGTACACTGACTTTGATTCAGCTCACAGTGTACCAGGGCATCAATGAAAATTTGGCCTTCCTATTTTTCAAACTTGGAACTTTTCCCAGAATTGAACTTTTAAAAAAAAATTCAAATGAGATGGCAAAAGAACAATCTGCTTACAGTAGAACTAGTCTTATAAAACGGACTTCTTTGAATACTTCCAGGGACACATTGTCACCTTACTTGTCTAACATTTCATTTACTTCCATGATATGCAATGGCTTTGATTATAAGAACTTATCGACCATTTCATCCTATGTATATATTACTGTTTCATTCTATTTCCATTATATGCTTAGAATGAAAACTATGCTTTAAATGTACAGTAACTATTGCATTTCAACAGTTTTGAGCTTCTTTTTAAATGCTTTTAGAAATGTTTTTAGCAATAGGTGGTACCTCAATTTTATGTTGAGCATTCACAATGTTTAGCATTTAGTATTATCGTTCATTCGAAGATGGAGTGGGTGTTGTATTCCGCTTTAGGTATCCGTATATAGGTTTTCCTAAATCATGTCCTTATATAGGCACAATTCGCCATGCCCTTATATAGGCATAGAAATCCCTGTCCTTATTTAGGCATTAACCGTGCACTCCAAATACAGGCATGGTCACCGACATCCGTCCACCCTAACGTCACAACGAGTTCTTAGAAACCAGACCCTTAAGCCTTGGGAGTTTCCCTAGCACAGGACTATTGATTTCTCCAAGAACTCATCTATTATGTATGAACCGTTATACCTTAAGGGTTCATTCCTGACGTCTTCCCCTGTCCGACCTAACGTCAATGCTAACATTCCTCGACACCCATCAGGTATAAATATACCTTTCCTTGCCAAAGCAAGTTAGAGAAGACCTTGACTTCAGAGGAGCCCGTATCCCGGCCTGATGCACTGAGAAGACGCTGTCATCCCTGCACGCAGAGTATCCAGCTTCCAGTGTTCTGATTCCCCTTGCAGGGTGTTAGAGTTCCAAGATCCGGCAGGAGATTCCCACCTCTCTCATTCTCAAGGTATGGAGCTGACTAGATCCTAGAGGGACTCTTGGCATACTAGACTTAACATACTCTTAGTCTACCATACTAGAGAATACTCCACCTACTTCTACTCTTCCCTACACCTAGGCTAGGCTAGGTACACTGGGGTAGAACTAGCATAGAGACGCATCGTATGAGTACTCGCATTTTTAGCTCATGTTATTTATGTACGTGAATATATGCTAAAAGATAATGCTAGCGCAGTATTATTCATTTCTACTGCTTACGCTGTACATTATTTATCTTGCATACTGTCTTGTGATCGTAACAGCACATATCTCTTACACGAGAAACAAGACTGTTCAATAAAACCTTTTTATTGAAACGCCCGTCTTTCCTTTCTGTGTGACTCTGCAGAGACTAAGCATGCACGATTGAATGAGTGAAACTGTTATCTATTGTTTCCACGATTCTGAGACATGTTCCGCTTCTAAAGGGAAACAAAGTTGTCATGTTTTTCGGTTGCCTGAAACTACTCCCTTCTTGTTCTCAAGGAGTTTCTAGTGGCCTCTGAGCTAGCTGGCACAGGTAATTAAGTTTAATATAATCAATAGGGACATACCGACCTTAGTCCTATGTCAAACCTATAGGTTATATTATTCCAATGCGCAGAGCCTATTAGGGAAATAGGAACTACACTAATACATCGACCCCTAAAACATCGCAAGGCTGGTCCTGGCATGGCCTGGCCCAAGGGGTGGCTGGAACCAGACGTCGCTTACCTTTGAGGCCAGGTTGTCCACCAGAGCGATCATTGAGTTCTTGAACATGGTGGCAGCAGTCAAGGGTCGCTTGGTCACCTCGGTGATGCTCAGCTTTCCTTCTGGCCACATGCCCTTCAGGATAGGATTGGAGCTGGAAGTATAAATGGAAGAGAAGCACACTTTAGGAAGGGACAGTGGATATCTAGAAGAGGCAGCAGTGGGTAGCCCTGGCTTACCCTTTGTTACACCTGGCAACGACCTTTGTTTCTGTGGACTCAGGGAGCACCATGGTAGAGGCAGGAACTTAAAGTAAACATGGTTCTTTGAACACTGTGGACTCAGTGAGCATGAAGGCCTGAACTGAAAGTAATCATGGCTCAAGGAACCAGGTGGACTCAGGGAGCATGAAGGTAGGAACTGCAAGTAAACATGGCTTTAGGAACGAGGTGTACTCTGGGAGGATGAAGGTCGGAACTGAAAATAAATAATCACGGCTCTCGGAACCAGGTGGATTCAGGGAGCATCAAAGCAGTGGCAGGAACTGAAAAGTAAACATGGCTCTAGGATTTCGGTAGAGCTATCTGTTTGCGATCGAGTCACAGGTCTGATGGAAGGTTAATGTGCCTGCTGCGGAGCACAGTATCTACCCGTGTAGTTCCCTGATTTGTATTTATGTAAAATAGAGCAATGGGCTAATGCTTTGATTGCAGAGAAATTTGAGATACCTTCAGGTCACACGTTACAATCTTTGTGATAAAGGTCAGTGAATTATGCACCTGTATCAAAAGCTGCATCTAATGTGCCAGGAATATGCTGAGCACTTGTGTTTTTTCGACCTTTTGTTATTATAAGGTTTTTAAAATGTGTTAGTTTCAGCAGAAATAAACACTCGTTAGGAAGTGTTATAAATAAATCACAATTAACGTATTTACACATATTATAAGGTATGTCTAGCATTCCTACAGGACGTGTATAGACCTACACTTCTTACAGAGATTTAGAAAGTCAAAGATCTCTTTCAGGCATCAGAATATCTCTTAGCAACTTGTGAAGTGACAAGATAAGTGTCTTTGTTCACCCTCAAGGGAGTCTCGCTGAGTCTGCAGGAAGGAGCTAGGCACCAGTTGTGATCCTTCAACCTACAACTGATCCCAGACTTGTCAGACCCTGACAACGACACAACCCCCCTCTATTACAGCACTGAAAAGGGGTGGATACTGCGATGTAATTGGCAGTCAACGTGTGCATGATGTCGCATTCACTACCCCTGGTATTTTAGAGAACTGATGTCCACAGGTGGAGGGCGCCATTGATGCCAGTGAAGAGCTCAGTAACTCAAGAGTAATTCCAAACTCTAGATGAAGTTCAATGGGGACTCCTTTGGAATAGAGCAGGGAAGTGACAGAAGGATCAGTCTGAAGGGAAGGAAAGGAGAGGAGAGGGAGCCAACAAGGCATGGAAAGGGTGAGGGGCTCAAATTGAAGACTGAGGGTACGCTAGGAGAATGTCTTAAATCAAGCGCCTCGGAGGTGCCTGTCGCTATGCAGAGCTTAGCAGTTGTAACATATAAGAGTAGTGGGACAAGAGTGGAGGAAAGACAGGAGGGCTTGGAACGATGTCCTTGACGGGTGAAGGGATCTACATCTCTGATATGGCAGCATCACCTACCGCCATGAACACAACAAATATTTCTAACCCTCCTTTTCACCTGTATATAAGAATTCAATAGCTGAACATCTAATGTCTCGGGGGCAGCACCCTAAGCAAGCTAAGGTGGCTACTTGCCCATCACCGGATCCAGCGCTACAGCCAGAGGGATCATGCGCAACCTGGCAAGATGGCTGCCAACAATCTACACATTTGTGATCATGAAGTCTTCTATGATTGGAGTCAGGGCCGGATGGGGAACCCAAAGCAGCCCTGGCAAATTTTGTCAGATCAGCCCCCGTATGTTGCTTAGCAAGGGAGCGGAGTGAGCGAGCCTACCCACTATAAGGGGGGTTTGTTGGGTACCCCCAAGAAAATATGGAGACAAATGGCATAAATGGTGTATTCTACAACACATTTTTCATTATACATTCAATTGTATTAGCTTTTAAAGCATAGCAATAATGAACTTAGAGTGCACCATAATACAACAATCTTTGTTGGGGCTCTCATTGGTTCCCTTACTATCACCCTCGACCAGTGCTCCTCATCTCTCCATAGCCCCTCTCTCATGTGTATTTCATTTGTTTTCTAGCGCCTCTCATACCTGTGTGGGGTGTCGGAGCACTTGACATCACACACACATAGAGAAAATGTTACATGAGACAAAGGGGGCCACGAGGTGTAGGACAATTTTAAAGAGTGACTTATCTGGAGAAGCACAAACTCAGGAGTCAAAACATAACAGTGGTTAGGGTTGGCTTTACTAATAAAACTGTATTTCTTCCCAAAACAAACCCTTTTAAAGCAACATTAGGAGAATATGCCTCTTTTTCCCGCTGCCCGTCACCCTGCATGTTGTTACAATGCGGTCGTTACAACGACCGCGTTGTAACAACGCATACCATTACCACGCAAGTCGTAACCACGACTTGCGGAGGGGGGCGCTGGATGTTGGAATAGTAGAATTTACTATTCCAACTCCAGTCTGTGCAGACAGTAGGGAAGGTGTTGGATTTTAAATCCAACACCTTCTCCCCCCTCCGTAAGTCGTGGGTACGACTTGCATGGTAATGGTATGCGTTGTTACAACGCGGTCGTTGTAACGACCGCGTTGTAACAACATGCGGGGCAGCGGTTTCGTGGTCAGGGTTGTTTACCACATTAGGATAATGAAAGACTGGGAAAAACATACGGTTTGACCATACAGTTTGCATGCAGCTCTTTGATGGCAGTTCATAGCTCACAGAGTTAGATTACGATTGCAATTTATGAACTGCACAATAACAAAAGGCTCTCGGTGACACAAAGCAGTAACCCACTGAGCTATGCACATAAATTGTAGTTCTGTGCTCTGCATGTTTTGCAGCAGGCATACTAACCCTCTGCGCTACCTTAGATGAGTCAAAACTGCCACTAGACAAAACTCCGATCCCTCTCCAGCAGGAATATTAATCACCAGAGACATCTTGACACTTTTATTGTTGCTGAAAACTGATGACATACTTCAAAACACAGGGAGGCTGGAAACGAAAGTGAATGCCGAGTGGATTATGCTGGCCTGCTGATTTTGTTTATGGGGCCGATATTGCAGGACTGCTGCAAAACCGGCCCCCACTTTTCCAGCCTCCCCGGGAAATGCCCAGCACTGTCAGTCCATCCTGATTGGAGTCAGCCTTTCCAGGAAGTGGCCTGATCTGACAAATACCCATCTGGACAGCAGGAAGGGCAATACATGGTACATGGCAGCCTTCTCATGACTGTGGCCAATGCTTGGTGGGTTCCTACCTGTTATACATCAGGCGCTTGAAATCCTGGAACAATGTGTCCTTGTTCTTGTCAATGAATCCAACTACAGAGTACCTGCAACAAAAATAAAGAGAGTCTCAGCTGTGTGGAACCCTAATGTAGAAGAAAGCATTGCCAAAGACAGTAGGTCTGGCACTGGCTGACAGCCTAGTGGGTTTGCCAATGTGTGTGTGTTTTTAATGTTTTTGTAATATGTTTTTATAAAACCATTACAAACCATGCGACCAGGCATGCAGCCACATTTGCATGCAGAGGTGGTCATCTTTCAGTGATTTTGAATAAAAAAAAAAAAAGCTTCACAAAAATATTAAAAGATGGCCTCCTGTGTTTGCTCGCACTCAGGCAGATGTCTTTGAATGTTTTTGTAATAAGGTTTTCCGAAAACATACAAAGATGCCACCCATACAAATGCATGCGCAGGCGGCCATCTTTAGATGTCTTAGAAGTCCATTTTTAAATGGACACCACCTTGAAGAGAAGATTAAGATGTGACAACACCAAGTGGTATTTATTGAGTGTCCAAAAGCAGCATCCAGGGAGCAGACAGGCCCTCACAAAATTATATAAAAATATCTTGCTTTAAAAAAATATATATATATTGGGCCACAAGCCTGGGAGAGTGAAGGGTACTACTTCTTTGGCAGTAGTGTACTTTGTGCACAAGCAATATAACACAGGGAGCCAGTGGTTAAAGTGGGCTGACCCGTTCACCAATTTTGTATGGTGTGGTGGGCGGAAGCAAAACGTGCATGACACTGCAGAAGATCAATGGATGAAGTGGGCTGGATGAAAGCTCATACTAGTAAATAAATAATACATATGTATTTTTATTAAAACCAAACGTCTTAACTAAGGCCAGACACAAACAAAAGTGCCTCATGGCGTGGCCTGCCTACGTCTGTCGAATACAGGAAGCCATCTCTCAGTGCCCGCAGCAGGAAGTGTCTTGTGTCTCAGCCAATCCAGACAAAGGAGAAAAAAGTTCAGACTGAAACAACATGCCACTTGTGAGTCATCTGCAGACAAACTGCGGGGTGTTAATGAAAGATGGAATTAGGCTGCTTTTTGTAAATAAAACATAAGCCATAAATGACAACAATTAAAATAATGCGACGGTAGATGGCATCAGTCAAATATAGTGTTTCTGGCATAAAGGAGCAGGAGCTAAGGTGTCTGTAATAATTCCAGCATGGACTCGGAGATTGTTTTCAAGCTTGATGAATTATTCGTAAACAAGTAAGCCTGCCCACTTCTGGGGACCCATAGCAGGAATTGTGCATGGTCCCAACCTACCAGTTTTGGTGAAATACACTATTCTATCTCTCAAAACCTACAACAGAAGTGCCACTATGTCCTGCCTTTTCCCTTTTACCAAATACTCGCCCAAACTCCTCACTGCCCACAGCAGGATTCACAAGAGGGTCCGGAACAGAAGTACACTATCCCAGCCCTCCATGGAAGAACACTTGAAGCAGCTCATGGACCGGTATGTCCCTCCTGATAACCACACCATCCCATATCGCAATACCCATAACAGGAAGGGTCACATCGCCCAGGCCTACTCTCTTCTGCTGAATGTACTATCCCCTCTGTCAAATCCCAGAATACATTGAGCCGCATGACCAAGCGTGCCTTGGTTGCTAGCGACTCTACTTCATCTCTCACAGCAGCAGAACTGCTGCATAACACTGATCTACCAAAACTGCTGGCTACACCACGCTGTCCTCTAAATATAAAACAAACACAGGAAGTGCCCCATGGCCCCAGCCTGCCAGCTTCTGTGGAGTACACTACCGCATCACTCCGTCTTCACCCAAGAAAGTCCCACATCGTCTTGGCCTGCCTGCTTCTGCTGAATTTACTAAACCATCCCTCAGCAGCCAGAACAAGGCAAGGGACCCAGCATCCCCCTTCTGCCAGCCACATTTCTCCGGCTTTCACAGGGGCAGGAATGCGAAATGGCTTCGAGATCCCACACTGCAGCCACGTCACCCCATCCCTCAGAAGGCATAACAGACAGTGACACATCGCTTCAACCCCAGACCCTGTGCCCATTCACAGGAGCAGGGAACCAGGGAGGTCTTTCTTCCCCCCTTGACAGACGTGGATGCAAATCCTGCTCTACACCGAGTGTGTGGAGGGCTCTGATCTTTAGACAAAGCATTTCAATCTCAGCAGGACAGAGGTAGCTCAGCAAGGATGTTTCTAGTCAAATATTAGGAGGGTCAGCTGGTGAAATGACTGATGCATATGGTGTGATGGGACGGGCCTGAGGTTTCCTTGGAACAAGTGGGGTTGCTACGGTGTGGTGATGGGCATTTAAGAAAAGTCCCCATCTTTGGTCCCAAATCTCCTACAGGGAGCCCGGAGACGAACCCCCACAGGAAAAAAAAAATCAATTTTATGGGTGCACAAAATATTCGATCCAAATGAGCCTGGTCTAATAAGTTGTAAAAATCTGGCTAAATTGCCAGTCAAATAAGTTTGAAATTCAAATGATGCAGATCCTAGAGTCCCTTGCCTGCTTCTGTCTGCAGATGGGCAGTTCTGCCAAGGGGAAAGATGCCCGACTGAGAAGTTGATCGCCCAAAAGTTGAAACGAGGCCACTTACTACCACTGTGTGGAACTGCAACATTACATTTCAACCAGAGCTACTCAATGCATACTCACACCACATCCCCGGCATAGTGCTTGATCCGGAAATCTCGGTCAAACTCCAGGGATTTGTCTGTGGCGCAAATCTGAAAAAGGCAAACAACATTGTGAACGACTTGTCGTTCATCATCCAGGCAGCGTCATGTGACATACAATGGAAGAGCTCTCCTTTTAGGAGCTGAAATCCCAGTCGCTGTGCACATGCCTTGCACAAAAAATACAATGACGTGGTCCACAAGTTAATGACTCGTCCTGGAGGAGACCCATGTGCTTACAGATGGAGACATCAATGTAGAACATGCAGCAGATCACACTCCCTCCCAGCCTTCTACATGCTTGGCTTTATTAAACAAACCATCCGTGGCTTTCATGAAGCGAAGAGACTCTACACTGAGGACATGCCTCAGTGAGCAGAGCTCCAGGCCGGCTACAGACAGGAAGACAGAACATGCATGAAACACAGACCAAGCACGACCAGCTCAGAATGACGACACAGGCGCAGAAACATATCGGGTCTTTGGAGCACACCTCGAGCAGACACTGCCTGGGGTCGGAGCAGCAGGCTGGGCAGAGGAGGTCTTTACATAGAGTGGGAAAAGGGAAAAGAGATCAAAGCAGATTCAGAATCAACCATAGACACAAGAAGGAAAGAAAAAAAAGAGAGAAAGACAATAATAGTAATAAAAAGGCAGCAACAGAAAGAAAGAAAGAGAAAGGGAGAAAGAAAGAGGAAAAAAAAAGAGAGAAAGACAATAATAATAGTATTAAAAAGGCAGTAACAGAATGTCAGAAAGAAAGAACGAGAGAAAGGGAGAAAGAAAGAGAAAAAAAGAGAAAGAGAGAAAGAGAAAGACAATAATATTAGTAATAAAAAGGCAGCAACAGAATGTCAGAAAGAAAGAAAGAACGAGAGAAAGGGAGAAAGAAAGAAAAGAGAAAGAAAGAGAAAGAATAATAATAGTAATAAAAGGCAGCAACAGAATGTAAGAAAGAAAGAAAGAAAGAAAGAAAGAAAGATAAATTGGTGTTAGACTTGGCTTTTTCAGCGGGTTTACCCCCAGACTTTTTGCTTTTTGGCCTCCTGTTTTTGACCCTGTGTGTGTTGGTTTTAGGACTCTGGGCACTTTACCACTGCTAATCAGTGCTAAAGTGCATATGCTCTCTGTGTAAATTGTGTTATGGATTGGTGTTTCCATGATTGGCCTATTTGATTTATGTGTCAGTCCCTAGTAAAGTGCACTGCGAGTGCCAGGGCCTATAAATCAAATGCGGTTGGTGGGCTGCCGCACTGGATTGTGCCACCCACGCAAACAGCCCGTAAAGTGGAACTCTGGCCTGCCATTGCAGAGCCTGTGCGCAGCCTAGGGCTGCCATGTCGACTTGGCAAGTGCACACACTTGCCAGTCCCTAAACCTTCCCTTTTCTGCATGTTAGTCACCCCTAAGGTATGCCCAAGGTACCCCTGTGGGCAGGGTGCATTGTGTGTGAAAGGTAGGACATGCCCTAGTGTGTGTAGCATGTCCTGATAGTGAATTACAGCCTGTTTCGTTTTTCACTATTGCAAGGCTACCTGTTCCCCATAGGCCAGAATAGGCAGTTTTGATTATTACAGCTTATAATCCTAACTGACCCAGGGAACAGGGTAGAAATTCGAGTTTAGTATGCCTGGACTCAGAATGATAAAATGCATCTTTTAGTGAAGTTGGTTTTAACATTCTGTGTTTGAAAATACCACTTTTAGAAAGTGGGTATTTTCTTGTCTAACCATCCAAGCCTGCCTCTGCTAGGTTGTGTATTCCTTGTCTGGAGTGTGAGTGACAGGGGCTGGGGGATGCCAGGGGACAGGGTGAGTCAGCACAGGGCTGAATAGCAAGATCTACATGTAGATGGGTGGGAGGAGATGCACCTGGGACCTGAATAGGGCTGGGCCTTCCCTCCACAATGCTGGCTCCACCTCCTGTGGTGCGTCTGATGTCCCTGGCCTGCACTGTGAAAAGGAAAGAAGGAGACTTGTCAACAAAGTGCTCCATGACTGACCAGAACTGGTTTGGACTAGGCAAAGGCCTCTCTGCCTTCAGAGAACAAAGAGAAATTGAGGATAAAAAGGGGGACCCAAACCACAGAAAATTGGAACTCTTTGGGATCAAGAAGACTGCCGAGAAGAAGAGCTGGAGAAGCTGTGAGGAGGAACTACCACTTTTCTGTGTGCTTTGCTGTGTTGGCCTGCAGTGGCTGCTTCTGTCTTGGGCAGTGAAAGGACTGGAACTGAACTTTCTGCAATCTACTTTGTGAGTGTCTCCAAGGGCTTGAGGTAGAGCTTGCCCCCTGTTCAAGAAGTCTCAGGAACAGCAAAGACTTCAAGCCCGATGCCGTCTACGACGCCGCTGCCGACTCCGTGTCCTGAAGGCACCGCAGAGGGCACCGCCGCACTGCGACCCTGGTCTCACAGACGACGACGCCTGCTGACGCCGCCACCGAGCCGCTGCTCGCACCGCGACCTGTGGGCACCTCACTCCGCACCGCCTCGCTTCACGACGACGCCGTGGTATCCCCGACGACGCCGCTCCACGCCGGACTCTACGCCGCTGCTTGCACCGTGGTTCGGGGGCACCGCTCGTAAGTTACGCACCGCCCTCATCCCGCACCGCAGCCTTGGCCCACCGACGCCGGTGCCATCGACTCCAAGTTCGTCAGCCGACGACAGCGCTGCAGCTACGACGACGCCGCCGCTGCTGCACCGCGACCTGCCAGCACCGTGACGAGCACCACCTCCATCTCACACCGCGACCCTGATCTCACCGACGACGCCATCCGACGCCGCCCCCGAGCCGCTGCTCGCACCGCGACCTGAGGGCACCGCACGCCGCACCGCTGCCCTTCGCACCGCAGCACTTGACGCCGGCCGACGCCAGCGCTCCTGACTTCAACAGAGAGGAGATCGATCTGCAACGCGTGTGACTTCGAGGGCCCCGACGACGCCGCACCGACCTCCGGAACCGACGCCTGCGGACGCCGTGTGTTCGGAAGCTCACCGCGAGGTCATCGACGCCCTGCATTTCTGAAAGGTACTGTTTGCGGGTCTTCCCGACACCGTAGCTGACCTGCGACGCCGCGGTCAGCCAGAACTGTTTGGATTTGTTTGTTCACGACGCCGTGATAGCCCCGGACGGAGCTATCGACATCGAGGAACTGTTTTTAAGGACACTGTGATAACTGAAGATTTTTAAAGTACTGTGGATTTTTATCGTATTGGTCTTGTTTTAAGTATATAAAAATATTGGATATTTTTCTAAACTGGTGTGGTGTCAGTTTGTAGTGCTTACATTGTATTACTGTTGGGTTTGTGCAAATGCTTTACACACTGCCTCTAGAATAAGCCCGACTGCTCATGCCAAGCTACCAAGGGGGTGAGAAGGGGTTATTTTAGGAGTGTAGCTCCCTTACCCTGACTAGGAAGAAGGGTCCCTACTTGGACAAAGGTGCAAGCCCTTGCCAACTAGACACCCCCATTTCTAACATTGGTTGGCAGCGGTGGGGATAGGACTTGTGTTTGCACTTGACTTACAGTGATTGGTGTGCACTACTACCATATCGCAGACCATTACGTACCACATACAGCCTCTTTTTCTTTTTGGCCTATTTTTGATCTTGCCAGTTTGAACTTGCTACTTCAACATGCCTGAATCTATAGTATCATCAATTGCATCAGTAGAAATTGCCTTTGAGGAGGATCGATTGGAAGCCTACAATGTCAAGGAGTTAAAATCGATTTGCAAGAACCTGAAAGTCCAGGTCAGAGGCCTCACCAGGAAGGATGAGCTACAAAAGGCGCTGAGGGCCTGGGTAGCAGCCAGAGGTGCCAGTGGGCAATCTGGTGATCTCAATGGAGAGGTGGAGGAGCCTGTTCCTAGGGTGGATGTGCTTTTGGGAAGGAGGGGGGAGCCCTCCAGGCCAGGCAGCAGTAGCTTGTCCCCAGAGGAGCTGGAGGACAGGCGGGAAGCAAGGAGGTTTGAATTGGAGAAACTCAGAATAGAAAGTGAGAGGGAAGACAAGAGAATAGCCATGGAGGAAAAGAAGATGATCTTGGATCATGAGCTTAAAATGAGAGAGCTGGAGCTGGATTGGGAAGCCGGTAGGGCTTTGTCCAGCCCAGATGGTGGCAGCAAAAATGTAGTGTCTAGTACTGAGGGGGAGGTACACGCACACACAGATTTGGGGCCCTGCTTCAAGGAGGGGATTGACATACGCCAGGGGGTTCAGGATTGTGAGGTTACTCCCGGGGTATGCAGTGTCCCGGAGGTGGATTGGGGAGCTGGCACAGGGGATCATTTTCCTGGTAGTGGGAGGGACACTCTACTGACTCTAGAGGAGAGGTGCAGGGAGAGGGGTTCCCCCATGATAGACGCCCTGGTAAGTGAGTATGGAGACCAGCCAGAAGCGTATGGGTTGAGAGACAGCAACAGTCAGACACTGTCTCACCAGTCTTGTGAGAATGATGTGGGGTACTTTTCTGAGGCACTGGATGGTTGGGTGAAGGGTAGTTTGGTTAACACCTGTGTGGGGCTGTGTGATTCAATTGTTGGAGAGCATATTTTAAGTCCCTGTTTTCCAGAGCTAGGCCAACACCCGGTGGAGTGTGAGTTCTCTGACCCCAGGGAGCTTGCACTGGAGGCAGACCTTTTGGTGGATTCCAGAGGGTCTGGAGAAGCATCTGGGGGTGACCCGGAAGGAAGTGGCTTAGGTACTTCCCAACCAAGGGTGGTGGGAGAGGTTCATGGTAGCCCAGCTAGGTCCCGGTGTCATGGGAAAGGTGTAGGGACTCACGTCCTGTCTCCGCGGAGAGGGAGTGGGAAGGGGCTGCGGCCCAAGGTGCCCAAAATCCGGTCCCAAAGCCTGGGTGGTTCCAGGAGGGAACACCAGGTGGGGAGCCTAGGCTGTACTGATAGGCCGTCCGTTGAGGGGGATCTCCTAGAGTCAGGAGAACCTGGAGCATCTGTAAACGGAGCTCCAGTGGTTCTGGTGTCTGGCGGTGCCGCTCCTAAGTGGAGGGTGCAGAAGTCCAGAGTGAGGGGTGAGAGGAGGATGTGTTCCCCAGTGGGAGAACCAGTGGGTCAGGGGCCAGCCAGAAGGGCTGAGCCTCCTAGCAGTGACCATGGTGACACCACTTCTGTCCTGGGGGATCTTCGCACACTGTCAGATGGACAGAGGTCAGGAGATCTGCGCCAGGCAGACTGTCACACAACGCATGAGTCATGTGTTACCCTCAGGGGGGGCATGCGTGCTCCCAAGGAAGTCCTGGTGCGCCGGGCAGGTGCTCAGCTGCAGGGTATAGTCCCTGGGTTGGGAAGCTAGGCTCTGGTCCTGCCTGACCTGGAGGGAAGGACGACTGTAAGCAGTGTCCTGACCGGTTTGTCTTCTAGGGGTACCACTCCAGGTGGGAGGGTGCAGAACTCTGGAAGGGGGTGCAGAGGGAGGGAGCCCTCGCCTCTGACCCCGGTTCAACTTGAGGGTTTAGACCCTAGGTTGGGAGACCAGTTGCTGGAGGGAGGTCCTGAACTGGTGGGTGAGTTGGGCAGGACACCTGCCACAGGTGCCCTGACAATTTTGGAAGGACCAGTAGGTAAGGGGTTGCCAGCTCTGAGGTCAGAGCACCCCAGGACTGACCCTGGTGAGGCCACTTCTGGCCTGGGGGGTCTTCATGCTCTGTCAGGTGGACAGGAGGCTGGAGACCTGCGCCAGGCGGATTCTGGCACAACTCATGAGGGGTGTGTTTCCCTTGGGGGGGTTGGTGTACTCCCCTGGAAGTCCTGGGTTGCCAGGCACAGATCCAGCCTAAGGGTACAGGCCCTGGGTTGGAGGACCAGGTTCAGGGTGTCCCCCCTGACCTGGGGGAAGGGGCAACTGCTAACAGTGCCACTACCAGTTTGTCTTCTGGGGGTGCCGCTCCAGGTGGGAGGGTACAGTGCCCCAGGGAGGAGGACCGGGTGTGGGAGAGCCTACCCCAGTCCCTTGTTCAGCCTCAGGGTACAGACCCTGGGCTGGTGTACCAGTTGCAGGATAGCACCCCTGAACTGGTGGGTGAATTGTGCAGAATGCCTGCCACAGGTGGCCTGACAATTCTGGAGTTGAGGGGGACTGCTCCCGGTGGGGGGATGCAGTGCCCCAGGGAGGAGGACAGGGTGTGGGAGAGGCCACCCCAGTCCTGTGTCCAGCCTCAGGGTACAGACCCTAGGCTGGTGTATCAGTTGCAGGATAGCACCCCTGAACTGGTGGGCGAATTGTGCAAGGCACCTGCCACAGGTGCCCTGACAATTCTGGAAGGGGGTACCGCTCCAGGTGGGAGGATACGGAGCCCCTGGGAGGAAGACCGGGGTTGGGAAAGCCTACCCCAGTCTCCTGTCCATCCGCCGGGTACAGACCCTAGGCTGGTGGGTCAGTGCCAGGATGTCATCCCTGGCCTGATGAGAGGGAGAGTGGACAAAGGGTGCCAGGCACCTGGGGCTACCGCCCCCCACTCTCTGACGCCACAGAGGTTAGAGAGCCCTGAGAGGCATAAGGCCTGGGTCTCCTCACTGACAACTGTCGGTACCACTGTGGCTTACTGTCCTGGTGGACAGCGTTGCCCCTGGGAGGGGGACAGGAGTCACACCCCGGGGGTAGACTGGGCCACACCACTGTGTTGGCCATGTGGGCACTGTCGGCCTGTTGGGACACATCTGTGAGCTAAGTAAGTTTAGGCCAGTCCCTAAACCTTCCCTTTTCTACATGTTAGTCACCCCTAAGGTAGGCCCAAGGTACCCCTGTGGGCAGGGTGCATTGTATGTGAAAGGTAGGACATGCCCTGGTGTGTGTGGCATGTCCCGATAGTGAATTACAGCCTATTTCGTTTTTCACTATTGCAAGGCTACCTGTTCCCCATAGGCCAGAATGGGCAGTTTTGATTATTACAGCTTATAATCCCAACTGACCCAGGGAACAGGGTAGAAATTCGAGTTTAGTATGCCTGGACTCAGAATGATAAAATGCATCTTTTAGTGAAGTTGGTTTTAACATTCTGTGTTTGAAAATACCACTTTTAGAAAGTGGGTATTTTCTTGTCTAACCATCCAAGCCTGCCTCTGCTAGGTTGTGTATTCCTTGTCTGGAGTGTGAGTGACAGGGGCTGGGGGATGCCAGGAGACAGGGTGAGTCAGCACATGGCTGAATAGCAAGATCTACATGTAGATGGGTGGGAGGAGATGCACCTGGGACCTGAATAGGGCTGGGCCTTCCCTCCACAATGTTGGCTCCACCTCCTGTGGTGCGTCTGATGTCCCTGGCCTGCACTGTGAAAAGGAAAGGAGACTTGTCAACAAAGTGCTCCAGGACTGACCAGAACTGGTTTGAACTAGGCAAAGGCCTCTCTGCCTTCAGAGAACAAAGAGAAATTGAGGATAAAAAGGGGGACCCAAACCCCAGAAAATTGGAACTCTTTGGGATCAAGAAGACTGCCGAGAAGAAGAGCTGGAGAAGCTGTGAGGAGGAACTACCACTTTGCTGTGTGCTTTGCTGTGTTGGCCTGCAGTGGCTGCTTCTGTCTTGGGCAGTGAAAGGACTGGAACTGAACTTTCTGCAATCTACTTTGTGTCTCCAAGGGCTTGAGGTAGAGCTTGCACCCTGTTCAAGAAGTCTCAGGAACAGCAAAGACTTCAAGCCCGACGCCGTCTACGACGCCGCTGCCGACTCCGTGTCCTGAAGGCACTGCAGAGGGCACCGCCGCAACGCGACCCTGGTCTCACCGACGACGCCTGCTGACGCCGCCACCGAGCCGCTGCTCGCATTGCGACCTGTGGGCACCGCACTCCGCACCGCCTCGCTTCACGACGACACCGTGGTATCCCAGACAACGCCGCTCCACGCCGGACTCGACGCCGCTGCTTGCACCATGGTTCGGGGGCACCGCTCGTAAGTTACACGACGCACCGCCCTCATCCCGCACCACAGCCTTGGCCCACCGACGCCGGTACCATCGACTCCAAGTTCGTCAGCCGACGACAGCGCTGCAGCTACGACGACGCCGCTGCTGCACCGTGACCTGCCAGCACCGTGACGAGCACCGCCTCCATCTCACACCGCGACCCTGGTCTCACCGACGCCGCCATCCGACGCCGCCACCGAGCCGCTGCTCGCACCGCGACCTGAGGGCATCGCACGCCGCACCGCTGCCCTTCGCACCGCAGCACTCGACGCCGGCCGACGCCAGCGCTCCTGACTTCAACAGAGAGGCGATCGATCTGCAACGCGTTTGACTTCGAGGGCCCCGACGACGCCGCACCGACCTCCGGAACCGATGCCTGCGGACGCCGTGTGTTCGGAAGCTCACCGCGAGGTCATCGACGCCCTGCATTTCTGAAAGGCACTGTTTGCGGGTCTTCCCGACACCGTAGCTGACCCGCGACGCCGCGGTCAGCCAGAACTGTTTGGATTTGTTTGTTCACGACGCCGTGATAGCCCCGGACAGAGCTATCGACATCGAGGAACTGTTTTTAAGGACACTGTGATAACTGAAGATTTTTAAAGTACTGTACTGTGGATTTTTAACGTATTGGTCTTGTTTTAAATATATAAAAATATTGGATATTTTTCTAAACTGGTGTGGTGTCAGTTTGTAGTGCTTACATTGTATTACTGTTGGTTTTGTGCAAATGCTTTACACACTGCCTCTAGAATAAGCCTGACTGCTCGTGCCAAGCTACCAAGGGGGTGAGCAGGGGTTATTTTAGGAGTGTAGCTCCCTTACCCTGACTAGGAAGAAGGGTCCCTACTTGGACAAAGGTGCAAGCCCTTGCCAACTAGAGACCCCCATTTCTAACAATTGGGAATAAGAAACATCAAAGAGAAATGAACATAGGTTCTCACAAAGAGTGCCAATGCTGGTCCTCGGGAAAATCAGCACTAGGCAGTCGCCTACCAATACCAGAAGAAGGCACCAGAAGGGCCCGAGAAGCATCAAATGGGATTCCTAGTAAAGGGCTTAGGGACTTTGGGAGGGCAAAACTTCACTTTCCCTTGGGTACCAACATCCTTGCACCAGCTTTAGTGAACCGGAGCCTAGTTTGCTAGGTTGCACCGTCACTCTGCGCTAGAATTTGAAGAATGTAATACTGTCTACAGAGCATGGATGGAAATGCTTGAAATAATCTGGGCCACTGATAATTACCCTGGGCACATTCCATGCAACTGTTTTTAGCTCATCTGTACAATTACAGAAAGGTTTCAACCACATACAAACCAGCCTTGTTTTGCTCCAACAGAAACAGTCTTCCCATGATCTTTCTAATTGTGCCAAGCTCCTTCCACTGCACACCATCAGAACACCCACATGAGGTTAAGGGGGTCTGACGGGGACTCACTGACCCTGGATAGCGCCCAGACATGAAGCCTGCTACAGGTCTTAAGTGGAAGACTGTGGCACTCTGGAACCAGAGCAATGTTAAGGCTTGTGCAGCACGGGCACTAGGGCCCCATCTTCCAAGCGACCCCATGGTAAAGAAATCACAAACGTCACAAGTCCTGCTGTGATAATACGGAGTAATAGTGAACTTATAAAGATAGCTGGGCATGCATGCTTCACAAAAGCTTAGAGTGTATGTCCGGCCTGCCAACACGTGACCCTCTCGCTCTAAGGCAACTGGTGGTCATTAATTATAAATATTTGTTGTCTCATGTCTACTCCTTACCTCAGCTCACTCCTTGTACCCGGCACTCTTTCTTTACCTCTCTCTCGCTCTCTCTCTCTCTCTCTCTCTCTCTCCCCCTATCTCCTCTACGTCCAAAGATACCTGCACTTTTCTATCTGAACTCTCTCTACCTCACCTGTATCTACCTTACCTCTTTCTCAATTCACCTCTTTACATCCCAGACCCCTCTTATGGTGTCATGACCTCATCTCTCTGTCATTCTCTGTGTCTACCTCTACATCCACTGATCTAACCTGCTCTCAACCTCAAGTGTATCACCATTTCGCCTCTCTCCATGCTCCTCACTGCTCTGCTCCCATCTCACCTTCAGACACCTTCATCTCTCTCGACGTCAACTCACTCTCCACCTCACCTCTCTATGTACCTCATTTCTCTCCCTCTCACATCTTTCTATCTACCCCCTCACTCTCAAGCCCACCTCACCAATCATGTCTCAGCCACCTCTCGACCATCCCTCTCTTTCTAGGTGTTTCCTCAATCTCACCGTTCTCAATCTTTCTCATTTCTCCCTACCTTATTCTTGACCCCTACCTCTTTTCCTCTATGAGTTCCTCTCTCTTTATACATCCTTCTTCTTTACCGGTCTCTACTTCTTCCTCACCCTCTATATCTACCTATGTATAAACCTCGCCTCTTTTTCTATACTTCACCTTTGTCTCTCTAATTCACCTTGTATCTCTACACCTCACCAGTCTCCCCACCTTCCTCTCTCTCTACCTGTCTCTCTACCTCACTACTCCCTTTACCGAACCGTTTTTTCTTTACCTCTTCTCATTTTGCCCCTCTCTCTATCCTCTCTACTGCACATCTATCTGTACTTCTCGCACTACCTCACCTTTCTACCTGTCCACCTCTACCCTTCGGTTTCTCTCCAAACCACCTCTTTTTCCACATTACACCTTTCCCTAATGCACCCCACCTCTCTCTGTACATTTCCTTCTCCCTATAACTAGCACGCTCTACATCACCTTTCTATCTTTACCTTACGTCGCTCCCTACCTCACCTAGCTCTCTACCTCACCCCTATATCTACCTCACCGGTCTCGCCATACTGTTCTCCGAGCTCCCTCCCCATCCTACTAGTGAGCAGAATTGGAATTCACGATCTAGCCAGAGAAGTGCACACACACAGGAGCCGAGGGACAAGGCAAGGGGACTGAGTTCAGAAAATGATCAGACTTCACCAGATAAAATGGTAAAATCTTCCAAGCAGTGCTTTGATTTCCTGCGGCGGAGTGAAAGTGCCAGTTCTGAAGGGGATTTGTTGGTGATTAAAGTTACAATTTCAAGCGTTTTAGTCTACTCATGATCACCAATTCACCCTTACCGTGTCTTTCCTAAAATGGAAGGAAAAGGCGGTTTAGATACCAAACTCCTTGTTGTTTCGGCAGGATAAGTAAACATCTAGATCCAAACACCGAAAAATTGCTCTGTAAATGCTTGTTCAATCTTTCTTTTGGTGCCATTATACTCGTGGGCGCTGGAAGCTTGAAATGCAGATATTTGCGTGTGTCAGTGTTTCTGAAAGTTAAACATGAAATACAAAAACATTGATCGTTCTGATGACTTCAATTACATGAAAATGGCTGATAAATTGTTCTAAACAGGGGAAGACAAATACGTCTTGCCCGGGGCTTCAAAAATCCTTGAAATGGCTTGTCTGTAAAGCGTGCTACATATATGCATGGATTAAGTGCTTTTTGTAGAGGCAGACACTGGTGAAGTAGTGACACCTACTGGTACAAAAGCAGCGATGCGATAGTGTGAAATAGAGACGAAAAGTTTAAAGTGCTGGAAGGTGAACAAGCATTGGCATAGCCAATAGGTCTCGCCTTTGGGGCCTTATAAGTGTTTAGCCAGAGCTATTGACTTTGCCAATGTCTTCAAGCTGTGCTGTAGAGAAGTGTGGCTGCTGTGCGGCATGCTGAAAAGTTATAATAAAAAAGTGTCAGAAGCATTTTTGTTACTTTATATATGACCAAGAAGGCATTATGTAAAACTGAACGACCATATTAAAAAAGTATTTACAATAAAAAATTTCCTCAGTTTTCTTTTTGTTCTTGCAATGCTGGCAATGGTTGTTTGTTAAAGCTTTTTTTTTGAGGGGGCATAAACAATCGGAGGGTGAAGGTTGGGAACTAGTACCTGTATTATAACACTAGCAGCGGCCAGACGCTAGGGGAGAATCAACAGATGCCAGATTCCGAGAGCAGGCTGAGGTGGTGCTGAGTGATGCTGAGGTGGTAGTGGTGGTGGTGGTGACTGTTGCGGAGACGATGCTGAGGTGATGCTGAATGATACTCAGGTGTTGCTGAGTGATACTGCTGTGGTGCTGAGTGATGCTGTGGCGGCCCTGAGTGATGCTGTGGCGGCCCTGAGTGATGCTGTGGCGGCCCTGAGTGATGCTGTGGCGGCCCTGAGTGATGCTGTGGCGGCCCTGAGTGATGCTGTGGCGGCCCTGAGTGATGCTGTGGCGGCCCTGAGTGATGCTGTGGCGGCCCTGAGTGATGCTGTGGCGGCCCTGAGGGATGCTGTGGCGGCCCTGAAGGATGCTGTGGCGGCCCTGAGCGATGCTGTGGTGGCGGTGCTGAGCGATGCAGTGGCGGCGCTGAGCGATGCAGTGGCGGCGCTGAGCGATGCAGTGGCGGCGCTGAGCGATGCAGTGGCGGCGCTGAGCGATGCAGTGGCGGCGCTGAGCGATGCAGTGGCGGCGCTGAGCGATGCTGTGGCGGCGCTGAGCGATGCTGTGTTGGCGCTGAGCGATGCTGTGGTGGCGCTGAGCGATGCTGTGGTGGCGCTGAGCGATGCTGTGGTGGCGCTGAGCGATGCTGTGGTGGCGCTGAGCGATGCTGTGGTGGCGCTGAGCGATGCTGTGGTGGCGCTGAGCGATGCTGTGGTGGCGCTGAGCGATGCTGTGGTGGCGCTGAGCGATGCTGTGGTGGCGCTGAGCGATGCTGTGGTGGCGCAGAGCGATGCTGTGGTGGCGCAGAGCGATGCTGTGGTGGCGCAGAGCGATGCTGTGGTGGCGCTGAGCGATGCTGTGGTTGCGCTGAGCGATGCTGTGGTGGTGCTGAGCGATGCTGTGGTGGTGCTGAGTCATCCTGTGGTGGTGCTGAGTGATGCAGTGTTGGCCCTGAGTGATGATGTGGTGTCGCTGAGTAAAGCTATGGTGGTGCTGAGTGATGCTGTGGTGGCGCGGAGTGATGCTGTGGTGGCGCGGAGTGATGCTGTGGTGGCGCGGAGTGATGCTGTGGTGGCGCGGAGTGATGCTGTGGTGGCGCGGAGTGATGCTGTGGTGGCGCGGAGTAATGCTGTGGTTGCGCTGAGTAATGCTGTGGTTGCGCTGAGTAATGCTGTGGTTGCGCTGAGTGATGCTGTGGTTGCGCTGAGTGATGCTGTGGTTGCGCTGAGTGATGCTGTGGTTGCGCTGAGTGATGCTGTGGTTGCGCTGAGTGATGCTGTGGTTGCGCTGAGTGATGCTGTGGTTGCGCTGAGTGATGCTGTGGTTGCGCTGAGTGATGCTGTGGTTGCGCTGAGTGATGCTGTGGTTGCGCTGAGTGATGCTGTGGTTGCGCTGAGTGATGCTGTGGTTGCACTGAGTGATGCTGTGGTTGCACTGAGTGATGCTGTGGTTGCACTGAGTGATGCTGTGGTTGCACTGAGTGATGCTGTGGTTGCACTGAGTGATGCTGTGGTTGCACTGAGTGATGCTGTGGTTGCACTGAGTGATGCTGTGGTTGCACTGAGTGATGCTGTTGTTGCACTGAGTGATGCTGTTGTTGCACTGAGTGATGCTGTTGTTGCACTGAGTGATGCTGTTGTTGCACTGAGTGATGCTGTTGTTGCACTGAGTGATGCTGTGGTTGCACTGAGTGATGCTGTGGTTGCACTGAGTGATGCTGTGATGGCGTTGAGAGATGTTGTGTTGGTGCTGAGTGATGCTGTGTTGGCTCTGATTGATGCTGTGGTTGCGCTGAGTGATGCTGTGGTGTTGCCGAGTGAGAGATAGAGTGAAGATATAATGCCCAATTAGAGAGGGTGGTGAGAGAGAAAGAGAGAGAAAGGGTGTACATAGAATAAAGAGTGGAGCGGGATAGAGAGAGAGAAAGAAGGGGAGAGAGAGTGAATGAAGCAGTTTGAAAGAGAAACAGATAAAGGGGTGAGAGAGAATGAAAGGCTAAAAAAGATAGAGAGGGGAGAGTTAATTAAGTAGAGAGAGAATTAGAGAGGGAGAGAGAGAGAAGGAGAGAGACAATAAGAGTGGGGGTGTGGAGTTTAAATAGAGTGAAGAAGTGACGCGGAAAAAGTAACCTTAAATATAGCTTTGTGCTTTGCGCGAATAAATATAAAAAAAAAAAACAGTGAGAGACAAAAAATACTGGTAATTAGGCTGTGACTCCCAATATAAAACAAATAGCGATATAAGGTGAAATCAACCCACCGAAGCAATATTTCTAACTAGACAAAAAAAGCTTGCATTTCAATGCTAATCGCTGTTGTTTTTCATGTGACTGTAGTCCAGGGCCCTCAGTTGGTAATGTGAGCTGCTGCTGCGATTGAAACATCAGAGTCCAGAGAGTTAATGAGCCATGACGAGGAAATGAGGAAGAGATAGGAAACCCAGATGCCAGCTGCGCGTGCACGCCATCGTGAACTCAAGCTGGTCGCCAGCCGAAAGCCAGTGTTTGCACTTCCAAAACCCGCTTACTAAATCTCTCGGCCAGACCAGCGCAAGCGCTGGTGCAGGCCGAGACCTAACAATGAAGACTAGGCAGCCTTGCTATTTAGCAATCCGGCATTGCTAACCTCTGCTTTTTTTTATGTACAAAATAGGAACTGGCATTGCACATTGCAACCCAAGTCATGCTCTTGAAACGAGATTTGTGGGGAGAAAATTAGGATTCAAATTAGGAGGTTAACAAAAAAGGGTGTCAAACGCCTGCAGAGAAGACCACAGTGTAAAAGCAAAGAAAAAGCAGTTAACTACCGGGAAAGAGGCAGACAAGCATGGTCTGGTCTTATATGCAGGGCCACTGGACTAATGCGGCAGGGGAGCACCAAATGATGTGGCAGGGTTGACTAAATTATACGGCATGAAAAGGCAAACTATGCGTAGGGCTCCTAGTTATCCATTTTTATTGATTTTTTACAGATAAATACAGGCAGAAAACAATGTGTTTCCTGTCTGAATTTATTTTTAAAAGTGGAAAAATACAGAAAATTGTGCTTCTTGTGAGTGACCTTTCGTGCTGCTCAACATTGATTCCAGGCCAACAGCTGGGCAGTTAGACAGCATGGGGAGTTAAAAACAGGATGGGATTTCCTTAAATACAGGTATATTTTAACATACATTTGTATATAATGCTAATATTTACCTGCTGGTGTATTGTTTTGCTATATTGGCTGCTTAATGTGCTAAAACGCAACATGCATCAAAGTATGTGTGCATGTTTATCAGTTAAATAAATGTGGAAATATACCATTTTACCTTACCACTCCATTTGTTCATAAAACACAAAATAAATATGGATAAAGACCAATAAGATGGGTAAAAAATAAATATGGATAAAAACAGACGGAAATGTTAAAAAAATAAATACCATAAAACCTGGTGCCCTAATTATGCAGCATAATGTAGAACATTTTTGTTTAGTATTACTTCAATTTTTTTTTCATTATTATACATGGTAATACTGTCTGGGCAAATATTTCGCTGCATTAGAACTAGTTTAACAACCAAATACAGAAATAAGTAACTGAAAGATGACCAGTTAACGTTTACGAAGGGCCCTGCACTGCGCGTGAACACGTCACCACTTTTTTAGCAACTTTTGATCCGTTTGAGCTAGAAACTTTTTTTTTTGTTCTAATCTGCAGATTACGCAGCAGAAGATGGATTATGTAGCAAATCTATAATTATGCAAAAAAGCTGCACCCGCAGAATCTCATTAGTCCAGTAGCCCTGCTTATATGCCATCACACTACTGTGCATATTTATCTGTGTCATTGTCTGCTTACAGAGAACCGATCTACAGAAGAGTTAACGGATTTGTGGATGGCGCCACCTACCGGATTTATGTGGAACTGTACCATGGGTATGATTAAAAGTAACTTCACCTACAGAAAAAATCCCAGGCCTTCATTTAGAGTAGGGTAATAATTCCGAATTTCGTCGAAATTAACATATAAAAATGACAACCACTGCCTAGCTGTATTGTCCCCATATGCAATGACACTTTATGTGCTAATACCCTATACGGTAAAGCCTAAACAGGTAACGCTGTTCAAGACTTGTGCGAACCTGTTTTACAGAGCTTGTATGTTTTCTTTACTTGCTCATGAATGCTTGCTAAACTGAGTTTAGCCAGAATCGCAAGCCAGAGCCCCGACAGGCAGCACCAGCACACTGTACACAATCCTGTTATTCCTAGCACACTGCCATTACTGACAAGCTGTCCTGCCAGTGCAGTGAGGCGTTCACTATGGGGTAGTGGTAGAATCAGGGTACGAAAGCATGCAGTGAACCCGCCAGAGCATGGTGTATGTTTTACCCTTTTAGCATTGCTCTTTTGTTCAGATTTAAATGCAAGGCCTACCTCCAAATGAGGTAATAATGCAACCGCGTCAGAGTCCAGTGTAAATGTCCAGTGATTTATATGCGTCAATCATAAAACACCTGTTATGGACGAACTAAGAGGCACAGGGTCATGTCAACAGGGACAGGCGGAAAGGGTACAACAAAAACTACTCTTCAGGAAACAGGAAGGATAAAATGCACAAAAATATTAAAAAAACAAATGCAACAATGGTGTGAAAGGACGCTTCTTCTTGTGGTTACGTACATGTTTCCATCTATGGATTGTGGTGTCGTGAGCCCTAGGTCCACATACTAAAGAAATGATGACACGGACAGACGCATGGATGTGGAGCGTGTGACTGATGCCGCCTGTGATGGATGGGTGTGGGGTGGGGTAGGTGTGGCACTGCCCCGAGAGAGGGGCTGTGTCTAGCAATACACTACAAGGATCACGCCCTGTACAACACAAGGGCCATCTTCTGTTTCCTGTATTAACGTCCTTGTACACACAAAAGCCATAAGAAACGTCTGCCTCTTGCCTTACATTGACAGACCCTGTATCCCTCGTTCACAGCTCTTTAGAAGCACACAAAGTCACACATGTTTAATTATTCACAGCCTGATACAGAGACAGTAAGGAAGGACTGCCCTTCCTTTTGGCAAGGCGGGCACTTTAGAAAGTGAGTGTGGAGAGGTGTGGTGCAGCGGCCAGGGCAGCTGACTTCGGAGCACAGGGTTCACGGTTCGATCCCCGGCTCCGGAGGCAGCTCAGCACCATGTGACTTTGGGCAATAGCTCACTTAATTTCCACTCCGACCCCCAGCGCCTTGAGACCCGTAAGGGTGAGTAGCTGCGCTATATAAAAACGGACTTAGTGAGTGTCAGGAACTACTGTGTAGAAGAAGCAGGCCTGTTTGAGCAGTCTAGTTGTTACCTTACTGGTTAAGAGGGAAACATGTCGTCATACTGCTCTCTGGTGGACAAGCATTTTTGAAAAGTCAGCTTTATATTTCAGGTTTAGGTGTTTTCACAATTGCGTTGAGGTGCTGCCCTCTTGTGGGCGAAGCAGGAATGTTTGTTTACGCAGTCTAGCACATACTGGTTAAACTCTTGGTCTAAAATGATGTAGGATTTTTCGGGTTTCAAAATGACTTTTTAGCATAATGATGTGGCGGAAAACACATAACACAGGCTTTCACCTAACCCGCTTTTCAAACAAGGCAGTCAACGACATACAAAAAAATGCTATATTAAAATAAGTATAACAATAACGTTGGAAAATCCAAACTTTATTTTCATTTATTTGTCATATTATATTTAATTAAAACGCTACAGTGCAGTGAGTCTCCCAGCGTCACTTCGAATGCCTTACTGAAGCGTGAAACAGCAGCCTGGCCATCCTCCCGTACAGTGGTTAATTTGTATAAAAAAATAATTTAAGTGCCAGGGCTCTCTTCCGGAGGCCACTGCAGCTTGCACCACACATTGCCCTGCTTTGCTGCCAATGATAGTAACAACACAACCACTAACAATCACACTCCTACAAGTGTGACAATTCGGACTATTCCAGACCCCCAAAGATATACGAATGGCTTGGGCGGCAGGTAATAATCATATTTAATCTATATTGAATTAATAATTGACTGCTGCTGTGCTCATCTCAAAATTAGCCAGGCAGCGCCACCTTGAGGCAGACTGTCACAAGCGCCGGTGTTGACAATTAAGCGCTGGTGGTGAGCACCGGAAACCATACTCTCAAATTAGGCACTGTTCCTGTCACCGAGGCACCCTACAGTCGTCATGCACTTTTTTATTTGCACTGCCAGCCTATGCGCGCAAAGACAACAGCAGCCTGGTGTGTGGTGATCCTGGTAATGCGACGACGACATGACCCTACAGGTATCCCATTGTCTTTTGAGGCAGCAGGCGGACAGCTGACTCACATCCGGTTGGTATAAATTCGATCTGTCCCTGTCAGCTACAGCCAGTACATGAGCCTCAGGCTGGCCCACCTGTTTGTTTTACTTAAGCTCAGAAGGACTCAGAGCACTGTGTGCACCGGCCGAAGACAATATATAAGGTCATAATCCTGGGACATAAAGTCACAGGAATGTGGGGCAGAATTAGTAGGAATCGCCTAAATGTGGCAGCCTCTCACCTGTAAGGTTGGAAAGTATGTAGGCGCTATGTTTCTAGCTGAGAGGGAAGTGTGTCTTCATAATGGGCGGGGCTGGTGGCCCCTAGTGGAAAAGCATGCGTGCACTTAGCTTTTTCTCTCTAGTTGCGAGTAAGGTTATCACTTTTCTCGGGGGAAAAAACGGAGTTAACCACTGTGTATACGAATGCGTATAAAATACTCAGCATTCTTTTTTAACATTACGTTTTTTTCCTCTTTTTTCTTTGATAGAAATTAAAAAATAATTTAGATAACCTAAAATACTTGCAAAGTGATTTCTCTAATTTCCATTTGTTAATATGGCCGGAACATGAAATTACTACCAAGATGGCAATCATACTTGAGTGATCTTCAAAGTGTTTGGGTCTGCTGCCCTCGTGTGGACAAGCACGGTGTCAGTGTTAGCTTTACCTTTCTGCTGGAGAAGTGCGCATGTTTGCCCAGTTTGCTGTTCAGAGCCTCCAGGAACATCCCGTCCGTGACCTTCCCGACGTTCATGCAGGCGTCGTCCAGAATGGCGATGATGCCCTTGTGCTGCTGCTCCACCAGGTCCACGATAATCTGATTGTTGAAGTAATCGATCTGGTAATAAAAGATATTTAAAAGGGATCGTGAGACAGCGAGCTGTACTGGGGAACATAGCATGCATGGCCCACGACTAAAGGTAGGCAACGTGTCAGGCATGCAGTGAGAACAGTGCTTTAAAGGGGCAGGTTCTATCAGGTACTCAGTACCCGCACTTCTTTACTTTGGAAGGGAGAGTACAGGCACTTCTCAGAAGCAAACAGGTACTCTGGGACAAGGAGTAACTACCTGCCCTTCTATTTTAAGCCCTGAGTGATGCACAAAAAGTGAAAAGTTCCCTTGAAAACATGAGATCTCCCATCACCAACTCTCCAAAATTATAACAACCACTATCGAAATAAAAGAGACTGTCTAACCTACACATATAGCACAAGTGAATCTTAAATCTAGACCAATGGCTCTTAACCTTTTGACTTCTGTGCCCCCCCCCCCCTCTTAATCATTACTGGAATCCGGGGACCCCCACTGAATCATTATTGGAATCCAGGGACCACCACTGAGTCATTATTGGAATCTGGGGAACCCGATCTAATCAATTTCGAACATTTGAACCATAAAACGATACACAAAAATATAGAGAAGCCTTCATCAAACAAATACACCAATGATTAAATATTTTATTTAATTAAAAAACAAACATAAATAAACAACATTTTATTTTAATGGGAAGGTTGACATTTTTCTAAATTCAATTAAGACCACCCATTGCCCTTATTATATACCGTTCAATGCACTTGCACTGTTTCCCTAAATCAATCTGCGGATACCAACTTAATTTTTCGCATCCAATTTCAAATTCCTTTATATCTACAGAACATTTGAATGTTTTCAATTTAAAATGCTAATTTTGGTTCTTTATTTATATATACTTTATTAATCTGTTAATATTATTTAATTCTTCAACAGTCACGCCCCCGAGAAGGCTTTATCTGCACATCGGGAGGATAACTACTTCAGAGACAAACATACACAATCCTGGTGGAAGGCTGCCTATCTATAAGGGCATCTGGGAAATACTACTATATAGAGATCATAATTTCAGCCTCCAAGTCTGAAGTCATTGCGTACAAAGATTTGATGGTGTCATCTGGCACCCCTGCCAGACAGAAGATCGTCTCCGACGGAAATTTAATTGAAATGTAAACCGTGTCAGAAATCAGTGTACCACGTACCTCTGTTGCAGTCCCGAATTATGAGAATCAGACATAGTTTGAGTGATTTCACTTTCTTCAGAATTCTGAGCACAGTGGGGTGGATAGAAAAAAAGAGTTCAACCCACCCAAATAGAGTTCAAGCACCACCCAGAAACCTCTAAAGCAGAACACCCTGGAACACAGCATCCTAGATTTGTAAATTGCTCGAGAGACAAAAAAAGCTATCTCTGAAATCTGCCACTTACCACAGATTTCCTTGAGTATCTCTTTATCAATGTCCCAGTGGTGAATGGCTATGGTCAGTATACTCAAGTAAGCCACATACAGACTGTACCATCATACCAGATGAGCTCCTAAGAGAAAAGGGTAATGGTCCTGCCTGCGGATCCAGATCTTCATGTCTCCATATCACCACCATGTCTAAGGCTGGCAGAGTCATAGCTAGATTCACCAATGCAACAGGCATGAATGAGGTGTGAACTTGCTCCCAGAAGCAAACAATAGGCTGCCCAGAATGGGCAGAGATTACAAGTCTGAACGTGCAAGAATATGCAGGATGGGGCTTTGAAGATCCTTTTTTGACGCTAAAGTGTCAAGACCTGCTTTGTCCCATCTCGCTTGGCAGGTCTGCTGGGGTTTTTATGACACTTTGGGCACACTTCAAAGAGGCTTCCCCTATCACAGGTAAAATGTTAGCTAACATTTGGAAAGGGACATTCTTTTACCCCTCTAGCCAGACAGGACCCAATCGGAGCGGGCCTCTTTTTGATATTACAGGGTCAAAGCCTGTTTGACAGGCCTGCTGGGTTTACATATGACATTTGGGGCACACTTCAAAAGAGGGATACACGATACCAAAACAATTCGTATATGTCCCCTGTCTGGTTGCTGAAAACTCAGCTTTATTCTATCAGACTTCTATCTCTGAGGTTGTTGTGGGTACAGGACCTGCTTGACACTGGATTTTAGTGTTAGATGTGGGAAGTTTAGTGTGGCCAAAGACTTCAGCCATCTTGAAAATGTCTAAAGTGGGTAGGTTATCCCTGGGAGCCTTTACTCCATTGGTTAGGGCGTCCTTACCGGTCATTCCCACCCACTAGCCCATGCCATGCATAAATGTGGCACCTTCAGGTACCCACTTCAGATCACTGCTAGACCTGACAAAGGTCAGCAGATGACTGGAACTGCTCTCTCTTGTACCCAGGACAAAGAAGTGGACTCCAGTGGTCATAAGGCTGACCTCTTGTTCAAGCAACAGGGATACAACAAGCTCCAAGAGAACTTTCCTGCATCTGCCCAGCTGATCAGTGGCAACTTGACCTGGACTGGACTCTACCCAATGCCCTGGGAGTCTCTAAGTGTCTCCCCTGAGGTCCTTGGGGGCTTTAGAAGTGTACTCTTGTGGTGAAGCGGGACTTGGAGGACTAAATTCAAAAGGTAAAATCTTTTGCCCAGGACATACCTGGCAGGTGTGCCTGGCTCCGGCTCCATCGCATTCAGTGTCAACTGTGCTTAGATCCTGTCCTATCGCGACTACTGAATAGCATTGGTACTTTTTGCTTCTTGGCACTATTCTCACCTAAAACTCTAAAAATTCATATATTCAGTTCCCCATATTGGATTTTTATCATCTTGGTGTGATTTTGTTTATTACATTGTACTCTTCTTTTTAATCCATTTTGGAATTTTGATTGCATTGCATTTCAACTTTATTATTGCTTTAGTACTGCATAAATACTTAAACATTGCTAGTAAGTTCATCCTGTTTGCTCTGTGCCACAGCTACCAGGGGATTGAGCCGAGGTTAATTTAGTGCCTTTAGTGATTCACCATAACAAGGACTGTGGTTATTACCCGAGGCGGGTACCTACCTGCCTCAGCTACTATCCCAATTTCTTACACATCCATAGCAGGGAGTGTATTCTCGTCGCCACAAGTAGTCCTGACCTGCCCTGCCCTGCGATGTCTGAGATCTCCAAGCTTTGCTTAAAAATTGTTTTGACGGTTCAAGCCACGCAGAATAATCTCCCTGCATGCCCATGAGTCAGGAGATGTGTTGTAAGAGTGCAGGCAGAGAAGACCACATAATGGTCAGAATGAGCCTGACCAGGCACGGCATTATCCATGATGAATTCATAGATCCTCCGATGCAAAGCCAGATCACACTACATGTCTAGAATAAGAAATATTTAATAGGAGAGCAGCACACACACAAAAAAAGATATATATACCCTTTCACATACATTTTCTTATTAATGCAATAGCGCAATAACACTTCATTGCCATATCTTGCATAGGTGTGCTTGGCAGTAAGGGCGCATCAGTAATGCTGCAACCAAAATTATTCATACCGAGAGGCATGGTAATCCCGATTCGACCGGTAATCTCTTTTATTAACCCCAGCGGAATTCAGCAGATACTTGTAATGAGGACCTTAGAAGGATGGATGCTTCCATTAGATGTATTATCTTTCCCTGCCTGGAGCAAATAAAGGAGAGTATGTAAGTTCCCTTAATGCAGTGCAACCAACTTCTCCTGTACACAAGTAATGTGGACCTAGGGTGACCAATCGTCCGTAAATTTCACGGGCCGTCCGTAATTTGGACCTCACGTCCGTTGTCGTTGAGGATCCCTTTTACGGACGCCTTTTGTCCGTAATTTTGGGCCTTGCAGGGAGCAGAGCCGTTTCCCTGCGAGAGGCCTCAGTTCGCTGATGGGGCTGCCTCTCACTAATCCTCAGAGCACAAGAGCAGCCCCGCACCGTTCATTGTCATTCTGTATGACGGCTGATTGTCACATATAGAATGACAATGGGCCAGTTTGAGCTGTTACAGCATGTGGTGGCCTCCTCCTGCCACGGTCTAGGGCAGGGCATTCAGTTCGGGTTAGATGGAAGAAATGTACAAAACAAATGTACAAAAACGCCAACGCTGCTGTGTGTCAGTTCATGAAAAGAAGCAGCGAAAGAAGTTAAAAAGAAAAGGTTATAGTTCTTACACAGTCTCATCATTTCAGAGCTGAAGCATTTTTAATATTATATACAATGAAGCCATAGTTGCTGCTTTTTAATTTATTTTATGCAACTAACATCCATTGACAAAGCCAATAGTCATGGCTTGTTGTAGGTCTATTGTTACTGGATGCAATGAAAGAAACAGCAAAATACCAGTTGGGCGGCACATTATGCTCAGCACATATTTTTAGCTTAGGTGTTTTAAGCCACGCCCTTAATTACATCAGACATGCCCCTTGGAGAGACCCCCAGTTTTTTCATCCCACTTAAAGCCCTGGAAACAACACCATGTCACAGTCACCTCACGTCCTGGACTGTGCATCATGCATGACTCATGACTTCCAAGTTCTCAGATTGCCTATGTGCAGGGGCATAGTGAACCCTCCCCCACCCCATTCCACCCCACCTCTTGCTGTAGGAACTACAGCTGTTAAAAGCAAAACAATAATCATGAACATTACCTGCGCCATCTTGTCTGGTGGAACTCTATGTGCACATAAGTTGCAGTCATTTTAATCTATCACAGCCATTTTGTACTCTGTTGGTCACCTTTGTTTCACCCTGCCCTTACTAGCATCCCTCTGACCCTCTGACCGACCTGGTATGTGTGCTGGGGGCTATAAACTCTATTGCCACAACAAACCTCAGCGCCACTTGCTGCCACAAACTCGTTTTCCTCTCATCCCTGTTTTCAGACAAGCTTTTGGACGCTCTACCCTTCACTACACCTAGTTACACAAACAGGTTCCAAACACCAAAAAGACTCTTGCAAAATGATTTATTGCACTGCAAACAGCAAGACTTGTTGTTACCAACAATGGGACCTGTTTTTATCAACAGAACGGACTCTTAGATCTGACCGGTCTCACATGTTTTAGACCCTGAAGCAAGGTCCAGCTGCAAGATAAGATTGTCTGTTTGACCTGGGTGGGAAGAGAATTACTGTTGGGCTTGTGTGACAACCTGCCCGGGCGGGGACCCCAAGCTTTTGTAACCATGTTGATCAAACAAATGCATTGTGTCAAACCTGTATAAAAGGAAGAGCCAATGGAGTTGTCAGCAGAACCTCCATCAGACATCCCGGTGTCTCAGTTGACGTGATCTCCTCATGAGAAATAAAAACCTTTTTCTTATCTTCCAGTTTCCAGCGCTTGCCTCATTATTTTGATAGCGAACCCAAAGTGAATTAGAGGTGGAACCCTGCACCGGGCAGCATTGAGGGTCTTAGAAGACTCGCTTCCTTTCACAAATAGGCGCCCAACCGTAGGGGCCCATCAGCGACGCGTGGGTCCGGTAGAGAGGTCCTAACGACGGAGTGAACAACTAAACGATTGGGGTATACCTGCCTGAGAAGACCCTTGTCCGGCTGCCGATCGACTGAACTTCACCTGTTCCGAACGGACCTCTCTCGAGTGACCTGCGGTCCTGACTGGGACCTTAGAGGAACGCCGCATTGATTGTTGGAGTGAGAGGACAACCAGGCGCTGGAAGGGGAAGACTAAGAACTGTCCATACGGTCCGGGTAAGGTCGTGAAAAAACGACTTACATTGATTGATTGATTGATTGAATAGTTTGATTGAAATACTAGTATTCCTTTTTGATAGAGTTATTTACGACATTTCCCTGCTTGCAAACGACAAAGAATAGGAATATTCTCTCTCTTGCAGGCAGCGAAGGACAGGTAGTGCAGACTTTTTGTCTAAATTGATTGATTGAGATATTCATTTTGACCGATAAATACGTCATGCCTGTTTTCTCTAGATTGTTTGATTGTAATTGTTTTGGACCAGACCGTTTGTTAGAGGTCAGTCAGCCGACACCGCCGGAAGGCACCCCTAACAAGGACATGTACGTAAAGTATGGATTAGCCACCGTAGCTTATAGCAAACTATGGCATAAATACACTAGGAAGGACCGGGTAAATCAGTGGCCACTGACGGGATCTTTCGATCCCGCTAAAATAGAAACATTAGAATTAGCTCTCCACAAAAAGAAAACTAGACCAGCCATGTTTGACAGTTTTGGCTTATGGCGAAAAGAGGCAGCTCAAAGAAAGAAAAGGGACGAAGCTAGACAAGATAAAGAAACGCGAAAATCAGCTTACCAAGCCTGTAAAAGATTAGAAGAAAAACTAAAAGAAAAGGAAATTGATAAAAAGGAACAGGAATCAAAAATATCAGATCAATGCCCTGTTAGAACGCCCTCAACTCTTTACCCCAAGTTACCAGCAAAACAAAGGGTAGATGATGATTTATTGTTAGGTCCCCCAATCATATACATGCCACCCCCTTACGCCCCTACTCATCCCGTAGTACAACGACAGGACCACCAAAGTATAGCCGGAGATGGCACGATCGCCTCAGTCTCCACCGCCTCTGCTCCCACCGAGTCACCCACACCAAATGCCTCATCAAAGGATACAGTAGTAGAGGTAGGATCAAAAGAAACAGGAGCGCCCAGGGTCCCGCGATTAAGTAAAAATGAGCGAGCAGGCATTGATAAAGTAGTTAAATCCCTCATAGATAGGAAGGAGACAGAAGAGCATGTAACTGACATATGCAACTCCTATGTTGAAAACCGCAAACGATACTTTATTGTACGTCTCTGTTACCACACTCTTACTGCATATGAAGAGAAGTACCAAGATGTAGGGCCCGAGCGACTAGTGGCTCTCTATAGGAAGGTAGACACCGGAGATGAAGGCGACAACGATGTTACAGAACTCTTTTCATCCACACTGGAGGTATTCCGTCACCTCGTGGAACAAGGACGGATAGATAAGGACAGGATATCTAAGATAGCAGGACCCCTGGTGGAAAAACCAGATAGCATGATGCCGATAAAAGAAGCTGCCCCTTATTGGGTACCTCCTAGAGGACAAGGGACTCATGACGATATGAACCATCAAGATGCTAGAGGAAGGGTGGTCTACAATTGGGTGTATCAACCATGGGACAGACAGGACATTTTGACGTTCTGTAAATCTTTACCGGATTTGCGAAAGAACCCCACCGCCTTTTACACCGAGCTAGGTACCGCTCTGGGATCAACAATAATGACACTTGCCGACATAGACTTGTTCTTCGGGTTATGTTTGCCAGCAGTTGTGTGGAAACAGATTAGGAAAATAGACCATACCGAACTGCTTGGTCATACCTGGGAACAACTCAACACATTAGATAAACAGCGGAACCCTGGTCAAAAACCGGTTAAAGCAATATTGGACCTCCCTGACATAATAGTGCAGAAAGTGAAAACGCTGATCCCAGAGAAAAAGATAGACTGGTCCATAGTAACCGCGTGCCGCCAGAAACCACAAGAGGATGTCTCAGAGTATTTCTCCAGATTTGAAACGGTGTTCTCCGATTACAGTGGACAAGACATGTCCACCGCAACCGGACACCACTTATTTGTGCAGAACTATGTAAAAGGACTACTGCCAGATGTATCCCAGAAATTACAAGCCAGCGACAGTAGTTGGGCAGCATCTAAACTGGCGGCCATTCTCCAAATGGCCCAGTACTATGAGCATCAGAAAAACGAAAATGACAGGGCTACAGAAAGGAAAAAGAAGGACTTGAAGGAAAGGGTAATGGTAGCACAACTCCAGGGGGCGAATACAGGAAGGGAGCAATATAGGGGAGGATACCAGCAGAATACCCCTAGAGTACAGCCACCTAGTAACAATTCATCGACATCATATGTAGGACGCCAAGACCTAGGACAGGATCAATGTGCATTTTGCAAAGAATATGGACACTGGAAAACCCAATGCCCGGCTTTGTTAGGAGCTGGTAGGGGCAGAGGGGCGAGGGAAATAGCAAGTGGACAGAGAGGAAGAGGACGTGGGAAAGGGTACACGAGTGAAGCAAGCGAGGAAAGGTCAGGAAGAGTGAACACATTTGACCATCCCAAACAGAATCAGTACCAACAGACAGATTATGACAATGCGTACGACTTTGCATAGGACAGCCAGAGGCAAGGGAGGGATCCAGTCGAGCTCTATGTTGATCAGCAAGGCCCTTATGTTACCACTGAGGTCCTGGGCACAAAGTCGCCATTTCTGGTAGACACAGGAGCAACACGTAGTGCACTATCCAAACGACTGATTCCAAGGGCACCCTTGTCAGGCTCACATGTGACCTCAATAGGATTTGATGGTACGCCCTCCACCAACCCTTTGTCCCGACCGATCTTAGCGACTGACACGACAGTTAACATATACACCGACAGCCAATATGCCTTCGGGTGGTTCACCATTTTGGGATCTTATGGAAAGAAAGAGGGTTCCTGACTTCACACGGTACACCCATCCTGCATGGAGATTTAGTCTCCGCCTTGACGCAAGCAGTCCTCCTCCCCAAGAAGTTAGCAGTGATAAAATGCCAAGCACATAGGAAAGTGACTGATCTCATTGGACAGGGAAATGCACTAGCAGACGTTACTGCCCGAGCCACGGCAGGAGACAGAACTACGCGGATTACTTGCATAAATTGACAAACGAGCTAACAATTATCCACCAACAGGTGCAGCAAGCTTTGCCTGACGTATCCAGGGGCCCGGGACATGAAATAAAGCCAGGCGACCATGTTTGATCTGCAACTTCCAAAGAACGAAGAATCTGGAGCCTAGGTGGACGGGCCCCTGGCAAGTCCTGATCACCACCCGAACTGCCCTCCGAGTGAAAGGAAAACGGAACTGGCTGCATGCCCATCGCTGCAAACGAGTCCCTCCAACCCTGGCAACCTGTGAAGGGGTGGAGGTGCAAGAGGAAGCACTCGCGAGAGACCGACCAGCTCTGAGTTGCTACCCACAAGAAGACACCCTTGAACTATCAGAATTTCCCGACCCCACGGTACCATCCAGGAAAGGGTACAACCTAAGATCGACGAAAGGAGGGAGCTCCAACGACCAGGCCACTAACTGAGTCAAGGTCTCAGATCGGTAGCACAGTCAAACAACGCTACCAGGAAAGCGCCAGACAAAAGTCTGTGGTCCTAACAGTTGTTGAGCTCCTCGAAGATGATGGAAGAAACTGAACACCTGCAAAACCACCGCAAAGACACCAAGACTGCTAACCTGCACAGCACAAAGACAATTGCACTTGTAGCTGCATTTCTCACCTGTCTCCTGCTAATGGTCGCACTCTGGATCATTGAAGAGAATGCACCTGCATACAGAACATTGTCACCCACCATGCAACCAACCACCAAGAAAGAACACTACCTGGTATCACTACCGCCACATCTCCAAGAACGACGCAAAGAATTCTGGAATAATTGTTTCGTGCAGATGTTGCACCAGCACAATCTTGCCACCAATGCTACCAACTGTTGGGTCTGTGGGCTGTTACCACATGCCACTGAACATTCCATCCCTTTCATCCCTTCGCCCTTTTCTATTCACGGATCTTGCCTTGCCTGGATGATGCTCCTACAAGAAAGTTACAAAGACAATGCCACTTCCGACGGAACAATCGCCCAGTTCTACAACGAGTTCTGGCGAAACAAAACAGGAAGGACAGCCGCCCCCTTCTACCCTCACACCTTCAATGCGACATTCCAGATTAATGTCCCCTCCAAAGAACGAGTGGAAATGCAAGTGTTCAATAATCATAACAGAGCCACATTTTCCTACCTGAAGAAAAGAACTGCGGCAACACTGACTATGGCCCTATCTGTGGTGAACGTCTCTGGCCTTGTATGCATTGAAGGCCGTGGGACTGAGAATGTGGGTCACAGCACCTGTAGCATTGTGGGGACTTTGAACACTGCCAACCCTCCAGCGCTTGTTGCATCACCCAATATGTACTTTGTTTGTGGAACCAAAGCCTACACCTGGCTCCCAAGAAACTGGGGGGCACATGCTACATCGCCTTTGTTTTGCCACCAACCTACACAGCCCCTGCAGAGCATCATCGAGAAAAGCGTTCTAAAGACATTGATCAAACAGACTCTGCCTCATCACAGTTCCTCGACGCAGCCTGATAATTCACCTTCTGTCTGTGAAGCAATCGAACATCTCCATAGACTATCTTCAGAAATTCATCAAGGATCAGAGACTTGTACAATTGGAAGTTGGCTTTGGGGCATCTTGAAGGAGTGGGGTTGGAAAATATCAATGATTCTCTTGGTCCCAGTATTGACAATATGTGGTTGTTGTTTGGGTATACACTGTATACCACCTCTGTGTTATGTTTGCATAACTACCTTGCACCCTAAGACTATGGACACTCAGCTAACAAAAATGAGAGTAATGTATGATCAAGAGATACAGGACATTATGGAGATCGAAATAGACTGACAAGCTGGCTAGTTATGTTCAAAGGGGCCACTGTTAAAAGCAAAACAATAATCATGAACATTACCTGCGCCATCTTGTCTGGTGGAACTCTATGTGCACATAAGTTGCAGTCATTTTAATCTATCACAGCCATTTTGTACTCTGTTGGTCACCTTTGTTTCACCCTGCCCTTACTAGCATCCCTCTGACCCTCTGACCGACCTGGTATGTGTGCTGGGGGCTATAAACTCTATTGCCACAACAAACCTCAGCGCCACTTGCTGCCACAAACTCGTTTTTCCTCTCATCCCTGTTTTCAGACAAGCTTTTGGACGCTCTACCCTTCACTACACCTAGTTACACAAACAGGTTCCAAACACCAAAAAGACTCTTGCAAAATGATTTATTGCACTGCAAACAGCAAGACTTGTTGTTACCAACAATGGGACCTGTTTTTATCAACAGAACGGACTCTTAGATCTGACCGGTCTCACATGTTTTAGACCCTGAAGCAAGGTCCAGCTGCAAGATAAGATTGTCTGTTTGACCTGGGTGGGAAGAGAATTACTGTTGGGCTTGTGTGACAACCTGCCCGGGGCGGGGACCCCAAGCTTTTGTAACCATGTTGATCAAACAAATGCATTGTGTCAAACCTGTATAAAAGGAAGAGCCAAGGGAGTTGTCAGCAGAACACCTCCCTCAGACATCCCGGTGTCTCAGTTGACGTGATCTCCTCATGAGAAATAAAAACCTTTTTCTTATCTTCCAGTTTCCAGCGCTTGCCTCATTATTTTGATAGCGAACCCAAAGTGAATTAGAGGTGGAACCCTGCACCGGGCAGCATTGAGGGTCTTAGAAGACTCGCTGCCTTTCACACAGCGAGGGTGAAGTTCTTTATGGGCCTCTTCTGTCTGCAACTCTGTAGACAAAGACTCAGCTCATAATTATTGTGAAAAGGTGGGTTAGTGAATAAGTGAAGGAATGGGTAAATGGCTGGATGGATTAGTGAAAGAAGGAATGGATGAGTGAAAGGGTGAATTGATGGATAATGAGAGAAAGGATGCATGAGTGGAAGGATGGATGAGGGTAAATAGATGGATGTATGGGTGAAAGGGTGGATGTATGGGTGAAAGGGTAGATGGATGGGTGAAAGGGCAGATGGATGGGTAAATGGGTGGATGGATCAGTAAAAGGATGGATGGAAGAGTGAAAGGGTGGATGATGGGCGAGTGAATGGGAGGATGGATGAGAGAAATGATGGATGAATTGATGAATTGATAAGTGAAAGGGTGGATGGATGATTGAAAGTGTGGATGTAAGATAGACGAGTGAGTGAAAGGGAGGGTAGATGTACAAAAGGATGGATAGATGAGTGAAAGGGTGGATGGATGAGTGAAAGGATGGATGAGTGATATGGTCAATGGAAGGATTCATGAGTGGATGAGTAAATGGATGAGTGGGTGGATGGATGAGTGGGTGGATGGATGAGTGGGTGGATAAAAGGATGGGTGGCTAAGTGAAAGAGGAATGGAGAGAGAAAAGATGGATGGATGGATGGATGAGAAAGCATGGATGAATTATTGGCAGAATGGATGGCGAATGGGTGCATGGATGAGTGAAAAGAAAGATGGATGAGTGAAAGAATGCATACATGAGTGAAAGGGAGGGTGGAGAGCTGGAAGAAAGGATGGATGAGTGAAAAGTTGAATGGGTGGACGGATGAGTTATTGGGTGGATGGATGAGTAAGAGAAAGGATTACTGGATGGGTGAAAGGGTAAATGGTTGGATGGATGAGTGAATGGATGGGTGGGTGGGTGGAAGAGTGGATGGATGAGTGAAAGGATGGATTGGGTGAAAGGGTGGATGGATGATGGATGGATGAGTGAAAGGGTGGATGAAGGGATGGATGAGTGAAAGGGTGGATGGAAAGATAGATGATGGATAGGTTTGCAAATGGTTGAAAAGGTTTGGATATGGATGGGCACACAGATGGAAGGACAGAATGAATGGTGAAAGACTGAATGATGGATGAAAGAATTAATGGATGACAGAATGTAAATGTGAAATGGTGGATATCAGGGGTTTGGTGGAAGGATGAATGGATAGATCCTTGGACAAGAGCTCTTCTGGAGAGGGTTTGATGACTTACTTTGCTTTCTTGGTGCCAATAAGAGCTTTAGTTCAAAGTGGGAGGTATTTAAATTTTCTGGCTACTCCCTTGACTATGTGTGACTATTCTGTATTTGCTGTGTGCTTATGTGTGGGATCTATACATCATGCATATGACATTGTGAGTGACACCCAACTGCTACTTGAATGTTACACTAGTAATTGTAAATATTTGCATGTTTTGTTTTAGGTGTAAGCTTTTAGGGAGAGCCTCATAGTGCCATGAGCTGTGCTTGAGATGTATATTGTGTTTGTAGCAATAGGCAAGGCGTCAAAAATAAACTATGTATAGTGTATCGACAGTGCCTTCTTTAGGAAAGCAGCAAGGAAAAGCACCTTTGTGACTTCCGTCAACTAATGCAACTCTCTGCTAAGCCCCCATAAGGAATATCAGATTCCATATTTTAAGTTCCACTTGCTGAAACATCCATAATGCTTTCCCTATAGTGGGTTCGTCACTGCAATCCTCCCTTTAGTTCAACTATGCGTGCCGCTTTTTCTATACATCTCATAATGGCACATATTAGATGCTAGTAACAAACTCTATCCAAGCAGATCTTCCCGTCCACTTCTCTCACCAAACATGCCTGCTCAGGACCATGATTTGTAAACAAAATATCAGACTGGACAACCCAGTACAGTAACCATATACATAGATTATTATCATATGAAATACCACAAAAAGACCTGCACAGTTTCTCAAAGCTGCGCGCATCCTGAAAAAGTGAAGTGCACGATTGTCTCATCCTAATATAAACTTTTTTATGACTTGTACTTAAGTGGTTGTCTATTTACTTACTTTTATACTATAGCACAACTTCCTCTGATGTGTCTGTAAAACTTACCTTTTGTCCCGAATTTTGACCTTCTGTCCCGAAGTTTTGTCCTGAATTTTGTCCTTCTGTCCTGAATTTTTGTCCTAAATTTGGACCCTTTGTCCTGAATTTTTACACTTACCGTCCTGAATTTGCACCCAGGCCAGTTGGTCACCCTATGTGGACCCGGCCCAATCCTGGGCTCGTCTGTGTGCACCTCGGTCGTCTCAGTAGGATTGTCGGCTACAGCAGGAACATTCTCGGCTACAAGGCTGGTCTGCCTCGGCAGAGCCCCTTCCGTACACCCCGAGCCTGCTCTGACCGTGCCAGTGACCCCGTCCACCCGTGTTTGCAGTGAACAGATTGTGGTGTGGTGGTACTATCTGTCCTTATCAAGGACACCTTACGACTTGTACTTGGAACGTTTTGGGGAGGGAGAGCAGACTCATGGTTCCAATTTTCCGAACACCTTTCTGTTGCGGGGAATCATCCCCAAACAGGCCTGTCTGGATACTCACGTCTTGTACATCACTCCTACACCGAGGCCTGTCAGAAGCTTTTGCAGGGTCCCAGGTAACTTACAGGTATATGGCGCCACCAAGTGGCGACTGACGCTACTATCCGCTGATATGGCGGAAGAGCGAAAAGGAGTGTGCCAGACACCGGCTAACACAATACACCCATCTTAAAAAGGGTATCTCACCACTGACAGGCGGATATTTAAAGTTTGTCAACATGCACACTGTTCATGGCGGACATCTGAGAGAAACCGGAACAGGAAGCTGGGATGAGGATGGATGCTTGGAGGGGAGGGAGGAGCTTGGACAATGGGGGGAGCTGTGAGAGGCAGAGAAGGAACCCAAAGGGAGAGCAGAAATGATAACCATGACGTGTGTGCAGCAGACGCCCTGGTTTTTAGGGCATACAGATTCTATGACATAAACCCCTCACACACTCATAGAAAGTGCTTTTCTAACTGTTGGGTAGGACCTGCAGTGGGTAGGACAAACGAGGCATCGTTACACAGAAAGCCCCCTGGTTTACAGTGAGACGTAGACCCAGTATTGGGCAGCACTGAAGGACTAAAGCACAACTGTGGGGATTTGTGTTTGACCACGTGGTCACAGGCTCCAATCCCAACACGTCCACTCATGCTGTCATCTTTCAAAGGTCGATAAAATGGGTACCACCGAGCTGGGTAACAATAAACAACTATTAGCTATGAACAGCACCAAACAGCAGGGTTGGATTGGGATTAAACATCGGCCCGGGCACACTAAAAAAAAGTGGCCCACATTTACATATTTCCTTTCTTCAAAACATTGCTTCGGCAACATTTTATAAAAAAGGAGGGGGGGGGCAAGGGGGGTAAAAAAAATGCAGGGATTAGTTCACACTGGTGAACTACACCTGAAAACAAGTGAGGCCACTGCTGCTCAGGCCCCCTGCCCCCACTCAGTATGCACACATTAATGGGCCGTCCAGCGAGAGAAAGGGAGTGACACCTCTGCCTGTTGCTAAACGGGAGGTAATGAGTGCCCATCTGCCTCCAGGAAGGCCACTCAGACACCCACTGGGCCGCTGACTGTATCTGAACAACACAGACACCACCCAAATCGGCCCCCAGACTGCTCAAAAAAGCAGCCCACAGCTGGAACTCGGCCACCGGCCCCTCGGGCATCGCCCGAGTGCCCGCGTTACCAATCCGATGCTGCCAAACAGCCCCTTGGGTGAGCAAGTGCTCTACAAATACACCAATTAAGTTATGTCAAGCTACTAACAAGCTCACAAGGAACCCTCTCGCTAACGCATAGGAGCCACAGCGGATATGCTACGGAGTGGGCAGGCTATGGCGTGGACATGCTATGGAATGAACATGCTATGGAGTGGGCAGGCTATGGAGTGGGCAGGCTATGGAGTGCGCAGGCTATGGAGTGCGCAGGCTATGGCAGGGAACACTCCGCTGGCACTACGCAGCCCCTCACGAGTGTGCAAGACACAGCCTTTACCACGCAGGGGCGACAAGACACACTCAACTCACATGTTTCCAGGGAATGCCCTCGCGCTGGTACTCTTCCTGCTCCTGCTTCAGCACCAGCTGGATGAAGAGCTGCTGCAGCTTCTCGTTGCAGTAGTTAATGCAGAACTGCTCAAAGCTGGAGAGGGAGAGATAAAGAGAGAGCGAGAGAGAGAGAGAGAGAGAGGGAGGGAGGAGCACATTAGATCAGAACACATGGGCTCCACATTACAGCAGGAAGGCAGGCATCACCAACCCAGAGGGTTCAATGGACAACAGATGAGGTCATGTAGACATAACAAGAACTCCTGAATTAATATTGGACAAACCCAAGATGGATATTCCAAGCCAAGGTCTTGTCGTGACATAGAGGAAATATTATTGCAAAGCATAAAAAGAAGGCTTGCACTTTGGTATCTGGGAGTTGCCAGATCTGTAAGCACCAGCTATAATGTACTAATGATAAATGTATGTGCTTTTCATGACAATCTGGGTTGTCTAGGACTATGGATTATATTGCCAACAGTTATCACATAAGCCTACTAGTTTCTTCAGGTTCCATAGATCTGTTGTCTACACTCATGTTAGGATCAGTCCCTGCAGGAGTCCTGCTTACACCTCTGAACTCTGAGTTCTAAGTGGGTTTTCTCATCAGTATACCAAAACCTTCCAATTCATGCTTCTAAACATTTTAACATTTATTAGCATGTTTCTAGTGAAGAGATGTCTAGGGTCTTTGCAGACTTCAGCACTGGTTAATGTGGATATGAATTTCACATTCCCCGCTCCATGGGCCTGGCTTCAGATAAGGAAGGATCATCCAACAACATAACATGAAAGACAACATAAGCAATGAAGGCAGCTGGACAGCGGGTAGGAAGCTGTCCTGTCTCTGCAGGAGGCGCCTCACCTGTTGTTGTCGAAGATCTCAAAGCCATAGATGTCCAGCACTCCGATGACGGTGTTTTTCCCATGTACTGTGGTGTCGTAGTTCTTGACTTCGATCACGTTGTTGATTCGTGTCACAATCCAACAGAAGAGGCGCTCGTAGATGGCCTGCAGGGAACGAGTCAGTGGCATTAGGCTACTGGCTATGGGTACAAGTGGACTGGGGGTTGAGGGAAGTCAACTCACCCACTTTCAGTTTATTCAGGTCCACAAAAAAATGTTTGGATTCATTGTCACAATCTGACAGCTGGCATCCAAGTGGATCTGCTCGAAATCACTTTGATTGTCTGCGAGTCACTCCAGCTGGGATTCACCCGGAGTCGGCACGATGACTCTGTTTAGATGTACCTCGAGTGGACGGGATGGCACTACAGGATTTACTTACAAGTTTGCTTATTGGGTTGTTTTGGGCTTTATGTGAATGCTGCACACTGCATTCAAGCCAGTTCTGAGTGGAGGGGCAGGTACAAAACGGGCCAGACACACTGAGCACCAGGCAGGCCGGTGAGACAATATTTGAAGTTTGTAAAAACTGCATTGTAAACTTGATGTAGCATAGACTCTTCAGAGAGCTGAAAGTGGTCCCTGGTTTGTGACCATTCTCAAGAGGACGATGACTGTCAGGATGCTGGGCTGCGGGGAAGGGTTAGACCAAAGGGGTTGGAGCGTAAGAAGTGGGTCTTAAGTTCTCGCTCTAATTTTAGGAGGACTGCCTCTAGTCTGAGGCATATTGAGAGGATGTTTCACAGTGCTCAGCCTTGGGTATGAAGTTCTCCCATTGAATGTTTTGTTTCTGCTTGAGCAGATGACCAGTATGGGAGAGATGCTCGCCTGAAAATGCCGGAGTGGTTGATGGAGCTGGAAACCCTTGCTTTGGTGGATGGGTTTTTGTCATGTCTCAACTTGTGAGCTAGGAATAAGGTCTTGAAATGTGCTCTCGCTCTAGAAAGGAGTCAGTGTAAGGTCTTCAGAGCAGGTGTGATGTTGTTCTGCTGCCCAAGTAAGTAAGCAAAGATTCAATGTTCTCCTACGAGATTACCCGAGGGATGGAAATGGTTAAACAATGTTCCTTGAATTTAACTCTGAACGCTGCAAATGAGGACTGTGAGCAAGTGCATTGGAAACAGATCTGCCTGCAGACGAAAGACCCTAAAGATTCAATTTGTCTACCCTCCTCCACGGTCTAAGGATGATAACGGGGCAGTGACATGAAGGGACACATGAATCAACATATTTCTCTATAGACACAGAATGGGAAAAACCCTTTGATACATTAGGCCCCAAGTGTTTTCTTGTGAACAGAGTTCTTGTTGCTTGTGGGGAGTTAGCCTCCTCTGCAAACAGTGGGAACAGTCCTCCAATTACATTTAAAGAGTAGTTGCTTTTGTACTTCATTCAGGCCATTTCAACAGGGACCCAGCAAAGAGCTTATCTAGCCCCAGAGACCTGGAGTCTTATGTAACATTATGTTATGTTATTACAACTTATATAGCGCACTTATACCCATGGGTGTCTTGGCGCTTTCTGGTTCAACATACTATGCCAAGGAAGCTAGTATCTAAAAAGCCACGTCTTAAGTTGTTTTCTAAAATCAAGAAGGGTGGGAATCGTCCTGAGGTGTAATGAGAGGGAGTTCCACTGCTTGATGGTATTATAGCTAAAACTCCTGCCACCCCAGTTTGTCTTTTTGATTCTAGCAGTGGTCATCAGACTGGCATTAGCCGATCGCAGGGGTCTATTAGGAGAGTACCAGCTGAAGATCTTCCAGAGAAATTTCGGGCCTTCTCTATGCAGAGCCTTGTGGGCAATGCAGAGTGCCTTAAATTTAACACACTGGCCGACAGGAAGCCAGTGCAGGTCCTGGATACCTGTCCTAATAGACTGATATTTAGGAATGTCCCGGACTAATCTAGCGTATAAGACATATGTAATAAGACATAAGTCCCAAAAAATGGTTGCTAATTGACCACTTGACTTTTTGCGACAGGTCTCTGATTTAGTAATGCGGCCTAGGTACTAATAGCTCACATCGTAGACCGACCTGCCTAGTGAATATGAATTAGACAGGCCATTGTTGGCAGCCCCTGTGATTAGCTACAAATACAGAGATGGTGGTTTGCATTCTGATTGAGGAAACTTCTTTTTAAAGCAGCAGATGTTCCTTAAATGAACGTGGCAGTGTTAAAAAAACATATATAATCCGTTTCCTGTTTGGGAAAAACACTGGTGGTTGGAGAGCAGCAGCCAGCGGTCCTCTGTAACACTGCCTATTACCCCCAAATGTCACCCAGCACCATTCACAAAAGGCAGGGTTCCAATTTGCGAATCAGTTACCACCTCCCTTGAGGAGTACGTAACTGATCAATGGTTTTCCACTGCAACCATTGATATATACCATATTGAATCACAATTAGAAGGGGCTGCCCCATTCACGTACCTTCCCAATTACAATTTGATAAGGGTTACTCAACCCATTTTATGCGTACGAAAGGCTTTTATGATTAAAAAAAATGTGTTAAATACATACCTAAACACAATTTTGTGGTCACAAACCCTGTAATTTTGCGAATCACAGGGCATCAGATTGCAAAATGGCTTTATACACCTGGTACATGGTCTCCTCTCCTAAACTCAGTTGCTAAACGTGTCCGAGCATTATGTGAGAAAGTTCTGGAAATCCAGAGGAGGACGACACTGGCATATTCAAACTATCTCAATGTTAAGAGTAGACCTTAGATGAATTGGGCGGCATCCATGACCTTTCTGAGACATGCAAGGTGAAATATGGCTCGGGTCACCAAATCGGATTGGAAGTTGACAGGAAGAGTGTCAAGATAGTACCCCGTGTTTTATGTGTTTCTTGCTGTTACCAAATCTTCTGAGTAATGTTTTGCTGGTGGCTGAGTGTTTGGTATGCATGGCTCTTGTCCAGCCATTACAGTTTCTATTTTTATGTGGACAAGGTGTTAAGATCCATGTTTGGTTTCTTCAGGAGTGGTCTCACAATTGTGTGTTTGAGTCTGAGTGGTGATCGAGCCACTGTTGAGACTAGCAATAATGGAGGCTAGAATGGATATTCAATGGCTGGTGACCATTACGTTAGATATGCCAATAAAAATAGGACCATATCTTGATGTCGCTGCCTAATGGCTGGACGGGGGTCAGTCCTGCAGTAAAAGTTGTCAGATTACCTTCCTAGTTAGTGTTGCCAGTTAGCATGGTTGCTGTTGCAATATTTACTCTAATGGAGTAAATTTGTCTTGAAGCAACACTGCATGATCAATGTAAATGCCGGTGGGTGGGGAAGGAGTGTGCTGAAAAGGTTCAGAAGCCTCCAGTTCCTTAGATGCAGAAAGGACTGAAATAGAGTTCACTGTGACCCACATTGGCAATGGACTTTTTCTTGGAAGAGTACAAGTCAGTCGCCTTCTGAATCGTGGTGTCATACTGTATTGTCTATCCTTTATTGCAGTTCAGATAATTGGGTTATGAGGAGACTGGACACACATGGTTAGAGTGGCAGAGGCAGAAGCGGCGCCACACAGGCAGCAGCCAGCCCCCAAATTCACAGTTTGCCATCCAACTCACCTGAGCGCCAAAGGGGCTCCAGACTTCATGTCAGGAGCCACTCTGGGTTAAAAAACAAACACAGATCGCAGGTAACCCTGCCACGGCAGCACGGCAGATCTTTCAGCTCTTATGTCTATAATAATTTCTCCCCGCGCTGTGCTGGAAGTTGTCTCCAGTCTGAATGGACATTTCTGGACTATTTGTGTCCCAGGTAGGGAAACTTCCGGCTGACATGGGCCTGGAGGGGCAGTTATGCACAGATGTCGATTACATGCAATAGTTTTTGACACAGCAGCCTTGCCACCAGAAAAACGCATTCCCCAACTGCTAAGTGAGGTGGTGGACAGATGTCCCGTTACCGCTGACTTCTAAATGAGGCCCGCCGGCTTATGAGACATTGCCCCTTTTGTTTAATTTGTCTATGTTCACATGTGACCCACCTGTTGCCCTTCATGTTATATCATTTTTATGCTTGGTTGTGTAAGAAGAGTCAGATGGTCAGGGACTGCTGTGACCTTATTTTCTAGGTTAGCCAGGATTTCTGGGGGTGGTGGAGTAGTCCGTCTTCTACAGTTAGCAGAGTCTAGCCAAAGGAACCTAGGCCAATTTGTATCAGCGTCTTCTTGAGAGAGGGGACCGGCTTTGGATTTCAGTTCACTGTCATCTATGAAGCTCACCCAGGCATGAGTGATATGGAGATCAGGGAATCAGAATAGGCTGTGGTTGAGGCTGCTGCCCCAGAAGTGGATTGGTTGTTCAGTCAGATGGATGTAGTCTTGGATATCCACTCCCTTGAGCATAGGCATTGGCTGGGTCATTGGTCCAGATGTTAAGGTCACCTGAGTTGAAAGCCCTTCTTGAGAGAGTGAGGTGGTGTTGGACAAGGCGGACTTCTTTGGGGAGTGAAAATCGAAGGCAAATAATAAGGCTGTACTGCTGACTCTAATTAGTAAGAATCCAAACGTTTCAAAAGATTGACTTTTAATTTATTTGCACTAGATTGAATCATGGTGTATGTAGGCTACCTCTCAACACCTCCTTTTTTCTCGGTTTCCACTGAGTAAACAAACTGGGTGAGAGGACCCTTCCATGTAAAGTGTGGAAGATGCTGAGAACCAGGTCTCAGTGAGAGAGGATAAGTGCAGAGTAATGTAATCTAATGTAACTATGTTTTCAAAAGCTCTCTTACCTGGCACTGAGAGAACACCAGCAAAAGAAAGGAATGAGCGAGCCCTAGCCTACAGAGAATAGAGCCAGGTTTTCAAGCCTTTTCTGAAAGGCAAAAGCTGGCTGCACATGTGCATGTGGCTGGTTCCAAAGTGGTGCAGCCCTTACACAGAATGCATGGCCTCTGATTGTAGAGCAACTAAATTGTGGCACAGCCAGGAAGTTGGCAGAAGATAACCTAAGTCTCAAACAACAAGAGAGGTGTCCACCTTACACAAAGGGACAGGACGCCAAATTGACAAATAAAGAAGATAACCTAAGCCTAGGCTTGGGAACATATTTTGTGAATTTCTGCTGCAAGTACAAAGGCCTTGAGACCCTCACGGGTGAGTAGCGCGCTATATAAACCCCCTGATTGATTGATTGATATTGGTGGATGCCTCAAAACACGTAACAGAGTGATTTAAACGTGATAGGCTTAGACGCAGGCAGCCTGTGCAGAGTTTCCAGAGCTGGTGAACCTGAGGAGCTCTGTGGCATCTGAAGCGCAAGCTTTGTAGCCGTGTTCTGAATGTGCTGCAGTGGAGACAACTGGTTCATGCCTGTGCACAAAAAAAGAGAGTTTCTATAGTAAAGGATTAAAGCCTGTACAATCAAGGGACGAGTCTGGGCTGGCAGAGCTGGGGGAAATGTTTGTAGATCCGTCATTAGTGAAAGCACAATGCTGACAGGTGGTTTGCATGACTATTTACGGAAAGGTCTGCATCCGATTAAACCCCAAACTGCGACCCTTAGCTAGAGGGGCAGGAGAAGGGCCAAGCTGCAGTGGGGAAGTTGGTGAGGAGACTATTTAACCTGCCGGCCTGGCACACAGCACCGCGGTCTTGTCTGAGTGGAATTTCAAGAAGTTTAACTCAGGTACTCAAGCAGTGCCTGGATGTGTACGCCTTTTTTGATGGCGGATTGTGCATTTAAGAGTGAGACACTAAAGGAGTTTTTTGGCAAGAGGTATGCATGAATGAATGATGGAGAGTCCTGGAGAGAGACGTAGAGGCTGGAGAGCTACTGGAAGCAGTACTCAACGGATGAGATGAAGAGCGTGTTCTTTAGTTCTCTAATGGGACCACCTTTGTGGGTGTGGCTGTATCCAGAGTAGAATCAATGAAAACTGCAAGATGCTGGTGGGAATGTGCTGAGGCCTCAGAGGAGGCTCTTGGTCATTGGCTCAAGGTCCACTACTTCATTTGTGAGAGTGTTTGTGGATTCTTTCAGGTTATTATTATACGTGGGCATATAGTGATAGTGACAATTTTTCAAGAATGCACAGGATTGGACTGCTGTTTTTTATTGGACGAAAAGGCATTCTGTGGTTTATTGTCAGCATGATCGAACAGATTAAAGTCACTGCTGAAGGCAGCCTGGCACTGCTGTAACTGGGTGGGATGGCACGGCTATGCTTTGGCAGCACAGTGAGGCTAAGATTTCAAGTGAGCAGACAGGTGACACTATTTGGATTCACAAAGCAGGCAGCATGGCACTGTAGGGATTGAATAAATGGCACAACATGCAGGACAAAAACCATATCCATGAACCTAGCACCAGGGTACAATGCAGCACAAAAACAATGGTTCCATTGGTCGTACTTTAACATCAGTGCAGGGATAATCCAATAAATGAACACCCGTGATTAAAATTAACATATTGTCTTAATTTACCTCCCAGTAACCATTGTAATTTACAATGGCCCAGACTGAGAAGTGCTCGTAGGTGCGGTAGTGTAAATAATAAAATATGAAACACATATATACAACCACTAGAGATGTACCCTATTTTACAGGTATTTGCAGTCCAATGGAAATGTAGCTTCTTGTGTATAAGGTTCAATCAAAACATAGGACAGTTCCTGAAACTGTGTCTATGTTTCTACACACTAATTAAAATGGGTCTCCTCAGGATAATAAGTGCGGTCTGTCAAAACACCTTCATGCTGTAAAATCTGTTATGGCGGAGGAGGGTCGCCCCAGTGCCAGCAGATTCAAACATATGAAAAATATTATGATAATAAAACAATTTTATCATTTTATTTTTCATCTGGCCTGCAGGCTGCTAGCAGGCCGAGTCCTAGGGCAGTGCGGGGCCACCCTTTGACAGCTGCTGCAGCAGGAAGAAGGAGTGGTGGGCACTGCTAAGTGCGCATGTCGGTTTGGCCAGCCGTCTTGGGACAGACAAACCGACATGCACACTGAGCATTTCTCCAACCTGAGCTGTGTTGCACAGCCAGGTGGAGAACACACAGGCTTCCAGGCCCAGTCTGAGTGGCAAACCAGGCTGCTCAGACCAATCCCAGTGCTTCTCTCATGCTGGGTAATCGTGTTACCAGCATGACAGAGTCGGGATTAGCATCTGGGAGCCTGAGCAATGTGCATCAGCACAGGTGAGCCAAGGATTCGGAGAGGAGCAAGGCAGCGGCCGCAGCAGCAGGTAAGTTGTATTTTATGTCTTTTAATTTTTTTTCGTCTGTTTTTTATTTTTGTATTCCCCCTGTGCTGCCCCACCACTTCATAGTCCGAGCAGCCGCCATTGCCATCAGCCCACCACTGGGACTCACTGATAGTGAGCACTGTGGCATTGCTAACACTCACTGTAAGTGGGCAAGGTGGTGCTGCTCCACTTGCACAAATAGCTGTGAGTGGGTAAGATGGCACTGCAATGATTCGCAATTTGAGGAGAGGTTATAGAATTGCCAGCATCCTTTTTGTGTGGGCACTATGGGGGTCACAGTGAATGGGTAAAACAGAGCAGCTGGGATTCCACTAACGGGCAGGATGATACTGATGGCATTCAATGTGAGTGGACAGTGCGACACTGCTTACATTTACTGAGTGAGCACAATGACGCTCCTTGGATACAGGGAGAGTGGAGAGAAGAGCACTGCAGGGATTCATGGTGCGCCACCAGAATGCACTTCAGGGATTCAATAAGCGAGCGAGATCGCCCTGCTTCTACTCACCTTGATTGGGCATGGCGGATCCTATTACTTCCCGATAACAATGACTAGGGTGAACGGGAGGGCACAGATTACATTCAGTGGGAGTGAACAGGATAGCAATGCACGGATGCACTGTGATAGAGTGGCAGTGCTGGACTCACTCTGGGTGGGCAGCATGGCACGGTGGATGGTATGAGAGTACTTAGATCCACCAAGTAGGTAGGGTGCCACTGATTACTTCCAATATGAACAGAAACAGGGCCGGACTGGGAACACAAACCAGCCCATGCAATTCTGCTGGACCGGCCCTGGAAAGGGGAGGTGGGGGGTGTGAAAAGCAACACTGCTGCCACTTTAGCACTGCTGCTGCTTTAGCACTGCTGTCGCTTTTGTTACAGGGGGTCGATATTGCAGCACTGCTGCAAAACCGGCCCAAGTAACAAAACCGGCCCCCACCCCTCCGGCCCACCGGGAAAACGCCCGGTGCCCGCTATGGTCAGTCCGGCCCTGAACAGGAACAGTGGCTTGCATTACATTCACTGCAGAGTGAGCAGGAAGGCACTGGTAAGAATCACTGTGGTGAGGCAGGATTGCACAGATGGGATTAAACATTTCACTATATAGGGTGGCGCTGCAAGAATCACCGGCTGGGCCCCGTCTGTTGGTATTAGGTGACACAGACACATATCATCGTCTTAAGCAAACTAAGATTGAGGAAGTTATGCCCTCGGGTCTACTTACCTTTGCAAATGCATCCCTTCCATAGGTGGCTTCCTTATCTGTGTGCTGCTTGTCAATGACATCCCGCCCAGTGGCCACTGTACGGAAGAGAAGTGCTTTTTCCACCATCTCTGACTTGGTAGAGAGCAGGTCCGCTATCACGGACACCACCTTCCCGTTCTCAATAACCGGGGGCCCGTCACCATCTACAACAAACTTCAGGTTCCCCTGCAGGAGAAAAAACATTTACCAGTTCAGCATTTTCCATCCCTGCAGTCCACACCACCAATATGCTTTAAAATGAGAGCACGGTACATCATCTAACTACGTCAATCTACTCTGTGCTTCAGACATTCTATGGTTCTGTACGTCCATTGGGTACTTCATCAAGTCCATGGGGAATTGAATACACCAACCTCTGCTTTCATTAAATGCTTTAGGTTCGAAATCTTCTACAAGGTCGAACATTTCACACTTGATGTCTTTAGTGTGGAGGCCCATATCAATGAGATTCACTTTACTGGCAAGGCACTTATGATAATTAATCAATTTCTAGAATTTGATAATAATCCAGTACTCAATAATGGAGGCAGATTCAGGAAGAAAAGCGGAGGAAGTAGCAACAGGGAAAGCTCTGCTTTAATGCAGAATACGAACAAAGCAAACACAAGGAGATGATGGACGGAGAGCGGAAACTTTTCAGACACTCACCCCCAGTCACAGATCTGGGTCGAATCCATCATCATTCTTTAGCTCACTTCGCCACCTCAGTTCAGACCCAGCTATATGCAAATCAGTCTTGACTCTGTGCCTCATGGGAACAGTCCAGCCCGAACTGCCAAGCCAGGACTTCCCTGGACCGAAAACAAGCATCCTGGGACCGGTTTAATGCTGAATACAGTATTCAGAGCAAACCAGAATTAAATCCATAACTAACACCTTTATCCACAGAAAAGATATTTCACGGAGCACAATCACTCGATAAAGGGATGATGCAGGTCATGTGACTTTTGAAAAGGGTAATGCCCAAAGGTATATTTTGATATGTTCGGCATTAAGCCAGTACTAGAGCGCAGTGTCCCCCCAAAAAAAATATCAAAATCGGGAGATAAAAAGGGAACCAGCCCTGATAATAGCAGTAACATGGACTTTTAATGCAACTTTATTAGAATTTGCTGGAGCTGAAGAACCTGGAAATCCTAGCAGCACTAGCAGTGTCATCATTAGAAACCAAATACTGGATATTAGTTTATAAATATGATATAAGAATATCAGTGTTGGATCATCTAGATTTCCTAAAAATGCTATTAGTGAGTTGCACCAAATATTGGGTACCCATTTACAGGAAATACACAGAAAAATTCCTGAGGTGAAATACCTGGTTTTCCCATCAACGACAATAGTGAGATCATGCATAACCAAATACTGGATATCAGAGCTTCTCCTGACTGCAGAGACAATGAGAAGGATTGCACATTTCGCAAACAATTAGTGGTTAAAAGTATAATACACAGAAGTGTTTAATACCAATGTTTAACAACTTTAAGTTGAATACAACACAGCCCAGTCATCCTTGAATCAATATCAATGGACTGAATTTGCAAGTACCATATATTTGGATTTTGGATATATTAGCTTCAATATTGTTGTTATGAATTGAAGTGTGCTTACAATGACTTTTTTAATGCTCCCCTCCTTGTTTTATTTATTTTGGAGGCACAAAATAAGCTACAAAGTGCTCCTGGTTCAGAGCATTCAATCTACCCTATGTGTGTTTATGTCTACCATTTTATTTGTTTAGAATTTGCTAAAACAATTAGTTAAATGTATATTTTCCAATAATGATATTACATGGTATGCCACACTATTATAGCTTCTATTTGTGTACTAGACACGATTTTATTGCATCCAAGTTGCCCAAAATACTACACAGTTCCCAACTCAATGTTTTAGTGACTGCATTGTTTTCTTCCAATAACACATTCTCGAGTGGCTCATATTGCCAGAGGGAATATGCAGTTTTATCTCAGTCCAGCCATTGTTAGGTATCATTTATCCACATTATTTTATACAATGAAGATATTTTCTGTATGTGTGTTTGTGAGTATGTCTACAGAATATGTCTAAGAGAAAATATTTTATTTTGGCTACAGGAAAGATGTAGATACAGATATTTAAAACAGTAAATTGGGTGAGTCTTTGGGTTTAATTAAGCAACTGAAAAACATTGTTTACACTAAAATGTCTCATCTCTAAGGCTCTACTGATTAGATAGTTATGATAAAAATGATTAGCTCAGAGAGGGCATACTGTAATTTTACTTTTTAGCTTGGTGGCTTAACTGCAGCGGTAATGCCCTTGGTTAAGAGGGTTTACACAATTTACTTTCATTATCAAATAAGTTTCATTTTCAAAAAAGTGCTGACAATTATAATGAATGCAAGTAAATGTACTGCCGTCTTTTAAAATTCATTAATAGTTTTGCATATAGCCTTCTCAAAGTTGAAGTCCATTTCTGATTTCCAATATGCTCTATTGTTATTCAAAAAATAAAATAAAAGCAACTTTTTCACTTATGGCCTTAAACAACAGATGCAATAATGTAATGCCCAGGAAGACACATTCTCACCCCTTCCAAGAATCTTTCAATTTCTGGAGTAGAGAATAAATTACTTTTGGAGGTTCCTCTCAAATGTGCAACTATAGCTGACCGGTGTTCCCGCATAAATGAGTAAGAGAGTTGTGAGTCCAGGAAGTGCATTAAATACTTGATACTTTTTTGTGTCATTTATAAAATGATCTAAAAGATTCACCTTTGTGCAGAATTGGACAAATATTGTCCACTTGGCTGGATAACACTTACATGTAGAGGGTCTCCTTGCCTCCCTGATTATGGTCATGTGTCTTTGTGGCAATTCTGGTTCCAGATGGTATACTTCTCCCCCTCCACCCCTTGCAGTGTAATCAGATTGGGGGATATGGGTATATTTATGAAATTGTTGTCTGCCATCACATTTAGGTGTGAACACTGTCTCTCTGAGGAGCTCGTAATATCAGTGTCATTTTTGCATATCTGCAATTGTTGATTACTCGTGGAATTTGGGATATTGTGGAAAGTGTACGCAAAGATCCTTAACCAATTCCTTAACAGTGCATTTCCCTACGATTGGTCATGTGGAAACCTGAATGTAAAAGTTTTGGCATTTAGTGTTTGTGCATGTGGCAGAAAGGTTATTGTCTCCAAGTCTAAAAAATCATGTTTACAGCACTTTTATCCCGTTCCCATTCTTTGTCTGCGGGGTCTGTCTGCTTCTACAATTTGTTCTCCTGGTAAATGTATTGGAAGTATCTGGATGTTCTGGAGTTTTCCTTGAATTGCCACATCCAGATATCTTGCTATAGCTTTGATAGTACATTTGAATTTGTGCCCCCTTGATTTTAGAGGTAGAACATGGTTGTTGTGTTTTCTGTTTGCATTTGCACTGTCTCTCCTGTGACTCGTGTGTGAAATATTTTAGTGCCAGAAACAGCCTTCAGTTCCAACACATGTATGATTTTGACTGCCTCCATCCTCTGATTATGAGATTTTCCTTCAATCTCCTTGTGACAACCACTAGATTATCACAGTCCACCTACACCTACGACCATTGATTTGACAGCCAATGATGTATCGGTCTCAGATGTAACCTGGCCACAAGAATGAGTGGAATGGAAGCCACCATTATCTCTAACATTTTCATCATAACTTTTACTGTCGGAGATTGTGACACCTGGCAAAGCCAGACTGGCTCCTTCAGGGCAGATATCCTCTTCTGCATTGGGAAGGCCTAAGGTTTTCAGCTAGACAGAACAAATTGCCGATTTAGCCCAGTGCTTGATAATCCCAGGGTGAACAGTGTACACCACATGATTTATGCTTTTTTGGGCACTGTATGAAACAAGTCGCCTTAAGAGCACTGCACTGCAAGGCATTTTGCAAACATTCTTGGCACCAATTTTATTCCAGTGATTACACCCATCACACATCTGAAGCATTTTTCTCTGACTACTGATAAAGGGACTATGTAAGTAGATGCCCTTTAAATTGATGGTCACCATGTAATCTCCCTCTATTATGTTTGAAATTATTTCTTCAAGTGTTGTCATCTCGAATTTGAGGTTTGATGAACTTGTTTAGAAATCTCAAAACCATGATTGGTTGTAAGATTAGGCCTTTTTGGTATTAAGAGGAACACTAAATAAGTCCCTTGGTTATACTCGTCTCAATGATACTTCTTGATGCTCCCTTTTTTAAAAAAAAAAGAGATCCTTGGCTTTTTGTTGGAGATGTTCGAAGTGTTCTTTTTCTTATTTCTACCTCTTTAATGGGATTTTGTGAAGTGTCTTTTATAATTCTATGAAATACCTGTATTGCATCTCTTTGTCAAAGGTTATGTTTTCCCACTTCCTTTGAAACCTTTCCCGTCTGCCTCCTAAAGGCGTTTGATGCTGTGTGTGCTTTACATGAAAGTTATTTGGTTGTTTGGCCTGATCCTCATGAACATTGGCCTCTTCATTTTGCCCTGGCTCAAAAGGAATGTGCCAGCTGTCTGGCTGGCTGCCACTGAGAAGTTGAGGCTTGTCAGCCTGATGGTTCACTACTTTGGAATTGCTGCTGTTGTTGGAAGTGTAGGTGTCCTGTCCCCATCAATTATTTGGTGTTGTTCGCTTATTTCTATTTTCCATTTGCTGCAGTGATTCATCTGCAGAACCCAATATGTAGACCCATGGGAATGAGAGTTTATAATCGTAGCCCTCCCTTCGGGTTTGAATCTAGAGATTCTAAGCCAAACGTGCCTTCTCAAGTTTGTGTCTGTACAATTGCCTGCTTACTGTGTTCTAGGGATGACTTTAGGCATGTGTTTGTATAAAAAACAGTGAAGGATTGAATGCTTGAATTAATCTCAGCCACCGGTAATCCCTCGGGCCACATCCCAATCCATCATTATTCTGCACGCCATGCCACCTCAGATTGGACCCAGCTATATGCAAATCAGTCTTGACCCTGCTCCAATCGGAACAGTTCCGCCCGAACTGCCAAGTCCTCCCTGAACTGGAACACAAAAAACCCAGGACTGGGTTCGCCCTAGTTATGGGCTCAACTGCCGGGTACATCGTGGTTCCAGTGACAATGTGCACGGGAGCCACTCCGGGAATACCCGTCCCAATTAGGGCGACAAAATTAATATACAAAACAGTGATGGATGGAATGCTTGAATTAATCTCAGCCACTGGTAATTACTCGGGCCATATCCCAATCCATCGTTATTCTGCACACCATGCCACCTCAGATTGGACCCAGCTATATGCAAATTAGTCTTGGCCCTGCTTCAGTCGGAACAGTTCAGCCCGAACTGCCAAGTCCTCCCTGAACTGGAGCACAAGCAACCCAGGACCGGTTGCGCCATAGTTATGGGCTCATCAGCAGTGTACAGCTTGGTTCCAGATACACAGTGTGCACGGGACCCATGTCTGGTCCAGGGAGGACCTGGCCTGGCAGTTCGGGCTACACTGTTTCCATGGGGAGCAGGGTCAAGACTAATTTGCCTATGGCTGGGTCCGAAATGATTAGGCGTGGTGAGAAAAAAAAAAGGATGGACTTAGGCCCAGATCTCTGACTAGGGGGTGAGTGTTTGACATTGTTCAGCATTACGTCCATCAATTGTTCTTTTTGCATTTGTCACCCCAAGTGGGACGAGAATGGCCAGACGTGGGTTCAGTGCTCGCCATGCCACTGGATTCAAGCTATCCTGGCTGATATGGGGTGATACCCCGAAACCAGTCCTAGGACGCTTGTTTCTGGTCCACGGCAGACCTGGCCTGGCAGTTCGGGTTGGACTGTTCCCATGGGGAGCAGGGTCAAGACTGATTTGCATCTGGCTGGGTCCAGACTGATTTGGCTCTGGCAACAAAAAAAAGATGATTCTAGGCCCAATCTCTGACTGGGGGTGAGTGTGTGATATTGTTCAGCATTCTGTCCATCAATTGTTCTTTTTGCTTTAGTCAAGTGTTAGCAACAGTTTTTCCCTCAAGGATTACTGACTTTGCTCTTTTCTTAAATCCCTCAGGAAAATCCTGGATGAGTTCTGTGATATTCTCCTACTGTTGGCGGCCACATCTGCTGAGCAGTGTGAAGGTTAGCTATACCCTACTGCACTGTGGCTGGTATTCCCATCTTACTTCCCACTGCCTCCAGCCTCTTGCTGTCTTTGTCTGGAGGAAAGCCAGTGGAAGATGCAGCATTAGCCATTTTGCAAGCACATGGTGACTACTGGGCCAATCATTCTCCTGGACGGCGAGTCATTTGGGGAGGCTCACCCCAAGAGTGACTGGCTCACTGAAGGCCTCCCTACATTGTTATATAATGCTTGGCAATACTGTTAGGAACTGCCTTTTTTCTGTTTTGGCAGAAAATCTTTTTTCAAGGAGGCAGAATTTTGTCTATTCCTCTAGTTGCATGTCACAGGTATCCGCTACAGATTTCACAAATGTATGGCACAGGGAGATATTATCCGGCATGGATGATCCAGATGGATAAGTGTCAACCTCCTCTTGAGGCGAGCATGCCCCCAGATCATGACAAATGTGTTTGACCTGGTTTTCTTCCTCTAGGGTTACCTCTAACTCATCCTTAAATATATCATCTTGAGGCTCATGCCTTGGTTCAGGTTACGGGGTAATCCTTTCTTCTGCTGTAGCCCTCTCTTTCTGGGTCTTGTATTGCCTGCTTTTCTGCGAACTTTGAGTGCCAGGAAGCTTCCTTCAAATTATTTTTTCTTTTGAAGCAAAGCAGCTGTTTGGCAATCTTGATATCAACCATTTTTTCTTTCAATCTTTATGTCAACAGTTTTTCTCTCTGCTCGATGTTGTGCATCAGAGTGGATTTTTTTCCTGGTGGGGGGTGGGGGGTGATTCTGTTTCCTTCGCTCTTTAGGCTTTTTACCTATACTCTACCTCCAATCTCAATTCCCCTTTGGAGCGAGTCTGATTGCATGAAAAACGAAAGACATCAAAGCAGACAAACCTTCACAGAGTGCTTTTTTAGGTCTCGCCTACGCAGCGCGCATGCGCTACATAGGAGACCTTTAGCCGTCGTTCAGCTCTTTTTCGAAGCACATACTCGTGCTTGTGGCGGCATACACCTTGCGGGAGCACGCAGGGGCGCGCCACAAGCACGAGTGTGTGCTTCGAAAAAGAGCAGACTGCTCTCCCAAGCTCGCGCGCCTCGTTGTCCATCATACAAGACAGCAGCTTTGTCGTTTTTATGTGTACAGATCGCTTTACTGCTCTCTGCACCGAATGACAAAGTTCCTGTTGATTTATTTGTAGCTTATCCACAACTACATATCAATATTCAACAAACCGCACTTTTTACTCGGAACGGTAGATTTTCAAACTTGCCCTACTGCCTTGCCGGTGTTTCTACTTTCACTTTCGACTGTCCAAGTTTGGGAATCGGCTTTTCTTTGTGCATGTAGTTACGTTTTTATAACTCTCCCCTTCACCCCACCTCCCTATTTTGCTTACTATAATTACAAGGTCTCTCATCTGATATTTCTTCAGCGTCAACAACTTGAAAAAAACTAGTTAAATATATCAAATTAATTTTGTATGCTACATTTTGTTACACATGCCCCGTCCCCTTATTAAAACACACACTTCCCGAACTGCAAGTTGTGCTTAGAATGGTATCTTTGAACATTTCTGGCAGCTGAAGTCACATCCGGGGATTCTAAACAAACCGGAAGTGACTTGGGATACAGGAAGGCGAGGGAAAGGGCATATCTCCGGCTTGACCTCATTCAGCAACGCGATATTGTCAACACAAAGTGTCCTCACGTTTCCATGGAAAGGAAGCGTTAAGCGAATCAAGCAATTCTATGTGTCAATCTTTCTTTGAATGTCGCCACATTAAAAACGCTACAAATACCTCAATTATAGCGATTACGTGTTTTTCGGGCCTGCCTCCCTTGTGTCGTGTTAAAATATGACTCACATCCTAACCCTTGACATTCCCAATATTCCCATTGATGTGATTTTGTGATTACTGTGCTCCCATGTTCTCTCAAAGCCTGCATGTATCCACGTTTTGTGTTACTTTCATGCACTTAAAAATGCTAATAAACATATTTAGAACTAAAAAAACAAGCATTGGCATAGCCAATAGGTCTCGTCTTTGGGACCTTATAAGTATTTAGTTATGCAGCACAATATCCTTACTGCAACAACATTAACTGTTGCATGGCTAAACACTTATAAGGTCCCAAAGGCGAGACCTATTGGCTATGCCAATGCTTGTTGCATTTTGCTGCCAAATCGATTGCCAAATGTTTTGACATCCGCAACTGTTTACCAGTCTAGGGGCCAGATGTACGACCATAGCATTTTGCGACTCACAAATTGCGACAAATTGCAACTCGCAATTTGCAAGTCGCAAAATGCTATGTACAACAGTGTCTGAGACACTGTTTGCGATTCCCAATGGGGTCGCAAATTGCATGCCTCATGAGAATTAATGAGGCAGTCGCAATTTGAGACCCCATTGGGAATGGCTGGCACTCCCAGTGATGGTGCCCTGCAGTGGTCAGCAGACCAGCATGTCTGGGACTGCTTTTAAATAAAGCAGTTTTTTTTTGTTTTGTTTTTTTAATGCAGCCCATTTTCCTTAAAGGAAAACGGGATGCATTTAAAAAATAAAAATGAAACTTTTCAGTTTCATTTTTTAAGGGCAGGCAGTGGTCCCTGGGACCAATGCCTGCCCTTAAAAAATAATTGCGCATGCATTCCCAAAAGGGGAAGAGGTCCCCTGGGGACCTCTTCCCGTTTGCGAGTGCCTTACCACCCTTCTGAGAAGGGTGGTAAACTGCGAGTGTTTTGCGACCGCAATTGCGGTCGCAAAACATTCATACATAGGTTTGGGAGTCGCTATTAGGAAGGGACGCCCTTGGAAAGCCCCTTCCTAACAGTGAGTCGCTAACCCTATTTTGCGAGTCGCTAATTGATTAGCGACTTGCAAAATAGGGTTAGTACATGGGCCACACGTTTTTTACTGTCGCAAATGGGCCTAAAACCCCTTTGCGACCGCAAAATACGGTCGTACATCTGGCCCTTTGAGTCCAATCGTTTTGCCTCAGATGCCCTGGGTGTCTGAGGCATTGTGGGTATAAGCGTCTTCAGTGTCATATGTATATTTTCTAGAACTAGGTTTGTTATATCTTCGATGTCCTAATCAAATAAAGCAGTGGAGTCTAGCTGCTTCCCCTAAGCCTCTTCTTTCCCTTCTTCATCATTTGAAAGTTCCATGCCATTTAATGAGAACTGTTTTACCGAAACTATTGTGTAGTGTGGCCAGCCTCGTTTCTCCTGTACTTTTTTTTTCTCTTTCTAGTTAAAGATTTGCAAGGATTGCAACCTTTGGATTTATGGTTCTTTGGCAGGCACAGACTACAGAATTTGTGTATGTCTTTTGTACTACTTTGTGGTGTCGCTTTGGACAGGATCTGAATGGATTGTTTCCCATCTCTCCTGGTAAACAAAGAACTGAAGAGACTGGGATTATAGCTGAGGAACGGCTATGCATTCTCTGACCCCACTGTGGTTGAAGCTAAATTAGAAAAATCATGTCAGCATAGGTCTTCATTGTGGTTCTTTCGGCATCCCAGTGTTGAAGTGGCATAGTTGAATCCCAGTCATGATGTTCGTCACGTGTCCATTTTGTGCTTTCGACATTTATTGACTTGGAGCATTCAATAGAGCTTCCGAACCCAGCAGTGGGAAAACAATATAAAAATGGAGACCATGCACTGGGACATTGTGGGTTTATTCTGGACTTTGAAGGTAGTCAGCACAACTCCTCCTCTGGTCCAAGCCCCCAAAAAAGAATGTATAACTTTCTGGACCTAACCACCCAATGACGCTATATTGCATACCATGTGAATCTAGAAGATATTCGTGTGTACAAAAACAGGTCTTTATCTGTGGACTCTAAGCTGTTTTTTTAAATCAATTTCCCACGCATAGATAACTATAGGCAACATTTGTCTTCATATACGGAGGACCTTTACTACAGAGGTCCTTAATGATGACTGTCAGTAATTTAAATTGGTAATGTTATTGGTAATGTTGTTTGGTAGGTAGTTTTAGCTGTAGGGATGTTCAGTTCCCATGAACACGTTCAGTTCCCATGTACTGGCATCTATCAGTGGCCTGTCTTTTCACTTTTCCTTGCCAGATTGTTCCCAAGGCCCAGTACTTAAGTCAGTCAGTTTCCAGGAGTCTACTGACTAGGCTCCTGGCAATCTCTGCCCACACTGGATCTCCTTGCTTACAGGATTTATTCTCCAGCAATCGAGACCCATAAGGAAGCATCATGTCAGTGCTGTATTGCACTGGACTATACCCGTAAATATGACCTAGAGTCTAAAAATGGGTTAAATAAGTTTTGAATGTTTAGAATGTCTCTATCGCACAAGCTTCTGCACGATTGGAAGATCCTACTCATAAAAAACCTCATCTAAACGAGTCTGCAGCTGTCTTCACCCTCGTATGTACAGAAAGAGCAAAAATATAAAACAGCTGTGGAAGTGTTTTGCTTTGTATATCAAAAACCCTGCCTCTGTTCACAGGCTGCATTACCCCCTTAGGGATCACAAACTGGCCTGAAAGGGCCCGACAGAAGACCGTGCAATGCGGTCATGCAGATTGTGCATGTTTCCAAGTATATACAAAGTGTAGTGCTTACTTTTTGTCCCTTTTTCCTCCATCTCATTCTTCTGTAAATCAATGTACCCTCATCAGTAACAATAGGCTGACAGGGGAAAAGGGATGGTGCACAGTCCCAACTTAGTCTTTCATCAACTAAAGGCAATACATTTGATCATATTAGTGGAATGCATGTTGTACAGGCCCTACTTGCAAAAATCTAATTCTTTGCATCTGAAGAGGACATAGCGGCCCACTCACAAGGTGCAGGATGGATGCCAGGATCTTGTAGACGGTCTGGATCTCCTCAGGCTTGAAGCCAATCACCTTCATAGCCTCAGCAGCAGCTTTAAACTCTGTTCCATCACTGATGGAAGACTGCAAAGACAATATGAGAAAACTCAGCAGCGAAATCTACAAACCTCAATCCACAAACCCTGCCAAGATCACTGAACAACACCATCCCCCGACACCTCTAGCCAGAGCACTGCCATTTTGATAACAGGATAAAAACACACACACACACACAACACACAACACACACACACGATGGGCACTCCAGCTGACCTATGGACCAGAGACAAGAATGCAGTTGCCCTTTCGACAATGAGAGACCTCTATCAGAAATAGCCTGAGGTGTGCTGGAGTCAGAGAGGGCAAAGGTGTTCCGGGATTTAGGATAAGGCTTTATTGGAACCAGAAAAAGATGATGTGCTAGTATCGAGATAATACAAATGCATGCTCAAATCAAGAGAGGCAAGGGTGCATTACTGGAATTAGAAAAACATTTACTGCAATCAGGAAAAAGAAAGGTGCGCGTCAGAGATAAACAAACGTGTGCTGAAATCAGAACAGAAAAGGATAAAGGTGTGCTGAAGTCTGGAAAAGAGAAACGTGCTGTGATCAGGAAACTAGAAGTGGGTGCTTAAATAAAGAAAGACACCGGTATTTTGAATCAGGGAGGACCCAGATATTCCTAAATCAAAGAAGACCGAGGTGTGCTGCTATCAGAGAAGAGACAAAGACAGATTGGAATCGAAAAATAGACGAGGATGCATTTAATCAGGAGGGGGCGGAGGTCTGCTGCAAACAGAGCTCATGAAGATGGCTAAAATCAGAAAAAGAAATATTTTGCAAATTAGAGTCAACGGTGTGCTGGAATCGATAAAAGAACAAGGTGTGCTGGAATCAGTGAAGGGTACAGGTGACTGCGAATCAAGGAAAGACAATTATGTGATTCAGTGGAGAAGGGAAGTGGAATCAGACAGAGGGGAGAAAGTTGTGCAGGTTTTAGTTTGCGACTAAGTCGGCAGAGTCCTTAACTCACCTTGAGTTGGGCACTGCCACGGATATAGCTGTACATGGAGAGTTCCTTCTGGAGATGGAGGGAGCGCAGAACCTGCTCCGAGCCACCCACGAGCAGCTGGAGAAAACAAACGAAGGTGTTAATGAGAGAAGAGACATCTGTGTGTGGGGTCAGTGTACTCACGTTGCAGGGAGTTGAATCTTTGTGCTGAACCAGGAGTTAGATGCTGTGCACCACCTCAAAAGTGAGGAAAGCGTGTACTGATTATAAGACGCATGAAGTTGGTCAACTGGTGTACTGACTAAGTACAGTTAGATCTTATGTGCTTACAAAGCCCAGTCAGATAACGTACAGAGACCATTAACTGTAATGACCTAGTAGATCTGATGCCAAGGATTCTGACCCATTACTAAGATCATGCACTGAAACAGTGCAGTCACTTTTCATTTAGGAAATAATTATCTAACTGGCACAGAATAGTAAAATCACACATACTGAGCCATAAAAGTGACATTTCGAGCACTCTGCCATTACCAGAGTATCTCATGTACTTACTCGATTTAGACGTCGCTCCTGGAGCCTAACATTACTCCTGCGTTGTTACCCCTTATGTGGCATCTAAGTTGGAATATTGTAACATTCAATGATTAGTCAAGACATACATCAACCAAGCAGCAACTCACCTGATAGAAGGAATGGAAGCTCCTTTCTCCCGGCTGCTGGACCAAAACTCTGGACTGCAAAAGAAAAGAAGCCATGGTGTTGAAGAATGCTGGGCCCCATTTGTGCATCATATAATGTCTCTTTCCACCACACCTACAACATTTGTCTCTTGCTGGTGGCTAAGAAGGTTCTAATGTGCATAACATACCAGACCCAGCGTTTACAGCGATCTTGTGTTATTGGTCACCAAGGATGGTAGAGTTCGGAGACAAATGATGTCACTATCCACCAGGCTGGGTGAAGATGCAGAAAAAACTGCATGCTGCAGTACATGGGGTTGTTCAGACCTTCCCATGGGGTGTACCACAGGGTTGGTCCTAAGCCTCACTCTTGAATAGTTATGCTGCTCCCCTTGCCTCACTCACCTGCTAAAATTATTTTGTTCTTTTTTTGCCTATGTAGAGAACATAAATAGTTATCAGCATGGGTGGTGCCATCTCTACTACATACCATAAATTAGAAAAATTGACTTTCTGATACTGTCACATGGATGCAATCCATTTCATTTTGACTTGGCTCTGGTAAAATGGAGGCAACCTCAGGAGCCCAGCAGACCTCAGATTAATTGTGGCCACCTAACACGGGTGCTTCACCACAACCCTGCTGCAATCATCTGCTTTAACTTTGACTCTTGTATGTATTTTAAAACCCATGTGATTAAAGTTACATCAATACTTTTTTCTCTTTAAGACCCTCAGAAAAAAACTACCTCTTCTTCCATCTTAATTGCATTAATGCATCATTCAAGCAATCATGACTGCGCACCTGGACTACTGTTACACACTCTTCTTGGGTCTCTCACAGTGTCCTCGATCCAGAATGCATTGGAGAAAAACATCACCATCAGCTTTCTCCTCGATATCACCAAGTGCACCTCCACCTCGTCGCATCTGCCATCTTTACAATTGACTCCCAATGGCCAAGCACACCACCTCCACATGTCTGTTTCTCATAGGCCATTAACAACATCGGTCCTGCTTTTCCTACATCATTGCTTCATCAGGAGCCATACCTCCAGTAAGTCCCATACACCAGCATTGTTCAGATCTGATAGCAGGCCACGACCCCTTTCTCCACCACTCTGCAAATGCACCTCCTGACGCACTACTAGTAGGGGGATGAAGTCCCCTTGACTATTGAGGGTCCTTGGGGGCCAACTACACCTCCTGTTACCTCCAGCAAGTCCCACACAGTGGGTTTGGCGAGAGGTTTTCGGTGGCCACGCCCTCTTTCTCCTCCACTCTGCAAACGCGCCTTCTGGCACACTACTATTTGGGGGATGAAGTCCCCTTGGCTCTTGAGGGTCCTTGAGGGCCAATTAGCCCTCCTGTTACCTCCAGTAAGGCCCACACAGCTGGATTGCTGAGAGGTGGTCAGAGGCCACGCCCCCTTTCTCCACAACTCTGCAAACGACCCTTCTGGCGCACTGCTGCTTGGGGGATGAAGTCCACTTTAGTCCTGAGGCCCCTAGGAGGCAAGGGGACCTCATCTCCCCACCAGCAGCGTGCTGAGAGATAAAATACCTCAAATACTTCACGGAACTATTCGAGCGCATCTGTTCCGTGACATTTTTGAGGTATTTTATCATACGTATCTGTATTCTTTGAGAATATTAATAGTTGGCACATGGTGCTTTGGGTTTCTTCATCTTATCGGTTCTTTTTTTAGAAAGAAAGGAACACTTTGACGTGTCTTGCCTTGAACTTTTCGGGTTATCTATAAAGGTTCTTGGTTTCTCTTTTCATTCTATTATTCCATTGCTTGACATTCGGTTTCTTGGGAGTCACATCTGAGTTTCTTTTCTATTTTTTCTCAACAATTCTGTCTGATCATCTTCTCAACTGTAGTCTTGTTTGTTTGCATGTTGCTTGTTCTGTTATCAATCAACATATTTTAGAAGAACTAAATGCAATACACTGTTATGACTTGTAACAACTGATTCTGTACAGTGTATAAAGTATTTATTTCTCAAATTTACAGCCTTGAAAAAGTCGTCAAACGACGAAACACGTGTCGGCTGTTTCTTATTTGGATTGCTACTTAGGTTGTCTAGAAAATAAAAGCATTTGAATCTACAGACCTACACAGTGTCTTCATATCTGGACTTTGACTTATGTGCTACCAATTTTTTTCGTATTTTTCTGCAGACAAAGCATTGGACGTGTCGGATTGACGGACCAAGATCTTCCAATTGTGTAGTGCTCTGGACATGCTATTATAAAAAAGTATGTGGCTAATTACTCAGTCACATGGTTTTTGTCCTGAGACACTGATGCCATTTACTGCCCCTTTTCCTAAACTTTACTAGGCAACAAATAGACCAAAAGCTAGGCCCTGAATGTCTCAATGGCAGTTAACTTCCCACTAATTGAAAATATCCAGCTACAATAGAAGTTCAACAGGTGAGTGTGAACTGCATAAATGTTAAATCAGAAACCATCCAATGAATCTTATAACCACTACGTCAACATTACATAATAGCATCAGATTGTTTTTACTAACACACACACACACACACACACAATGTACTTCTACCTTCTACAAATAAAATCACATACATATATGTTTTAATGAGTTGTGACATTTTGTTGTGATTGAGGCATGAGGATTGAACTAAACTAATAGATAGATGTGACAACCAAGTAATGAATAATTCAAGGTTTCTTCCTAGGATGTACTACTACTTTAATTAGGCCATCCGCGTTATCAGCCTAAATTCTAGGAGCAATCAGAAAAGAGTAAGATTATCTTCCCCAACTGCACCCATCCACGCTTTTCAGTAAGAGTAAAGTCTCCAGAAGGTGGCGTCAATCACCATGCACATTCAAGATTGGTCCATGTTAGCATGCGCTAACAATAGGAATTCTGTGTTAGCTTTAATGTGCAAGCATCCTGTCCCTCTCTAGCCGCAGCATCTACATGGGCTGACCCGGTGATGCGATCCCCACTTCAACACATTTTGTGGTAAACACAAGAAATGAGCCATGGCAGCTCCATGAGCGTGCTATGTTATGGGCATGATGCACAGGCATTTCACTCCAGTACGAAGCAACCGTTGCACCCTAGATGGCTAGAGAGGTAGAGAAAATCAATATCCATAGAAGAAAATGCCCCACAATATCATGCTACCCCCTCACAAAAGCAAATACCATGTAGCCAATACCTCCCTCCTCTGTCAAAACACTGCTGCACACCAACTGTGGGATCCAGCGCTGACACTTATACATAGCAAGCCACAGTGAAGATAATCAAAGTCAGCCAGGGTTGTGTAGGCTCAGACGGGCACTGATAGCGTTAAGATCAAAGGTCTGTGCAGGCACCAGTCAGAGTCAATCAATTTGTAAGGTTTCCAACTGTCATGGGTTGTCTTCCACAGTGTCATAGGCCACACTCCGTCTTCGTCGCCCATAAAGAAAAGGGTTCCAAAGCTAAATTATTGAGTCAAGTTTACAGTAGATGCTAAATGCATGACTAACCTCCATGCAGTTGTTGTTCTGGCTCCAACTCTGCGTTTTATGGCCCAGATCCCCACATGACCTTCATGTGCAAATTCCAAAACCCTCTTTCTTTATTTAAGCAGCACTACCAGGTGTTCAACCTGTTGTAACAGACCTTCATCACAAGTCAGCACTTGTGAAATTTAACACAGGGTGTGAACTCCGGGTTTAAACTCTTCACAATCTGATAACCATTCATAACCGATGACCTGACTTTTTCAAACTTGCATCTTCTGCCAAAGCATTCCATCACTCATCTTCGCATAAGTCTCGATTCATGACAGCAGGAAGGAGACTAGCCATACACACCATCGCCATATTGTCATGCGAGTTGCCAAGCATTCAAGAAAGAAAGTCAGCTACCATATTTTTTTCCTGGGACATATTTAATGTTGTAGTTCTATTTCTGTAAGCAAAAGTGCCATATGGCTATTCTCAGTATGGCTTTTCCATACCATATGGTGCTTAACAAATAAAGATTGTGATCAGTGAGTAATGTAAATGGTACCTGACAAATGAATGTCCTGTGAAACTGTGCATTCCACCACAATGGCAACACCTCCTTTTCAATTGCTGAGTATGAAGATTCTGTACTGCAGTGTGCCCTAGAAGCGAAAGCCACCACTTACTCTATACCTTCATACCTCTTTTGCATGAGTACAGCTCCTAATCCAGCATTACTGGCATCTGTTATAATAATGCTATCATCCCGTGTACCAAATGGCTTCAGAGGGTTCACTCCCACAGTATCTGCACGCACTCCCAATATCTGCATGCACTTTCTTCACAACACTCTGACAGTCGTTGTACCACGTCTACACTTTACCCTTTCTTAAGCAACTTTCTTGGTGGGAATGATTTCTCAGCAAAATGCAGAACAAACTTTGAGTAAACTTTAATCAATCACTGAAAGGATTTCAGTAGCTCCTAGTCAACTGGAGCAGGAGCCAAGTCTTTTGCTTTAAACATCCTAATCTTTGGTTCAATACCTGTGTGTGAGATGTGATGTCCGAAATAATCCACACCCTCTTCTGCAAACTTACACTTATCAAAACCAAGAGTTAAATCACGGCTACTTAGGATTTGTAAACTCTTCTTATGTCTGGAATCATGTTCTGTTACATCCCTGCCATACACTAAGAGGTCTTCTTGAAAATGCAGCACACCTTTCACATCCTTAAACATCAATATCAGAATTCTTTGGTAACTGAGAATGCAAATGCTAATCTAAAAGGCATACACTTGTGGCAAAACGCACCCTCTGGTATCACGAAGGAAGTGTGGTGCTTGGAATCTTCACTTAATACTACCTGGTCATGTGCAGTAGACATGCAGCGTGGTGAATCTGACAGCCCCTTTCAAAGTACATAACTTCTCAGCAATACTAGGCAAATATTCACGGTTGACCCACATATTATGGTTGAGCTCACGTTGCCCAACACATAATCTAAGTGATTTATCACCCTTGTGCACTAGAAAGCCACACTGAACTCTGTGGGTTCAATGATGACTCGCTTCTTAACTTCTCCAATTCCTTCCACAGTTCGCTACCGAGACGCAATGGTCACCTACCTTGTAAACAATGGGTGCGGCACCTTCCCTCAAGATAATCATATGCTGAAAACCCTTTAATCTAGCCAATGATTCCGAAAAAACTTCAGGGAACATGCGCACCCACTAATTTCTATCGCATCTCTTCACAAAATTGATACAACGTACTCCTCACGTTGTTTTTTGATACTATTCGGTCCGAGTGGTTCAGATCCAACACAATATCTAGCTCATCTTGGTTGTTCCACCACAACAAATTCAATCTTTCCTTGGCAACAAACATGATAGTCGGGACACTCTTTCCTTCAAACTCCAAAACTCCGTCAAATGCACCCACAATTTCAATTTGCTTCCCTCTATATGAAAATATAATTAACCTGGAGTTTTTCCAATGTCAACGGCTGGATTTTCTTTTAAAACATCCAGCCCACTTACAGTGAACGGGGAGCCCGAGTCAGCCAACATTCGTTCTTCTACTGCACCGAGTAGAACATTACAATATGGGCTTTCTTTTCCCTTTCCCCACTAAAGACACTTGTTTACAATTTCCATGCCCACATGCTCCTCCCTCAGAAACAGAAAGGATAAACTCATTACTATCACTCCCCTCACACTCTTTGTCCAGTTTGGACGCCACAGCCGTCTGGATCCCCGAGTACCGACACACTCACTCTTGCAAATTGTCCCTTGCGGCTGCATCTGAGATAAAGCAGGACAGTTCTTAGCAGACCTAGTGTGGCTCTGATTACCACATCGGAAACAATATATGTTCTCGGTGTCTTTTTTGGTCTCCTCTCGGTTATTCAGTTTACTGCTATGAATGTTTTTTAAGTTTCTCTGTGATTTTCTTTATCACGTTTAACTTTCATTTCCTGTGCATAATAGTGCATCTGCTGGAGATGTCGCCTTTCCATGAAATAAGCTTCCGAGTTCTCTACACACCTTCCAAGAACTTAAAGCAGCGTCAAGATGTGGATTTTCCATTGACAGCAGTCTCTCCTGCATTTTTATATTTTTGGCTTTCTTTAATAATTTATAATGAATAATTTCATCCTTTAAGTCTTTAAATTACAGTAGTTACACATGGTTGCTAATGTTCTCAAACAAACAACAAAATCCTCAATGAGTTCCCCACGTTGCTCTGGTCTTTGTTAGAACTTGTCTTTCCAGAACAACATTTCTGAATGGAGAAAACCTTTTGTCTAACATTTTCAATACTGAGTGATATTCATCCAGCGTTTCAATAACCACAAGGCCGCCCCAGCCTCTCCCTCAAATGGCTCTAACACCTCTTTCCACCTTTTTTAATCTAATGGAGGGGTCCCTGTCATTGTTAAGGAGGAGGACGGAGCAGATATGCCTTCATTAATCTTTGTTAAGGTAGTGGCGAAAACACAATGTAATGAATAAATATGCTTACCACAGCTGTAGACCGATTTGTGTCGCAAGTATCGCTGGTAAGTTGCTGGTTTTAAAGAATAATGCCAGTTGAGTTCCATAAATTGCTGTTCCTTGTGGTATTACTTACCAACAGTAAGTCAGGCAACAAAATGGCACCCACAAAGGACTTAACGTCACATGAGATGGCAATGTTACACATCGGCACACCAGCAGCGCCTGACTTACCTCACCAATGCACAGATAGGCCAAATCCGGACTTTGTGAAGGAAAGAGTCAGAGCGGAGGGCAGCAACCATATAGACAAGTGATACAATTGCAGGCGGTGCGGTAAATCACAGCAGTTCCAGGAGGCACTGAGACTTAGCTGATGACTGCAAAAAACTGCTGAAAAGAGGCTCTGATGGTGAAATCTGGTGGCCGGTACAAAACTAGTCACCAGTGAAGAGTAGGACTAAGCAGAGCCAATGACAAGTAAGTAACAGGAGACTTCATTAGGAGCAAGGTAATGCTGAAACCAACAACATCTCACCTAGCTGCTGGCAATGGAATGTAAGTAAGTCCGTTTTTATATAGCGCAGCTACTCACCCTTACGGGTCTCAAGGTGCTGGGGGCCGTAGTGGAAATTAAGTGAGCTATTGCCCAGAGTCACATGGTGCTGAGCTGAGCTGCCGCCGGAGCCGGGGATCGAACCATGAACCCTGTGCTCCGGAGTCAGCTGCCCTGGCCGCTGCACCACACCTCTCCACTGTGATGCATGAATTGAACATTCCAAGCAGCAATGGCAGAAGTACTACCGTCAAACCCACAGAGAGTCAACACAAGGAATGCCAGATAAGTATGCCCAGGCAAGTCACTTACCACAAACAAAGACGGTCTGAAGGAGTCTAATGGCAAAAGTTCACATCTTACATTTTAAGTCAGTGATCAACTGCTGTCCTGAACTAATTGTAAACGAGCAGGGGAATTGGTTTTTTCAGTGATTTCTATGTAACATTTTCCTTCTTATTTTTGTGAAGCAGCTATTTTCCTTCTTCCTCTACGGGTTTTGTTGTGGTTGTTCCATGGTTTAAATATATTTGTCCTGGCAGTCTTCTTTCTACCAATGTAGTCCTAACACAGATGAATATCTGATAAACCCACCTCAGCTCAGTATTGCATCACATTTCAAGTCATCAAACTTACACGGTTCCTAAGTAAAAGCTATGTCTTAGGGAGGAATGTTTACATAGACCAGAGTTCATGCTTTGGTGCTATTTCTCATTCTGTTTTTTCCATTAAAATGTAAATGCTGAAATAGAGCCCTTTGGCAACAGCGTGGCTTCACCACATCCCATTCTATTTTAAATATCCATGCCAAATAATATTATTAGTGCCACCCAACACTGCGCATAACGTCCCCATAATGCTAATCACGGGCACTTCAAGAATGGCAATTAAATACTGGCAATTACCAATGCCCATCAAACATCTCTCTACAAATATTGCCCATAGATGTAGTGTTTTTGCCTTCTTGGTCCATGTCCTGGATGTGTACCACCTGGGCTCACATTTCACTTGGCCCCTGTAGAATAAAGCATTTGCTACATGAAAGCTGTGTAGGCCTGGGCGGTGAACTTCGCTCCGTTCGCGGCGTTTGCTGCACTCCGCGGAGCTCGCGGAGTGAAGAAAACTCCGCGAACGGAGCGAAGTGCAGCAGAGTTATTTCCCCGCTCGCGATCGGTAAGTTCGCGAGCGCGAGCTGCCGCTCGGGTAGAATTTCTACCCGAGCGGCAGGAATACCAGCACAAACTGCAGTTCGCACTGCACTCCGCCACTCACGGAACTTCGCAGAATTTTTTTGTAACTTCGCGGAGTTCCGCATAGCAAAACTCTGCGAACTACGCCCAGGCCTACTGTGCCTGAAATGGACTGTGACAGTTCAGGCACATTTGTTACTCCTTGCTGAACAGTAGTGGCTAGAGTGTTTTCCAACATTTATTTATTTAAATGCATCGCAGAGGTCTAGCTTGTGACGGGAACCACTTTGTAGCGCGATTATTGTGATGAATGTAGTACGTGACTTGCCCTGTACATTTTCTCAGCTAAAGGGATCCATGGATGGCGGTAAAGAAATCACCAGAAGGAATCTCAGTTGAGAGCTTCAACATTGGTTTGTGTTGCACTCTCCAGGGGCCATGTTCCTTTTGGCTGCAGAAGGATAGTCTCATAAAAACATCTAGTACAAATGGAAAGCTTCTTTGAACAGATTTGTTCTCAATTTTTCCTAAAGCACTGCCAGGCTAGTGATGTTCACGAACAGCAAGTTCCAGAGATGAACACAGAGAACCCAGTTTGATCTCGCTACATGCTTCTAAAAGTTGAACCTGGTTTAAAATAAGATTGGCATTGTCAGAACTCAACTCCCAGCAGGATACGATGGGTGTGACTGGCTCTTAAAGGTACTGGGGGGCCCACACACTCAAAAGCTTTGAAGATGGCGCACAGATTAAATTTTTTTCTACGGCTGGGAAACTCTGTTCTGATTTATTTAAAGTCTTGCTGCTTCAGTTTGAATGCTCTGTACCTTTGCAAGTGCTTTTTGGGATCCAACAAAGGCAATGTTACAGTAATGGAGACCGTAACACCAAGGGTCGAGTTAGTTCAACCATGAGGTGGGGAATCTGGAGCAGCCAGAGGATCCTTCTCAGAAGCGTGAGATGAAAGCGGGTATTCTTCACCACCATTGTAATTTGTTGATCGAAGAGATGATCCCCGTTGATCCTACTCCTAGTTGTTTTACTACTTGGGTATGGCATGGGGCGGCAACACGTTCATTTGGCCAAAATAATAGAAGGATATTATTTGATAAGTGGCATACTTTCTGAGAAACCAGTGCACCTCTCCCTTGAGCAAACGTGCTGCTCCTCTTAAATCAACAAAAGCATCAAGGGAGCGCGGATCACTGGGTGCATCCCTGACACACAGCCCACCACTCCCAAGTTGCCTGCAGATACAGTGACTGAGAGGTAGGAAAAGTGTACAGAATATGCATTGCAAAGCATTTCAAGGGCAGACTGCCACAGTATTTAGCAGCGGGTCATCAGTATCTACAATCACACTTCAAGGGAGCTGCTCTCCAACAGGCAACATACCCACTCGTAGGCATTCCAGTGCTGTAGTGCAGCGTTACAGTAATATGTTGGCACATTAAAAAACTTAAACTGCACACACAACAATGATCTTCACAGGATAAAGGCAGCCTTATCTCAGCATGTGTCTCTTGGGCAGTAAAAGGCACTTCTTTAAATTTCTTCTCTCAATTCAGCTGCTGCTTTCGCTTAACATCGCCCATCATTACCATCCCCCTGAGACCAGCTCACCTTACTATCCCCAGAAACCCTGGCACCTTACCTTTTCCAGTAAGTAGTTACTGATGTGTCCTCCAATTGGGTCTCCTTTGAAATCAAAGTTTATGTCCATGTATTTGCCAAAACGGCTGGAGTTATCGTTGCGGTTGGTCTTGGCGTTCCCAAAGGCCTCTAGCACACAGTTGGATTTAAGCAGCATGTTCTTCACCCTGGAACACAGACATGGAAATCGTGTGATGTTTAGTGCAACCAAGAGACCCTTCGAGTACACTACACAAAACCCAGGCATAGAAGAGAGCACAGAAGCGCCATATAGATAATTAGGGCTCTTGACCCGTTTATAGTTCAATAGATACACACCATAGTAGTTGTTCAAATGGATCCAGTTCAGATAGATATATTATGCAAATATAGCAAATGTCTCATTACTCTTACCTCTCTACCTCGGCCCTCTGGCTGGGGTTGGTAATGGCAGCAATGTACTGCATTATGTATTTGCTGGCCTCTGTTTTACCGGCCCCACTTTCCCCTGTGAGAAAAAGAAAAGATGACCAAGCTGTGGTTAGGGAACTTTAGATAAGGGCTGGATTAATATCAAGACGAATCATAGTAATATAATAGTACAGCTAAATCAGATGAAAAAACACTACCGACCTATTTCCCCATAGAGTAAAGGCATTGTTTTGGCAAACCTTTTATACAGAGATCCCTAGTGTCTGAGGAGTGCAAAAACCTACTGGATGGATACAGAAACTAGTTCCTTGATTTGACCACTGATCTCCTCTCTTGCACTATCTGCACTGGTTGCGTCTGATCTTTGGAATCAAATTTGAGGATTTGGGAAGCAGAGTGATATTTATGACTAGCCCAGGCCAATGCAGACTTCTTGCACTGATCAGACCCCACCCACATAACCCCTTTCCCAAAATTGGCTAGATCTTTGGAATCAAATTCAAGAATTCTGGAAACAGAGAGAAATTTGTGAGCATCAGGAGGGGGCTCAAGTCCAGGCCAATTCAGACTTCTTGCACAGTTCAGACCCCATCCACATAACCCCTTTCCCAAAATTGGCTAAAATTGATTTGAGGCGTTGCGCTTCTTCATCTACAAGTTAGTGTAGAGCATCAGGAGGCTGGTCCAACAAGGTGAGGAAAGGGGCACTGCTGTTGTGGAACTCAGTCAATTCAAACACCAAAAGCACTCCAAGATTCAACTCTGACATCAATTTACCACAGGCATCTGCGAAGATCAGCGATTCACCAAAATCATACATGAGAATCAGCAATACACCAAAATCATACATGAGGGTTGGCGAACCACCAAAATCATAGGCAAGGGTTTGAGATTTACCAAAGTCATAGGCAAAAGTTGGTGATTGGCCTAAATGATAAGATTAGGTTGAGTGCGGGGGGGGGAATCATATGTCCTTTCACCTGATGACAATGAAAGAAATGCCATTGTATGTTACATTGTGATTACAGCATTTATGTTTACTGCAAAATTCCTGAAAATCACAGATATATACATCCTCAATTATATCAACCCAAACCACACAAAAATTGTTCCTATGCAGCCCCAAGCAAAATATGCATCTCAAGAAAAGAAATATGTTGACCATGTTGACAGTCCTATATCATTCCAAAGTCATAGTGTCATATGTGGTGAAACACAATAGACGTACGAAGTGCAAGGTGTCTGTCAGATGTAGAAGGCAATGGTACCCCGCAATGTAATCTCAAACCTGCATTCAAAGATGATCAGTATGCTTTTTAATGCAGGTCTTCCTTCCCACACGCCCCAAACACCATTGATCATCTTCCTCAACCTCATCTGACGAGCATCACCTCTTTCTTCACCCTCACTGCAGGTATTACCTCCATCCCTACAGCTTTCCCCAGCCATCCCTTCTTTCTTGGCAGGCACGTCTGGTAGTAGTGATTTGCACTGAAGCGGATACTCCCTGGTTCATTTGATGGGAACAGACTGGATAGATAGCAAGTTTGGGAGTATAATTATGGGCCTGTGCTAGTGAGAGAGTAAATAAGTGTGCTGAACCTGGGTAGACAATATTTACTGAGGCTATGCCCAGAAGTGGGTCCTGTGCTCACTGTCCCACAGGACTCAAGCCACAGCTCATGGGAAAAGTCTAGAAGCCCGAAACCAGCTTGGATTGGTTTTGTTTTTATCTACTGGAGACCTAGACTAGCAGTTTTGGCTGGACTATTCCTATTGATGTAGAAATATTTGATTTGCTTATGATTTTCATATGGCTGATCTCCTTCTAGAGTGAAGCAGTGGAAGAAAAACAATGGAATGGAATGCAACTTGAGCGAACACCGGTGGCTGAGATTAATTCAAGCATTCCTTTCATCACTTTGTTTGTTGCTACCCATAAAAAAGTCACAGAAGTAGAGAATATATCACACAACATTAGAGAAAACAGATTTTTTATAACTTGAAGTATTTAGCAGGCCTACATGTCACTCATGGGGCCCGAATACAAGTTTGACGGTGCAGTGGCGGGACCGCCAAACCAGCGTGAGAACCACCCACCGTATTATTACTTTTTTGTTCAATGGCGGGCGGTTCCTTCTGCATTCCCACGGCGGTGCCTATAGAGGAGGCACAGCAATGGGAACGTCAAAGGAAGTTCCAGCACGGCATGGGCTGTGAAGTACATGCTGTGCTGGAACTGGGGGTGCATGCACACGGGGGGGGCATGTCATGCCCTCCTGTGTGCATCCACATGGAGTGAGGCCCAAGGGGGGCACTCTCCAGAAGGATGGAGTTGTAGACTCTAGGGCAGTCTTGGAGAAGGACTGGCTTAATATCTTTATATTTTTTTAAATAAAGAAATCCAGGAAGGAGGGTATGTGTGCTCGACAGTTTTGCTTATCCCGGAGAGGGACAATTTCGGGGACTGAAAGGATAGAAGCCATTATGTGGAGCATTGTATATACGTATTACAAGCTGGCTTACATCCACTTTGTAAAACAATAGGGAGCCAAGTGAGAGTGGTTAGGATTAGAGACATACAATGAAGATTTCTACTGCCAGAAGCCGCTCAGGATGCTGCGTGGTGGCTGTCTTCCATCAGCAAATTCTAGCTAGAAATTGGGCTACAATTGCAATGTCCTTGGGGGGGAGGGAGATAAAATGTTCATTTGGAGCGGAGTGTCATCAGCATAAAAGTGGGCTTAGATGTTTGAAGCAGGAGGTTCCATGTAAAGGTTGAAAATAGTGGGACAATCTGGCAAAGCGTTGATGGGTTTGAATGAGAGTTGGCTAGCTTTACATATTGACAAGGTTCTTCAGGTAGGATGAAAACCAACTAAAAACTGCTCCTCAGGCTCCATTCATCAACATTTCAACCACAGAGGAGTGATTCAAATACTGCGGACTGGTCCAGGGTGCTGGAGATACAAGAGCTGCCTCAGACTACAATTCAAAGTACATCATGAACTATGTTTTTCAGGATTGCTGTTACCCTGTTCCTTCCTAGCCTTGTGCCCAAATAAAACTGCTCAAGTAAGTAAGCTTCAGCAATGAAAATATTAGCTGAGTTTGCAATAGTTTTCCTGGACCTTTGCAAGGTTGAGTATGTTAAAAAAATATGAGGGCATTGTTTAGAGTTTCAGACTACATTCTGGTTTTTTTCCCAATAGAGGGAGAACTGGCATATTTTAAGCCAGATAAGGACTGAGCTTTGTTACAAGGAAGAGTTAATAACGTCCGTTCAGATGGTTGTAAATGAAGAGCTTACCTATTTGAGTCGTGTTGAGGGGACGGGTTCCAGGAAATGTAAGAAGGGTTTTGGTAATAGTGCAGAGGAAATATAATGAGGCCACTGCTTTGAAAGATGACCAGGTCACCCCAGATTTATATATTGTGACAAAGCACTCATGAGGGGTCACCTAATGTGGTTTTGTCAGAGCAATCAAGGATGGTGATTATTTTATCAATGCTTAGTAAGGAATAATTGGTCACGGTTATTGGATATAATCAGATCAGCAATCTCAAGGTACAGCTTTACAACGGACCTGCAGTAAGGGAGAAGATATCGAAGGGTGGTCGCAGGAAATTTAAATTCAACCACTTTGTTATGGTTAACTCCTTTGTTATTGCGAGTAGTAGCTCTGATCCTTTTGATTTCAATGATGAGGATGCAAGAAATCCCTTAAAAAGTTGCACAGGCTTTTCCTTTGAAATCCCGTAGTTGGACTTCAATGTAATTCTTGATGAGGTGGTTGTTGTTCTGCATGTGTGAGGCTTTTTTTATTATTCTGTGGTGTAGTGGACCATGCACATGATGTAAGGAGTTTACCCATCAAGGTTAACTTCAAGAGACAATACGATAGAATAGGTGCTACTTAGGACAGCCATGAGAGATCTCATTTCCCTGAGATGGTTGTCCATTTTGGCTGAACAGTCGGTAAGCATCGGTGACAAGTGGGTGAGGCTTTTCTCCTAGTCGAAGGGAAGAACGAGATGGCAACTCATGCTGATTGCAAGAAATGAAACGCCCATTCTCAGGGTTTACCTCATGAAGCGATGGGTCTTCTATCCAGTGGGTTCAGTCTTTTGGTAGTGGGATCTTCTATTCTTGCTGGTTTTTATTACATGATGAGATGGGTCTGCCATCCCAGGAGCTTGGTCTTTGAGTAGATGGGTGGTCAACTACTTGGATTCATTTTCTGAAGTGAGGGACAGTTTGTGTGGTCTGGGAGTACATGAGTATTCAATGCATATGCTTAGGGCTAGTCTACAAGTAGATGAGTCTTCTATGCTTAGGGTTTATCTATAAGTACATGGATCTTTCATGTCTGGGGTTAGTCTAGGACTAGATGGATAATTTATGCCTAGGCTAATGTATGAGTACATTGGTCCTCCTTGCCTAGGGTTAGTCTATGAGTAAATGCATTTTCCATGACTGGGGTTAGTCTATGAGTAGATGGCTATTCTATGCCTGGAGATGGTGTGCATGGGTATTCAATGCCTGGGGTTAGTCTATGAGTAAAAGGTCTTCCATGCCTGAGGTTAGTCTATGAGTAGATGGATATTTCATGTCAGGGCTAGTGTACAATCACATTGGTCTTCCACACCTGTTGTTAGTATACAAGTAGATGGGTAGATGGGTAGATGGGTCTTGCATGCCTTGAACCTGTCTATCAGTAGATGTGGCTTACATGCCCAGTATTAGGCAATGACTAGATGGGTCTTCTATGCCCGATATTAGTCTATGACTAGATGGGTTTTCCTTATCTGGGGTTACTCTATAAGTAGATGAATCTTCAGCGTGTGGAGCTGGCCTATAAGTATATGGGTCTTCCAACCCAGGGGTTCATTCCCTTTAGAGATGCATCTTACACCCATCTGGTTCCCTCTGTGAGGAGATAGTTATTCCAATATTCTACCCCTGTTGGTTACTGTTCTATGGTGAGGTAGGTGATGCATTTTGTGTGAATGGTCTCATCATCCCTGTGTAGATTGTATTGCTAAAGGTTTCTCCCAGTGCCTCATTTTCATAAAAAAATGGAAACTTGGTTGTTCATTACCAATGTCCAGGTTGCTTTATTCCACTTTCCCTCTGCACCAGGACGTATGTCTGGGTAATTGTGACAGCTACAAATACACAATTCAAAGCAAAATATATTCCTGAACATTACACTGAACCAGGAGCATGTACCCCTCTTACCAAGTAAGATTGCATAGCCACCTACCTGAAATGACGATGCAGGTATCCTGGCACCTCCTCTTCATGGCCTTGTAGGCAGCATCGGCGATGGCGAAGAGGTGTGGAGGGCGCTCGTACAGTTCACGACCCTTGTACTGCTCAATGGTTTCCCGGTCATAGATGTTCAGAGTCTTGTACGGGTTGACTGAGACAACCACCTCCCCAATGAAAGTGTAAATGCGCCCCTTTTCAAATCTGCGGAAGACCAAGCAAGAGGTGAGCGAGGAAAAGAATCGAAGTAAAAACAATCTTTAATGTGACTGTATGATAGATGAGGTTGCAATATCTCGCACAATAATTTGAGCATACCACAATTTTGTATTACTATTTTTTGCGCTCTATTCAAAAATCACTTTCCACTTTTAATAGTGGGCTAATACACTACTCTAAATCTAATCCTATTATTGTCAAACCTTAGTAGGTCAGGAGTCTGGCATCAGAATTTGTTTAGTTAGACTTACTTTGCAAATTCATGTAGCACAAACTTGCTCCTGTTCTGCCATCACAGTGCAATCGATCTCCATTAACCATATTGAATCGCGGTCTTTGATGGAAAATTCTGAATGGTTTAAGTCACAGAGCAGTGAATGTATGCTTCGAGATTATGGCTGGATACCCGAGTAACCTCTAGGGCACATTTGAAGTCCAGCAGGGTTGATTTTGCATTTCATGTTTGTAAGCTCAATCATATAAGTACCATTGAATAATAATGATATCAAATATTAAAAAAATAGTTTGAAAGCCAGCAGACAATTCAGTTCATAAATTGCCTATATAAATGGTGACAGCAATTAATATTCATTAACACATACCACAAAGCATAGAGTGTTCCAGCATACAGCAACCCAACTCAACCATGACTTGTAGGTAATCCAAAAACTACTGCATATAATTACCGCACATATATATTTTTTCTAATTTATCATTATGTTGTCAACAATTGATTTCACCTGCACTGGCGGATTTGCCGTTCTGCTTTTCTTAAAAAACAAACGTATGCCTATGTAGTCCTTGTGTGTGGCCGCAAATGATTCTATACTCCCCTTCAGTCCACTGCAGGCTCAGTGGTAAATACCGATATGCTGAGGTGAGGTATTTACTGGGTCAAATAGGTATCACCTATTTGGAGTTTTGGAGGGCAACGTGAGGCATAATACGAGTACTTAGTATTTACTGAACCGAAATCTGGACTGTTTGTTGCGATTTTACTGCCTACTTTCCATCAATAACACCCTTGCTACCCTTAAGCATAATATTTTACTATTTGGAATGACTAAACTAAAGCAAAGACTGAAGAAGCCAAATCTTGCCCCAAGGATTCTCTGTTACCTCTTTTTCAATTTTTGCATCCTACCTATCAATGATCTGTTGTGTTGATCTAGGGTATCGTTCATACTAGGGGGAAAATACACAGATTTTTCTCCCTTTGTTGAAAGCTGAGAAATTCTGTGGTGGATCAAACAGTTCAGCTCATAGAAAAAGAATGAATAAAAATTGGATAAAAAAATTGGAATAAAAATTGGCGAAGTCTTAAGATGGCAAAAAGCATGCTATTATTGGTGGGCATTGATCTTGTGCTAATTAAAACAAATTATATCTACTGGTCTATTAAAATTGCTATAGACATCTAAAATAAAGATCAAGTTAAGACTTTAGGAATGATTTTTGATTTACTCATGCATAAATGCTATGCTACAGATGCAGCTTGTTATTATCATCTTAAAATGTTTTGAAGAGTGCAGCCTTTCCTGAACAACGAAAATAGAGCTAAATTGGCATGGGCTATAGTGGGGTGTAAACTAGACTACTGTTATGCATTGTTGGTAGAGACAAATATATACCAAAATAAACCGATTCAAACTGCATGTAGCTCAAACCTCACTGGTGGGAGCAGAGGTAACAAGTGCAAAAAGACATGCAGTGGCTTCCAGTTCAGGCAGGGGTTTAATTTGAAATCCTAAATATCATCAATTAAATGATTTATGGAAATGCCCTGGACGGTCTTAGAAGTTGGCTTTCTATATATAACCCAAGCAGATAGCTGCAATCTTGTGGTAAACAACTTTACTTGTTGTGCCTAAAACCAGTCATGCACATGCTGGAGAACCTGAGCTCCCAAATCAGGCAAGTAGTCTATGGAATGAGCTCCCTGATCAGAAACATATCACAATTGAAGAATATTGAGACTCAGTCTTTTTAAGTGACACTCGTAATGCAGCCAGGGCTTGTCTACCTTAGGGTTTACCTGCTTAATAAGGACTATGATTTGGGATGATGGATGGTGAATGATGCATGGTGGCTGGAGGGTGACAAATGGTGGATGATGAAAGATAAAAGATGATGGGTAATAATGATACTTCATCAGTATCCATCACCATCAACCCTCATTCGCTATATTGTAAGCACCACAAACAAATTGAAATGTCTTTTCTCACTTAAGTGATTGTTTTTATCATTATCAAACTAGGCTCCTCCAATATTTCCCACAAGAGGCTGCATCAGGCAAGCCAGGATGAGCCTACAGCATTCATGTTACACAAAGATCTCCACGACAGGTGTCTAATCTACCTGCTTACCTTACCACGTACAAGTCAGTTTGATGCTCTATAGTGTAATTCTCAACAAGGCAGTATTTTACTTCAGCAGAAGTTTGGTTCTTTCCAAACCAGCCACAAAACCTTCTCCTTAATGTTGGCCAGTTACTTGGCGCCCATATATTGGCATTCAAATTCTTAGAAGCTGGGAATTATCAAATAGGCCTGTAAAATGTTTACATATTAGCCCCAATTTACACCCGGTGAATCAGTAACAGGAGTGCTGCTGTCCAACCCTCTCCCTACTGACATGGGGAGGTTGTACCCTAAAAAAACTGGAAAAAAAAGTGTCCAGCAGTTGAACAGTGCATTTTACATGATATTTTGCCAAGTTTAGTATCTAAAAAGATATAGGTACTACGGGCGGTTGGGCAGCTTGGAAGAGTCACTCATGAACCATTGCAATATATTTCATGGTGCGCTGAGGTCTGATCTTCCAACTGCACTTCAGTGGAAGCCAGTAAATGTTTCAAGTGGGAAACGTACATAGCCAAAAGTGCTGCTCAGGTTACAGAGGCCTTACAGGATCGGAAAGCACACATAAACCTAAGGTTACACCAATATTAGGCCTCAGATATTTGTCGTATAAAGCTTTGTCAGTATAGCTGATAAAATGTCTCCATGTGTCATACAACCAAGTGCCCTCTGGCACCAAAGATATAACATCAATATTAACCGCACCCAACTCAGCATTAATTATCACCAGAATACCAACTTTAAATTTCTTCAGGAAAATCAGTAATTTTGACCCCGCCACCCCCAATTATCAGTTTGGCATTTCCTGACAACACACAGATTGTCTCCTCAAAACCCAACGTTTATTTTCGGTAAATAAAGTAAACTCCTTCCAAACAAAAGTAGATCATTTCTTAACACATTTTTTGTTACTCAACAGCTTTTTGTATTCAGTGTTTTAGTAAATGCACAAGTTAGACCAACAGATATCAATGTATCATTTTTGTCAGGTGCTCACGTGCTCCCCAAGGACAGAATCAGCCTTGCAGGTCTGCGTATCACAATCACATGGCAGGAGTACCCATCACACGCTAGGGGGTTGGACAGCAATGCTGCGGATTTCCACAGTGAGCCAGGTTGCTTATCAGAAACAATGGGCTGCCACCAAATGCCAGGGAAGGTATGATACCCAGCAACAGAAGACCTGTAGTAGGCCAAGGAGGGACACATGAATGCCTTTAATATGTCAAGGATAGACACGGAATGCCAGCACCACCATAATCTCAAAAATGCTTATTTTATGTCAAGGAGGGACAATATATGTCAGAAACACAGAAAATGTCTAGAGGAACTATAATATACGTAGAAAGACAGACAGACACAAACACACACACACCTCTGCTCTTGCCGAAGAAGCTCTGAAGAGAGAGTCCAAGCCAGCAGTCAAGTCGAGAAGAATCCCCCATATCGGGGTAGGCCAGTCCACTGCGGCTTAAAGGGACACATGGCGTTCAGCCACAGGGTCAAGCAGTAACAGCTGTCCGATGCACGATATCCCTTCTGCAAGTAACCCGCTGAAGCACGTCTGTGATAGGGATTGGAAATTTCCCCATATTATTACCACTGTCTTCTACTGACAACGGGACGGTTAGAGAAGGTCGTTGCATTAGTCCAGGCATGGTCTGTAATAGCCCTCTAAGGGGGGCCAAGTAGGTGCTCACACCGATTACGTAGAGAGTGTAAAACATGTTTCAAGCTAAACAGAATATCTCTAGTAGCAGACATCATGAATTCGGTTTTCATCGTTTACCTGAATGTTTTTTAAGGTTTTGATGGAGAGATCTGCGCTGAAAGTACTGGAAATGTATTATCTGAGACAATTTACAAAATTACATTTTCAAGAATACACTAGCTGAAAACGCATCAATGGATTCATACATGTGTGCATCTAATCATGTAGCCAAGCAGTCAATTTGCCAGTCAAGATCCCAGGAGATCAAAGTTCTATTCCAAACTACTCGGCAAATGGTGTGATCCTGGGCAGATCACTTTATGTGGCTGTGATACTTCCCATCTTTTGTCAATGCATACAACTATGCTAACTTCCAGAATTAAGCATTACATTAAAATATAATTACATTTAGTGTAGGATTGAGTAAGCAAGGGCAAAGGAGAGCTCATACAGCGGCTGTGTGAAGAGAGCAGGCAGGGAACGGATAGATTGGATTGGCTCAGTAGCCAACATCTGCCTCACATCCAAAATGTACGTGCTTTCAGAAGCCTTTTTCAAGAAGTCACAAGTTATTTACCATTTCTTTCCATGAAGAAACCTACAATTCCAGCCATGCCATAACAAAAAAAAGCCAGAAAGTAGAAGCAGATCATGGAATATCAAAGACAGAGGCGGAATGTGGGACCAATCTACAGAATACCAAAAACAAAGTCAGGAAGCAGAAGCAGGCTATGGATTCTGAAGACAGAGTCAGAATCTGGAAACCACCTATGGAACACTGAAGATGAATCCAGAATGTGGGAGCTGCCGATGGCATACCTAAGGCACAGCCATAATGCCGAAGAAGCCATTGGAATATCAGGCAGAGAGCCAGAATGTGGCAGCCAACTATGGAATAGGTAGACAGCTGTAATGCCGGAGGAGCCAATGCAATACCAGAGAGAGCAGCAGAATGTGGAAGATGACAGTGGAATACCAAAGACACAGCCACACTATGCGGTAAGTGTGTGCCATATCTAAGGCACAGCCGTAATGTAGGAGAAGTCAATGGAATACTGAATACAAAGCCACAATGTGGGAGTCGACATGGCATTCCAAAACACAGCTACAATGTGAGATAAACTTGTGGCATACTTAAGAGAAGCCATAATGCAGGAGAATCTATGGCATGATCAAGACAGACAGACAATGGAAGTAGTCTGTGTCATACCCGAAACTGAGCTAGAAAGAGGAAGTAAGCGGTCATACAGAATGGGAGTGAAGACTGACGTGCTCCAGGCAAGCGTGCCAAACAGAGCCTCCAAGGTGGAGCAGCCAGTGCCATGCACACATGCAGACTTGCCTCTCACCCACCAGTATTTTGCAATAGGAGTTTTTCAGTTTTATGAGCTGGCACCTGAAACAGAGAAGCCATGCCCTACACCCTCAGGCACACACACCCAGGTTTGAGCAACTCTGCCAGCCACTTTATATAGTACATAAAAGGCAGGCCGCCCACTCTGTTTTGAGACGACTCAAGAATTTGCACACGCACTTTATAGGTTAATCTGCAAACTGGACGGATCTGGGGGGGTGCAAGGTTGTGGGGCTGAGAAAGTGCAAACCTGGAGCATCTGCCATCAATAGATTTCAAGGGCTCAGCAGATTAGGACAGGAGTAGAGAATCATACACAGTAATTCACCACCAGGACTAGTTGGCATACAGAGCTTTCCCCTCAATGAGTCATGGCACAGAGGACAGACGCGAGATTGACAAGCCAACAGATCTCTAGGAATCACTGGCTCTGAAGACACAGGGACACGGAGTCGTTCACCTCCAGGAACCACTCACTCCGAAGGCAAGACCTCATACCTTTCACAAACCTTTACATCTAGGAATCAGAGGTTAGAAAGACAGCCTCAAAGAACCAAGTCTTCCAGCTCGTGTAAACACAGGTCCAGGATACTGGGAGGGGCACAGAACATATTTTACCAACAGAAACCAGTGGGTCAAGTTATAAGCAAAATGTTCCAAAGTCTTTAACTTGCAGTAATTACGGGTACACAATACACTAGGGTCCATAACCCTTCCTGCAATAGAAATAAAGACAAGCTCAGATACTCACAGGTGGATTAAATGCTCTTCACCTCCCACAGTCACAGGTTGAAGATATCGCAGGCAATGAGTCCTTCACCTCAAGCAACTGCAGGCTCAGAATCAATCACAAATTCAGCATACAGGCAGAGGGATTCAACACCTTTCACCGCTAGTAATCACAAACTCAGGATGCAGCAGCGGGGTTCAATGCCATTTACCTCCAGCAATCAAAGTACCAGGGCCTAAGCAGAGAGAAGCAAATACGGTCACCTCTAGTAGTCACAAACTCTGAATATATGCATAGGAGGGATCATTGCCTTTTGCAATAATATCTCCAGAATATAGGGAAAGGGGAAACTAAGCCTTGCACCTTTCATAACACACAAACTCAGGATACATGCAGAAGGATTCACTGCCTTTCACTTTTAGCAAATATTGTCAAAGACAGGAAGAGGGGGAAAAACCCTCTTACCTCCAGTAAACACAAACTCAGGATATATGCAGAGGGATTCCATGCCTTTCACTTTTAGCAAATATTGTCAAAGAAGATAGGAAGAGGGGGAAAAAAGCCTTTCACCTCCAGTAAACACAAACTCAGGATATATGCAGAGGAGGGATCAACGCCTTTTGCCTCTAGCAATCGTAGCACCAGGATGAAGCACATGGAAACAAAGCCTTTCACCTACAGTAAACATTAACTCTTGATACAAATACAGGGATTCAGTGTCTTTCGCCTCTAATGATCAGAGTATAGGCCGAGGGAGACAAAGGCTTTTCACTTCCAGTAAACACAACTCAGACACATGCAGATGGGTTTAATGCCTTTCACCGCTAGTAATAGCAGGATTAGGGATATAAAGTCTTTAATCTCCGGTGGCCACGGACTCATGATACAAGGACACCAAGCCTTGTACCTCGAGGAATCTCTGGCTCAGACAAGTGCCAGAATCAGGAGTATAGTCATTCACCTCTAGGAATCTCTGGCTCACGAGACGAGTGAAGGGATTTAGAAGTTTTCACTTCTTGGCAGAGTGACACCAAGCAATTACTCTCCGTGCTGGCCCTTACCGAAGATTTCAGCAGGGACGGAGGCAGTAATCCCTAGATCGAATGTCCGTCTGTAGGATACAGTATACTATGCTTTCCATCCACAAACTGCACAGACTTTAAATTGGCATAGGAATAAAAAGATTTACCTATGGGGAAATTGACTGCACACGGACGGCAGCGGATGGCCATTTGCCTCTTCGAGCAAGTGCAACATGGAAACATGCTATTTCAGTTCTATAGCCTTGCCAGGTCATCATAACTACAGAGTCTGGCGACAGTGTTGCCTGCTGGGTTTAACCTGAACAGTTCGGCCTTGAGTTAATCTGTTTGGATGGAAGGGAACCCATGTACCACTGGGACCTAGGTTTGTTGTTGTCACTTAATCATAGTAAAATAGCAAAAAACGCTGGAAAAAAACAACAACAAATATACAACTTAAGAACAGTAGATAATGGGGAACCTAAATGGCACAGTCAAAAGATTGCCAACTGAGTGTATAATTCATTGTTCAGATGACAGTAGATAGCATTCCTTCAACTATAAATTGATACAGTACATAGACTTTCCATTACATAATTTTATTTCTGTTTTTATTTGCTTATTAATTTATTAATGGTAAGATTGCTCCATAGTCATGCATCACAAGGTAAAAGAGTTTGCCCCCCCCTGGCATCCTCAATCCTTCATTTCTTGCATTCTGGGAGCTTATGTTTTTGCCCACTCTCAACCCTTGGACCGATTTAACAATTGTAAAACTGATTAAGAAAGACAGTACAACAACACTAATTTGCCCACTTAAAATCCAAATTCATCATTAGAGAGGATTTTACATTACAACTCATTTGAGTGTAAACAGTATATTTCTATCTGCTCCCAATCCAAAGTTATCACTTTTTAAATGTAATAACGTAACCCAGTGCTAGTTAATAGGAGAGACAGGCCTTATAACAGTGAAAAAACAACTTTAGGATTTTTCAATGCTAGGATATGTAAAACTTAAGCACACATGTCCTACTTTTTAAATACAAAGTACCCTGCCTTATCAGCCTTTAGGGCCAATCTTAGGGGTGCCTTATATGTATTTAAAAGGAAGGTTTAGGCCCGGCAAAAAGTTTATTTTGCCTCGTCAAAATGGCAGTTTAAAACTGCACTTTGGGCTGCAGTGGCAGGCCTGAGTCATATTTTAAAATTAACTTAAATGGGTGGTAAAATGCATACTGCAGGACCACTAGCAGCATTTAACTTACAGGTCCCAGGGGACATGTAATACCATTTACTAGGGACTTAAAAGTAAATTAAATGTGCCAATTAGGTGCCATCCACTATTACCATGTTTGAAGGAGAGAGAACAAGCAATTTAGCCCTGGTTGGTAGGGAAGAACAGCACAGAGTCCTAATGCCAACAAAAACTGCTTCAGCAACAAAAGGCAAAAATCTGGCAGAGACCCTGCAAAAAAAGGTTAGGTCCAACACAGCGCGCCAAACATGTGAAAATGTGATAAAGGTTCTTCAAAATGTAAAAAAAAAAAAAAAGTATAAATCACTGCATTGAAAGGCATTTTTTTTAAAGTGACAGTTCTCAAAAATGAACTTGGAAACATTTATGCCTTCCCCGCCCTGACAACAATGCCATTAGTGAACCAAGTTTTCATGTGCACCTTCTATGTGGCCTAGATTATTAATATACATGTAAAAACATTATAATTTATTAAATCAAAACACAAGAGGCTCCGTACAATGCACATCCTCAACTCCTATATTTCAGGGTGCTCTCAAATGTAATAATGAAGAAAAACGAGGCAAAGTGAAATAAAACAATTTCCTAGGATCACACACTTTAGTCAAGTGGGGAAGCCAAGATTGATCCCTTCTTCTAAGCACTCCCAATGTTTATATATAAGAGACTAAATGTATAAGGAGATTGTGAAGTCTACGATTCTATTTAATTCCAATTCAATAATCAAGTTACTTCTTACGTACACTTGACTCGCCAAAGGTAGCGATAGCAAGCAGAGAAGGCTCACCCTACGGTGCTGTAGAGGGATAGCAGCTCAGATACTGCATAACACGGGATTGTCAGATCTATGATTCTTCTACAGACTAGGGGCTTAGTTAGAGGGTGGTATGGAATTATACCCTCAAACTAACATCACAACTCACTGTTCACAGTATGTACATGCTTTGCTTCCCCTGCACTCACCATTCCACCCCCATTCCCATCACTCACACCCTTCTGGCCTCAATGCGACCCTCTGCCACACCATGGACCATACTTTTTAGCCCTTGGGAAAATGTTTTATATGGTTACCTTGATGATATTGTGTAAGTCAATATTGTTGGTCAGTATTTGTGAAGGTCGATCTCACCCAGAAAATAGTATTTGGCGAGGCTTCTCCTAGAATACTGCCTTCGGTGAAGCGTCTTAGAATTCTGTGTTCAGTGAGACCTAACCTATTATACCTGGTTTGGCAAGTTCTCCCCTGGAATACTGTGTTCTGTAACCCCCAGGCTAGAATACGGTGTTTGCAGGGTCTCAAATAGAATACTGTGTTCAGTACTGTGTATAGAAATCCTTGACTGGACTACTGAGTTGGGAAAGCAGTTGACTAGAGGACTGTGTTTGGTGAGGCCACATCCTGCTAAGGATGAATACAGAGAAGAGACCATCTAGAGCAGGGCTCTCAACCTTTTCTGTAATACTTATGTTCAGTAAATATCATCGCAAGCTACTATCATCATCAGTGTTGTAATAGTGACAACATCATACAAGATTACATCAGTGACCACCCAGGCAAGGTTATCAGCTGTGATCACCTTGGTGAATCAGGAAGGGTCGCCAGCAGTAATGTAAAAATGGCTTTATTAATTTTGAATGCCTCTGCATGGGTTATACAAAACAGCCATAGCGGCAATGCACCAAGGTAGTAATAAGTCTCGGCAACTAAACAATATTTATCACTCAAAGATCAGCTTTACGTATAAGATAGTGATTATTTGTACACATTCACCCTGAAGGGTGTCTTGGAGCTGAAATAACAATGTTTATTGTTACCCAAGTCAATAATTGGAATTGTTGAACTGGAAATTCAATTTGGAAATTCTAACGTTTTTCTCCAAACATCAGCTCATGCGTCCTGAAAATAAACACATTTTGGCCTTGAATACAACATGCTTTTCAGTTTTGTTGCACATGTATTAATTCAACCAAGCAAACACTCCTACTTTAGTAGGCTGGACTGCACACAAGAGAGCTACTTACACGTACCTGAAGAGCTAAACGTACACTACCAAGATGGAAGCTTAGGGCAGTGCAGTGATGCACTCGCCTTATAGCTGCGTAGTGTGGAAAGGACAGCGGTGGGGGCGTGGGTAATTCCATACCTCTGAGGCATGAATGCAATGGAAGAGATGGTTACGGTCCTAGAACAAGGGATTTACACCACGTCATCTGGAGGGGGGGGGGGGGGCTGGTCACTGTCAGGAGTGGCAGGAAGAGGTTCATTGGAGGGATGGTAAATGAATGGAACAAGAGGCTTCCCTTGTTGTGCTCAGGGAAACATTTTGTTTCAATTGACGCCTCCCGCCCCGGGGTGCATTAATCACACTCTGGGAGACTCTCTCCCCGCCTAACCGTGATAACCCATCCTGTTGTCTGCTCAGATTGTGGTGTCTACCCTACACTGCGACAGCGCCAGTTTGTAAACATAGTGTCTGAAAACAGATAAAGACTGCTAGCCCTGCATACTTTATCCCTTTTCTGCCTATTTTAACAAAGTTCAGGGTTAAAAAGATCTCCGCCTAACATGTGCTATTAACCCAGGCTTCTGTCCCGCACTTTTTGTGAGTCACCAACCTTGGAGTCTCCACCGCCTCTGCTGGGTGGAGACCATTCACTGCCTTCCTGTAAAAAGATTTCTAATTCTACTCCAAAGCCCCTCTCTTTAGCTCTATTATAGAAGTTGCATATGAATTCTTTGCTGAACAAGATTTTCCATTTGTACTGTGTTCAATGACTTCTTTCCTCCCGAGAAAACATATTTGGATTTTTAAGCTTCTCAATACAAGACCTGAGCTTCGGCCACCAGCCTCTTGCCTGCCTCCAGTCAGAGAGACAGGTCTGCAAAATTGGTATTAGCGGTGGTTACAATTCTCTGCAGGGTCTGTGTTATGTTTCGTCATTTTTGTTCTGCTAGAGGCAGTAATCCACCAGGTTAGTCTGAGCTACTGATGGTTCTGGGATGTGACTAAAGGAACATTGAGCACTGCACGCCTCCCCGACGCATCATCAGGCTCCTCCCCGACGCATCATCAGGCTCCTCCCCGACGCATCATCAGGCTCCTCCCCGACGCATCATCAGGCTCCTCCCCGACGCATCATCAGGCTCCTCCCCGACGCATCATCAGGCTCCTCCCCGACGCATCATCAGGCTCCTCCCCGACGCATCATCACGCTCCTCCCCGATGCATCATCAGGCGCAAGGAGAAGAAGAAACACTGCCCATGTCCTTGTGCTGCTCTCGCTCCTCAGCAATCGAGACTTCTTCCCACTGCATACATTACACACTGACGTCGAAAACAATAAAACTACGATTCTAGATGTCAGGGTTTGGCGAGGATAGCAGAAGGCCTGGAGGGAGCTAAGGGATGCAAATGCCAAAGTGTGACTTCAAGGCTCCAAGAGTGAATACTGTCATGAGCAACATCAGCAGACCTACACATACAAGCTCGATATTACCTATCAGCACGGATGCATATGCGCATCTGGCTAGCAGCTCACTCCCGATCTTGGACTCTCACTCACAGTAGACCATCTACTGAGGTGTCTGTTGTACTTTTCCTTATCAGGACGAACCACACAGAGACAGAACCTTTGATTAATATGACAAGTGTACTTTATTTATCCAATAAGTTTATTCAGTTCTTGCGTCTGCATTTTCTCTTCTCATTGTGTGATATGTTGTAACTTGCTGTCTTTAACTGTTTAGGTTTGATGGTGAATATATAAATATCTGCTACATACAGTTTGCTTCAGCTACTAGAATTTTTAGGCTCTGGAACATTCAGGCTTAGATTTAGTCTTTGTCAGTCACATCTTGTTTAAGCCCAATGAATTTTAGTCTCTCTGTTTTTGTACTGGCTATTTGGATGTGTCCCCTCCATCTCCATTGGAATGTGAGAAGGACTATTTTGCATCTGAAGTAGACACTCAACATCACCCATTTAATTCTGTATATTACACATGCATTTCAGATAGTAGATAATCCTTTTCTGTTAATTTTTTACACAGAAGCGAGTTTAAAGAAAAATATTTTAAAGTCGACTTGTGTGAACCTGACTTTAATATTGGTGCTCTATTGAGATGTGTTTTCATTTCCCTTTATAAACTACTATAGCCTGACCCCATTATGGCTGTCTCTTGTAGTCTTACGAGATCAATAACAAAAGTTGTGATCTTGCATGATTTTTTGGGGTGACTAGCTTGGAGTAAGGCCTTTCCAATGATCTTCATTTCTATGGCTCCTAGATTCACCCCACTCTAAGATCTCCAGTGCATAGCACTCAGTAAGATGCATGGTGGTCCAAGATGCAGAGATTGGCATTCTGCCTAACCTCTGCAGCGGCAGCTTCACATCTCATGCTAGACTGCCACCGGAAACTGCCTACCTGTGCGAGCAAGCAGCAACCACGATGACCTCTGCACCCCTATGTGTGGAAGAAGCTTGCATCACACAGTCATTTTTAGGTCGAGTCTGGGCAGCGCATGCGCTGCTCGCTCTGCGAGGCATGCTTTATTGGATGATGTACTTGAAGCCCCGCCAACTCTCTGCCCATATTGGTCATTGGCCTGTGTCATTGTCCTTCGTAAATAGGCTTATTAGTCCCTCCTTAGTACCGCCTTGTCTTCATTTGTAACCTCCCATGAGGACTGACCCTTTTACTTCGGTTGTTACACGGTACGTCTTATTTAGTCTGTAAGCACTATTTTCTTTAACGAGTTTCTCCTACTGCAGGCACTACATGCTTTCCTGCAACATTCAGCGCACAATGCGCGCATTCACGGGGCACTTTTAGAAAAAAAGCATTTGTTTGTCAGCTTGACAAACAAATGCTTTCTTTGGTAAAAGCGCCCCATACTGGGCTTTCACTTTAATAGCACCCGCAGACCTTTCTTTAGACACTGCTAGTCTAAAGAAAGGGGTGTGGCCTTGATTAACGTGAAAGCGCAGCATTTGGAAGTCAATAGGTCTCGCATTTTAGAAACTTTGACCTATTGGTATTGTAAATGACTATGCCTTTTATTATTGCAGGTTTTTTAAACACATAAATAAAAGGCATTGTCATTTACAATGCCAATAGCTCAAAATCTCGCAATTGCAAGACCAATTGCATTGCAAATGCTTGTGTTCTCCAGGTATCAATCAGCTGCAAAATAAAAACATTAAAATAAGTCCTAAGTCACTAAGATAATATATGTTCTCCGACTTGTTATACTCAATTTTTTGAGCAACAACCTTTTTTTCCAGACCTCAGAAGCGGCTGCGCCCTGAAGGAATACTGCAAGCACTGAACACTTTAGTCGAGTTTTTGCAAGACTGTATTTTAGGATTCCTTAAATTTATTTTATTTTATTTATAAAGTTTTATATAGCGCGAACAAGATCCCGAAGGATATCAGAGCGCTTTACAAACGGATGGAAGGAAGGACAAAATGCTATATCGACATAAGTAAGAATAATAACCGCATAGTTACAAGACAAATGAATCAAGGAGAGTAATTAAGTGAACAGGTATATAGTGGGCTACGAAGGGTGGCACACTATGCGGTAGAGAAGAGCAGCATCAAAATGATGGTAACATGGTTGTAGGATCAATGACTTCGGGCAGGTGAGCCTGGCCCAATTAAGGTAAGAATTTATTCATTAGGATTCTTTTAGCTTCCAATTTGAAAGCAGTCGTTGAGGAGGTTCTGTGTACTTCCGGTGGAAGAGAGTTCCATATCTTTGGGGCAGCGCCGGAGAAAGCTCGGTGACAAGTTCTCCTTTTGCTAAGGATGAGTGGCTTCAAGAGGACAGTGTTAGCGCTTCTTGAGGCTCTACCACCACAGGATAGTTCAAGCTTTTGTGCTAGGTACCTGGGAGTTTTGAAATGCAGGGCTTTGTGCGTCAGAACGGCAATCTTTAACTGAATTCGAGCTTCGTAGGGCAACCATTTAAGAGATTTTAGGACTGGGGAGATGTGCTCATTTCGTTTGGTACCTGTAACCAGTCTGGCCGCAGCGTTCAGTGATGCCCTTAGTGGAGCCAGGGTGTATTTGGGAAGGCCACAGAGCGTAGCGCTGCCGTAGTCTAGCCTCGGCAAGACAAGCGCTTGGACCACCTGCTTGAAATCAGAATGTGGAAGGAATGGATTAATATTTCTAAGTGTCCTCATCAAGTGGTTAGCTCCCTTACACACATTGCTGATGTGATTTTTCATATTCAGGTGCTTGTCCAGGGTGATTCTGAGAGATTTGGCTGAATTAATGATGAGTGGTGCAGTTGAAAGCAGAGAGGTGATTCAGCCAAAGGTCAGGCTTGGGGATGTGGTTCGGAGGAGAGATGAGAAGGAATTCAGTTTTGGAGGTGTTGAGCAGGAGATGGTTCTCAGTTAGCCAATTTTGATTAGACGTTAAGGTAGTGTTGAGTGAGATGATGCTCTCTGGGGATGAGATTTTCAAATAAAGTTGCATATCGTCCGCATACATATGGAAGAGAATGTTTGTGGAATTTAGTGAATTAGCTAATGGTTCCAAGAAAAGGTTGAAGAGGATAGGAGATAGGGCTGACCCTCGTTTCATAACAGCTGATATGTGGTTTCAACTACTGGAACCAGACGCTATCAAGGATTGCTTACACCGAGGGTACCTAAAACATGTCCTAATTACACAAGAGAGCTGGCAGGGCCCAGAGGAGAATGTCGGCAGTGGGTCACACTGAAAGTACTTGGGTAAAGGTGGAATACCACTTTGGGCCGCCATCTTTATTTCTCTTTCCGGAAAGACAGCACGTGCGGACGTCAGCCGCTGTGGTAACGTAGTGCTCACTACTTTCACTAGTTTAGAGCTGTGTGAAGCAAGGCAACGCCATTTACATGCGGGACCAAAAGTACAATTTCTTTATATTCCTTTGTATTAGCTTCATGTCACGATTGACAATAATTCCATTTTATAAAATGAGTTCCATGAAATACGGCTGTCGAGGCAATTTCTGCAAATTACTTCAGATACATAGTGAGCTTTCCTTCCAATGCAAATCGAGGAGTCTTTGATCTCCCTGTGCTTTTGAGGCTGACTGGCAACATGTTTCATCCGTCATATTAATCACCACACAAAAGATAAGGATCTTCAAGGTAAGTTTTGCAAGCTACTAGGCAATAATATTCATTCTCTCACAAGTATCTAGTAAAATTAATTACCTCTTTCTTTTTTGTGACTCACAGTTGCCTAAGATACCAGTGACAAATCAGTGTAAATGTATCATTTGTTACAGCCACAGTATTTATGCTCCAGTTATAAATATAAGGTTTGCTTCACCAGTGTGCCAAAGACTGTTGTCCCAAAAAGGTACAAGTTTTTTCCCAAAAATTCACTGAATGCTAACCGAAGCTGCAAGTGTTGTCGCCCGCTTTATCTAGGTCAGTCCTGAAAAGAACACCTGAACGGCAAGTGGAATTATTTCACACTTACTGGCCCATTTAGTCAAATAAAGACCAGGTCCTACCTACTGGTTTTTGCCAATGCTTTTTTTAGGCTTGTAACCTGCTGTCACTTATTTTCTTTGTATACATCTTTATACATTTCCATTTAATGTTGAAGGACCCAACTGTAATTCTTTTATGCAAAGTGTTCTATGGTAACGCCTCCTGGCCCAGGTACGCACTATTAAAAAAAAAAAAAAAAAGCTACAACTAAACAAAATGTTGCCAGAAGTGCTATTCCCTTAAGAGGAGCTGTTTTTCATGTGTGGGTTGGCTGGAACTACTCAACGCCTCGCTTTCCTCATCATAACGTACTTTTGGTGCTCTGCTCTGGGCACCAGAAAGTCCTAACCACTGTGGTCAGGTACTGGGATGAGGGGCACTTACCATTGTCCAAGGCCAGCGGGCCATGGCAGCATAATGGAATCCTTCCGGCCCAGTGCTGGAATTGAAAAACGTTACCCCGGAAGCCCATAAAATGGAGGTCAAGAAGTGGCAACAAAAATGGGGAAGAGTCCAGAGGGGCGGAGTCATGAAAAGCAGTCTGTCAGTCAACTTTTACATTTATTTGTTAAAAACTGTGCCACAAAGAAATTGGCAACAAGGAGAAAAGTGACAGTAAATCTGTTCTGGCTTAATTGGTTGCAAAGGCTGCAATTTAAAATTTCTTTTGGGTTAAGGCACCTTCAGACGACAACTTTGGGTGCCCAGTAAATCTCAGGGAATAATAATGGTAAGATAACTCTGGTGGTTAATGCACATGTTAGGAAGATTTGTGTTTTGACTAGTCAGAGTTATGACTCGAAGTATCATGTGTCTCCTGAAAAGCACTTTCTGTAACATGCAGATAACAGATTTGTATTTTATGTGGATAGGTAAGTGGGTCACTGCTTCTGACACAGAGATCCTTTCACTACTTGCTTCTCATAATTAAAACCCTTCCAATATAGCACAGTGAGCTATGAACCAGCATCAGGACCTGCATGCAAACCATGGGTTCTGGCCCTTATTGTTTGTTCTCAATCTGTTTTTATTATAAGAATGCTAAAAATGGTTGATTTGAGTAGTAATACATTCCTATTGGTACAGAAAACCCCAAGCACTGTTTAAATCCTGAATGTGTGTTTCTCCCAGCCAGGCACTCTTAGCATATAACCCCTACCAGTAAAGACGATCTGTCACGCCTACACCTTGACATCCTCATAGTCTTGAGTAACACCTTGTACATTGATTTACACATGTGTACGATTTATTGTCAATGTATAAAGTGCGTGTGATGTAAAGCTCTCCGATACCCTACACTGGGGTGAGTAGTGCTATAAAAGAATTAAATAAATAAAATTCGTAAGTGCTATTCAAATTGTTATTTGTGTAAATACTCTTACAGATTGACACATCTGATGTTCTTACAGTGCATGCATATCTCTTATATAAAGGGATTGAACAAAGACAAAAACATGCATCCAACTCATAGTTACTCTCACATACTTGTGAAGTGATGACAAGCGGAGTGCCGTAGTTTCCCCTCCATTGCATTGGCGTCTAGGTGTTAGGCTCCAGATAGCTTCCAGCCAGGATCAAAGTCGAACAAAAAGAGGGCTGATATCCCTTTAAATTGCCCTTTGTTTTGGCCCCAGATGGAATCTAAAATATGAAAGTCCCCAGCTGGCTGCACGTTGCTGCTCTGAACAGAAAACAGACAACTAGCAGGCGCTGCTGAATTGTGCTCCGGTGTAGGCAAGTCACACCGGGACAAATTAAGTATTTTTCATTGGGGCAGATGTATCTCTGATCTGGCTCAATTCCACACTGACGGCATCCCAGAGACCCGCTGAATCCATCAAAATAATGGTATTTGAAACCGAGCTACTTTCAATGATACTTTGTTTCATCCAGTGTAACATTTAGAAGACCTGTCTCGTGTCATGGTACATTTAAAGTAACTCTGTAGCAGTGGTTTGCAACACTGAAGCAGCACTGGCCAGCTGCTCTGCTCAAGCTCAACCATCCCAGAGGGGTTCAAAACGAAATCAAAGATTTTCAAACATACTGCAAAGATATTAAACTAAGATAGCCGAAAAAGCTGCAAATGCCAGAGCAGAACAGCAAGGCACCCAAAGGCTGCGGAACAACATATGGAAGCTTGAAAATCAGAAACACAAACCCTTCTCTGAATAGGTAAGAGGTAAGGAAACAGGGCCCCTCTCTTTTGCCTTCTTTCTTCTTTCAGTAGATATAGTAGAAACGGTATGTCAAAGTCAAAGACATCTTTTAAGACAGATTTGGCAATAACTAATTATTTCTGTCAAAAGCTGTGTTCAATTTTATTGTTAACACTGTTCCATTCCTTCAGTTGGGGGATGCTGCCTATGTGTAATACCAAATTGAGGTTTTAACTTGTGAATTGCACGTATGTATGTAGGGCAGTGATTTATCTGAACTAGCAATAATAAATGGAGGGGGCAGGGGTTTTCTGAGGAGCCTGCCACTGGTGCTGTTAAATGCCAGAGCTACCACATATCAGTCTTGATTCCACCTCATGCCTATTTCTTGCACCCCATATCCTTCCTGTTTCCCTATCACTTTTTCATCTCTGCTCTCAATCTTCGCCACTCCTTTTCTATGTTTTACTGCCTCCTTATGTCTTCTTCGCTCTTACAATAGGTACAACATTTTTTTTCCTTTAGTTTTATGTAGTGCAAACTTGGCCCAAGAGCAATGGAACACTTTACAAGAGAACAGATCACATTACCTATTTGTTTTCAGGGCACGGGGAGATTACGTGATTTGCCCAGATTCACAGGATGTTGCGCCAAGGCCAGGATCCAAACCTCAGTTCCAAAGTCAGCAGCTCTGGCCTCTAGGCCGCATTTGCTCACTTGAGTTTGAAGGCCAAATGTGAGTACCAATGTAACCACTTGCAACCAACTTTCATAACATCTCCCATGAGTTCAGTAGGTCTTGAGAGCTTGACCACAGCTACCACAGGGCAGTCAAGTTTTCAGACTCCTGGGCCTGTAGGGATAACCTATAGTTCCACCTTTTAAAATGCTAGGAGACCCCAACAATAGCAGGGTCCACAATAAAAAGTCACAAATGAGTGAAACCTGCATACATTACAAAGGACGAACTTACATATTACAAAGACTCTTTTAATGTCTGATATATATTCAGCCCCCCCCCCCCCATGTCCAGTTTTCCAATAAAAAAAAATTTAAAAAATTAAAAAAATTAAAAAAAAGTGTTTCAACTTTGTTCATTTTAAGAAGTGAGCATCAGACTGAGCCCCCCTACGACTAGCAGAGAACGGCTTTGCGCAGATAAGCTCCTCCTAGTGAAACCCCGACTGGCTTGTGCCGACTGCTTAACTTGTAAGAAAAAATAAGTAAAGAACAAAGGTATGCAGTTCCTAAGGAGGAAGCCGGCCACACGAGGAGCTGCCCTATGATGAAGCATGACACCCCTTGCTTGGGGTGTGCGAGGGCCCTTGCTCCTAATTTGAGCTACTCCCTTTCAAGTTTCCCTTCTACACAAGGAACACCCACCATCCTTTTCCCTCCCTCTTCCCTTCTATGCCCTCCTTAGGAACTGCATACCTTTGTTCTTGCCATACCCACTAGGGGCCTGTATGCTGGACCTACCAAGCCCCTTTCCCTCCTTTTTGCGATAAGAAAAAAGAAGTGCCAGGGCCCAAGGTTTTGTTCAGAAGCTAGCGGCCTGCAACCTCGAATATCGGGGTGCCGAATGCCAAGGCTTCGTAGTCTTCTTGGTGCCACCTCATGCTTGTGAATCTACCATCAGATCTTGGACTTGGAAGATCTCCTTCTACGAGGTCCATTGAGCCCCATCATAAGGTACCCTCCTATTACAGGAAGGAGAAAAGCAGCATGTGCCGAGGAGCCCTTTGGTACAGCTATGCTCCGCAACAGGAGAACTGCGCCATAGTAATAGTTCTATTAGTAATATGGAGGGAACGAGCGATTCTGCACAAGAAGAGTTGATGCACCACACATCTGAGATGAAATTAGGATTGCCTGTTCCAGGAAAGGGCGTGCCCATGCTGAAAGCCCCTTGTACAGCTCTGCACACTGCAAACATGAACAATGTAGAAGTGCTGCACTGCCAGCATGGTACAAGGTGCCATACCAATAAATATGAACATAACATTATACACTGGCACAAGAGAGTAACTCAAACTCCGCTCCAAACCACAAAGGCCACCGCACCTGTTTAAGCACTGGCCCAACTGCCCACAGTTGGCAATGTCAATTTTCCTACTGACAGTCTGCAGCTGGCAATGCCACCAATTGCCCAAGACGCTGAAAAAAAAGTTGCCTCCGGAAGTCCAGAGCACTCACTGACCCACAGATGTGGACCACGGGCAGTGCCATAGATAAGGAGGCAGACCACGAGAATTCCCACACAAAGAGAATGGCAAACTGGAATGGAACTCAAAATGGAAGCCAAAAAAGTATGAATCTAGGAGATGCCCACGAAAGTTCCACAAAGTGTGTGGATGCTGGATGGACCATTACGGGGGGCAAAAATAATTTCGTATGCAGACGATTCGCAGCTGCTCTTTACCTGTAACAAAGACGCAGATTTTAGGGGTGACATGATTAACAGCTGTCTCACTGAAGTATTCTCCTGGCTCCAGTGCAACCAGCTTAAATGTAATCCTGGTAAATCGGAGATTATCTTCTTTGGCCACCGCCCCAGCGATCTTTGGCACAGTTGGTGGCCTGCTGACATGTCCCCCCCCCCCACGTCCCCCGTACAGATAGTGAAGAATTTGGGGGTGAAGCTGGATGAGAACATCTCCATGCAGGCACAGATCCAATCAGTGACCGGTTCCTGCTTTGGCCTGCTCAAAATGCTGAAACAGTTCCTGCCCCTCCTGACTATCACCCACAGAAAAACGGTGGTCCAGGCATTAATTCTCTCCAGGCTGGACTACATGAATGTACTTTACCTGGGGCTGCCTGAGTATCTACTGGCAAGACTGCAGGTGACTCAGAACGCCGCAGCAAGAGCGATACTCATGCTTGGCCCCAGAGCTCGCATGTCCACACAGTTGAAATCCTTACACTGGCTACCTGTCCGAAAAAGGATCCATTTCAAGGCCATGGTTTTGGCTTTTAAGGCTCTACATGGCATAGGTGCTGGGTACATTATGAAGAGAGTTCAATTTTACCATCCTTCCCGTGCACTTAGGTCTGCAGCGCTTCAGCTAGCACTGACCCCCAGATACCTACGGACACGTATCGGGGGCCTCTCCTTCCAGGTGCAAGCAGCAAAACTGTGGAACAATTTACTGGTGGATTTAAGGTTGACTCAGGATCTCCTTGCATTTCGGAAATCATTAAAAACTTGGCTCTTTCAGCTTTAACATCTAATGCGGTGATCTCACTCCTTAGCTAGGCCTCATCCTGCTTCAGCGCCGGGACACTCAATTGAGTAGCTGCGCGCTCTATAAATAGTCATTTAACATAACATAACATAACATATGAATGTAGGGGAAAACACTCCATTCCATGCAGAGTTGCTTGTGTCTGACGACAATAACGGAGGAGCAGGGGAGGATGGCCAACCCAGGGCCACTGACCAGCTGAATATGTCATTCTAAATGTTGTCTGTGACTACTGGATGACAATAATAATTGCCGTCATTGCCAGTCCGCTTTGATGCTCCGCTGTTTGGTTGCAAAATGAATCCCTAATTACATTGTATTGGTCGTCAGATGTTATGTAAAGTGTTTCAATGACATGTTAATTAAAAAATTAAAGTATAGAACAGCAAGGCAATAACTCACAGATGTCGACAGCAGGCAGTGGCCCAGAGATGCACACAGCCATCAATAGCTCACAAAGTGTTGACAGCAGGCCGGTTACGGATGTGGCCGGGGGGGCACACAGCCATCAATAGCCCACAGATGTCAACAGCAGGCAGTGCCATGGATAAGATTAGCAGGCAGTAGCCCAGGGATGAACATAGCCAGCAATAGCTCACAGATGTCGACAGCAGGCAGGGCCACAGATCAGATCGACAGGGAAGGTCCAGGGATGAATACAGCAAGCAGTAGCTCCCAGAGGTTGACAATAGGCATGTTGCAGATGTGACTAGCAGGCAGTGGCCCAGAGATGCACACAGCCATTAACAGCTCATAGATGTCGACAGCAGGCAGGGCCCCAGAGATGCACACAGCCTTCAATAGCCCACATATGTCAACAGCACGCAGTGCCACAGATAGGAGTGACAGGGAAGGTCCAGGGATGAATACAGCAAGCAGTAGCTCACAGAGGTTGACAATAGGCGGTGGCCCCAGAGATGCACACAGCCATCAATAGCTCGCAGATGTCGACAGCAAGCAGTAGCTTACAGAGGTTGACAATAGGCGGTGGCCCCAGAGATGCACACAGCCATCATTAGCTCGCAGATGTCGACAGCAAGCAGTAGATCACAGAGGGTCACAATAGGCGGTGGCCCCAGAGATGCACACAGCCATCAATAGCTCGCAGATGTCGACAGCAAGCAGTAGCTCACAGAGGTTGACAATAGGCGGTGGCCCCAGAGATGCACACAGCCATCAATAGCTCGCAGATGTCGACAGCAAGCAGTAGCTCACAGAGGTTGACAATAGGCGGTGGCCCCAGAGATGCACACAGCCTTCAATAGCTCGCAGATGTCGACAGCAAGCAGTAGCTCACAGAGGTTGACAATAGGCGGTGGCCCCAGAGATGCACACAGCCATCAATAGCTCGCAGATGTCGACAGCAAGCGGTAGCTTACAGAGGTTGACAATAGGCGGTGGCCCCAGAGATGCACACAGCCATCATTAGCTCGCAGATGTCGACAGCAAGCAGTAGCTCACAGAGGGTCACAATAGGCGGTGGCCCCAGAGATGCACACAGCCATCAATAGCTCGCAGATGTCGACAGCAAGCAGTAGCTCACAGAGGTTGACAATAGGCGGTGGCCCCAGAGATGCACACAGCCATCAATAGCTCGCAGATGTCGACAGCAAGCAGTAGCTCACAGAGGTTGACAATAGGCGGTGGCCCCAGAGATGCACACAGCCTTCAATAGCTCGCAGATGTCGACAGCAAGCAGTAGCTCACAGAGGTTGACAATAGGCGGTGGCCCCAGAGATGCACACAGCCATCAATAGCTCACAGTTGTCGACAGCAGGCAGTGGCCCCAGAGATGCACACAGCCATCAATAGCTCACAGTTGTCGACAGCAAGCAGTAGCTCCCAGAGGTTGACAATAGGCAGGTTGCAGATGTCGACAGCAGGCAGTGGCCCCAGAGATGCACACAGCCATCAACAGCTCACAGATGTCGACAGCAGGCAGGGCCCCAGAGATGCACACAGCCATCAATAGCTCGCAGATATCGACAGCAAGCAGTAGCTCACAGAGGTTGACAATAGGCGGTGGCCCCAGAGATGCACACAGCCAACAATAGCTCGCAGATGTCGACAGCAAGCAGTAGCTCACAGAGGTTGACAATAGGCGGTGGCCCCAGAGATGCACACAGCCATCAATAGCTCACAGTTGTCGACAGCAGGCAGTGGCCCCAGAGATGCACACGGCCATCAATAGCTCACAGTTGTCGACAGCAGGCAGTGGCCCAGAGATGCACACAGCTGTCAATAGCTCACAAAGTGTTGGCAGCAGGCCGGTTACGGATGTGGCCCAGAGGTGCACACAGCCATCAATAGTCCGCAGATGTCGACAGCAGGCAGTGCCATGGATAAGATTAGCAGGCAGTAGCCCAGGGATGAACAAAGCCAGCAATAGCTCTCAGATGTCGACAGCTGGCAGGGCCCCAGAGATGCACACAGCCATCAATAGCTCGCAGATGTCGACAGCAAGCAGTAGCTCCCAGAGGTTGACAATAGGCAGGTTGCAGATGTGACTAGCAGGCAGTGGCCCTGGAGATGCACACAGCCATCAATAGCTCACAGTTGTCGACAGCAGGCAGTGGCCCAGAGATGCACACAGCCATCAATAGCTCACAGTTGTCGACAGCAAGCAGTAGCTCCCAGAGGTTGACAATAGGCAGGTTGCAGATGTCGACAGCAGGCTGTGGTCCCAGAGATGCACACAGCCATCAATAGCTCACAGATGTCGACAGCAGGCAGGGCCCCAGAGATGCACACAGCCATCAATAGCTCGCAGATGTCGACAGCAAGCAGTAGCTCCTAGAGGTTGACAATAGGCAGGTTGCAGATGTCGACAGCAGGCTGTGGTCCCAGAGATGCACACAGCCATCAATAGATCACAGATGTCGACAGCAGGCAGGGCCCCAGAGATGCACACAGCCATCAATAGCTCACAGATGTCGACAGCAGGCAGGGCCCCAGAGATGCACACAGCCATCAATAGCTCGCAGATGTCGACAGCAAGCAGTAGCTCCCAGAGGTTGACAATAGGCAGGTTGCAGATGTCGACAGCAGGCTGTGGTCCCAGAGATGCACACAGCCATCAATAGCTCACAGATGTCGACAGCAGGCAGGGCCCCAGAGATGCACACAGCCATCAATAGCTCACAGATGTCGACAGCAGGCAGGGCCCCAGAGATGCACACAGCCATCAATAGCTCATAGTTGTCGACAGCAAGCAGTAGCTCCCAGAGGTTGACAATAGGCAGGTTGCAGATGTCGACAGCAGGCTGTGGTCCCAGAGATGCACACAGCCATCAATAGCTCACAGTTGTCGACAGCAGGCAGTGGCCCCAGAGATGCACACAGCCATCAATAGCTCACAGTTGTCGACAGCAAGCATTAGCTCCCAGAGGTTGACAATAGGCAGGTTTCAGATGTGACTAGCAGGCAGTGGCCAGAGATGCACACAGCCATCAAAAGATCATAGATGTGACTAGCAGGCAGTGGCCCAGAGATGCACACAGCCATCAACAGCTCATAGATGTGACTAGCAGGCAGTGGCCAGAGATGCACACAGCCATCAACAGCTCATAGATGTGACTAGCAGGCAGTGGCCAGAGATGCACACAGCCATCAACAGCTCACAGATGTGAATAGATGAGCACAGCACAGGTGCTCAAGAATCAGGAAAGGCGCCTCACTCTCCGCACCCAGATTGACCGAGGGTCTCGATGCCAAGGGTGTGCCCGCACAGGCAGCGCATGTGCCCGCTCCCACGGCCTTGACATGAAACCACCACAGATGAGGAGTAAAGTGAACCTTTGTACTTCGCGCACGGTGACCGTGACCTGGTGCCTCACGCACCCATCCTTTAATAAAACACTTCCCAGACAGGAGGGTGTGAGGCAAACAGCACAGCCAGAACACATGTGAACAAAGGAAGGGGGGAGGGAGGGAGGGAGGGAGCAAGGGACTGGCAGTGCTGCAGGCCACATGTGGCACAACATCTGCACAGCACAGAGTCTAAAGAAGGCAAGGGCTGGGCCTGCCAGCTGCGGGAGGGGCAGGATCCCACACTGCACAGCCCCACATCTGGGAGTACAGGAGGAGTTCCCCTCTAGGGGTTCATATGGATATAGGTTATGGTGCTTACAAAGCGCCCGCCTAGCCCAGGAGCAACAGAGTGATTTTGTTAGTAGCAGTGGTCAATTTGTAAACAAAAAATAAAAAAAAGTGCTGGGGCTCTCATCAGGAGACCACTGCAGCTTGCACCACACATTGCCCCTGCCAGCACAACCAGTAATAGTAACAACACAAATACTAGCCATCACACTCCTAGAAGTGTGACACTTCAGACAATTCCAGGCCCGAGAGCTATAAGATTGGCTTGGGTGGCAGGTAATAGTCATTTTCAATCTATATTGAACTAACAAACCACTATTGTTGTGTTAATCCCTAAATTAGGCAGACAGCACCACCATGTGGAAGACTGGCACAAGCGCTGGTGTTGACAATTAAGTGCTGGTGTCGAGCCCAGAAACGACTGGCTGAATTTAAGCACTGAAGTAGGAATAAGGATTAATAAGCATTGGATAAAGCAAAATGCATGGTTTTAATGTGATAATGCATACAAATTTAGGCACACACAAACACTGATTGCAAGCATACATGCACAAATGGCGTCTAGCACATTAAAGCCAAACCTGAAGGTGTTGCTAATATAGAGGGTGAGGAGAGGGAGGAAGCATTGCTTTCGGTATAGAATGTATAGGGGAGTTGAAGGGTTAAAAAAAGCTGAAAGTGATTAACTGGGTGATGATTGAGTGTACTTTTTAGATCTAAAATCGTCCCTCATGCATTCCAATCGAAGCGCTTACTTAAAGGTGCAATGATCCACCACACAGAGAACAGCATGAGGTAAGAGGGAAATACTCCTCTGGGTGGAACCAAAGCCCCATCTGCGTATGTTTTAAATAATTGGTGAAAAAGGCCTTGCAGACAGCTGCCCTATCAAGCCAGGCCTAAAAATGAAACGCAGAAGCACTGAAAAGAACCATGCAGGTACTTTTTAGTGCTGAGAGCTGGGAGTGCCAAGTGCTGCAGATAATTTTCAGTGAGGGGCTGTGGGGGAGGAGAGAGTGAAAACAATATGGACACGTCAGTACCCAAGACTCAATGTGGAAGCTACAATATATATGGGATATAAAAGCTGTGACTTTATTTACTAAGCCGTGCACAACAAAGGACAGCTCGCCCAAGGCGGGTATAGCATGGACATACAATGTGAGGTACAAAGGGTGCATGTACAGAGAGTGAGATATGTGGGGCAAATGAACCCATCTAGAGCCTGAAAAAGATGATCACATCAAGATGGGACAATTTATAGCCTGGTATCCCCAGACACCCCTTAATAACTAGGCTGAAAGTGCAATGAATTGCATCTGCCATAATGCATTGTGGGAGGACTGGTGCAACACGTGTGAGAGTAACCCACACCTGTGAAATGTACCTACTTCCAAGATGGAAGTCACAGCTTCCCCGGCACCACTGCGTCTCAACCAGCACAACTCATTTACCAACCACCACTCACCCATCTGGTGGTTTGTCTCGGCATAAGCCACTACTACCTGACCCCTGGGAGCTCTCCAGCACCATGCCCCATCTCAAAGTCCATCTGCGGGAGGGAGCGTTCTCAGAGTACATCTGCGGACTAGAACCATAAGTCAGAGAAGGTGCCGCTATGTATATGAGGTACTTCTGATTTCTAGAGCATGCTGTGGTTTCACATCACCCTTTCCTTGTCCGAAAGGTTGTAGCCTGGACCTTGCATACTCCTGGTGCCATGCTAACAATATTATTTATGGTCACGGGTCATCTTGGTCCCATCAGTGCCCTTTATTGTGCACTGCCGGATTGGTTACTGCGACCCATGAGCTCAACACTGCCAGGGAATCACTGCACCCTCCCGTGAACATACTAGTGTTTTACTTTCTTTGCAGATGACTCAACCTCTTCCTTCCCCCTCTCTGTTCGCTAGGTCCGAACACCCTTTCTAGTTCTGTTTTTAGCTTCTTGTTTAACCTACATCTTGACTCCTACAATTCTTCAATTCCTCTGTCCCTTCAGTTACCATCTATGCTTAAAATTTAACACATTTCTTCTTCTCTTTCTTTTTTTCCCTCTCACTCACTTTAGGCTCTTTTTCCCTTTCCCCTTTTCCTGTAGCATTATCCTCACTCCCTTCTTTTCCATCCTTTTGCCAATCCAGCTTTCTCCGTCGTCCCCACTTGCTCCATCCTTCTCCCTCCCATTCTCTGCATTCTGCTTCTGTTCATCCCGTTCTTCTTTCCCTTCCATTATGGGGTCTGCTCTTCCCTCTACATCCTTTCCAAGGACAGAACAAGCATTGGCATAGCCAATAGGTCTCGCCTTTGGGACCTTATAAGTATAAGTATTTAGTTATGCAGCACAATATCTTTACTGCAACAACATTAACTGTTGCATGGTTAAACACTTATAAGGTCCCAAAGGCGAGACCTATTGGCTATGCCAATGCTTGTTTATTAGTGCCGGTCAGTGTGCCCATCGCCCTACCTGTGTTAATTGCATCTGGCCGCCACTAGGAAGTGGGCAACCAGGTTTGAATCTCGAAGTCGGCTCAACATGCCGTGATTCTAGGCAACTCACCTAATCTGCGTGCTTAAAAAATGATTGTGACCTTATGCATACATGCCAATATTTTAGAAAAAGAAAGCGGGAGAATTAAAAAAAAAAAAAACGTAATAAAAAAAAGTAATCAGGAAAATGAATTTCACACATTGAGCTCTATTTAGGAGAGGGAATTTCAAGCGGGCGACAGCCAAAATTAAGCCATTTTATGGCTTACGAAATCAGAGCTCCCGCCTGAATCAGGTCTATTGGAATTTTGTAATTTAACTGGTGCTCATGTAAAGCTTTATAAAATTGCAACCAAAAAAAAAACCTGCTTTGGGGGATAGTCTCAGGCTAGTAGCCGAATCTTCCAAATTCATAGGAAACTTCACCACGTGCTAATGAGGTGAACAGCCACTGCTGCCACAAGCCTGTTATGAGAACTGCAACGGAATCTGGGGAGGGCAGGCAGTCTGTGGCTTTGGGCCTGCAGGCGACGTTCAGCTGCTTTTTTCCTGCCTACTGTACTTTTTAGGCAATACGTTTTCTTATCAGCAATCACCTTTTTTCAGTTTTCAGCCCTGCAGAAAACGAACTATCATCTTTCAAGCTTCTGGTAAACACGGAAGTGGCATTGGTGCGTAGACTCACTTATTCTGCCAGCACCCTCCCCTTCCAGTATGGGGTGAACCGTGAACGAGGAGGAGAGAGGCTATCGAATTTATGCCTCTCATCCTTGACGGGGTCGGTGCCAAAAAGTAGTACGTAGGTGAAACACTGTTTTGAAACCAGTCACTATCATATACAAAAAGCATTGGCAAACGGACATTAATTAGAAGGCATGGAAGATGCTATGTTCGACTTGGCAGTATTACCGTAGCACAATGAAGCCAGGCCTAATGGCTTGTTACTGTAAAAACAAGCAAGCGATGAGTGGCTTTCATTTCGAGAACATTTACTCTGAGACGCGCGACAGTGAAAGCCACTATAAAAAAAAAAATTTTAAAAAGAAGGAGTGGGGGCGAGCGCGGCAGCCTGCTGAGCTGACCACACGCTTGTGCATCGTGCCTGAAACGTGCGGGTAACCGCAGGGAAAAGGCCATTGTGCACGAGCGTGTGGTCAGCTTTCAAAAGCCCCTTACATAAAGTCTCGCACAGCAGCGCTTGCGCGCTACTCGAGGCTCGACCTAAAAATGTCACTTGGACGTGTTCCACCTTTTCTCTCTCACTCCTTCTAATGCACTGAGTGGGAGTGCAAAGCTGCTTCCTCGAACTCGTGTTACTTCTCAGATCACAATAAACAGCCTTCTGACTATGAGGCTGCACCAGTAAGAGACTGTATCACTTTCACTTGAAGTGCACTCAGTTGTCAGGTGTGTGTCCAGATGTCAATAACCAAAGTGCATTTTATTGAAGGCACGGGTTGCACATTTGGTGATTTGGAAACCCTGGTGATTACTGTGAGAGAGACAGACACACTTACGGTCATGTTCAGAGTTTTAGGTTATTTCAATATTATTGAGTGAATGAATGCATTTTTGCATAGTTCATATCTGGGCAGTGAACCTAGACACACGCAGACACACTGAATTAAACTGCATCGACCATGGCATGAAGTGATTTGCCCAGAATCACTTATTTCGAGCCAGTTGGTAAATTAGGATTCAAACACAGATTTGTATGTCTCGGCTCTAGACAGCGTGCATGCGTTGTTTCGAAAAGAGACTTTGTGGGCTTCAGCCAGCCTATAGGCTTCAGATTTGCTTGCTCCATTGTTGCTCTATTATTCGCTCTCCCCATTTGTCCATGGCACGCATTCATCATGGCTCTTCAAGGGTATATCCCTCCCTGACTGCAGCGACCAACTACTCCTAAACATGCGCAGCGGACATTTTAGGGCAGCAGCACCCTCGAAGCTGCAATAGCCAAGAGCAGGAAAACCTATATTGGAGGTTCGGCGTCCCCCCTCTTATTAAGCTTCCATCTTCCCGCTTTGTTCGGAGACCGCCAGAGGTATGGGCCGGTCACACACACTGAGCGACAGCCTTTTCACCGCTCCCAGTGCTACCATCCTCCCCACCCCCGCCATGCGTCATTCGCCCGCCATATTCTCCAACCGGCAAAGGTGCAAAAGAAGCACCCTATGCACCTCACATGCGTAAAACCAACTGCCACATTAGGGCCAGGCAACATGCCAAGGGCGCTTATTCTAAAAAGCACTAGCTTTCTTCTGCTTGCCATCATTTACAATTTTGGCCAGTCGTTGTTGCAGTTTAGAGGATTTATTTAGCAAAAAAAGCCTCTAATTTTGTTCTACTCACATCCACTGCATCCTGCTTTGAGTGGCAGCAGCTATAGGGAGAGGAGCGACAATAGCAAATTACCTTTCGACCCTTTGCTGGTTGCACATATAAAGGAGAAAACATACCTCCAATTATGTACAACTGCTACTGTCCTATTGCTAGGTTTTAAAACAACGTCACTAAAAAAACAAGCATTGGCAAAAGCCAGTAGGTCTCAGCAATCGGAGATCTATAGGCGCTGTCAATGTTAATGCATTTGTGTACGGCTCTGGGGCTGGTTTTATTAATATACACAAATGCATTAACATTACCAACGTCTATAGCTCTCTGATTGCCGATACCTATTCTTAACATGAAAGGTATGCTGTTCCCCAAGACGGACAACGTGGTAAGGGGATTTAAGGAGGGAAATCATCCTTGTCGGAACTAGAGTCCTCACACACCCAGCAAGCTAGGTGTCATGCTTCATCATATGGACTTGCTCCTTGTCGGGTCGGCGCTGCAATACCCGACGGGCACCCTTAAAGGGGCTCTTTAGCGGAGATCTTTTGTTCCTGCCGTATGGTGCGTGGGTGTGAGGGCCCTAAAGAACAGTGTAGATGTGGTGCAGGTGAGTGACGTTAAAAAAGGTTGGATAGTCCACATAAACTCTTTATTAGGCTGGTAATCCACCTTCTTAAAAGCAAACTGAGTGGCCGCTCTCTGGCTCTATGGTCCAGTGGAGCTCAGCTCATCTCATCTCATAGTGTGGTCGACATGTTTCATGCATCGTGGTCAATACTGATCCATTGCATTTCATCAGGACCTAGTCTTTTAATACTATCTACACGTGGTGGTGGTGGGCAATGAGGCTCCTACCTACCACACTTCTTGGATGCGAGCGCGAAGTCCCGCCAATCCTAGTGGTAACCTAGCTAAGGGATAAAACTCACTCCATTCGGTATTTTTGGGCTTCCGACACCAGAGTCATGGTGTCCTGTCCACGTAGGACGTGCGCCGGTAAACCTCCCGCGCGTAGAGCCACAAAAAGCCGGTGCCGATACCTATTGGCATTGCCAATGCTCGTTTTAGTCTGCTGCTTATTTGCTAGACAACATATACCTCCTAGGAAGCACTGGTGCTAATCCACAGTCTTCAAAATTCAATGCACAGATTCAAAATGATTCTGTAGATGTAAAGGCTGAATCGGATATTTTTGTTTTTAAGTAGCAAGTTTCCCTGTTGATATTCAAGTTATGTGAAACAAGCTGCACTTTGAGAATGGTAGATTAGTAATGTTTTCCCACAGAAGTCTCCATAGTTACACTGCCAGGTGCGGGATCCCTGCACCTGGCCCTCAACAAGTATCCTGAAGCTGCAATTATGGAAAGGCAAAAGGGCAGGCCGGCCTGGGCACTACCTCACCTTGAACAGCAGAGGCTGCAGTCCGACCCCACCTGGCAGTGCTCAGGAAGAGTTGGTCAGCAGCCCCCCTTGCTAGAAAAGTATTCACAGAGTTTCTGGGGATGGACCGGTCTCCCATCCTCCTCACATCTCTGTCTGGGTCTTCACCCTCCAGCCACAGGAGTGTGGACAATGCACCGTCTACGAGTGCTGATCACATCCTCATCTCATGCCTTGCTAAATCAGGGGCATCCAAATAGATGCCACTTTTTTTCTAATTAATGCTATGAGCTAAATTTTAAGGGTGAGCATCTGCAGACACCCACTCCATTGCAGAATCTCCATTTCAATGTCTGCATTATTTACCCCGTATAATGTCTCAGGGATTACTATGATCAAGAGATTACAGCTTCCTTCAAGAGCAGCATACAGCTCTTGAAATTCCCCAACATATGCACTCAGCCATTACTTTATGCTTTTAACTTCTGAGCTTATCACCTGTCCATGCTGAAGCAGTGGTCTAGTGGTAGCCTAGCAACAAACGGATGGCTCACCTGATTCTAGTGCCTACTATAGCACTATGTCACATGCAAATAATGTTGTTTCTTTCTACAGTGTTACATTGTCAGAATGCCTGCTATCTCAAAAAAGAATCTTCTATATTTCTAAACCCTGCATCCAAAATTCATCTTAACTTACAACTTCTGTTGCCTCTATTATTCTTTCATATGACCCTCTCCTTACTTTCCATCCTCTGTCCGTCCCCTCTCTCTGAGCACACTCTACTCTAAATCACAGGCATGGTTACCTTAATGCCAGTTATTATATTTCTGCAAATTGCCTACCTCTCATCTCAAAAATCACAATCTCTCCTTTGAAACTCATACCCCTGCATTCTAATAATACATAATATCCTCTAGCTCACCTATTAATCCGACCAACCAGCTGCACACAATACGCCACTATTAATCACACACAACTCCTATTAATTTCATCTACCACAAAGAAACTGGAGTCAATTAATGGAAGGGATTCCTTAAGGGAACAAGACAATTCCCAATAACAAATTACTACTGGACTAACCACTAATCTTAGGTTCCGGAGCAGTGTGCTTCACGACGTAGAGTGCTTCAATGCTTTGTCGGGGGTAGTAAGCGCTATATAAATGCAATTGCATTACAATACAATACAATACAGTACTACTGCTGAATTCTGTAGATTACCCTCATCGTAGCCTCTTTTTTGCTTGGCTAATATGATCTTTCTTGCTACATGAATATTTAAATTTTTTATCTAAGTAATGCTAGCGAGAGCTTTTCAACATAAAATGCTACAAATAGCAACACTTTTTGCAATGCACAACTAAAAAGTAAATAGTTTGGTGGATATCAAAATGGTGTTATTAGCACTAGTAAGTAAATGACAATGCCAACAATACAGGCATTACAACATATTATATACATTAATAGATGTTACAATATGTGCATTTACATAGGGCCATTATCTCTATAAGGATATGGCCACAAGGAGAAAGTAACAAAATGGAAATAGTGATGAGTGATTGGTCACATTTTCCTTCCTTGAGAAGCTATGTTTTTAGAACAATCTTAAAAGTGGAAAGAAAGGAGATAGAGTGCAAGTTAGGTCTGGGGATGTGAAAAAAATAACATAAGCTCAAGGTCACACAGTGAAGTTTGGGTATGCCAACATCATGGTTATCTGACCAAAGATAGGCAGCTTGGGAAGAGTCCGTTAATAGTTTTGACGATTAGGACAAGAGAATATGCAAGGCCCTGTTTTTAGCAGCTAGATATCAAACTTGGTGAAAATGGTCTCGGACAGTGGTACGTCAAGGGAAGATACAGAGAGTCCTGGTAGTGAAATGTAACACATTATCAAGTACGGAAAATGAATACTGGGGATGCTACTAATAAACTGTTGCAGCTTCTAGAAGACTAGTGCAGAGATCAGTGTTTTAGCAGTAGGGAGGGAGAAGTTTGGATGAATTTTGTGGTTCTTCAGCTGTTGACATCTAGCAGCCGTTGCTGTGGCCGTTATGAAGGTTTCCAGGTGCGTGGTAGTGTTGAACACTGCTCCATGGTTTTGAGCTGATGGATTTGGGTTGTGAGATCTGTCAGCATTTTATAGGGGTGTGAGATATGGATGCAGTTTTCTCAGGTAAATATATAATGTTCATCTCGGAAGATTTCAAAAAGAGAGCAGAGCCCCATCCAGTATCGAATAGACCTGCAAGCTTCTTGGCTATGATGCATGGCCAATGGAAGAGGAGGTGCTCAGTAGAAACAAGCATCTTATCATGTGGCCCTAAGGTATGACCTATGTATCCACCTAGTACATTGATTCTAGACTTCCATGTTCTGGTCCTTTAAAGCGCACTGTCCACAACGCTTACAGAGGCAGACATACCACATGAACCAGCACAGTCAAGGACCAAGCATGGCACCACTATTTCTGCTCCACCACCAGCTGCAGCACTGCCTCCATTTTCCTGCATGAGCCCCATTAAAGTAGATTATTCCCACATGAGCAGGCAACATACTGAAGAAGTAACTTAATCTCACCTCCATACACACAGAATGGCATCAAAGCCTCATAATGGGCAAAGTGGCTAAAAACAACGCCCAAAAGCCTAGCAAAATCCAACCGCACACCCAGCAGAACAAAGCAAATGCCTTAAAACATGCACCTAAACTCACAGTGGTCCACACAGATCCATAACAAGATCTAACCAGCTGCTATCCAGTATAGTCCATACCTAAATACCACTGTTTAAAATTAGTTCTTGAAGAAAAGGGCTTTACAATATACACAATTATTATGCAGAAACAATTTCATGACCATCTAATTATTTGTTAGTTAATATTAATGCCTGATTACTTACTACAAGGTTTTGCTACATTGGCAAGAACATTTAAAACAATTATTGTTAGTGTGTGTGAAGCACCCAGCAAACACACTAGCCTCCAACCACACTCACAGCCACTATCTACTATGACTGATGTCTAACCAATATGAAAGACAACCCAATTCAATATCTACAAGCACTCTGGCTCCAGTCAATGAGAACCCAGAACAGTAAAGACACCCATATTCAGAAAGCACTATAAAACTATACAATCCTCATAGAAATTCCGCTGTTAAAGTTATAGTTCTCTCAAGTAACTAGAACTCATGCTCTAAGGCAGGGTTCTCCAAAGTCGGTCCTGGAGGGCCAGATCCATGCCAGATATCCCAATTTAGATAAATGCAGTTATCTTAAAAATCTGGCATGGATCCATCTTTACAGGACCGACTTTGGAGAACCCTGCTCCAAGGTAACTATAATTCTCATCAAAAATGTTACTACAAACGTTGGAGTTATATTCTAAATTATGTCATAGAAAATGTAATTACTGATGTAATATGTGGTGTAAGTAGCAGTGCACGGCGAGGGCGTAACTTATAGTTACCTGAGAGCACGAGTTATAGTTAGTCATTTCAAGTAACTATAACAACTGAATTTCTATGGTTTTGTGCGTGTAAATTCTGATCCGAACTATAAAATCCCTGTAACCTTTGTTTTTTTTCAGTGAATTGCTCGGGTTTTTTTTAATGTGAAGTGTTGAGACTCCCCTGCTGTGCTTGTCTTCCCAGCTAGCAGTAGGGGTGTACCCGTTATTAGTGCAGCCGGTGCAGTGGCACCCAAATGCAGGGGTGTGCACTAAACTCCAAATACGGCTGCCTTTTCACACCGAAAACGGGATGTATAGGCCAGTTTCACTTGCTTTCATCGTGACCAATGCGTAGAGCATTTTATAACTAGCCAAACACATATACCACAACTTTTTTTATTATTATTATTTTGAATTCAATTATAGAAATAACATGTGGAAACAAAAAAAGGAGTCTGAGAGCAGGATTCATTTCATTTGGGTGGTAAAAATAGTACTTTGAATAAAAAGAGTTCTTCGAGCCTCAAGTCCTTTTAAGTGAAATCCACTGTAATCGCCGCAAGAGCAGGACACAACAACCCAGTCCGGTACCAATAGGTGCCTGGATAAAGGTATTATTAAGCCATCCGGAATGATTATGTGCGGGATAATCAAACGCAGCTTTGATTAGTTAATGCACTTCTGATATGAGGCGCTTAGTATAATTTATACCTGGCTCCCTAAAGGGCACTGAAAACACCACTAATGCTAAAATATTGCGACCGTGTGCTCCTTCCGATAATGTCTTAATGACGGCTCTTTCGGAGAAAGAAATCGGAGCTGTCGGAAAGGGAGACGCCACATCTGCATCTTCACACCTTCACATCTAAATGTGCAACCGGTCAGATGCCTAAGACACTCACGGGTCATTTGCACACTTTACAAAATCTTGGTCGCAAGCCTCAACGCTGCCATGCTTTACAAAATCTTGGTCATATGCCAAAACGCTGACATGCTTTACAAAATCCTGGTTGTATGCCTAAGACCCTCATGAGTGATTTGCTGCACTTTACAAAATCCTGGATTTGTAACTGAGAAAATGCAAAGCGCAGCAAATCACCCGTGAGGGTCTCAAGGCACTGAATTGTAGGCACAGGGAAATTAAGTCATTTGCCAAGAATAACAGGATGTTGAGCCGACGCCGAGACTCGAACCTGGTTCCCCAGCTCCGAAGTAGGCAGCTCAGGCCATTACAATCCACCCTTTCCTCTTCGACGACCAGAACTGCCGTGGCAGGCAGCAGTAAAGGAAGAGCCTCATTATTGTAACAATCTGCCCTTGTTAGAACAATCATAGTGCAGCAACATTGTAGGAACTCCCGAATTACAGCCTCGTTCTTAGAAGAATTAACGTGCAGCCTCATTGACTGAGCAATTAAGACACAGCCTTTTTACAACAACCCGCAGATAGACTCATTTTAGAGCAATCAAAGTTCAGTAGCATTTGTGAAATAATTAAGATAGACCCTCATTATAAAAGCAATTAAGGTACAAACTCGTTGTTGGAGCAACTAAGACACAACCACATTGTTAAAGCATGCACGGTAAACCTCATTGCAATTAAGACACAATCTCATTGCTACAATAACTAGCATAAAGACTCAGTGTAACAATTTAGGCTGCCTCGTTTCTTAACAGAGTAAGGTGTCAGGACACTCGGGATACAGACCCTTCTCACAACAATTAAGATCTAAGTTCATTGTCAGAACAATTAAGTTGATGAAACATTTGAGGTGCGATCTGATTAACACAATTATGACATTCTCATTGTTAAAACAATCTGCCTCGTGCTTAGAACCATCTTGGAGGGGCTATACTGCTAGAACAGTCGGTATGCGGTCTCAGTGTTAGAGGCAGTAAGGGAGGGACCGTTGTTAGAACAATCACAGAGGCTCGGTTTTAAGGTGAATGAAAGTACAGTCTCGGCACATTCTTAAGGAAGCGGGACATGAACTCTTAAAACAGTAAAGGGACAGACAGCCTCGTTTGTTACGCCTGAGGTAGATTCGGTGTTAAGGTATCTATGTATTAGAGCCCTATAGACAAGACTGACAGTTAGTTAAGGAAGAGCCTCACCCAAGGAAAGGGTTCAGACACAGCCTGGTGCCAGCCCAAAGATGGCACTGCCCATTTGGCAGAAGGAAGAGCCTCTCAGCTGGAGCACCCCCTCTGCCTGACCTGGCTGGGCACGTTCAATCTTTATACAGTTATCGAGTCACCTGAGAGTTTTAAAATGTATACCACCCCTTACACTAATTTAAATCTGTGAAATCAGGTCCGAAAGCATGGAAGGCGCTTGGTGGCATTCCTTGGCTTACTATCACACTACTCAAAGTTGTCCCTGGTTGGTTCTGGAAATCAGGGGACACTCCAGCGAATCCCCTTCTCATCGCAACTGCGAGCGAGGAACCTCTGGAAAAGCAAACGGGGTCATTAGTGCAGCAGGTACTTGAATTGCCCCCGCGACCTGGCCCACCCGGGGGCCACCTTTAGCTAGGAAGCTAGTGGATCAGGGAGGAGTGGCGGCCATTGTCCTCCTGGACCTCAGTGCGGCCTTTGATACGGTCAACCTCAATGTTCTCATTGAACGGCTAGGGAGAGTCGGGGTAGCAGGAAGTGCTATCTCCTGGATTCAATCATTCCTTAATGGCAGAACTTTTCAGGTCTTTTCGGGGGAATCCATTTCCAGCCCTCTCCCTCTGAACTATGGAGTGCCCCAGGGATCCTCCCTAAGTCCTACGTTATTTAACGTATATATGAGGCCACTGGCGGAGGTCATCCAGCCATATGGGATCAAAGTGGTCACCTACGCGGATGACACTCAGCTGGTGATATCTCTAAATCATCCACGGACTGACCCTGCAGACCTGGAGCTCTGCCTAGGAAAAGTAGCCACCTGGATGCAACACTCCTGTCTCAAATTGAATGGAGAAAAAACAGAAATCATGTATGTGGGCAACACTGCCAAGCTAACTCCCACACTATCATGGCCTCAGTGCTTGGGCGCCCCTCCAGTTCCGAAGTCCAAGATTAAGAGCCTCGGTGTGTGGCTGGATGACTCACTTAAATTTGACCAGCAGGCAGTGGTAGTGACGGGGGCTTGTCACAGCATCCTTAGAAAGCTACGGAAGGTCCTCCCCCTATTACCCACGGAAGCTAAGAAAATAGTAGTCCAGGCCCTGATTCTTTCGCGGCTGGACTACTGTAACTCACTGTATCTGGGAGCCCCAAAGTCCACCCTAAGGAAACTCCAGGTGGCCCAGAACTGCGCAGCACGACTTCTGACAGGCTGCAGTAGCACGCAGTCAGCTAACCCCAGTCTGAAAGCCCTTCATTGGCTACCAATAAAGGAAAGAATCTCCTTTAAAGCCTTATGTACTGCTCATAAGACCCTCAGGGGCACAGGCCCCAGAATTAATCAGCCTCTGATCACCGCCTACCTCCCCAGGAAATCTCTTCGCTCGGAGAATTTAAATTTAGCCTGCACTCCTAAAATTAACAGGCAGCGGAGCGGAGGCCGCTCCTTTTCATATAACATAGCTGGGCTGTGGAACTCCCTCCCTCTCAATCTCCGACATGAAACTGCCCACCTCTCTTTCCGGAAGGGTCTTAAAACATGGCTATTCCAGAAGAGTACTTGCTAGCCTTCCCTTATCAGCCTTAATTGCCGCTAGCGCTGAGATGCCTCAGGGTAGCCATGCGCTTTATAAATGCTAATTAATAATAATAATAATGTGGGAGACCGCGCTTGTTTTTTTTTCCATTTTCGCACAAATTCGTGAATCTGACACAATTTTTGCCCTGAATGTTTTTTTAAGATAAAATTTATGGTTTTTGGCCCAGGCCCCCAACACCAAGCCTAGGGGGGCAGGGTATTCCTACCCTGCCCCCTTCTCTTTTTTATTACCCGTTTGTTTGGGACTCGGCTGAGTCAGAGTCCCAAACTGGCTGCCAATACTTCCTGGTTGATGTGTTGGCAGCCAATCAATCTCTGCATGAGATCGGTTGGATTTCCGGAGCATCCATGTCCCTAGATATACAAATTTGGTTTTCTTTTAACATTTTAATAAGTACTGAACGGATTTACACCAAATCACAACAAGCATTGGCATAGCCAATAGGTCTCGCCTTTTCTTTTGTTGCAGATTTATATAGCACAAACTCGACCCAAAGGTATTGGATCGCTTTACATGAGCACCAGTTAGTTACACAAGGACACATTCAATTTTGTCAGGCACGGGGAGATTAAGTGATTTGCCCAGAATCACAGGATGTTGAGCAGACGCCGAGGCTCGAACCTGGTTCCCCAGCTCCAAAGTCGGCAGCACTAGCCGTAAGGCTACATCCTCTTGCCTTTGTGACCATATAAGTGTTTAGCCATGCAGAACATTATCCTGGGTAGTTCAATTATAGCTTAATTCCTGAATATGTGTTAGGCTTTATCAAGCCCAAATTGTATCCACTTATTAAAAAAATAAAAATAAAATAAGTAAGTTTTTGACAAATTGCAGGCACAGGACTTGTGAAGCAAAGTAAACAAGCCAGAGATTAAGGTGGCTTCAGCTCCCTGGAGACTGGATATGTGCAATTTGGCTCCACCTCACTATCACTCTCGTATCTGTACAAGTCTGCAAGGAAGGTATCGCACACCTGCTGTCAATTCCGTCACTTATGGCACTTCTGAAGATCACGGATCTGTCTCTGGAAATGGCATAACTAATGACAGCAATGTCCTTGGTGTTGTCCCCTAGACCATTTCTAGACAGCCGAGGGGGCCAGTGGAAAAGGAGTCAGACACAAGGGAGCCGGTGGCACATCTTCCATCAGGAAAAGCACATTTTCCCAAATTCTAACTGAGGGGGAGGATCAGGGAAGATTGCAAGGGATAATTTGCCATTTTTAACAGATGTCCAGATTCCACCCTATTCTAAATGACCCCCATTACTCACAAGACAAAACTAACGTACTCTGGCCCCAACCAGTAAAAGAAAAACAAAACCATATTTGAGGGTTGTTTTTTAATCCTTCAATTCACCCTCTCTAATAACCTTCAATAAAAAAAAAGCACAAGTATATTAAGGGCTGTGCTTGCACATATCTTCATTTCAACCCCGTAGGACATATGCAGATTGAGAATACAGTAAAATATTTGTATGAACACACCCTGGGAGTGCGTGGGGGCTGCATATCTCTATTCAATTGATATAACAGTTCAGGCCATTAACGCTATTCAAAAGCACCAAATAATTGAGTCAGCCAAGCGTTACAAGTACATTGCAAATTCGCAGCTACTAAAAGGTGCACAAAAATCCCAAAGATTCAACCGAAGAGCATTTGCAATGCAATACAATTGGTCTCGCCTTTGGGACTTCAGTATTTAGCCATGCAGCAAAATGTCGCGCTTTCAGTTAAAGTGTAAGGCAGCAGCTGCAGCCTAGTGCTAGAATACACTACTGTTGTCTGTGAGAGCGGCTGACGCACTTTGGGCAAGTTCAGTCCTATAAATGAGTTAAGTATACCTGAAGGAGGCTGCTGCCCAACTCAGGTAAGTACATGATTCCTACAACTCTGGAGTCTGTTGTAGGGGAATGGTACTCGGTGCCTGCACAGCAGGGTCTCACCTACACATCGTAATGGATACCTTTTCTGCAGCTTCATACAGCGCGAACCCAACCTGCCAGCACCAAAGCGCTCCACACCAGAAGCACATCTCCCACATGAAATAATACCTTCATGCCAGGGGCGTAACACAGGCACCCGCAGCCCCCGCGGTGCGGGGGGCCAGAGCTGCAGGGGGCCCCCTCATCACAGAACTCAGGCATGAGAGCTCTGGATTAAATCCGGAGCGGGGCCCCCCTCTGTATACCTGGCAGGGCGGCCCCTCAACTTTCGTTACGCCACTGCTTCATGCCTCCGCGGCACGGGAAGGTCAAATCCCAGCTCCGGGTCAACTTCCTGTGATTCTGGGCAAATCACGTAATCCCCAGTGCCACAAAAACAGAAAAATATGCTCTCAAGTGCAAACCTATGCCTAGCGCGCAAAGCGCCCCAATGCTACCGGGCCAAGTCCGTGCTATATAAAGCAGCAAAACACATACCAAGTACGCAAGCGTTTTATATGTTAAAAGAAAATGCCGATTTAAATGTGTATATCACAGCCACGCCAACAAAGCAAATGCTATTTGTTATATTATAAATAACATACAACTGCCTGTCCGTGTAAAATGAAGGATAGATGGTCACTCTGGCTGTAAGCTACTTAATTCAAAACATGCCTCGTTTTCCAGCGTTTAATATAGAAGGCAGGACTGCTGCTGCTGGTGTTCCTTCGTCAACACGGTCAGCAAGCATTAAAACACTTTACATGAGAAGCACATCTTCTACACAAAAGCATACCTTTCTGCCTCCGCGGCATTGGGGGGGTTCAATCCCAGTGTCGGGTCAACTTCCTGTGATTCTGGGCAAATCACTTAATCCCCAGCGCCACAAAAACAGAAAAAAATGCCCTCAAGTGTAAAACCGCTGCCTCACGTGTAAAGCACTTTAATGCTCTCGAGCTAAGTTCGCGCTATGTAAAGCTGCAAAACACATACTAAGTACGTACGCGCTTTACATGGTAGAAGAAAATGCCGATTTAAATGTCTGTCTTACACCCACGCCATCAAAGCAAATGCTGTATGTTATAAATAACGTACAACGGTATATGTCTGAGTAAAACAAAGGATAGATGGTCACCACGTGCGTAAAGAGCAGTTTACAAAAAAAAAAAAAACAAGGAAACAGAAAAAGAAGTCCAACGCCGTAAGGAAATTAAAACGAAGAGCAACACTACACGTAACAGGGCCAGTCGCTAGGGACGGGAACCACCCACCGAAAGGCGGGATAAACAATAGAATAAGCCACTGAAGGGAAGGGAATTGTTAAAAGCATACAAAGGAACCAATGGGAAGCCAGACGTGTGATCAATGCCGATAGATGAGATACTGCATGTCTCGCAGCGCATACGCGCGGTCTCAGGCTAAACCTAAAAAGCACTCTTTCTGGACCAAGATCTAGCTTTCTGCTAAACTTGGTGTAATTACGTTCAGCAGTTCGGGCTGTAGTTGTGTCTAAAATCCCTTTGGGAAATTGCATGGGGAAAATGCGTTTTGGCACTCCCCTTTTTCTCAACTCCCGCTTGACGAATCACCCTGAAACATTCCCGACAGCAGCTGAACTCCGGTGCGCGCAAGTTTTGAAAAATTCGTGAAGATTAGTCAGACAGCACCAAAGTTATTAGCAAAACAAAGAACGCTTTTCCTATGAAAACTAGGTCCTAACTATAACTATCTACTGGCGACCGCCAGTAGGTAATATGTAGTTAGGAATATATAGTAATATGCACTTACCTTTCGATATTTTGTCCCTTGATATACTTGTACCATAATAATCTGGGGGTCGCTATTCAGTAGTACATCCGATCTACCAGCTTAAAGGATTTTTTTTTATCCCAGCTAGAGTTTTAAACCCTAGGATTCACTTGCTTTTCAGATCTAGAGATGAAGTGCTGGCACAGAACATCAACAGGTGATTTATGTAAGGATTCAGCAGCAAAAACAAGCTTTTCCCAAATAAAACCATGCAACCTGCTTTCTGCTTCTACAAGAGAGTTGTCTTGAGGTTGACTTTGCAAATTGTGCTTTATTTACATCTGTGGGCAGCTCCTCAAAATTAAAATACCTTTTAAAAAATGTATTTCATCTCAAAATGATGGACACACTGGGAAGAAAAATAGAAATGCATTTTTAAAGAGCGTGTTATATTTAGGAGGTTTATTTAAGAGCGACTTGGTACGACCACTTCTTTTTTATATGAAGTTTAAATACAGGTATGAACTGGTAAATCAAAACAGTTAGTAGCAGTCCGTTTAAACGGTTTTTTAGTGGGGTTCTCTCAACGGTACATACCTTTTCAAAATGAATTAATTTTTTTATTTACAAGTATCTGCAGGTCTCTACATTTTTTTTTCCAAATAAACAAGCTTGCCTAACTTGGTTTCTAATTAAAGTAATTACAGAACATGGGTATTAGCGGTCAGTCGACTGTATGCCCTTAAGGTGACTTTTTGTCAAGTCCTGTTTTTTTTCTTTCAACCAACAAAAGTAATAAGGGAATCTTTATGTACCTGCATATAGCGGGAACAATGAAACTGCAGGTCCTAGCATGGTTAGCGCTTTAGGGTGCTTGGGGGACATAGACAGTGTGAGGTGTTCGGGACACATGGAAGGACAGTGTGAGAGGGTCTGGCAGACAATGAAAGATGTTTAGAGCACATCGGCAATTTAAGATGCTTGGGCCATGAAGACAGAGTGAGATACATGAATCAATAGGGTCAGACGTGTGAGATGCTCTGCCAAAGGGACAGAAAGTAGGAGATGCTCTGGTCACCTGGGCAGACTGTGTGAGATGCTTATGGCACATGAACGGACAATGTGAGATTCTTGAAGCACATGAATAGACAGTGCGAGATGCTCGTGGCACATGAAGAGAGAGAGTGAGATGCTCAGGGCACATGAAGAGAGAGAGTGAGATGCTCAGGGCACATGAAGAGACAGTGCGAGACGCTCGTGGCACATGAAGAGACAGCGTGAGATGCTCAGGGTACATGAATAGACAGTGCGAGATGCTCGTGGCACATGGAGAGAGAGTGAGATGCTCAGGGCACATAAAGAGAGAGAGTGAGATGCTCAGGGCACATGAATAGACAGTGCAAGATGCTCGTGGTACATGAAGAGAGAGAGTGAGATGCTCAGGGCACAAGGTCAGGCAGGAAGACATTCAGGGTAACTCGGCAGACCATGTGAGATACTTGTAGCCCTTGGACAGACAGTGTGAGATAGTTGGGACACAGACAGCACCAGGAGCTTGTATCGCACATTGGAACTTCAGCCTACTCTGCCCCCAGTCTTATCTTTCACAAGCACTAAAGCCGAAGGCGCAGGGACATTCAGATAAGTGGGTGCACTTATCGGTAACTTATTATCAATCATATTTACAAGTACCTTTATCATCCTTTGTTCCACGGCCCAGTGTGATCATTAACTACTAAAACCTTTGGTTCACTTTATGGAGGAGGAGGAGGAGCTGAACCTGCCTGAATCAGCCTTCTCTGCTGAAGGAGGGAGGAAGAGAAAAAGGACAGAAGACAAGACAGCGGATGGAGGAAGAGACAGAGGATGGAAGTGGCTGGTAGCAGTGCCTGAAAAGGAGATGGGATTTCAAGGATTTGTGATCAAACAATTGTTTGTGAAGGAATTCACTACTTAATGGGATCGCAACCATTTCTGACGTAACATTAAGAGCTTCATGCCTGGATAAATCGCCCTTCACAATGGCACAGTGAGGGCTAAATAAGTGGCTCTCAAGGGCTTCATAACGGTACCCCAAGATATTCCGAAAGGGACCTGGGGACATCATAAGATCTTGAGGGACTCTAATGGGACCTCGGCCATCATTCCGGGACCTTCAGTGTTTCAAAGTAGAACCTCAAGCAAGCGGTTCCTGAGGAGATCCTGAGGGCTCCTTGACTGGGCCTCAAGGGCTCCTTGACTGGGCCTCAAGGGCTCCTTGACTGGGCCTCAAGGGCTCCTTGACTGGGCCTAAAGGGCTCCTTGACTGGGCCTAAAGGGCTCCTTGACTGGGCCTAAAGGGCTCCTTGACTGGGCCTAAAGGGCTCCTTGACTGGGCCTAAAGGGCTCCTTGACTGGGCCTCAAGGGCTCCTTGACTGGGCCTCAAGGGCTCCTTGACTGGGCCTCAAGGGCTCCTTGACTGGGCCTCAAGGGCTCCTTGACTGGGCCTCAAGGGCTCCTTGACTGGGCCTCAAGGGCTCCTTGACTGGGCCTCAAGGGCTCCTTGACTGGGCCTCAAGGGCTCCTTGACTGGGCCTCAAGGGCTCCTTGACTGGGCCTCAAGGGCTCCTTGACTGGGCCTCAAGGGCTCCTTGACTGGGCCTCAAGAGCTCCTTGACTGGGCCTCAAGGGCTCCTTGACTGGGCCTCAAGGGCTCCTTGACTGGGCCTCAAGGGCTCCTTGACTGGGCCTAAAGGGCTCCTTGACTGGGCCTAAAGGGCTCCTTGACTGGACCTCAAGGTCTTCCTGAAGGGACCTGGAGGGCTTAACATGGGGACATCAAGCGCTTCCTAGTGTGCTTTAAGGGCATCAGGACAGTAAGTGATCCTTGATTGGGCCTCTAGTGCTTCCGGAGCGTTGCTTACAGACTTCATGACGGGACGCTGAGGGCTTCATGACAGGACTGAGGCTTCACACGGGGGCATCAAGTACTTCTTAATGGGACCTCGAGGGTATGATGCCAGGACCTGCAGTGTTTCATGACAGGACCTCAAGTGCTTCCTAATAGGGCCTCGAGGGCTTCAGGACAGGGCCTCGAGGGCTTCACGACAGGGCCAGGAGGGCTTATGGCTGGACCTTGATGATTTCCTGAAGGACCACAAGAGCTTCACCGCAGGGCCTGAGGGCTTCTTGACAGGATCTTTAGGGCTTATTGACTGAAACTCGAGAGATTCCTGAAGGAGCAATGATGGCATCAAGTCAGGACCTTAGGGACTTCACATGAAGCCCTCAAGAGAGACCTCGAGGCTTTGTGTAATCCTCAAGGGCTCCGTGACAGAATCTCAAGGCGTCTCGGCAAGACTGGCAAGGCTCTCAGACGGGGCATCAATGGGTTCTGAACAAGAGCTCAAAGATTCATACGCAGCCCTCAGTGCTTTTTGTGTAGACCTCAGTCTTCAAGTGGATGAACAGGGGGGCTCTGTGACGGAATATCAACACTTTAATCTGGGTCCTCAGGACTTTGTGATCAGACCTCATAGCTTCATGAAAGGACTGAAGTGCTTCATTTCTAATGTGATATATATTTTATTAACACTTTCGAATAACAAAGGGCAGTCAATACCTTAGGTACAGGAGGAGCAGGTGCATTAAAGAGCAGCATTGCTAAAAAAAAAAAAAAAAAAACACAAAAAAAACACTTCTTGTAGTGGAACATTACTGGTTTCCGGGTGCTTCCCTTTAACCCTGCATTGTAAGACTAGGGTAGCAGCAACACTTGTGTAAGTTGCGAATGCACACTCCGCTTTCAGCCTTCCTGGGGACAAACACTTCTCACGCATATTGGCAATTCTGAAGTAAAACAGGAGCACGGTCAGCGTCACGGATCTCAATGTGACGTCATTCGCCTGGACAGCTCACATTGGCCGAGCTCTCGAGCACAGACGTCTAAGGGTCTGGGGATATCTTGGGATTCAAAACTGAGCACTGCCCCCGTGTGACTGACCTTTAAGAAAATTAGAACTCCCAAACGTGCGGATCTCTGAACGGCTGGCAGGGGTGGGCCCTTATCAGTGGCATGCCAGCCGAACATATCACTGACTCTGCCTTAGGAGGCCGAATGCGTCACCGTGTTTTCCAGTTTCCCTGTGTGCCACTCTGCCTCTGTGTGCGCTATAAAGACGACTTTGTTGCATGGTAGCATCTCTGAAGCTGTCAGTCACGGCTCTCTGCGGATAGACAGACAACCCTCCTGCCCACTTGCACAGCGCAGGTCTGAGAGACCCACGCGCCGGCCCCGAGACGTGACTGAAAGGTCGGTTTCTGGAAGCGGGGGTCTGCCTGGCCCCGTCCACGTGCAGCCAGGTTTGGCACGAGCCCGCCAGAGGAAATGCCATTCTGGAGCGAGCTGGGGCACTCCTTTCCTGTGCTGGGCAGGGCTGGGACGGGCAGCACCAGCAACAAACGGAGCCTTTCATTCATACAAACCGCTCAGAAGCAGTCACCGCGGCCTGCTCGGCCACCGGGCAGCCATGGCCCTCAGTAAGAGGGGGAGGAGAAAGGGCTGAAGGAGGGGGGCTGAAGGAGGGGGGCTGAAGGAGGGGAGGGGCTTCGAAGGAAAAAGGCGAAATCTGATATGGTTGTAACCCCATGCTGCAAACTACACTCACCATACAACTCGAGTTGCAGAAGCACCTTTCCTTTTTTTTTGTTTTGTTTTTTTGCATATTTATATAGCGCGAACTCGACCCGAAGGTATTGGAGCGCTTTACATGAGCACCGTATTTACATTACACATTCAGGCACGGGGAGATTAAGTGATTTGCCCAGAATCACAGGATGTGGACGCGACCCCGAGGTTCGAACCCTGATTTCCAGCACCAAAGTCGGCAGTCTAGAGATTCTAGTTTAGTAAAGAACAAAAGGGTGATGTTCCTTGTTGTTTGCTGTACAAGTCTATTTTTTGGCTTTCTGTTCGGGCAAATGTTGAAACCTTAAAATAACACCCCCTTTGCGGACTTTCTGTTTAGAGTACTTGAGGAAACAAAGAAAAGAAGAACTTTCAATAATGCCGACATGTTTCGCTCATGGATGCATAACAATAAAGAGCTTTTTGATGCTTTAAAATCCACTGTGCTTGTGAACACTTGTCACTGTGGTAAATCACTTCTCTGCGTTTGTGGTTGAACAGTCTGTATTGAAGTCTTGGGACAGGCGGGGATTTTCTGCCCCATTTAGAGCGTGGACAAGAACTTTACAAGCGGCTTATAAACACATATCTGTTGCGCAACAACTACCAAGCCCCCACCTCACAACTCCCCTCCACTGTCCATTTTGTTCAAACATCAACCCTCCCTAATCCTGGGATCACTGAAGTCCAATGAGAACACTTGGTCATTTCCTAGAATTTTCACCTTCCCCACTGACTTCTACTTAACAGCTCTTATCTTTTTTAAGTTTTGACCTAGCTGTACGATTTCCACCACTTTATGTGCACTATTTTCATTAAAGTTAAATAATAAAAATTTCCACAAAGCAACTTCAAAACTGCTGTTCAAGCCCTTGTACTCTTGCATGTGGATGGGGGTAATGCCCTACTCCATGGCCTCCCAGATTCCACACTGGCACCCTTTAAGGGCATCCTACAAGCCAGAGTATATCTCATCCAGGCCCTGAAGAAATATGACCAGACCACCCCCACCCTGACAGAACTCCACTGGCTCCCCTCCGCAGCCAGCACCATCTTCCAAAACAGCTGTATCTTTCACAAAGCCACCACAACCAGCACCTACGCTTTTCTTGTAGGTAAGTTCACCCTCTCTGGTGGTTCTGGGCACAGCCACTGCCAGGACACCATCCGAATTTGGACAACGAAGTATTAAAAAAAAAAAAGAAAAAAAAAAAAACACACAACAACAGTACTTTTCCATCTATGCTCCCAGGATCTGAAACAACATTTCTGTATCCATCGAGACCATTCCAGCACTGCTTCAATTTAGGAGAGTTGAAGACTAGCCTCTTTAAAGAACACTACATTACAATGCATTAACCATCCACAGCTCGGCTTCCTTTCCAATTACTCGCCGGCTTGAAACTTGCCTTTGGCCATTAACAGCGCTTTGCTGCCTTTTGCCTAGGTACGCACTATAGAAATACCACATACATACTCAGTTTGGTTCTGTAAGCTCTATATTTCCTAAGTGTATTGCTGTTTGCAGTGTTGTATCCCAGACATAACTCTGGTGAGCGATCTTCGTCCCGAAAAACCTACCACAAGTGAGCCATAGGATACCCACAGAGTAAAGAAAGATTTAACCTTGAACGTTTCCTGACTGGATTGTATGCGAGGTCAGTGCACCCAACATCAAGACTGGGACATCTCGCTCTCTGCGTTCCGTCTACATTCACTGTATTTAACAAAGTATGTTCTACCTGCTTTTTAAAGCAATCAGAAAATAGTACCAATTGAAAGTGTTACTACACAACTCAGTTACTCTGCAAAAAGGGCACTAAATCGATTTTAATTTAATCACCACTAAACATTCCAGACTTTGGCCCCTTCCTGCCAGGAAGGGCAGGCCACGCTCTCCGAGCACTGAGTATATGCATTTTGATATGTTATCTGTGAAGGCCACTCCATGAAAAGGGTTAGCTTCATGCCTCTTAATCAGGTCCGTCCGCCATCTTGTCCACATCCGGTTTTTATTCCTGGAAAAGAGATAAACAAATATATATATATATATATATTTGTTTAACACAAAACCTCTTGCACCTGTTCTTCCACCAAGCTCGTGCATTCAGGCATCTGAGCAGAGGACATTCCACAGATACTTCGGCTCCTCAGACACTTCCACTCACAGGAAGTGAAGCAGCAGGTCTGGGGCAGCGTCAACATCTGTAAGATAAGACTTGGCTCAGCAGTGGTGCGGAGTCAAGGCCGCAGGACTGGTGCAGTGTTAACATCCAACACTGGACCAGACTGCAGAACTGGTGCAGTGTCACCACCCACAACTCTAAACAGCGCTGGAGGTGTGCTGCAGTGTCACCATTAATAACAATGGGCTACGTAGTAACACTGGTGCAGAGTCAACATCTGTAACACTGGACCAGTTTGCAGGTCTGCAGCTGGCCACGTCGCCTGCAGGGCGACATTGGGGGGCAGCATCTTAGTGTTGCTCCCCTGCAAGAATGGGATTGGCAGTGTGTCCCAGTAGGGCCACCATAGGTACAGAGGGTTCACCCTTATGTTTATTGCCTCACAGTGTCAGGAATAGGTGTGGTGAAGGATCACTAAACAGGGCTGTGGAGTAGTGCATTGCCAAAATCTGCATCACTAGACCAAGATGCATGAACGGTGCAGGCCAACACCCATAGCAATAGACCAGGCTGGAGCACTGAAGCAGTGTCAACATCCACATCACTAAAGAGGGTTGCACATGTGTTGCAATGTGAGCCTCTGTAACACTCCACCAGGACTCACTAGGCCAAGCTGAAGGGTGGGTTCAGCGTCAGTCTTTCCGTGTGACTAAACAATGATGCAGGTGTGATGCTGTGTCCAGATCTCCAGCATTAAGCAAAGCTGGACCCAGCTGCAGGATTGCTGCATTGTTAAAATCTGTAATGCTGACCAGGCTGCACTGATTAGTGCAATATCAAGGTCTGCAGCACTAAACGGAGCTGCAGGTGCGCTTCAGTGTCAACATCTGTAACACCAGACCAGACCAGTGTCATCATCTACTCTACTAAACTGAGCTGCAGGTCTGGCCTAGTGTCAACATCTGTAACACAAGGCACTGCTACAGGACTGGGGTAGAATCAACATCTCTAGAACTAAACAAAGTTTTTTTTTTTTTTTTTTTAAATATGTTTATTGGTTTCAATGAGCATAGTGACATACAAATAAATGCAATTTGAATAGTCATATCGATAAATGAACCAACCCCTTACCCCCCCCAACAGGACAGGCGACAGTGCATTACATTTGAAGTATACTAAACATCAGAAACAAATATGAGTGGAGGATCAGCAGTCATTTGAGGCGTGGCCCCGCATCATGAAAGGAAAATGCTACTTACCAGTATGCATCTGTTCTTGGCATGTAGAGCTGCAGATCCTCACACTTTGCATTAGATCGCCATCTGGTGTTGGGCTCGGATGCTTGCACTTTGTTGTTGTCTTGGAAGAAGTCTTTTGTAGTCATGTGATAGGTGACTCCTCCTTTGGACGATAGTGCGCATGGGCATCGACTCCATCCTCAGATTGTTTTTCGCCATAATGGGGAGTGATGGAGTTAGTAGAAAAGGAAAAGGATGTCCATGTGTGTATATCTAAATAAGATAGGACTGGAACAAATACAGGTCCCGGGGAGGTGGGTGGGCGTGTGAGGATCTGCAGCTCTACATGCCAAGAACAGATGCATACTGGTAAGTAGCATTTTCCATTCGAGGCATGTGAGCTGCAGAGCTCACACTTTGCATAGACTGTACAGCAGTATCTCCCCTAGCGGTGGTCACCTGTATGTGTTGCAGTAGTTTGAAAAAGTGTTCTAAGGACAGCTTGGCCCACAGAAGCTTGTTGCTTGGCTTGCACATCAACACAATAGTGTTTAGTGAAGGTGTGTGTTGTAGACCATGTGGCTGCCTTACATATGTCTTCTAGGGGAATGTTCCCTAAGAATGCCATGGAAGCCCCTAGTTTGCGTGTTGAGTGCGCTCTAGGGGGAATTGATAATGTGCGTTTGGCTTTCTGGTAGCATATTTGGATACATTTAACGATCCACCTTGCAATCCCAGCTTTTGAGATGGGGTTACCTTTATGTGGTGGAGAGAAAGCTACGAACAATTGTTTTGCGAAATGACTTGGTTCTGTCAATGTAATACATTAGGGCTCTTTTGACATCTAGGGTGTGGAGAGCTCTTTCTGCTACGGAATCTGGGTTTTGAAAAAACACGGGTAGTTCTACAGATTGGTTAAGGTGGAAAGGAGAAATGACTTTAGGAAGGAATTTTGGGTTTGTTCTGAGAACTATTTTGTTATGATGTATTTGTAAGAAGGGCTCCTGTATAGTTAAAGCCTGGATCTCACTCACCCTCCTGAGAGAGGTGATTGCAATTAGGAATGCTACTTTCCATGTAAGGAATTGAAGTTCACATTTATGCAAGGGTTCAAATGGTGGTCCCATGAGCCTAGTAAGTACTATGTTAAGATTCCACACTGGGGAAGGTGGTAATCTGGGAGGTATGATCCGTTTAAGACCTTCCATAAAGGCTTTAATGGCGGGGACCCTAAAGAGTGATAAGTGTTGCCTGTTTTGTAAGTAAGCGGCAAGGGCTGCTAGATGCAGACGTATGGAAGAGTATGCAAGATTACATCTTTGCAAATGTAGTAAGTAGCAAATGATGTTTTGCGTGGAGGCCTGTAACGGCTGGATATCATTGTTAGTGCAGTAAATAGCGAATCTTTTCCATTTTGCTGCATAGCAAGCTCTGGTGGTAGGGCGTCTAGCCTCTTTAATGATGTCCATACAGTCTGGTGGTAGGTTAAGGTAACCGAATTCTAGGACTTCAGGAGCCAGATCGCAAGGTTCAGTTGAGATGGATCTGGGTGCCTTATCTCTCCATGGCTCTGCGTTAGTAGTGACGGGGAGAGGTGTAGTTTTTGATATGGGACTACTGATAGTTCCAGCAGTGTGGTGAACCACGGTTGGCGTGCCCATGTGGGAGCTACTAGGATCATTTTTAGAGACTGTTGTCGGAGCTTGCATACCACAAGCGGAATGAGTGGGAGTGGCGGAAAAGCGTACGCAAATCTGCCGGACCAATTCATCCATATCGCATTGCCCTTGGACTGCGGGTGTGGAAACCTAGCGGCGAAGGTTGGGCATTTTGCGTTTTGGTGTGTGGCGAACAGATCTATGTCTGGCTGGCCCCACATGTGGAAAAAAGGTAGAAGAACTTGTGGATGTAGTTCCCATTCGTGAATCTGTTGTGTCTGTCGACTTAACAGATCGGCAATCTGATTGTGAACTCCTGGTAGGTGTTCGGCTAGAAGGTATATGTTTTGTGGAATGGCCCACCTCCAAATGTCCTGTGCCAGTTGGGACAGTTGTGGAGAGTGTGTCCTCCCCTGTTTTTGTATGTAATACATGGCCGTGATGTTGTCTGTTCGGATCAGGACGGCTTTGTTTTGTACGTGGAGTTGGAAGGATTTGAGAGCTAGGAATATAGCTAGTAACTCTAGATGATTGACGTGGAGCAGCTTTTGTTGCGTGGTCCACTTGCCTTGTGTTGTATGATCTAACAGGTGTGTTCCCCATCCTGTGAATGATGCGTCCGTTGTCAGTACTATTTGTGGAACAGGCTCCAGGAACGGCCGCCCTTTGGACACATTTTTTGTGTTCCACCACTGCAGAGAACGATGTGTGCGGCTGTCCACCAACACCAGATCTGTAAGTTGTCCGTGAGCCTGATTCCATTGGTGTGCTAGACACTCTTGTAGGGGACGCATTTGAAGTTTTGCATGAGGTACGATGAAAATGCAAGATGCCATCATGCCGATTAGTTGCATGAACACTCTGGCTGGGAGAGAGTGGTGGATTTGAAACTTGGTGATAAGGGCTTGTATACTGGCTATCCTGGCTGGGCTGGGATAAGCTAGAGCTGTGGAAGTGTTTATTGTGGCTCCCAGATATTGAAGTATATGGGAGGGCTGGAGGTGCGACTTGGTGTAGTTGATTGTGAACCCCAAGTTGTGTAGTGGTTGAATAGTTTGAGTGTGTTGGACACACTGGTTGAATGATCTGGCTTTTATGAGCCAGTCATCCAGGTATGGGAAGACATGTATGTGCTGTCTTCGTAGGTGTGCTGCTACTACTGCAAGGCATTTGGTAAACACCCTTGGAGCTGTGGTGACTCCGAATGGAAGGACTTTGAACTGGTAGTGTTGTCCATCGAGTACGAACCTTAGATACTTCCTGTGAGAAGGATGTATGGGAATGTGGAAGTAGGCGTCCTTGAGGTCTAGTGTGGCAAGGAAGTCTTCTTGTTGTAGTAAGGGAAGCAATTGTTGGAGAGTGATCATGTGAAAATGATCCGAATGTATATACTAATTGAGGGGTCTCAGGTCTAGAATAGGCCTTAGGGTCCCATCCTTTTTGGGGATTAGGAAATACATGGAGTAAACCCCTGTTCCCTGATGTAGTAGAGGGACTGGCTCTATGGCGTGCTTTTGAAGCAGCGAAAGAACTTCCTGTTTTAAAAGTGTAAGATGGTCTGCGGACATTGGACGCTGCTTGGGTGGTATGTTTGGGGGGCAGCTGTAAGTTCCAGGCAGTAACCATATTGGATAATTTGTCTCACCCACCTGTCTGTTGTAATGGAGTTCCAGACAGGTAGGAACTGTGCTAGTCGTCCCGACAGGAGTGGAATGGTCGGGGGAAGTGGAGGGAAGTCACTGTTTAGCAGCGGGGAGGTACGGGTGTTGGTGCTACCTCGGCCTCTCCCTTACTGTTGTTCCCTCGGTAACCACCTCTAAAGTATCCTCTATTGGGGGATGTTTGGGTGGTATTTCTGAAAGAAGAGGAACTGTCTGTGTTGGTGTTTCTAGAGGCTCCTCTGTAGAAGGAGCGACGAAAGGAGCCACGTTGTTGTGGAGACTGCAACGCTCCCATTGATTTGGCAGTTTCAGTGTCCTTTTTCATTTTCAAGGGCAGTGTCTACAGCCGGACCAAAGAGTTGGTTGTGATTGAACGGCTGGTTTAAAATGGTGGTTTGAACCTCTGGCTTGAAGCCTGAAATGCGTAACCATGCATGCCTTCTAATGAGTACGCTGGTGTTGACAGACCTAGCGGCAGTGTCAGCTGCATCAAGGGCACACTTAATGGACGCATTGGAGATTAGTTTGCCCTCCTGAATTAGATCATTTGCCTGCGTTTTGCCACTGGAATCAAGCTATCCTGGCTGAAGAGGGGTGAAACCCCGAAACCGGTCCTAGGATGCTTGTTTCTGGTCCAGGGAGGACCTGGCTTGGCAGTTCGGGCTGGACTGTTCCCATGAGGCACAGGGTCAAGACTGATTTGCATATGGCCAGGTCTAAACTGGGGTGGCATGGTGAGCAAAAGAATGATGGATTTAACCCAGATCTCTTGACTGGGGGTGAATGTTTTGATTTGTTCTGCATTCTGTCCATCAATTGTGTGTCTTTTGCTTTCTCGCCCTAAGTGCGCCAGGTATGCCCAGACGTGGGTCCTGGGCTCACTGTGCCACTGGAATCAAGCTATCCTGGCTGAAGAGGGGTGAAACCCCGAAACCGGTCCTAGGATGCTTGTTTCCGGTCCAGGGAGGACCTGGCTTGGCAGTTCGGGCTGGACTGTTCCCATGAGGCACAGGGTCAAGACTGATTTGCATATGGCCAGGTCTAAACTGGGGTGGCATGGTGAGCAAAAGAATGATGGATTTAACCCAGATCTCTTGACTGGGGGTGAATGTTTTGATTTGTTCTGCATTCCGTCCATCAATTGTGTGTCTTTTGCGTTTTGTACTGGTCAGGTAAGTGTTGGATTAGGGTTTCTAGTTGGTCATAGTGGGCCCTATCATATCTGGCTAGCAGTGCCTGGGTGTTGGCTATGCGCCAGTGATTGGTGGCCTGCGCAGCTAATCGTTTGCCAGATGCATCTAGCAATTTTGACTCCTTATCAGGGGGCGGAGCGTCCCCTGAAGTTTGAGAATTAGCTCGTTTACGAGCATTGGATACCACTAAGGAGTCAAGAGGGAGCTGGCCTTTAATGTAGGCAGGGTCGTCAGGGGCAGGTCTATATTTTTTGTCGATCCTAGGGTTAAGAATTCTGGCCCGTACAGGATCTTTAAATATGTCAGGAGCATGCTTGATGACTCCTTTAATCATGGGTAACGTTTGTACAGTTCTTTGAGACTGTTCAAAGGTATCTAGGAGGAAATCTTCCCCTGGTGCGTTTGTGTGCATATGTACCCCAAGAAAAACAGCAGCCCTGTGAATAAGTTGCCCAAAACCAATGTTATCATCTGGGGGAGATGGTTTTGTTGGGTATGGTGGAGGGCTTGGGAGGTCTGGGAGATCTATTGGATCGTTGTAGCCCCAATCATCCTGTGGTGGGTCTTCTGGGTCAGTGAATGCGTCATCAGGGTCACCACCGTCCCCCATATCATCTTGATAATCATGTGGTGGAGATGTTACAGGCTGAGGCGGTGTAACAGGGATGTGGAGAGGAGGGGTGTTAGAGGGAAGGACAGGGGAAGAAGGAGGCATAGGTGAAGTAGCACAGTCCTTCTTTTCCACAGGAACGGGCTTGTGGCGTGGCACAGTAATGATATGTCCAGTTTTAGGATTAATGTGGATTTTGGCTTGCTTAGGATCAACAGGATCCGGCTGAAAAAGCTCCTCCTCCTGGAGATTTGGCTTCGGCGCCGACATTTTCGGTTCCGAGCGAGGTGATGGCTGTTTTGTGTGCTCTTTGGCCTTAGAAGGCGTGGAAGAGTCTTTAGTCTTGGGAATCGGCTCCGAAAGCTTTGGCTTAGGGGCTGTGCCGTGAAGTCTCGGTTTCGACGTCGACTTATCCCCATGCTTGGATGTGTTGGAGGCGGGCTTTGGAATCGAGGTGGATTTCGGAGCCGAGTGTTCCTTTGGCTTCGGCGCCGAAAGTGCCGGTGGAACTAAGACATGCGGCTTGGTCGGTGCCGAGGTACTGGAAGGCTTGAGTTTTTTCTTCGGCGCCGAGCCCGAAGGCGGGGCATCCAAAGCATGTTTTCGGTCGCGACTGGGGCCAACAAGCGAAGTCTTGACCGGTGCCTTCTGCTTCGATGGGGGGTTTGGGGTAGGGGCAGTAGTACTCACTCGTTGCCCAGGAGTGATGGGATCGTCTGAGTCTTCTGCCTCCGACACGATTAGTAGACCTTCGGAATCCTCCTCAGGGACATCAGGGCCTTCGTCGAAGATGTCGACAGGGTCTGGAGCGGATCTCTGCGCCATGACGTGCCTTCGGGCTCGACGATCCTGAATGGTTTTCTTCGAGCGGAAGGAGGCGCAAGCTGGACAGGTAGCCTCGTTGTGGTCGGGCGAGAGGCACAGGTTACAGACCTCGTGATGGTCACTGTGGGGGAACTTTGCTCCACACTGGGGGCATTTCCGGAAGGGCGTCCTTTCCATTAGCCGTAGGCCTCACGGCGTCGATGGGCCCAGCGGCCCGCGTCGACGACTGGAAAGGGAATCGATGAAGAGGCGCGTTGAGATTTCGATGTCGATAGAAGTTGTTGAAAGTTTTGACGATGGAAAACGGTTGAAAGTAGAGTTTCGAACCGGAGTGCGAAAGTTGCATCCGAACCCAATGGCGGAAAAAAACAATCTGAGGATGGAGTCGATGCCCATGCGCACTATCGTCCAAAGGAGGAGTCACCTATCACATGACTACAAAAGACTTCTTCCAAGACAACAACAAAGTGCAAGCATCCGAGCCCAACACCAGATGGCGATCTAATGCAAAGTGTGAGCTCTGCAGCTCACATGCCTCGAACACTACTTTCCACCAAGCAGTAAGGGTTCATAACAAACAGTTCATGTCAAGTACGGATGACTGAGCAAATATGCAGTAAGAGGTGCCCAGAAATCCCTAGGGCGTGAGGCTTCAGGTAATTCCTCAGCATAAATCTCTAATTCATCCTTGCAGTAAAGTAAGTCTCGGACCCATTTTTTCACAGTTAGAGTGGTTTTCGCTCCCCAGCAGAGTGCTACAGCTCTCTTAGCAAATAGGGTGGAAATTGCAATTATCCGTCTATTGCAGGGCTTTAAATTTTTCACATAACCAAGCAGGCATAGTTCTGGTGTGCGATGCACGGTTCCAGCACAACATCAGTGAGTATATTTGTCACCTTGGACCAAAATGCAGATATTCCAGCACACATCCAAGCCACATGTAGGAAATCAGCATCAGCTTGTCCACACCGCACGCAATTAGCAGACTCGCGCAGACCATACTTACTAAGTTGCAAAGGGGTATAATATAATTGGTGCAAATATTTAAAGTGGATAATTCGGAGATTAGAATTCGCCGTAAGGCGACCAGTTAGCTCACAGCAAGTTTTCCAAACATCCAATGTAAGTACAGGCCCTAGTGCAGTCTGCCATCTAAGATAAGAAGGTTGCTCCCCAGACTCCCACTCACGCAAAGAGGCATTGTATAGTTTGGTGATAAGACCCTTTCGTTCCTCCCCCCCCCGCATAGCCTGCAATGCCCGCAGAGTCTCAGGTTCCTCCGGGTAATCCGGGTAAATAGTTTTGACAGCTTGCCGGACTCTGACATAGGTGAAACTTAACATGAATCCGCGAGCTGTAGACCCCTGTACATCTTGCAATGACCTGAACCGACCTTGTTTGTACAGATCCCCCATATGGGATATACCTACTGCTGCTAGTTCCCGCATGGCAGGTTTTTCCCTTGCAGCAGAAATGTCAGGGTGTGAAGCCAGTGGCAGCAGCGGGGCGTATAGATATGGAAGCCGCGCCCTTTTCGCAAGCATCTTCCAAGCCCATGCAGTACATAACACTGAGTTAATTTCAGTCCTAGGACCTCCCGAACCCCCAGAAAGGGTCGCTGCCTGCAGAGGCAATGGAAGAACAGCGTCAGATTCAATAGCAATATGGGGTTGAAACCGTGACGGATAATGCCAGTAGTGCGCAAACTGTGCCTGCGTGCATAAATAATATAGTCGGAAGTCAGGAGCCTCAAACCCACCCCGGTCAAATGGCTGCACTAAAATATCCCAACGACATCGAGGCTTTTTCCCACCCCATACAAATGTAAGGATTGCAGATTGGAACGTCTGGAATAGCGCTATATTCAACTTGATTGGAATGTTAACGAAAAAATAAAGCAGCTTGGGTAAGAAGGTCATTTTTACAACTGCAATTCGATCCGCAAGGGAGAGAGGCAAGCGCGCCCACCGCACCGCCTGTTCAGCGATGCGTGTGATTGCCCGACCATAGTTCTCGGATATCACCCTATCAGGGTCCCTGTGTAACCAAACCCCAAGATACCGCACCGGATCGTGAGTCCACATCAGCGGGAAATCAAGTTCTATCTCCTTAGTACCAGCAGTCAGCGGAAACACCACCGACTTTGACCAGTTGATACCCAGGCCTGAATATCGCTCAAATTTCACATATTCCCGTAGCAGTTCTGGTAAAAAGGTAGCAGGGTCTCGGACATATAAAAGCATATCATCGGCATATAAGGAGACCACAAGTGGTCTCTGCCGAAATCTTAATGCCGCAGCTGCATGCTTCTGTCTAAGTTTACAGGCCAGAGGCTCTAGCGCTAGTGAAAAAAGCATTGGCGACAGGGGGCATCCCTGCCGCGTGCCCCTTCCAATGGGGAACGCCGAGGACACCCAGCCACTGACCCGCACACGTGCGACCGGTGCCGTGTACAGCACTCTAAGCCATTGAAGGAAGAACGGAGGTAGACCCATTCTAGTTAAAACTGTGAACATGAAATCCCAGTGGAGGGAATCAAAGGCTTTTGGTGCTTCAAGCAGCACAGCCACCGCCTGAAAATCTGGGTAGATATAGTGTAGCATGGAGAACACAGTACGCAGGTTGTGTGTAGTAGAACGCGCAGATACAAAACCCGACTGGTCAGGCAAGACTAACAGAGGAATTAGTGGTTGTAGCCTAGTGGCGACCATCTTTGCCAGGACTTTGGCGTCGATATTGATGATTGAGAGAGGTCTATAGGATTCACACCGATCAGGGGGTTTATCCGGTTTCAGCAAGGTTACTAGCAGAGCCTCTCTAAGAGTAGGCGGGAGTTTCCCCTCTTCATAAGCCTCCGCATACACAGCCAGTAACCTAGGAGCGAGATCATCCGCATATGTTTTATAGAATTCACTGGGAAGCCCATCCATACCAGCCGCCTTACAGGTGGGCAATGACATAATAGCTAGTTTGACGTCCTCCACATCAAAAGGCCGCATTAAATATTCCCTGTGCTCGTTTGAAAGCCACCCTAATGCAACATCTTCAAGGTAGGAGTCTATCTCTGCCGTCGGAGGGGCATCTTTGGCTGCATAAAGCATGGTGTAGAATCTTAGAACTATATCACTAATTTCGGGAGTCAAGTAATGTGCCACCCCCTCCTCATCTACAAGTTCCCTAATACACTCTTGACTGCGCGGCACTGACAATTTCTGCGCTAGGGAACGATTAGGACGGCCCCCCTCCCCATAAAAGCAAGCAGTTGCGCGCCGAGAACGATGCAGCAATTCCTGATCAACCGTTTCATTATGGTCAGTGACCAGATCTCTTATCTTGGCTAACGTGTGTGGGGAGGGATTTTTCTCATAGTCCCGCTCAAGTGTAGAGATCTCAGACGCCAGTTTATTTGTTCTACGCCGGAGATCCCGTAGCACTCCAGATTGCGCTCCAATGCAAGCCCCACGAATCGTCACTTTAAACGCCTCCCACAGCATTCCAGCGCTATCAACTGACCCCTCATTTTCGTGAATTTTTTTTCGAATTGCCTCGCCAATAGTGTGTTTAAAAACCGGGTCAGCGAGTTCAGTAGGTTGAAGCCTCCATGCAAAAGGTGGTCTCTCACACGAGGGTACCTGTAAGTCAAGAACCACTGGAGAGTGGTCTGAAAGTGTGCGAGGCATGTGTCCAACTCGCACCGCCCAGGTGCAGACAGCCTCGGAGACCAGCCAGAAATCTATACGGGACCCAGTCCCATGTACCGAGGAGACGAACGTACTTTCGCGGCCCCCTGGATGTTGAAGACGCCAGACATCAAACAATTGACCCGCATCCAATATCCCCAGAATAGACTCCGCTGCCTGCTTAAGCCTCCCTGTGCCACTACCAACTCTATCTAAGGTTATATCCAAACATACATTGAAATCACCCCCCCAGATTATCTCAGCCGATGGGAACCCAGAAATTCGGAGCCACACATCCGAGAAAAAGGATGGATCGTGAGTGTTTGGCCCGTACACATTAACCAATAATACAGTCTTGCCCCCCAATTGTCCATACACAATCGCCACACGCCCATGCTCATCCGTATCAGTCTTAATCATGGTAAAGGGAACCCCTTTTTAGGTCTCGCGCCTAGCGTTGCAGTGCGCAGCACTGCTCGCGCAGCGCGAGACCTCTAGAAAGGGCTTCTGAAAACGACCCACTCGCTCGTGCGTGTGGTTTTGTTTTCAGAAGCCCACATTGGCTGGTGCATCCGTTTTTTTTATGGGGACGGCACGCTATTGGTCAAAGGCGGGCGCATGTCCCGCCTTTGCCGCGCCCATTCCCGACGGTGGCCAGAACGCGCAGCAGCGCGCGTTCGCCTCGCTGCCGCGCTCCCTCCCCCCTCCTCTGTGGTGCGCGCGCACCACTGCTTTCGATTCCGCGTTTGGCTGGTTTTTAGAGGCACCGTTTGTCTACGCTGTTCAAGGTATTCATTATTCATTATATGCGTTTGTGGTAGCAGTGACATCTTATACTCGTGTTTATTCTTTTTAGAAAGGCACCTTTTTTTTTGCGGTAGCAGTGACTACGGTGTTTGAGATATTCACCGCAGCAGTGATTACGCTCTTTGCGATATTCCCAGCATGCGTTAGTTTGAGATATTGATGGCATGCGGACTGAAGTGTTTGTGTTAACAGTGATTACGCTGTTTGTGATATTTATTATATGCGTTGATGATTGTTTTTGAAGGCATGCTGTATCGAGACATCTTCCACTCGGGTTTTTTTTTTTTTAGAAAGGCACCGTTTGTTTGTGGTAACATTGATTACTCTGTTCGATATATTTACCACATGCGTTGATAATTGTTCACTAGTCGCATTTGTTCGTTTGCCTAGCTAGGTTGTACCGTTAGACAGTATATTTATTTCCTTAACTTGTTAAACGGAAAATAAACACTTTTTTGAGCTGCTTTTCCACTGTTTATTTTGTAACAAAAGAGGTAGCTAACTTGGAACAAAGCTAAAAAAAAAATGTGTGTGGAGCTACAAATACGTAATTAGCAACAAATAAAGTGCCACCTAAAAGAAAATACCCTGAAATGCAGCTTAATCTGTTTTTATTACGTGCTGCTGCTGAGCACCACAATCAACCAGTTTATATTTAGTATTGCGCTATCCATGCTTAATTTGTGACGGGAAAGTGCCGGGGCTATGATCTTGCCGCAGCTTTACCCCAAATTTTTTTGTACATTACATTTAAGAGCAACAAAATTGGTTTGTTTGTAGCTGCTTTTTCACTGTTTACGTAACTACTTCCGATAGGTTAAAAATAAATGAAATGCATCTTAATTTGTAGTTTTTTTAATTATTACGTGCTGCTGCTGAGCGCCACAATCCAACAGTTTATATTTAACATTGCGCTATCCCTGCTTAATTTGTGACTGGAAAGTGCTGAGACTTTGATCTTGCAGCAGCTTTACACCACATTTTTTGTAGTTTAGCCTGTGTAAAAAATGTACATAGTCGTGTTTTAAACCACACTTTATCTATTTATAAAACTATAACATTAAACAAAGTTATTTACTTTGCTTTAGAAAGCATTGCAACTGGGACTATAGTCATTAAAAGAGGTGCCGTGGCTGTTATGAGGCGGCAACTTTACACAGCGTGTGTTCTATTTACCCTGCTTAGTGCAATGCTCACGAACGTTAATACAAATGGGGAGGGTATGGTGTTTTAAGGCAAAATATTGTGTTTTGAATTAGTTTATATTTAGAATTGCGCTATCCCTGCTTAATTTGTGACGGGAAAGTGCCGGTGCTCTGATCTTGCAACAGCTTTACCCAATCATTTTTGTAGTTTAGCCTGTGTAAAAAACGTACATAGACGTTTTTACCCCACACTTGATATTTATAAAACTATAATATTAAACAAAGCTATTTACTTTGCTTAAAAAAGCACTGCAACTGGGACTATAGTCGAAAGGCAACATTAAGAGGTGCCGGGGCTCTTATAAGGCGGCAACTTTACACAGCGTGTGTTCTGTTTAATCTGCTTAATCCAAAGATCACGAACGTTAATACAAATGGGGAGGGGATAGTGTTTAAAGGCCAAACATGTTGTGTTTCGGATTATGCAGCATTTTTATACAGTACATTATTTTTTGTTTAGTGAAACTCCGAGCGAACTTTGTTTTTTTCCTAACTTTAGTGGTACCCTTTGTTGCTTTAACAACCTCAGCATCCTGCTGTCCTTGATTTGCATGCCACAGATGCTGCAGACGAATAGATTGCAATCTTTCTCGCTCAGCTACTTCGCCCTTAATTAGCCTGTCCTGGTTTCCTTTCTCAAGTGTAGGGATTTACACATAAAGTCACTCTCCAGTAGACTTTCAGGCTGCCTTTTCCCCCAAACAATTTGAGTTTAGTTGCAAACACGTAGCTCCAGCCTTCCTTTTAAGAAAGGAAGTGCCGGTGTTTTAAATAGGCAGCAGCTTTACATTTTATATGTATTTTACTACAAACATGCATGTAACTCTACATTTGTTGTTTGTTTCTTAAATAAAAAGGTTTTTTGTGTGCTTCTTACTTCGGTTTTTTACTAACTTTAGTGGGATGGCTTGTAGTTTAAAGGCCAAAACTGGAGGTACTAGTTTGTATAAAATTTGCATTGCGTAGTTGTACCTAATAGCCTCTGAGTGTTGACGAAGCACGTAATATTTAGACATACAATGAATAACTATTAGCTAATGTGGAGCTACGCTACAAATTTTTTCTGTAGAACTCGAAACACGTACCTACCGCTGCACTTCTAGTGCTTAATTTGCAACAGAGTAAATGCCGGTGTTTTTATCTGGCAGCAGCTTTAGACTTTTTATTTTTTATAATTTACGTTACCTAAAACATATAAACTACAATTACAATGTGTTTAGCTACAGCTGCTTTCCTACTGCTTAATTTGTGACGTTAGAGGCGCCGTGGCTCTGATCAAGCCGCAGCTTTACATAGTACATTTGTTTATTACGTTTATGTAACAGAGAGCACATTATTTATACAAATAAGGAGCAGATATTGTTTGAATGGCAAAAGTACTAGCGCAGTAACTTTCAGCTTCTGCTCCATAGCTTTCATTGTGGCCCAATAACTTCACCTTTCTATATCCAACGAAAAGAAAATTCACTGATCCGCAGCTTGAACAATTGTCTTCTTATTATTATTACATGCTGCTGCTGAGCGCCACAACCGACCAGTTTATATTCAGCATTGCGCGATCTCTGTTTATTTTGTGACGGGAAAGTGCCAGGGTTCTGTACATACAGCAGCTTTACACAAAATAAGGTTGTAGGTTAGCCTGTTCAGTCTTTTTCCTACTGCTTAATTTGTGAGAAAACATGTGCCGGGGCTATCAGGCAGCAATAGCGTGCTGATTTGAGCACCACAACCCACCAGTTTATATTCAGCATTGCTCGATCTCTGTTTATTTTGTGACGGTCTTTGGACATGCAGCAGCTCCACACAAAATAATGTTGTAGGTAAGCCTGTGTGTAAAACGACCATAGACGTGTTTTACCCCACCCTTGCTTTTACAAAACTATAACGGCAAACATAGCGATTTACTTTGTATTCTCAATCAGTGCAAATGCATCTGTGCCCAGCTAGCTTGGATAAGTTAAACATGCCTGAAGTGTACTTTTGCGGAATAGCAGTACTTTGTAGAAAATACACATGATCAAAATATGACACCTAAAGTGGAGCTACGCTACAACAAAAAATTATGTGTACCTACAAACACGTGGCAACCGCCGCTCTCATAGTGCTTAATTTGAAGCAAAAACAAGCATTTGCAATGCAATAGGTCTTGCATTACTGAAAGTTTGAACTATTGGCGTTGTTAATAATGCAATGCCAATAGCTTAAACTTTCAGTAATGCGAGACCTATTGCATTGCAAATGCTTGTTTAATGAGTATCATCACACCCCTCGAATAGGTAGAGTACAAAGACTCAATTTTCATAGCTTCCCACCGCGTACCTATTTTTTGTGCGGTGTCCTTAGTGAGGTGAGTCTCCTGGAGTAAAGCTACCTGCATCTCCAGCCTATCCAAGTGTGCAAAGACAGACCTAATCTTTTTCGGAGAGTTGAGTCCACGCACATTCCAAGTAATGAACTTAAATACACCACTCATACCGTCCACTCAACATTAGATATATACCGACGCTATGCATCCTGTCAGACATGTAGAAGGTACCACCGCAGATCATCACAACAAATGCATTATAGGAATACACCAGCAGCCTGCCCATTCAACCCCCCCAAACCCAACCCCCCACCCACTTCAGCGTCCCAAACTTTGCCAAAGTCATCCCAAGTCAATGAAGCCCCCCCCCCCCCAACTAAAACAAGCAAAACAACTTTGCATTTGGGGTACACCCATTTGGGGGACTCAGAGTGCAACTAGCCTCCCATCCAGTGGGAGGTGGCCGAGCAGGTCTAGTTCCTGTGCCTAGATGTTAGATCCAATACACAACAGCATGCATTATAACATGGACATAATAGCATCTTGAAGTGGGATAATCCCACCAATAAACATTTACACATAGAGAAGCAACTACATATTACATCCCTGAGTGAGCAACATCAGATAAAAAAACAAAAAAAAAAAAAAAACAACAAGAAGCACCGCTACAATTCAATCTTTTTCGTCATGAGGCGTGCTAGTTTCGCGCCGCCTGCGTTTCAATTGTTTAGCATGTTCCATGGCAGCTTTAGGGTTAGAAAAAATCTTGGAATCACCATCCAGCCCTATGCGCAGACGTGCGGGATACAGCATGGCATAAGGTACTCCTTCAGATTGTAAGAATTTCTTCACTGCATTAAACTCCCTTCTAGCGGATTGTACAGCAACTGTGAAATCAGGGAAAAAAGCCAAAGTATTGCCCTGATGTTCGATAGTCCCTTTGTACCTGGCTAGACGCAGAACAGTGTCCCGGTCTCTATAGTTCAAAAGTCTTGCTATGATAGGACGAGGGGCGCCGCCAGGGGGCGGTCTCGCCGCAAGTGAGCGATGAGCCCGCTCAACAATGAACATGTGGGACAGGTGCTCAGTGCCAAAGATATCTTTAATGAGGGTCTCAATATAAGTTTCCATTCTCCCCACATTGGTGGATTCCGGCAGCAAGTCAGCCTGATGTTATTGCGCCGGGACCGCGCTTCTAAATCCTCATTCTTGGCTTGGATGAGGGACAGCACCTTCTCCATGTTAAGCGTCTTACCAGACACCTCGCTTAGCCCATCCTCTGTTGCTGAAACACGCTGTTCAACTTCCCCCATACGGGCATTTTGTTTTTCGAGTTGTGCAGAGAAATGATCTAGCCGATGGTTCACAACCGCCATTGTGCCCTCTAAATATTGGAGGCTGCGCTGCATCGCCAATAAAGTGGTTTCCAGTGTAGGGGGGCTGTCTCCATGAGCGTCCGCCTCCGAGGCGGCCTTCTGTGAGGACTTAGAAGGCTTACGAGCCTCAAACATGAGGCGAGGCTGTGACTTGTCTGTTCTCCCCATAATGGATAGAAGCAGTGTGCACACGCACTCTTGGGTAAATGACAAGCGTAGGATAAGGTGCACCAGATTACTCGTTAGGTAAAATAGGATACGTCTTATAAAGAAGGAGCCCCGCACTGCGTGGAGAGGGCCCACAAGCAAAAACACAAGCGCCAGGGATATTGAGCCCACTACCGGCCCTAGGCATTCAGAGGCATATCACGCAGCGGCACCCAAACTCGAATCACAACACAAGCAGCAGTGGCGCACATATGTAGGGAAGAATAAGGAAGTATTCCAGGGATCAGCAGAGGAAAAACTCAACCCAAGTGTCACACTTTCTCAAAGTCACACATAGCTCCACCATTCCACTTGAAAGCTAAATCCGTATTCTAGCTGCATGGAAACAGAAACAGCAGCAAGCTTCATACAAGCAGAGACGATGAAGGCTCGACCTCCCAGTAACCAGCTATGAGCCCAGCAGCACCGGCAGCAGGCAGCGCGGTGGCTCAATCCCGTGCAGCATGTATAGACAGCAGCCCCGCCGAACGCACAGCCCCGCAGAGCCCAGCAGCAGCTCGCGGAGCGCAGCGCCAATCCCGGGCCCCCACCCGCCTCCGCAGCCGCGGGCCCAACAAGGCGCCACACCCCATTCACCACCGCCGGCCGCAGGGACCTCGCGATCAGCAGCCAGGCACTGTCTGGAAGTCAAGTACGCAGGAAACACTGTTGGGCGGCCTCCGCTCTCCGCCTCCGCCCACACTCAGAGTTCGATTACTCACTGCTGGGGCTTGTAAATGCAATCTAGCCGACTCCTCAGTTTAGAAGCACCGCCACGTCGTGCTGGAAGTGAAGGCAAGACACACCGCAAGTCGCCAGGCACTGCAACAATACCTCAGCTCAGGGGGACACGGTGGGCGCCATTTTGTGAGCACTCGCCGAGCAGTTTTAAATGTCCGCGTTTTCGATGTTGCAGCGGGCAAAGGTGGTAAAACTCGCTCCCACACGTCGCTGTAGCATAACACGACACTTCCTAACCCAGTTTAGGAAGTGGATGCGCTGGTCTTAGGCAGATATTTGGCGGATTGTAGCTTGGCCGGGCAGAGAAGCACTAGGGTGCAGCCATCTTGCTGTGCGCCCTCTAGCGCCCCCCGAACTAAACAAAGTTGATGTGGTGTCACCATCTGCAACACTTAAACTAGTCTGCAGGTAAGGCACAGTGTCGACCTCTTCAACAGTAAGGTCAACATCTCTAACATGTGGGAAGTCTCCAGGTCTGTTGCGATGTCACACATTCAACAATAATCAATGCTGGTTGTGTGTCTTGTGGTCTGAGGTCAATGTTCAAGGGCAACTCCTCGGTTATGGCGGAGGAGCGTGGCCCCGCCTGCTGAAAGCTAGCAGCGGCAAAGGACAAAAATAAAATGATGATAAAACATTATTATCATTTTATTTTTCGTCCAGCAGGCTGGAACTGCGAGCTGAGGGAGGGGCATGGCCACCTACACCGACGCTGCAGCACCAGGGAGGAGGGGGTAGTGGTGGGCACTGCCAGGTGCTCATGACGGTTCGGCGGGCTCTGGGGCCGACCAAACCGTCATGCGCACTTGGCCTTTCTCCACATAGCTGCGTTGTACAACTGGGTGTAGAAACCAACACAGGCTCCCAGTGTATGTCTGAGAGCTAAACCGATGCACTCAGACCAATCCCAGCATGTGAGCAGTGCTGGGATTGGGAGCTGGGAGCCTGCGCAGTGTGCAGCAGTTCCTGGATGTCCGGGCGGCAAGGATCGGGCGGAGGGCGGCGGCTGTCGGAGCAGGTAAGTGCATTTTTCTTTTTTTTTTTATAATTCTGATTTTTGTGTTCCCTCCTCCCCCTGCCCCACCACTTCCCAATAAGAGTGGCCCCTCCTGTCAATGTTACTAATATTAGGGGGCACTGCTGATGTAGTTCAGGCCAACATATGAAAAATCTACAGACTACAATTGTGCCACTGCGTCAACAGCCAAGACATTTAGTAATGCCAAGACCTATAAGAATGATGAAACATACTGTAGGTGTGCAGCTGCGTCTACAGCAACACTACAATTGGCTTTGGTTGTGGTGATGTTTCAACATCCTTGTCACATGGCAGAAATGCATGCGTGTTGCAGTGAGAACACCTGTGACAGTAATTTGCTTCAAACGTGTAATCTCAAGACAGTAACAATGGACATAACTGGGATGCGGTTCAGTGGCAACATCTGCAACACTAGGCATGAATCCAAATGTAGGAACATGTTAACATGTACAATCTGTAGCCATAAGCATGGATGCAGATGTAATGATATGTTAACATGTGATGTCTGTAACACTAATGAATGAACCCAATTGTAGGGACATGCTAATACAGAAAATCGGTAACCCTCGGCATGGATGCAGATATATTGTTATGTTAACATCCACCATCGGTAAAGCTAGCCAGGGATTGTCATGTAGTGCAGCAGCAACACTTGACGAACTAGAGGAGTAGTGTGGACTATCAACATCATTAAAGCCTGCTACTGTGCTAACATCTGTAACCATGGGCACTGCTCTGAGGGAGTGGAAATGGTACGAAAGTAAAGTGAGCACAAAAGGTGCAGGAAGCGCGCTAAGAGCTACGAAAGTTCCTTGAACTGCACAGCAGCAACGAATACACTGTGACTACATTAATGCACTGCACAGACGCTGTGCCGGTTAATTCAGGCCGTCCTACTTCCCTAAACAGCACAGATACTCGGATACTGAATCAACAAACAGACTGCACACACTCCTAGACTGACGTGCCTTGGGGTAACGAAGAAAAGACGACGGCAGAGTACTGAACGGCACCGATACTGCAGCGATGATGAAGGACTGTTCTGCATTTGATTTGTTTAATAAATTTGTATAACGCACTTATGCCCAAGGGCGTCTTGGCGCTGGAGTTGGCAGGACCGAGTGGTGCTGATATGGGAATTCAAGCGGAATCAGTTGAATAGCCATGTTTTCAGTGCTCTTCTAAAAGACATGAGCGAAGTGCTGCTCTTTATCGAGATTGGCAGGAGGTTCCAAGTTTTAGCTGTCCCTAGTAGGAAACTTCTTCCCCCCCCAGCATACCTGCTTGAACTTGGGTATTAGTAGCAGTTTTGAATGAGCTGATCTTAAATTTCTGGCTGGCACATACCATTTCAAGTGCGTCCTCAAATACTGTGGTCCTTTACCATGTAGAGCTTTATAGGCTAGCCATTGTGATTTGAATTTCATTCTTTTGTCCACTGGAAGCCAGTGGAGGGCTCTCAATCTGTAGGAGACTGGCTCATATTTGGGGATATCCAGTATTAATCTAGCTGCAGAATTCTGCAATCGCTGCAGTTTTAGTAAATACTGGGATAACTGCATCTCTGCGCCGCAGCGAATACTGCATGACTGCAATGCGCGTGCACAGACCATACACAGAGACCGTCATGCAGAGCCCGTCACTCCTGCACTGCCCATGCGCTGTCACCAATGAACTCTGAACCTGCACTGACCGCGGTGACCACAGGTCACGGCCCCCCAACGAACATGGACCGACACCGTCGAACACAGCGCCCCTTGCATTGTCGCGCTGCACATTCACTCGAGCCAGGAGGGGCCATTTCGGCAGCGAGGGGCCCAGCCCGGGAGTCTGCCTTTCAGAGAGCGAGCCCTCCCACGAGGCCTGTACTGTGCAAAGAAAGGCCCTTTAAGGGAGCTGAGCCACCGCTCAGTAATGGGATTCTCCTGAGCAGTGTTTACCTTTCCTCCTTTTATCTCCTCTGCATACTTGGAGGTCAGACGCACTTCCTCCCATCTGACAATGATTGCATTCCCTGCTGCTGGGGGTCTTCCAGAGCAGAGCGGGCCGGCTGAGGGGAGGTCACAGCTGGGGCGTAACACAGGCCCCCGCGGTGCGGGGGGGCACCCGAGCAGCAGGGGGCCCCCCCAGCACAGTACTCAGGCCTGATAACTCCGGATTAAATCCGGAGCAGGGGCCCCTCTGTGTACCTTGCAGGGGGGCCCCTTCAACTTTTGTTACGCTACTGGATCACAGGGGCGGCCTACCTAGCTACAGCACAGTCGTGACTGGCTTCAGGGGTGTAAAGCAAGCTCCTGCAGCCCCTACGGTGCACCCACCCGTCCAACCCCCGGTCCCCTCCCCCCTCCACTCTAAAGCCAATGGAAATGTGTGAGATACGGGTCTCGAGAGCGCCTAGTTACAAACTGCAGGGGGGGGGAAGACGGTCATTTTGCATTACGGAACTGGTTGGCATTAGCTAGGATAGCGCCTGAGCGGAAGGAAATTTGGCACCGTTGCTGCTGCTTGTGAATAAAAAGAGGCAGCTGACAGCCTCTTTTGTGTTCACCAGTCAGTCTCTGGATGAGCAGGGCCTGGCCCCTAAACACAAACATCTCTGGATCTTCCCCAAATTCACCCACAGCAGGGGCGGCTCCTCCATGTGGGCGGAGGAGTGTTGCCCCACTGCTTTCTCGCGGTGCGAGAAGGAGAAACATAAAATAGTATTATAAATAAGCCTGAGCGGAGTTTGCGGAGTTCCGCCCGCTAGTGGCGGAGTGCGTTCGATAAATGCCGTTCGTGGTGATTTTCAGTGCCAGGTGCTTGTCCGCACTGTGTAATCATCGCGAATGGTACCATGCACAGCGTAAGCGGGCGCTGCTTCCTTTCTGCCGCTCAAGTAGATTTTTACTCGAGTGGCAGCTTTCTCAACGCGAACGGATGGTTTCTCAACGCGAGCGGTTGCGAGCATTCGCGACCACTCGCAATGAGAAATCTGACCGCCCGCATTGAGAAATCTCGCTGGGAGGTTGATTTTCCACGCTCGCGCTTGCCAACTTGATGTTGACGAATGCGAACAAGGAAAAATCTCAGTGGGAGGTGGATTTTACTCGCTCGCGCTCACCAACTTGACGTTGCTGAACGCGAGGAACAAACGCTATGCGGAGAGGAGTTTTTCGGAACTCCGCGAGCTCCACGTAACGCGGAGTGCAGAAAACTCCGCAAACTCTACGAGCGGAGTGAAGTTCACCACCCAGACTTAATTTTAAATACCATTTTAAGTTTCTGCTTCTCGCGCTGTGAGAAAGCAGAAGGGTTTGGTTGGGGGCGGGCGGGTGGGCGGTCCTGCTCTAAGGCAGGGGGAAAGTGGCTTGCCCACTCTGCGGGCGCCGACTGTTTGGACGGCCCCATGGCCGACCAAACCAGTTATACGCCGCACTCTGCCTTTTCTCCATGTAGGCTGCATACAGCCTACATGGAGAAAATAGCCTCCCCATAGACGCCTGTGTGGTAAGCGTCCCAACCAATCACAACGCTGCCATTGCAGCATTGGTATTGGCTTAGGGAAGGGGAGGGAGGCTGTCTGCTTCCTGTGAGGAGCAGAGAAGCAGAGACGATGCGGGACGGGGCCGGCGAAGGGAAGTAAACTTTTTTTTTTTTTTTTTTTAAAGTGAATGACTCCCTCTGCCCGCGACTCCCTCTGCCCGCGACCCCTTCCGCCCGCGACCCCTTCCGCCCGCGACCCCTTCCGCCCGCGACCCCTTCCGCCCGCGACCCCTTCCGCCCGCGACCCCCTCCGCCCGCGACCCCCTCCGCCCGCGAGTCATGCCGGCCACGACTGAGGCCAGCACCATCTTTCTGGTGAGGGGGGACAGCAGGGGTGAGCTCGAGATGGGAGGGCAAGGAAGGGGGCTAACTGGGCGTTAAAAACATTGCCAACGACATGATAATAAAGGATTAAAACCACCTTAAAATGAATCGCAGAGCCAGGTAGGAAGGACACTGCTGTTTGCATAACATTAATGCACACAGCTCCGTGCACCCCTCTGAGGATTGGCGGTATGGGCCCAGTTCGCCCATGCCAAAAGCCGGCCCTGCCCACGTAATATACAACAGAGGGCCCTGTAAAGTGCTGGGCGCTAGGCCCACATGCTTAGGGAATAATGCACACGGACGCTGTGACTTAGGTACTGGTAACTGGCCCAGGGCACGTGTGCCTGGCCCCTTTTATTAGCAGGGTCACCTGACCGGTGACGCCTGTGATGGGTGGGTGTACAGTGTGGGAATAACACAAGGCTGAACACTAGAATGTGTCCAGCAGGACACTACAGGCCCAACAATGGGGAAAGCCGGAAGTAACCACTTTAAGGGTAAGGAAAAGTATTCTGCTCGGAGGTAGACTGCAACAGAAGGAGAGTGCTGGAAAGAGCTCTTCTAACCTTTGGAACCAGTGGCGGCTCCTCCGCTATGGCGGAGGAGCGTCGCCCCACTGCTTTTAAGCAGTGCAAATTAAAAAAAGCTAATTTACCTTATTTTTTTCTCTCTTGCCCTCTATCAGTCTCTCTCACCTCTAAGTTTCCCTTTCATACTTATTTCTATTCGATCACATTTATAGCTACTAGTCTCCCTACCCCTACAATCTCTACTTCCTTTCTCACTTTTAATACCTTTATTGTTTTTTCATTTTTCCCAGTTCTTTCACCTGTAGCTCACATTCTTCCAGCTCCTTGGCTTTCAGCTTTTTACTCGCCTTAACTCACCTTTATCTTTGCTAGTTTCCATTTCATCTTTATCTGCTACTTTTTGTCATATCTATCTCTATCAGTTTCATTCTCATGTCTTTTTTACTTTCTTCTCACTTTCCCGCCCACATTTTATTGCTACCATCTCTCAGTTTCTCTCACCTTCTCTTCCACCTTAATTAGCATTCTCTACCAGTTTTCCCCAAAACATTCACCGCTTGTAGACTCACTATGACGTCTCCCAGTTTCACCCACATCACTACTTCTTTCCACTGCCCCGCCCCAAACTCAATTTCAATGTCTCTCATTCTCGGACTTCCATCCCTCTCAGTATTCATCTCGTCTCCATTTTATGTTCTGTCAGTTCCATGTCTTGCAACCTCCGCTCATATGCTGAGCTCTCTGTTCTCCTCTCCTCTACATCACAATCTGTCTTTTACTTCTAAGACTCACCTTCATTTTACAGTTCTACTCCCATCCAACACTCTCTCAGTGTCTCATGCCCTTTGTCTTAAGTTCACTATCACATAAACAGCTTTAATTCCTGCTGGTATTCCTCGTATCTCCAACTCCAGTTTTCTTCTCCCCTCTAGCAAGTTCTCTTCTCTTCACATATCTCACCGTTCTGCACCCCTTGGAGGGGCCACGCTATATTTCTCCTGGGGGGCCCCACATAGTAGTCAGGGGGCAGAGATGCCAACAACAATTCACGTATGCCAGGTGATTCACAGACATACAAATTGATCACATGGAATGTTCGTGGGCTCAACAATGTGGTCAAGCGAATCCGGGTAGCATCCTACCTCAGACGGTATGGAGTAAGTATAGCCCTGCTCCAGGAGACGCACTTTTGGGGAGATTGTCTTAAATATGTTCAACGCCGATGGAGGGGTCAGTTTTTCGCAACATCCTACTCGGGGTTTGCTAGGGGAGCGTTGGTCTGGGTGGCACCGGGGGTCCCCTTTAAGGCTTTACACACTATACGAGATCCTGAAGGGAGATTTGTGATGGTGGAGGGGACACTGGATGGACGCAGCATATGCCTGGTAAACGTGTATGCCCCGAATACTGACGACGGGGGTTTTTTGAGCCGAGTGATGGGGCAACTCGATCTCGGCTCAATGGTTAGAGCGGCAGACCCTGATGCAGAGATCTGGCCCGGGACCAGGGTTCAATTCCCGCCTCGGCGGGTCTTGGGCTCAATTTCCTTGGACCTGATAATTCTCGCCTCGGTGCCTATTCTAATCATGGGTCCCACTCTGCAACTCTGGGCAATAGCTTGCTTAATCTCCACAACGGCCCCAACAGCGCTGGGATGCCTGGCTTCACCCTGGGGGTGCCCAGGAGTGGACATTTTCACAGGGAAAAGCCAGGAAGGGTTCCACAGCGGTATGCGTACAGCGCCTGGACACCCCTTTGGGGGTATGGGTGCGCTTTACAAGTACAAATTTCATTTCATTTCATTGTGGCGGGAGACTTTAACTGCGCCCTTGATGGGGAGCTCGACAGGCACCCCCCAAAGCTAGATGCCAAACCTAGAGTCAGGGAAGCGATGGGCCGGATGCTTCACAATCATGGCCTGTTGGATATATGGCGACACCATAATCCTGGTCGTCGAGTGTACTCGTGCCACACACCTGCTGCCAATACCCATAGTAGGCTTGATTACTTTTTCATTCAAAAGGCGGCGGTGCATCGGATAATGGAGACGCTATATATGGCCCGCTATCTGTCTGACCACTCCCCGTTATTAATTACCTACTCGCTGGACCGACCGAGATCTAAAGTACCGCTTTGGAGGCTTAACATTGAAGCTTTCGGTGATCCGATCTATAAAGGCGCTATAGCAAAAGGGTTGGATGATTATTTGGAACTCAACTGGGGTTCAGCAGGCACCAGGGCGACCGAAAGGGACGCGATGAAGGTGGTAATACGGGGGATCTGCATGTCCACAGAGGTGGGGGTTAAAAGAGTACTGGAGCGCGATCTGCGTCGGCAGGAGGAGCGCTTGGCGACATTGGAGAAAGAAATGCCCACCAACGGTGAGAGGTCGACTGAATGGGCCACCGTGCGGCGACAGATAGGGGACATATGGGACTCGCTAGGCAGATTTAAATAGAACGGAAAGTAGACGTCGCTGGTATACAGAAGGAGATAAGGCGGGGCGGCTGTTGGCGCGCCTGATCAGGACGGAGACTCAGCCCCACCCGATTATGGCCCTCAAAAACGACTCAGGACAGGTGGTATATGCTCAACATGCGATCAATAACGTATTCCTGACCCATCTACGTAAAATATACTCCAAGCCCCAATCCCCAGAGACCCTCGTGGTTATGGAGACCTATCTTGCAGGGGTGGACCTACCTAGCATAGACACAGACAGTCAGGAGGCCCTAGGAGGCCCCTTTAGTGGGGAAGAAATTCGGGCGGCGATCGCCCTCCTGAAGACTGGGTTGGACGGTATAACCGCCGAACTCTATAAAGAGAGCGGTGGAGTCCTGGTCCCCAGGCTATTAGATATCCTGGGCGAGGCCGAGGAATGCGGTAGGCTCCCAGATTCCATGCGGGAGGCGCCGATTGTGATGATCCCCAAACCAGGGAAGGATCCCCTCCTCCCCGGCTCATATCGGCCCATCTCAATGTTGAACGTAGACCTTAAAATTATCAGTCAGGTGTTGGCGTGTCGGCTCCTCCCCTATCTCCAGCGGCTGGTCCATGAGGACCAATCCGGGTTTATACCGGGCCGGAATACGTTGCGTAACATCCGCCGCCTCGCGCATATTATGCACTCATTAGAGGGACGGGCCCAACAGAGCGCCTTGGTGTTCCTAGATGTCGAACAAGCGTTCGACTCGGTCGGCTGGGACTACCTATGGCGGGTACTTTTAAAAATGGGTCTGGGGGAGGGGTTTGTAAAGTGGATTAAACTACTCTATACTCATCCAACGGCAAGAGTTCGCACGGGGCGATACGTGTCAGAGGCGATCTCTATAGGGAGAGGGACGCGGCAGGGTTGTCCGCTCGCCCCCTTGCTGTTCGCCCTGGCAATGGAGCCATTGGCTTGCCACCTGCGTGAGGTTCTCAGAGGACGGGGCATACAGGTAGGGGGTTCGGAACATGTTGTTTCGTTATACGCCGATGATGCACTAATATACCCGAGACAGCCGACCCGGTCATTGCCAACACTGATGACTGCGCTGGCGCAGTTTGCTGCTGCCTCCGGTCTTTCCATCAACAAGTCAAAATCGCAACTGTATGCGATTGGCCCGGAGTGCAACTGGGAGGGTTCACAACACCCAGTACTGGAGCTTCCATGGGCAGGGGACGTTATCCGCTATCTGGGGATATGTATTGGTAGGAATGAGGCAGTTTTTTACCAGCACAATATGGGGAGGATAATTAGAGGTCTTCAGGGCAGTATTGCCTTTTGGAACACGCTCAAACTCTCCCTAATGGGGAAGATTGCCTTAATTAAGATGGTGGTCTTACCTCGCTGCCTCTATACCATGCAGGGCTCCTTCTTTGAACTTCCACACCGGGTATTTAAGGAGATAGATGCCCTGCTGGTCCTGCAGTTATGGAATGGGAAGAGATGTAGGGTAAGTCTAGAGGTCATGAAACGTAGATGGGGCAAAGGGGGTTTAGAGATCCCCGATCTCGAACTATATTATTTTGCATCCCAATTGCAACATGCCATAGCCTGGTTGGATACGGATCCCTCTTGGGAGAGGTCCCTGCTGGCAGGTACATACGGGGACCGACAGCTAGGAGCGCTTTTGTGGCGGGCTAGGGGACACAGGGAACAAGGTCCTTCATTGGTGCGGCTTGGGGCAGCAATATGGAATCGGGTGATACGCAGAGTGATCCGGGAACGGCCGTTTGCCCCGGAGGCGGACTTTTGGCTGATGCCGCCCTTTGCGCAAATAGACCAGGTAATGTCCACGGAGGCCTGGAAGACTGGGGGCTGCCTAATGTTGTCTGACCTTTACCCGGACAATAAATTTATCACCTACCGGGAGGCGGTGACCACCTTTGAGCTGGGAGCAGGGCAGTTTCTGCAATACGCTAAAATAGCGGCAACGAGGCGACAATTAAGGCCCACGTTCCCTGAGGCTCCGGGGCGGTCCCAAACCCTGGTCACTATGATCACCATGGCTGGGGGGAGAAGACTTGTTACTCACCTCTACAGGGCGCTTAGAGATGATAGGCAGACTGGCCCCCTCAAAATAGAAGAAAAATGGCAGCAGGTGTGTCCGCAGGAGATCACAGCACCAGAATGGGGAAAAATACACGAGAGTGTGCGGAAGGTGTCGGTAAGCAACCGCTTCAAACAAATTCAGTATAACATAATACATATGACCTACCTCTCACCTCGAAGGCTTCAGGCCATTGATAGTTCCAGGGATTCTCGCTGCCCTCGATGTCGCTCTGATCAGGCAGACTTTCTGCACATGGTATGGATCTGCCCAACGATCCAGACATACTGGGTGGCAGTCCTCGAGGTTCTGAATAGGATAACAGGGTGGACAATAGCCCTGGATCCAAGGGCTTGCCTCTTGGGCTTGATACCTCGGGATCCTAAACGGAAGACAAGTAGGCGGTTCCTGGTCTTGGGCCTGGTTATAGCCCAACGGCGTATAGCGATTCATTGGCTAACCCAGCAGGGGCCGCTATTGGCGAAGTGGAAGACAGATCTCAGGGAGTGGGCAGTAGCAGAGGAGGGGCACATACGGAACACCAGGAGAGATGACAAATTACCCGAGGTGCTACTGGCATGGGGAGCGATGATGCAAGAGATAGAAGGACAAAACACCCAACTCACACCAGAAGGTTCAGGCGGGCGTCTTTCACGGAGGGGGTGGCCACAGGACGACGAGGGGAAACACAAGGTGTCCCCACATGAACACTAAGCTGTATAGACCATCAGTTACATAGACCCGGCAGAGGGGGAGGGCACCGGGGAGGGGGGGCAGGAGGGAGGAGGGGGGGAGTTTAACACAGTTCAAGTTATGTTTACGCATGTAAAGAATACAAAGCGAAGAAAACTAGGATAGAGGAATCTCCAAGGTTGTCAACATAGATTTAATGTTTGCAATGTATTACACCGCCTCGGCTGAGGTGGACAAACTCTGTAACTATTTTACATGCGAGCTGCTGATTTGGAGCAATAACTCAATAAAGAAATATTATTTAAAAAAAAAAAAAAAAAATATCTCACCGTTCTGCACCCCTAATGGACCCTCCTCCCCTGCTCTTTCTCCTGAATAACCCAGGTTCGTACTCTCACCCTGCTTCTTCCAATATGCACTTTCTTTTTCTTCCTTTTTCTCTAATTCTCCCCTTTCTTTTCGTAACTTTCCTTTCTTACTCCCTAATGCTTACTCTTTCTGCAGTGTCTTTCCAACTTTCATATTTCCTTTTTAGGTCTCGCCTAGCGACGCAGCGCGAAGCGCTGTCGCTAGCGAGACTTATTGTCGTCGACTTGCTTCGGAAGGGAGACAGGAGATGTGCACGCGCAGGACGGACTGCAATTGTGAACGCGCCCGTGAACGTGAACACGCACGTACAGACACGCGATGTGCACATCTCCTGTCCCCCTTCCGTCCTCGCCAGCCGCAAAACATGAGGCTGCCCCGCTCCGGTAATGGCGCCTGTGCATCTTATTTTTAAAATGTGTGGCTCGCAATGGTGCCCATGTGTTGTTTTTTTTTAAATGCAGGTTAAGTTAACAACATTTATATATATTTATTTTTGCAGCGCGGGACGCTTTAATAATAGCGTCCGCGCGCCTTGCTTTTGTTCAGCTTTTAATACGCGCACACTAGGATCCTGCTCTATCCGGTCAGCCCACGCTGCCTCACAGCCCCCTCCATGCAGATTCCACAACAACAACAACAGGGCGTGAGGCACAGGGTGTAGCGCGCGTGGCTCTTTCCCTCCAACGAAGGCTGTAGTTCAGTCCCCCCAGCTCTGTCTGGCTCGTTCCCTCCCTGCGATCTCACCTCCCCTCCCTCTCCCCTCATAGCACGCAGTCAGCCCAAGTCTTTGCCGGAATTCCTTCTGAAGGGAGTGCAGACACCGCTGGATGGGAACTGAGTGTCTGTTTTTTCCTGTTTCTTTTGCTGCCTGTCACAAGATGGGGACCCCTGTGCACAGTCTGTGCCTTCTTCTGTGTACGAAGCCATCTTTGCGTTTGTACACCATATGCATGTAAGCGCGCAAACATTGAGTTTGAATGGTGATTTTCACAATACTTATTTATAAGCAGGATATGTTTACTAAATAAGGTGGCGACTCCTGTTATAAATGCTTACCGTACGCAGTTTATGCAGGGGCGTCCGTATAGCGAGTGTGCACAGAGCCTGCGTGTCGAGTGTGCAAGCGGATCTGTGTGTTAAATGTAAGGCTGCTGTGTATATTGTGTGTTTGGCTGTATATCTATGTAGAGTACACAGTCGAATGTGTATACTACATGGGAAACCGTACACAGAGTACTCACACGGTCCATAAACTAAATTAAATATGTGTCTGTATACTGGCTTATATTGAATGTACACAGGGGTATTGTACTAGGGACAGTGTATAAGGGGGTCTGCTGGGCGTGGCCAGCGTGAGGGGAAGTCAGTATTTTACGTGTGCATACGGCTCTGTATTTGTAAGTGTTTCCAGATGTCTGCTGAGCGTGTTCACGTCTGTATTCTAATATACCGATTGTGACTCAGTTTGTATATTGATTTCCACGACGTTCAGTATACTTACTGGATAAACACTCTACACTACCCTTACTGTGTGACGGCAGTTATGTTCAATCAAATTCCTTTTCGCAAACAGGTATATGCCAATTCCAATATATTGGCAGACTTAGCGCAGATAACAAGGGTCAAGCGCAGCTAAGCACATGTAGTTGCATCAAGCAAATTCCAATGGGCAAGTCATTCCCCATAAAGCATACAATTTCAAAAACGTTCTCCGTGTACGGTAAAGGTCTACTATCTTAAATGTAAACTGAATCAGATGTTGTTATTCCATCTGAAATGGTTGTACAAGAATACAAAAAGAGATTTTATTGAGAGGCACATTTGCAGATGATAGTGATGGTGATTGAGACCACAGTGTTTGCCAGCTGGGGATTCTCCCACTAAATTCCGATTTTGGTACATATCAAAGGCCACTGTAGGTCCCTGCCATGCCAGGCCATCCGTTCACTGAGTGGCTTAACATTGTTTAAGTGCTCCACCATTCAGGGGTTCAACTCCACCCCTGAGTAAGTATTGCCCTTCATTTACACGACGATTGGTTTTCTTGGAGTGACTGGCATTGAGATGCCTCTTCACTATTATTGTCCTGGCGAAACCCTTTTACCCGGTTGAGGTTCGAAATGTTGTTGATTATTGAACAACAAGCAAACTTCTTTTGATCCCTTGGAACAGTATAATCTGTTCAATTTGTGTTGTAAAGAAACGCACAAAGATTCATGACATTGCACCTGTTTGTTTTCACTGTGGGTTCGTTGTGGTTTTGCATTTGGCACACATTGCACATACACGTTTTTGGACAACGTGAGTTGCTTAGTGGATAATTTAAAGTTTAAAAGATTTATTCTAGACAGCTGTATTGTTGGTGTGTTGCAGGATCTTTGATTTGCGTGAGTTTGAACTATTGGCATTGTAAAGGACAATGCCTTTTATTTATGTGCTGGTTTTTAAAACATAAAAGGTATTGTCATTTACAATGCTAACAGCTTAAACTCTCGCAAATGCGAGACCTATTGCATTGCAAATGCTTGTTTCTTTTGACTCTTCTCCAGATTTCCGTATCGTGTCATTTTGTTCTTTCTTGCTTTCCTTTTCTCACCGTCTTCCTCCATTTTCTGCCCCTCGCTCTTTTGTGCTTTCATCATTTCTTTCAATCCCTCTAGTTCATTTCTTTTTATCTTTCCTTATATTCTTGCTCTATAGCTTCAATTTTCACTTTTCCTTGTTTTATTCCTTTTTTTAAGAACTTGTTTTTATTTTTCACGTTTTACACAGTGCGCTTCATATCACACTCTCGCCGTTTCTGAGCCTTGTAAATAACAGGTATACCATTACATTACCCTGTATAATAGATGGAAGGCCTCAAAACGATGGATGGCCGAGTCGGCCTGCTGATGGTGAAACTCATTACTTGCAGATCGCCACACATCTGCAGTAAGCGTTTAACCCACAGAGCTGTTCCCATTTATCTTTCTCCTCTCTCTCTCCTTGCCTGTGTTTCTTTGCTTTCTTTGGTTTGCCTCTTTCTTTTGGTTTTGACTAGTTCTTTCCCTTTCCCTTCTAGGTCCTTATCCTCCTCTTCGCCACTCTCTATGATCCTCTGCCAGGAGTCATGGATGACAGAGGGCAACTCTGATTGCAGAAGGATGGGAACCCATAAGGTGCTTTGCACCCGGAGCCAGTGTCGGCCTCTCGACACTCCTGCTTAGAGAAAGACAAGAAGTGACATCATTTGACTGTGCATGTCTGACTGTTCCGCCCGGAGGGTGGGAGCGAAGAATTTCAGGTGTTGGTTTCTGGTGAACTCGGTCTCATTCATTTCGAAATGTACAGGAATTCCCCAATGACATCATGAAAGGGTGCGTCGGATTGGAAGGTATTTGGGATGGGATGTTTGCATTACGAGCACAGTGAGTGAGTGTTGTTTTTTCACTTGGCGTGAACTGCAAACTGAATACCCTCCAGGTACTGGTATGAAATTATGTATTTGGTGCTGGCGAGCAGCACTGGCTTGAGAGGCCTAAAGACTTACACAATTGTGCAGGAATCTCTTGCTAATCACGAGTGTGATATTTTTACACTTCCCGCTCTTTCTGCTCCCCCTCCTCTCCGCCACCCCTTACCTCCACCTCGTTTCCCGCCTCTCCTGCTTCCCACCTCCCGTGCACCTCCCACCCACACCCACCACCCTATGCTCCTCCCCCATCCCAGGCGGATGTGCAGTGGGCACTTCTCTGGTACACAGAAGGCACAACAAAGCCCAGCTGCACCCATCTGCCCCTGGACTGCACCCAGCACAGGATCCCTTTTCCTCCACCTGGCCACTGTTGGCCCGCAGCATCCCTCCAAGCCCATAACCCCGGATGCCGTTCACTGCTCTGCTGCCGCACAGCACCAAACACAGGAGGAGCCTTCACCTGCACCTCCTGATGGTTCTCATGCACACTCTTTTCGTCAACACTCACCACACCCGCACCAACAGCATCCAGCACCCCACCGCCTCACAAGAACACCAACTAGGAACATGCCGCAACCACTCCACACTCACATCAATGTTAATCAACACCTGCTCGCTCCCCAACCACGGAGATATGGGACCTGCTGCATGAACATGGACCTGCTCTTCTACACAGAAAATTGACGTAACCCATCCTCCGCACTGACATCACTACTGCAATCCCCGCCAGCTACAAGATCGCTACATAAGACAGTTAGCACAAGCCCGGAGGTGCCATTATATTCAAGGACACTATGAGCTGCTCCAATACCACAGACACCGAAACCAGCACCTCACCTCCACGCTACATATCACAATCAGCTTTACCTTGTGCAGAACCCTTGTATGCAGACAGCCAAGAACCTGCACCAACTTCGCCAACGACATTACGGATTTTGTCACGCCCCTTATCATCAACTCCAGCACCTTGATCCTCATAGGAGACCTGAACTACCACCTGAAGACCACACTGACAACTCCGTATGTCACCAGGCCCACCCATGGCACTCGAAAGCTGCTGGAGCCAATTTTCCCTCTGTTTAACAACATCAGGTCAACAAACCATCACCTATCACCTGGACTGACCACGCCCCTGTCAGCGTCAGTGTTCCCATCCCGAACCACATGAGACCCACCACCTCAGGACCTGCCAGCCTTTGCTGGAAAAACCTCCCAGAGAAGGACTGGGCTTCTGCCCAGTCCAATCCAGAGATGGACTGGGTTTCCGCCCTCTCCGAGCACCAACTCAAACCCTCCAGCAACCTGACGGAAGACATTAAGAACTTCAACAATTGGATTACTGCATGTGCCAACTTCCTGGCCCTCTCAAGCATGGCAAAACAGCATGAACACAAGCCAGCTGGTACACAAAAACAGAAGAACTCAGGCTGATGAGATGGCACAGTAGGAAACTGGAATGCAAGTAGTGATCGAGGCAAGAGTCCGCAGACAAAGACATGTTTATATCTGCCCTAAGAAAGTACCACTAGCATATCTGGAAGACCAAGTGCAAAGCCATCACAGACAGCATCAATGCTAGCACCAGCAAGGAAATATTCACCACTGTCAAAGCATTCACTGTGCCCACAGCCACCTCCAACATCTCCCTCTCTCAAGGCCTCTGGAGCAATCTATCCAACTTCTTCTACCACAAAATCACATCCATATATGGCAATGTCGACCCGCAACCAGTCCCCTTTGATCTTACAGCAAGTCTCTCCACTTCGGACGAAGAACAGACCCTGACCATGTGGACACCATCACCATTAAAGAACCCGCCACTACCATGAAGTCCATCCACTCTGGAGCCCAGTTAGACCCCTACCCCCATCACGCCTTCAACAAGGGACTCACCCCTATTAGCGAAGTCCCCATTCCAATCCTCAATGCCTCCATCAACTTAGGCACCTTCCTGGATGTGTGGAAACATGCCGCAGTCACTGCTTTGCTCAAGAAATACTCAGTAGATCCAACAAGGCTCTCCAACTACAGACAATCCCCATCCTACCACACCCAGCCAAAGTTTTAGAAAAACTCATCAGCAAACACCTCACCGACAACCTTGTCAACCACCAGCTCCTAGAAGTCACACAGTCTCGATCCAGTCCCAATCACAGCATAGAAACAGTAGTCATCGCAGAAACAGACAACATCTGCATGATCCTGGACAGAGGAACGATCATGGCCCTCCTCCTTTTTGACCTCTCGGAGACCTTCGACACAGTCTCACAACCCACCCTCATCAGACACCTACACAAGATCGGCATTTAAGGACCTGATCTCTGCTGGATATACTCCTTTTGATGGAAAGAACTCAAATGTCGGCCTAAAATATACATCTTGGGAGCTCATAAACTCATCTGCAGAGCACCTCAAGGTTCAACCCTCAGCCCTTAGCCCTTACCCTCTTCAACACAGATATTATTCCACCATCCAACATCATCCACACCCATAACATCAACATCCTCTCATACGCGGACGACACACAACTCATACTTTCCCTCTCGGGCAAAGCCCTCCATCACAAGAAACAAGTTCATCACCTGCATAACCAAATTCGCCACATGGATCAAGTCTAACTGTCTCAAGCTCAACACTGACAAGACTGAAGTGTTTTTTTCCAAAGATCAATACTTCTCCCTGGGACTCCACCTGGTGGCTGGCCAACCTCAGACCCACACCTATCCCCACCTCCCAAGCCATGGAAGCTCAAGATCATCATGCTAATCACAAGTGTGATATTTTCACACTTGTCACTAGTGGGAGCTTCTCGCATTGTCCGCCAATACAAGTTCACCTACCATGCATTACTGCATGATATATGAACTGGAGAAGATGTGGCGTGAAGGCCAGAGCTGCCAACTGGGGAACCAGGTTCAAATCTCAGCGCCAGCTCAACGTCCTATGACTCTGGGCAAATCACTTAAACTCCCTGTGCCTAAAAAAATAATTTTAAAAAATCAATATGCCCTTGTGTAACATAACTGATGCTCATGTAAAGAGCTCCAATACCTTCGGGTAGAGTTTGCACTATATAAAACTGAAAAAAAACAGTGAAAGTCCTACGATGTCCACCAGTGGAAATTTGTATACTGCCTTGTAGTGGGGGCTTCTCACACTATACACCCATGCAAGCATTACATATCACTCAATAGTTTGAGCTTTTGACACTACTGCACACTAACTGCTTCTGACACTGATCTCCAAAGATTGACAAGTGTGCACAATTCAATGTCGTCACAGCTTCCTGCTTCCACACTTGGAGGATGCTGTGGAAGATCTTCAAATGACTCCCGACCTTACCAGAAAAACGTCCACCCACACCCTGGTCACCGACAGGCTGGACTACGGGAAAATCCTCTATGCCGGAATCACCAAGTAAATCACCAGAAGACTGCAAACCATCCTGAACGCAGAAGCCAGACTCATCCTCAAGCTTCCAAACAGGACTCACATCATACACCACACTTAACCTCAGGGAGCTCTACTGGCTCCAAATACGCATGCATGTTCAGTTCACACTCCTAACCCATACATTCAAAGTACTACACAACAGAGGCCAAAACTACCTGGAGAATCAAATCTCCTTGCATTAACCAGCCAGACACCTTCACGTAGCCGGACACTTACACACACCCCACGCATACACAGAAACAGAGCAAGAGGCTGAGTCTTCTCATACAATGCTCCTTAAGCTTGGAACAACCTCCCACGACAAATCAGAGCCTCCTTCTCGCTACTTGAGTTCTGCAAGAAGCTGAAGGCTTGGCTCTTTCAGTATCGCCCCACCGCCCTCGAGAACAGGCCCGTACACCTGCTCAGTGCAAGGACACCCTTGAGGGCGACAGCTCTTCTTACAAATATACATAGTGCAACACAATATAGCACAACAATATATAACCATCACCATAGGTATAGGCTTCTGATGCTGGCTAGGGATATTTACCTGATAGGACTGTTAATAATGATTAAGTATTCTTACAACATCTGCAAAAATTCATAAGCTTGGACATTATGGACAGCCCCACAGGAAATTAATTCTAGAGGATAGAGGTCAGAGCTGAGATACACGTGACTTCCATTATCCTTATAATGAACTGCAGATTTCACATGTAGGGCCAAAATGGAAGCCAAAATCAGTTTGGCAAAAATTATTAAACCAGATCCACCCTTGCAGCATGCTGCGACTAGAAATGGGGACTTTCATGGTTGGGTCTTGGCAGCCCATCCTGCTGTGATAGCAGCCTTGTCCCCTGTAGCCTATTGGGAAAATGCCAGTGTGTCAGACTTGCCAGTCCAGCAGGAGTATAAGATGCATACGGAGCAAACAAAGAACTGAGAGATTGGAAGCAGCAGGTGGAGGGACCTTCCAAAAGGTCTCTTAAAACAGCGTTCGGTAGATCTGGGCAGAGTAGATGAGGGTTTGGGAGCACACCTGTGATCCCAGTAGTGCCTCTGCAAGTACAACCTGGATAGACAGCAACAGAGTTTGGGCCGCGGGTGCATTACCTGCAAGACCTCTGGTACCCTCAGTGTGCACCACAGGTCTTTTGCACCCCTTATGCTGCTCTCTGTATTCTCGATACACAGTTTTATTTCATGAGCAAAGGCTTTTTTATTCAAGAGCAGTCTTAGCGACATGACCAGTCAAACATCTACTTTTATAGCAACGTTTGAGACGGAGAGCTGTAGTGTTGACAGATTAGATAAGAAAATCAGGCAGCGCACATGAACGGACACATCCAAGTCACACTTCAAATGAAGGAGGGGCTTCCAAACACAGGCTGCTGACATTTTCCATACTAAAGCCCTCCAACCCTGCCCACCGGCCCACGCCGGGCTCCACCTTTCACTGGTTACTTTGGGCTATTCTAAGTCACTAACATGCTCTGGGTACTCTGTCACAAGGTCAGTGGCTCACTGTAGACAAGCTCACAGTAACTGGAACGCTATGGGCAATACGAAGCGTGAGGTCACTGGCTCATTAGGGGCAATGCTAAACAGCCAGTGGCAAGCTGTGGTTGATGCCAACCACAAGGTCAGTGCCCACCAACAGGCAGTGTTCAGCATGCAGTCATAGACACACGCTGGGTAATGCTAAGCACATTCTCGTTCACCCGTGGCTCAGCTAAGTACAAGGTCACTGGTGAACTTCGGGCAATGCTAAGCACCCGCTGGTTAAGTCTGGACTTGGCTAAGCACAGGGTCACAGGCTGGAAATGTTAATTGTGATGCCACTTGTTTACTATGAACTCTGCTAAGCACAAGGTCACTGGCTTGGAAAGATGAACCAGGACGATGTGTGTCCGCCAAGTTCCACTCGTTGCTCCCTGTCACGGAGAAAGGAGTTCAGAAGGGCCAAAGCCTTGCCCCTAATCCCTACAGAAAACTGTCGGTTTATTAGGAGATCATGATCCACCGTGCCGAATGCCGCCGAGAGGTCTAAGAGGATCAGGGCAGTCTTCCCACCCTTGTCTCTCTTATTTCCTCCGACACATTAATCAGAGCCAGCTCAGTGCTGTGTTGACTTCTAAAACCATATTGGGCGCTGTCTAGGAGATTGTTATCCTTAATGAAAATGGGCGAGTTCTATATTCATGGCCTTCTCTACGACCTTGGCTGGGAGAGGTAGTCGAGAGATAGACCTGTAATTGCTTGGATCAGTATTATCCAGGTTAGGTTCTTTCAGGAGTGGGAGGATAGATGCCTTCTTCCATGGTATCGGAAAATACCCATTGGAGAAAATACAATTGAAGATGTCTGTAAGGTAGCTAGTTGTAACCCCCAGGGCCAAGTGGAGGATCTTATGGGGGCAAGGGTCCCAGGGGGAACCTGATCTCGTCTGGCTAAGAATTGTCATGATCTGTGTTTCCGAGAGGGTGTTAAAAGCATAGAGACAAGGGCTGGTAGCTGCTGGCACGCCTTCACCACTCGGACCCTCTGTCGTGGTGGAAGGGGGACCATTTGAATGCCCTCCCGTCCCCTGGCGGGTGGATAGAAATAAGTCCGAGACTGTTTTAACTTTGGCTTGAAAGGAGTCTGCTAGCCGGTTGCAAAAGTCTTGGTCTACTCCTGTATTTTTCTGACCAGGAAGTTTACTCAATTTCTGCACTGTAGAAAAGAGTTATTTGGTGGAGTTAAGGGATGCGCTGATTTTGGCAGAGTAGTAATGTTTTTTTTTTGTTAAGATTTTTTCTTTGTAATCTGCAATAGCTGTTTTGTAGGTGATCTTATCGTCGTGAACATAATGCAAGCGCCATTTCCTTTCCAGCCTTCGACAGACTTGCTTAAGTAGTCTCAGGCTATCGTCGAACCATAGCTCGGAGGGGCAAGTCCTTTTATTTGTTGTAATTTTTAGGGGCGCAATGGTGTCGAGAGTGTCAGTGATCCAGTTGTGGTAGGTATTTGTGGCCTCATTTAGGTCCACTGGAAGCCTCGGTTTAGAGAGGTGTAGGTGGCTTGTAAAAATTTCTGTGGTGACTTTATGCCAGGGGCGTTTCCTAAGTTTGGGCAGGAGAGGCGGCCCTGGTTCAGTTGTCGCATCTGGACAGATACTGAACATCACGGCTGAGTGGTCGGACCAAGTTAGTGGCATGATCAAGAGAATTTTAAGATAAGGGTTGTCGGAGAAAATCCCATCTAAGGCATGACCTGCCTTATGAGTAGGACTATCCACTAACTGTGTGAGGCTGACACTTCCAATAATGTCAATGAGAGCAGCCGTATCTTTAGATGCTGCGTTTTCGAGATGAAGATTAAAGTCCCCTAAGATGGTGAAGTCAGGAAAAAGGACTTTAATGTCTAACAGCTGACTGCTGTTATATAAAAAAGTAGCACTCTGACCTGAGGGTCTATAGAGAAGCACCCCATTAAAGGAGCACAGGCTGGTCAAGGTAATCTTAAAGATCAGTGCTTCGCAGTTAGTGGCGGCTTGGATGGGTTCAAAGGAGACTTTCAGCTGTTCCTGAAAGATGATTGCAAGCCCCCCGCCCCTTTTATGAGGAAGGTCTAGTCTGGAGATGGCAAAACCCGGAGGTGTGGCCATGATGAGATCTGGGTCAGACGCGGCGTCTGCCCAAGTTTCAGTGACGAATGCTAGGCTCAGACCCTGGGAATCAATAAATTCAGAGAAGGCCAGTGCATTTTTTACCAGCGACCTTGTGTTGACAAGTACTGCTTTAAATGTGTCCTTCCCTAGCGGGGTAGGATCTAGGGTTATGAGATTTGAGCCACGTGGAGTGTGTTATGTTTTGGGGGGGGGGGGGCGGGGTGCCCTTACTTTTATGGTCAGTCAAAGAAAGTTGACAGAGAGGGCAGGATCTCAGGCCCAGATGGTTCCCAGGTTCAAAAGTGGGGCCAGGGCAATAAGAGCCTGTGTCTAGAATCTGGTTCAGCTCCCCTCGTGAATAGTGCGTGGTTTAAGAATACATTTTGCCAGAGTGGCTGGCGCTGAGCGCGGTACGTGCGCGGACTGGCGCAGACGGGCTTGCCTTAGGCACGCCCGCTGCGCGCCTCCTCTGCGCGCGTCCGCTGCGCGTCAGCGGTGCCATAGAGTTTAACTACTGAGAGTAACCTGATCCACTAGACCGTCACCCTGTGGTGCACCGGAAGTGGTCAGGCCTCTCTTCCTCTCCCAACGCTCTCTCCATTGCAATCGGGAACAATCCCGTGGTGGACCGGAGAGCGGGGGAAGGAAACCTCCAGAGAGCCTTAAAAACGTGCCCTGGTAAAAACAGTCAGCGAAGGTGAGTTTTAAAAAGATTAAAATTATGCAATTTAAGAACTGTGCAAATTAACAATACCGCCCACGTAGTTCAGCCAGTTGTATGGGGTCATACTGAGGGAAACTGAAGGAGTGGAACTCAAGATTATGCTCTCGAAAGTCAGCAAAGCCAGCTTTGGCAACAGCCGAGACCAGTCTTTGAGCTTTTTTGATCACTTCAGTTCACAAATGCACTGTATTTTCGTCTCAAATTATTTACCTTAAAGTGTGGACACATTCAGCTTCCAAGGTCTTGACACAGTGAGACTAGTTGAAGTACAGGGATGCCCTTTTAGATCTTGAATTTCATAACCGGAATGTCAGTCATCTTTGAGTATAGCAGTATTCCCATTCAACCACCTTTCTGACTGTCAAACTCCAAGTGGGAAAGCATTTGCTTTTAAAACTCAGCCCTGGTTCACAGTTACCTACCGGATCAGAGGTATCTTCGATCACCCATTTTAGGTAGACCGGATTGTAAATGCCTTGCTTTTTAGGTCTAGTCTGTTGTCCAAAAACCTATTGAGTGCAATATCAATACTTAGAGTGGGCTTTTGCTCAGCTAATTGATCATGGCAGGTTGGCTTTTTTGTCTAACTCATATGCTTATTTCTCATTCATGCATTTCCTTTCTCTTATTTTGTCCCCGCGCTCCTCCCCCCCCCGAGCATAGTTACTTTTCAATCTTTTTCATTGCATGATTTGTATCATTCCACTGCTTACATTCAAGTGGCATTTTTTTTCTTTCAGCACTACATTGGAGTGCATGCATGTTCTTGCTTTATCCCCCATATGCTCCTTCTCCCCTTCACATCCCTACAGCTGTGCTCTTGTCTTGCTCTTTCTAGCAGTAATTTCCCTCCTCTGCCCCTCCCAGTCCTGCTCAGCTTTGTCTTTTAAAAAAATTATTATTCAACAATTCTCCCAGCACCCCAACTGCTCCCCCTCCACTACCTGCTGGTGTTGTTGCTCCATGCTACCCACAGGCATTAATTTGCTTTCTCCACCACCCTCCCCTTCATCACTGCTCCCTCACGGTTCTGTTTTTTACTTACTTCTTTGAGGGACCGACAGCTTATTTTCAAATTTTTTGTGCCATGATAGAGTCCACCATCTTAGAATGGTAAATTAAAAAAGTCCAAAATGGCAGCTTCTGTGCCCTGACTTATCAACATGCTTGCATGGTGAGATCATCACTTTTTTCCTTTGGCGTTGCAGTTCAGCATCAGTACCAAAGTATTTAGGTGTTGGCTCTAGACAGAGCATGCACTGTCTCGAAAGAGACATGCTGTATCTACTTCGTGGCCTTCTGCCCGCCCACAGGCTTCCCATTTGCTGACTCCATTGTTGATCTATTCTTTCTCCCCATTTGTCTATGGCATGCAAGCGTCATGCCTCTTCCTGTGCTTAGCCCTCGCTGAGAGCAGGGACCAATTACTACTATCCAGTTGCGTCTCCCATTTAATGACCATTTTAGGAACTTCTTTTTTATTTAACAGCCCTCGTCAGGAGCACTTGTGTTTTCACTTGCTCTGACCGCCGTTGTAAACAGGGCTGTAAATCATGATCTCGTCACATTGCTTAGCATTCAAAGACCAAGATCAAATGTCAGATGCTGTTTTCACAGGGCATCTGTTTTGCGCCCCAGCCCACTCCCACTTCACTGCTTGTTCTAAAATTAGCGAACATCTCAGCGCGGAGGCAAGCAGCCCACTGGCTCTACTTTCCTCAGCTGTTGCTTCTCCTCCCTTGAGAACTTAAAGTAGGGTTCCTACAGTGCTTCTTTGAAGGCCAGAGACGAGGATTCTTTTTCCACCACTTTTTGCCACTATGAAGTGCAGCAGGCACGTTGCCATCACACCTGCCGGTGGAAGGGGCGCACCCTCACCCTTACGTGCTCCACTATTAGACAGCACTGCGAGATCACTATGCCTCTTGTAGTCACTATGCAGCTTTGATTGCTTCTCCAGTCCCCTGCCCACCTACTACAAGCCCACGCCCAGTCATGTTGAGATTGGCTCAAAAGGTTCTGCCCGGGAACCAACCCATCTATTGCAGTCACTCTAGCCTCGCACTCTGATCTCTATGGCAGTTCTCGTCTAGCTTCTGCGCTCTATGGCATGCTCACTGCTGTTCCTTCGAGACTTCTCTGTGGCAGTTCTCTTCCTGTGTCATTTCTTCTCTACAGCAGTACTGCACTTGCTCTTCGCTGCAGCACCACCCACCGTCCACCTCCATTAGAGACGCAGGCACATTATCTCCCCCACCTGCACTCACAGGGGAAGTGCCTCATGGGGTGGTACCAATGCCGGTGTTTATGGCCATGACTACACAAAGGAGTAATGGCGCATCAGCTGCGGGGGCTTGGGTGTTGCATCTGCCAGGGAACACTTACCATTTGGCCATGCAATGCTGAAACACTTTAATATTGACAAAGCTAATAGATCTTTGAATTGCCAAGATCTATTGGCTTTGCCAATGCTTGTTTTTTTTCTTTTTTGGCAATGCAACATGAACATCGACGAAAAGCAAAGGCAAAGTCAAAACGCTGGCTAACACCTTTTGGATCTGCCAATCGTTATTTTCTTTGCAACATACAAAGAGTCCATGCCCACTGGAAACCAACAGAGCCTTCTCATGGAACACTATTTTGGTTAATCTCAACTGAAAATATATGCATTTCAGGCTGCCTCACATTGTACAAAATGTCAATCCCATTGGGTCCCGCAGCCAAAGCGAATACTCATGTAATATGTAGCTTCATGTAACGAGGGCCCACTTCAGCCAGGCCTAGCTTTTTAAGTACCAGAAAAGATTTGGAATCTTACACGGAGTACATTTTAGGCACAGCCCTAAACATTCCAGTACAATCCCAGCACAACATAGGAAGCTGGTGACACAGACATTTCTGAAGGTGACCTTCATGGACATGGAGCCAACTATCAGCACTGGGTAAATGTTAAAAAGAACAGCCATTCACTGCCTGAGTCGAGCAGACTCCTTGCGATCTGGGGACTCTTTCCCCTTTCATGTGCCTTGCGTACAGAGGGTTGGGCGAGATAAGATCTTGTGTTGCTGATTTTAAAAGAACATTTCTTAATTTCCCTTTCTGACCGTCACCAGCATGATCCCGACAATGTAGTAGCTGATGATTATCTACTTTAAGAGTGTAGATTTTGCAGACTTACAAGTCTTCAAACTAAACATCTCAGGAAGCAAAAGTGCCACCCCTTAATCTACAGATACTATGCATAATTCTATCGTTACTACTGCAGCTTAAATATTCGTAGCAAAATTTATATTTTATAATTATTACAATTATGATAACTACAAACAAAAATAACAACAACAATAACACACAACTCTAATGATAATGAAGATAACAACAAAGCACTTCATACAGAGCCTTACAGTCAGTGCCTGTCGCGATCGACATGCAGAATTAGTAAGTGTCGGGACTTTGAAAAGGTGGACAGTGAGTGCGCCTTGAACATCCAGGATGCAACCAAGGCGGCGAGCGAACGGAGTGCATCAGAGTGTGCATTGAGTTATCAAGGTGTGCATCAAGATGTACAGTGATGTATTTCTTATTTACCTAAATTGATACAGTGAGACGTAGATAAAACACAAGGCTCATCTACTCAATTTCCTCACCTGCGATGGCAAATACAGACACTCTCGTGTCTTTGGCTTTGCCAAGTCTAGCCCTCTCCCTTCCCCCCTCCCGGCACTGCCCATTGGGGATAGTAAAATCCTGTCTCTTTGCTGGCTGCATTCATTCATCCTATGACAGAAGAGAAGGCTGAATGGGATGCATTAATTCAAGTTACTGTAATGATCAAGGTAACCTGAGACAAAACGACACCAAGAGGCCTTTGTGTCTCCGAGAAGCTGGCATTTCATCAGCACTTTCCCTTTCTTAAACAGGTAATGTTGGATTCCGGAGCTAGAGAACGCACCCGGGCAACCCTTTGAGGGTGGTGAAGCCCCAGGCACGACAGCGGCAAAGATCAGGCTGGAGCTCTCCATTGTGCACGCGTAAAGAGATATGATATGAAAGCAATTGAAAGAGATATCCCCACTGTTCAATACTGCACACTATTCTTATGTACAATGTTTCTGTTCAAAACATTATTGCTGCTAAATAAAGACGCCTAGCTCAGTTTCACAGCAGGTAATGTCACTTCCGAATATGACAAAAGCCGATTCCTTATTAGTTAGTAACAAGTAATCTTAAGTAAACCTGAACTCCTTCACTTGATGAAGATCCAGGGTGCAGTTTACTTCTGCTACTTGGCTTGGGCTTCTCTCCTTAAATCTAAAGCTCTTCTTTACAATACTCCCGCAAGGCACTCTAAGTGCCCCGGTATCACCAGGAGCCAGACCATGCACTTTTATATTTGAGATTCTAGTTTGAATCACCCTTTATGAACACCAACAATTACCATCATTAAACATGCGCTGTCATTACATGCTATCATCAAACAACATGCAATGGCAAGAAATCCCATTATCACTCAACATGCAGCTGCAACACACCACAAACGTACAACACCAACACTTCCCACCATTAAAAATGCAACTCCAATACATTCTATCGCTAATCTACATGCAACACCAATACACCTCCATAAAAGGACACGAAATGTCAAACATTGCCTTATCGAAACATCATGCTAAACACTACTGAAACATGAAGGATTTTACCACATATCACCAAGTCTGCACACCCTACCCCGGCTTGTTCAACTAGGTGTGTACCGATTTTATTAAGACACTCCAGTTCAAAGTGTAGGTCACTAACCTATTCTATATGTACAACAGAATTACAGCACTCTTTTTCACAACAGTCATGGCAGTCACCCTTGGGCGGCAGATCTCATTTGTTGATTTATAAAAGCTCAAAATCCCCTAAATGGTTCACAGTGCCTTATGTTCATACCCATTAAAGTTTCTAGTACTATTCTAATACATATATTATATATTTGGAATACGGTAGTAATTCTTATTAATACCACTTATTTTACATTTTTATTATCAAGACCTTTGATTCTCCTCTGAATCGTGAAACACATCAAATAATAATGCACTCTTTCAATATATCTATTTTCTCATTCACTCAGTGTCGGACTGGCCCTTAGGGCAATCAGGCAGTGTCTGATGGGCTGGTCTGACAGGCCAGTGTGCGGGCCTGTGTTTTGGCCGTTTTTTAGGTCAAGCATTCGAGACCTGTTGTATGTACTTTGTGGGCTCTGGAGATCAGTCCTAGGACTTGTCTTCTTCCGCTAGGGGACTTTTTTTTTCTGTTCAACTGCCTCTATTCAACGGTCTTGATAGAAAACGACCAGTAGAGGTCAGTAAAATACCAGAATTGCTTTGCGCTTAGGGACTTTCTTTTTTTTATTTTTCTGGCAACTGCCTCTTTTTAACTTTCTTGATAGAAAACGACCAGCAGAGGTCAGTAAAATACCAGAATCACTAGCATTCTCTAGATTCCAGTCCATAGAAATTGTCTTCCACGAGCACCCTGTAGACAATAATATTTTTTTCAAATCTTGTATTTTCAGGGATATGACCACCGAAGGCCCTGATTTTATAGTAAAAACAGAGCTTTGGATTATACCATTTCCCGCTGAAAGGCAATATTTCTCTCCATGTGTTCCCATACCTGGCGTGTCAGGCAGTTTGGTGCTTACTTTCCCTCCATGTTAAAGAACAGTAGATGTTTCAGCACCCAGGCTAATGTTCTGCATAGCTAAATACATATACGGTCCCAAAGGCGAGACCAATTGCATTGCAAATGCTTGTTTAACTTGTTTTATCACGTGCTGGGCCGGATTTTACTGTTGATTTCCCCGATATTACTACAAACATTGCTTGCAGAAAGAACAAATGCATGCGTTTTCCCCCCTACCTTGCAAAACATCTACACATCATGTCCTTACAAATTCAGAACTACTCCAATTTGAAAATGTGGGCCACTTCTTTAGTTATTTGAGTCACTAATGGAGGCCACTTTTATTTTGGTGCCTGGGCCTATTTACTGCCCCTGTCCAACCCTGCGTTCACTCCCATGTGTCCAACCTCCTTTTACTGGCTTCTACTATGCAAACAAATTTAAATCCCTTTGTATGGTGCATTGAGCTCTTTATGTGATAGCTGAAATATCAGCCCAAGCACAAATCAAGAAGGGAGACTGTTAATCCTACATCCATCGTGCGATATATGGGGAGGCCGCACTTTGTACGTGTAAATTTCCCCATCATGGAATAACTGGCAATTCATTTCTGAGAGTTCAGGTTTCAAAAGGCCCTAAAAAAAGCAAGCAATTTAGTCAATAATTGTGTTTCTCAGCACTATGTGTTGGCATCAAGAGACTCCTTGCGTAGTCCAAGAAATCTGTACAAGGTGTTTTGGCACACCATAAGATGGAACACCAACATATCTCATCTTTAAACATTCAACGTCAAAGCAATTCATCATGAAACAACAAAAAATACCAACACATTCAATCCGGCAAGATGGCTGACAAGGCATGCCATCATTAAACAACATGCAACACGCAGACATCCTATTATCAAACAACCTGCCCAAGAAACATATTTGCTATCAGACATTTTCTAGCATATTTCTTTTAATTGGCTCAGAAAATAATCTATTGCCTCATCCAAACATCAATATCCTGGTCCTTGAATAATTAATCTGTGGCAAGCTTTCTGGACAGTAGACTCAATGGGGTTCAAGAGCTGGTTTGAATCTGACTGGGGCAAAACCAAACAAGACTGCTTCATCTATATAATCATGCATGCTTATTGGATCCAAACCCAGGTAAAAGGGCAAGAATTTAATTTAAGTGAGAACAAATTGTTGACATTATATACACACTAAATAGAAAAAGGTGTGAAAATGCACTTCTGCTTAATCCTATTCCTTCTTATAAATTTACAATACAATTTCCAGCTGGAACTCACCCTAATCTTTACCACAGTATCTGAATATGAGTGACAAGAATCATACTCAGTAAGCTAGACGGTAAAGGTCTACGATGGCTAATGCCAGGGAGTAATGCCCAAGAGTGCATGACAGCGGAGAAAATCAAGGCTTCCTTCCTATTTTAGCCAAGAGCAAAAGTACCAGACCATTTTGCAACATTGTTCAAAGCTTTTACAAAGCTGGCTTGAATTAAATGGAACTATTTGATTTTGCCCAAAACAATAAATGGTCTAGCACAGGTTTCTCCAATGAGTAGGTCTTTAGCTACTGGTAGCTCTTGAGCTACTTCTAAGTAACTCTCCTCTGTGCATCCTGATCTATATTTGAAGCTTTTGCTTGTTAGAATGAATATATGTATATCAAAATTGAAACTTGTGTAGTCAAGACAAAAATGGGTGTATTTTCAAAACTCATGAGCTGATGTTTGGAAAAAAATGCTTGATTTTACAAAATATATTTTAAGCGGATATTGGAGTAATAAATCATGCAGCGTTTCGGGAGATTTATTACCAGTTTTATTACCTTGGTGCCAGGGGCTTTGCAGCTATGTTATGTATTCCCCACATAGAGGCATTCCAAATTGACAAATCCTTTTTTACATCACTGCTGGCAACCCTGCACCAAGGTGATCACTGCTGGTAAACTGGTATATCGTGGCCTCTAATATAATCTTGTCAGATGTGGTCACTTTTAGACACTAATAATATTAGTAGCTTGGGATGATTTTATTGAACATAAGTAGCTGTTATTGTTGAAAAGGTTTGAAACCCCTGGCCTCCTAGGTCTAGAAATGCCATTTACCTACAGTTTTAAGGAAAATTAATGTCCACCGAGTGGCCCAGGGAGGATGAGAATCCTGTTTTTCAATGATCTGAGAACAGGTAATCATTACGATATAGGATCATAAAGAGTGTATCTTATTTTTGACTGCTACAAAGGGGAAAGAATAAATGTCAGGCTTCATACAGGAACAAGGTTCTGTGCTTGAGGGCCTTTACCAGATTTTATCAAGGTTTTCAAGGACCATAAAAGAGGCTTCTACACCCATGCCAGAGAGAGAAGACCAGAAGTAGAATTTCAGACAGATTGCCACGCTCATCCAGAATGGTACTAAGGGGGTCATTACAATTGCGGAAGGACCGCCACCGCCAGCCATGCGGTGGCGGTCCTTCCGCAATCGGACCGCGATTTTCCCTCCGCCACATTACGATGGCGGAGGAAATCGCGATCGGACCGTGGCGGACGCAAAGACCGTCCGCCACGGGTCCGCCAAAAGCAATCTCACAGATTCCCTGGCGGACGGATCAGGTAGCCATGAATGGTGGCGGTGCCTACCAGGCACCGTCCACCAAATCAGGATGCTGGCCTTTGCCGCCATGGAAAGGCTGGCGGGGATTGGTGACGGGGGCACGTTGCGGGCCCCCCTTGTGTTGGGGGGAGGTGAGGGTGCACTTGGGGGGTACCCATGGTACCCCCCTACATTTCGCAGCACTACGTGGCAGGCACCGCATGGTGCCTACCACGTAGTGCTGTGAAATGCACCACATGCTGTTTTAGCATTGCGGCGGGTGCTGCTGTCAGCAGCACCCGCCGCAATGTTAAAAATCACGATCCGACCGCCATGGTGGCGGTCGCATCCTGATCAGGTGTGCGGGACCGCCGCATGCATGGCGGACGGTCCCGGTTTACACCAGGATGGCGGACGGACACTAGTCCGTCCGCCGTCCTAATGACCCCCCAAGTATGGAAAGGATGCAGAGTTGCCTTGCTCCTATGAGAAGGGGAACAAACTTACCAGTCAGTCTACAGGGTACCTATACTTGTGTTCACACTCCATTTGAATCATCACTGTAACCCGTATGGTTCAGGAGATATCACTAGCTGAAATCCAACTTAATTTTGGGCTACACAGTGGCTACTGGTGTCACTTTGATTTGGTGCGGGTGCTCCAGCCATTGTACTTAGTTTAAGGGAAAATCCATGTGCTCCATTTCTTATAAAATATCAGCAAAATACAAATAAGTTTGCTCCATTTTTAAATGAATGCTTTTCGTAGGCAAGCACTTCTTTGTTACTAACTCTATCACACATATGAAACAATTTATTATCATTGGTGGATGCATGCATTCCTTGAAATAGATTCACAATCAGTTACCTTTATTTTGCCCAGGTTCAAAAACCTTTATCTCTAACAGGCTGGCACAAGATCTGTGTTCCCATTTACTAGTATGCATTTATTCAGTTTTTTTGTGCCAGTGCAAAGTTTATGTAACGCGGAGCCAGGGTTTAAGTCCTGGATATTTTTCTTTTTATAACCAATCCAAGTACAGGATACTAGGAGGTATGGGCAAGGTGATCATGACAATCAAGCACAGGTATCAGAAGCAAGCCCAAGAGCATCACTGATAAGTGAAAAGCAGTCAAAGCGTAAGATACAATTGTTAAAGAACTTTACAACAGCTAAAATGTAATCTGCTTTAAAAAAGACATATCCCTCACAGCAGTGTCCATAACAACCATTATCTTTAGGTACAACCAAGAGATAGCTTTCATTGACTTGCATGTCTCATGTTATAAAAAAATATATAAAGTAAAAATACATACATATATACATAGGGAGACTTTGGATCTGCCTGTACATCCATTGGACTGCTCGATGGTCATTCACCTGTGGTTTCTGCCCACCAAAGCGTATAGCACGTGAATATGGTCAGCCCACTTCAGCAATTGGCTCTCTTGCACTGTGAGGGATGCCATTATTCCTTATCACATAAGCATACCCACTTTAAAAAAAAAAAAAAAAAGAGAGGAGGAGTGCACTTTGGTGCCATGGATGGTAGGCCAATACTTTACTTTGCTAATGTTTTTTTCTATTACAATATAATCCTTTATTGCTTTTTTGTCTTCATTGTGTGTTTAAAAAGCTCTTCAAGTTAAAGGACTCCCAAGCCAATAGTACCTTTCTTTGTGCCGAATAAAAGAATCATTTTCATGGATGTGCATTAGAACTAATAAGGATTTCTATATCTGTTCCGCGTCCATATTGTTTCATTAAACCTATATTCAGTGGTTATTTTTTAAATGTTTTCTTTTTTACTTTAATTTTGCGGAATATACTTGCAGTAAAAAATAAAAACGAATAATCGTCTCGCTAGCTTGCCAAGGCCAGACCGATTGGCTTAGCCAATCCTTGTTTTAATTTCAGAGTAGGTCTCCGGTTAACTGTAAGCTTCCCTCCGCATCTCTAGCATGTTAAGCAAGGGAAGCTGTTGCCGGGGAGATTGTGCAACTCCCAGTTCCTTCCAAGGCTTGACTGCTGCTCCATTGAGATCATCAACGAAAGAGCTGGGAAGTCACGCCGCCTGCTCTGATGTAATTCCACGCAAGGCTGAGAGAGATTGCTTCTCTGTGAGGAACAATTTGCATTGCTACCAGGAAATTAGCAACACCATATCCTCGAGGGTGCTGAGCTATAAAAAGTGCAGCAGCGCATTGAGGCAGGTGTGCTCAGGTGTGCCTTCCGATGGCATGCCAACGATTCCCTGCAGTATTCTCCACAACAACGTAGCCAAAGAGCTTGCAGTAATTAAATCACAGCACTACAGGCCACACCTAAACCAACTTCAGAGGTCTGTATACCACCCTTTAATCTACTACCCCATATAACTGCAGAATTATGTATTTGTTTTCAAAGCCACGTATATAGTAAGACATGGGTATACCACCCTTATTATTGCTGACCTCCCAAACAAAATCTCTGGGCCGGTCAGCTGATTTGGATCCAAGTAGGATCGTTCGTATTCAAACAGTGCTAAACACCCGCAGCCTTCATCTTCAACAGTGGCAGGGAAGGAGACACGTAAATAATTTCTAGCATACTGTACAGACACCCGGTTCTAGTCCATGCTGATAATGAACATGCAAAACACGTTGATGGCCAGGCTGTTGGCTTTATCAATACTTGCTTTGTCACCGTTTTTGCAAAACTTTATAGCTGGGGGGGATCTGCTGGCCCTTCTCCAATAGAAAGAAATGGCTAAAAGCAAAAATATTTTTGGGTACAGAAATGCACACATTGCCATAGCAGTCCTTGGCACTGAAGGGAATTTACTTTGTGTGTGGGTGTCCTCCTTTTGAAAGGGCTAAATGCCGTCATTCACAGTGATGTCAGACAATGTTGAAGTGAGCTGACCCACTGCCTCATGCTGTATTATGTAACGGTTGGAATAAAATGTGAGCAACACAACAACAGACCAATGATAACTGAAGAGGACTTGCTCCATGCCCCTGTAAGAGATATATATATATATATATATATATATATATAATCTACTGGCGGTCGCCAGTAGATAGTTATAGTTCGGACCTATTTTCCATAGGAAATCCCCAACATTCTATTTGAAATAACTCTTGCGTCGGTTGACGAATCAACGCGAAATTTTCAAACTTTATGGCCCGCTCCGGTCCGCTCCTACCCTGAAAGTTTCGGGGTGATGCGTCAAGCGGGGGCCGAGAAAAAGGGGGTCCCAAAACGTGTTTTCCCCATTCATTTTCCCATAGGAAACTTTAGCCACGGCTACAGCCTGAACTGCTGAACGGAATTACACCAAATTTGGCAAAGAGGTAGTTCTTGGTTCAGAAAGAACCCTTTTGTTAAATGGTGTAAATCCGTTCAGTAGTTCCTGTGAAAATCAAAATGAAAATCACATATATATCTATGGCCGCGTCGGATTCGCGCACCCTCCCGATCACGAGCTGCATGCTAATTGGCTGTCAACACTCCAAATCAGGAAGTGTTGGCAGCCATTTTGTCCCTTGGTAGAACCGAGGGACAGAAACAAGTGCGCAAAACGCACAAAGGGGGCAGGGTAGAAACACCCTGACCCCCTAGGTCTGCTCAGGGGGTCCCACAAGGACCCCCTGGGCCGAAAAAAGCATTTAAAAAAATAAAATAAAATCGAAGCTCGATGCTATTTTGCCCCCGGGTGGGCCTAGTCCCGGGGGCATGCGGGGGGGTTGGTTTTGAGTTAATGGGGGGCCTCTAAGGCCCCCCAAGCACCGGGGACCGCCACCCCCCGGGGCTTTCTAATAAAAATGGTGCGGGAGGGCACTGTGCCCTCCCACACGCCCGGGACCGCCACCTCCCGGGGCACTAAGAAAATACATGTGGAGGTCCGTTTCGGACCCCCGAAGCCCCGGGGACCACCACCTCCCGGGGCTATGTAAAGTGGGGAGGGGGGCCGCGCGGCCCCCTCCTGGAGCCTGTGGTGGCCCTGGGGACCGCCACCCCCAGGGCCGGCTCCTGCAGTGTCCCGGGTGCCTACCCCGGGACACTGCTGTTTGCAATGGCAGGACGGGAGCCTCGCGGCTCTTGTCCTGCCATTGCGAAGCTTGCTGCTTCATTGAAGCGAGAGCAGGAAACCTGCTCTCGCTTCAATGAAGCAAGCAGATTGCTTTTCCATAAGGGGAGCTGCATGTCAGCAGCTCCCTTATGGAAAGCAATGCCGGCTCACGCAGGACGCGGGGAGCCGGCGGGACCGTGCGGGGATTGGGGACCCCCACGGTCCCCAACGTATGGCCAGGCCCCGTGGGATGGGGTCCCCGGGGCCATTAGTGGCCCGGGAGGGGGGCCACGCAGCCCCCTCCCAAAAAATGCATTTTTAGGAGAGAAAAAAAAAAAAAGGACGCAAAGGCCGGCCCCGGGGGATGGGGTCCCCGGGGCCTTTAATGGCCTGAGGAGGGGGCCACGAAGCCCCCTCCAAATATTTATTTTTACAAAAAAAGAGGGCATGCCCCGGGGATGGGGTCCCCGGGGCAAATACAGGCCCAGGGAAGGGGGCCACGCGGCCCCCTTCCAGTTTTGAAAATAAAAAAATAAAAATAAAACAACAGCCTCAGGCCCCGGGGGATGGGGTCCCCGGGGACAAAAGTGGACGAGGGAAGGGGGCCATGCAGCCCCCCTCCCATAAAAAAAAAAAAGAAAAGAAAAAAAAACGTCATCGTGCCGGAGGCCCCGCCCCCTCCCTGCAGCACTATGCAATCGCGCCCCCTGGCGCGTTGTAAGAAGGGGAATTAATTCCCCTTGAATACTGGGGGTCCCTGGGGGCCAACTAGCCCACCAGGAATCTCCAGTATGCGCCAGGGAGCTGCGTTGCAGAGAGATGTTCAGAGGCCACGCCCCTTTTTACACCTCTCTGCAACGCAGCTCTGTGGCGCTTTTTGGAGGTACATGGTGGGCTAGTTGGACTCCAGGGACCCTCAGGATTCAAGGGTACTTAATCCCCCAACTTAAAACGCGCCACGGGGCGCGTTTGCACAGTGGTGAAGGTAGGGTGCAGGGCACGTTATAGTTAGAAATTTGCATTTAAAAAACCTTTGAAATTCACTGAAAAAACCATAGGTTTGAGGGACAGTTATAGTTAGCTGGACATTGCACTCGTACAAAACCCGTGAAATTCCCCTGTTATAGTTAGTTCAGCTAACTATAACTTGCGCCCCCGCAATGCACTGCTGATGACGTCACATATTACATCACTCATGACATGGTCAGTGATATCACTGATGACATCACTGATGACATCTCAAATGACATCACTGATGACATCACTGATGACATCATCCATGTGATAATTTGATGCATCTTCTCACACCCTAATATAACCTTTGATACACCCACTCTAAATTACAGACTGCCATTCTCAAAACCATACAAACTCCAATACTAATAACTACATACCCACTCACTGATTCTTAGGTCTACACACACACACACACACACATCTACTCACTCACCCGTACAGTCACTCATACTTACGGTCACTGAGTACAGGACTATCATATGCACTCATACACCTATATAAACACTCACACACCGCCACTCATCCATAGAGGTACTCACACACCTAGTCAGTCGTGCAAAAAATTAATCACACACCCATTTACTCACCTATACAGTTATACACACACCAACTCACTTACTCATACAAATACTAGCACATTCTTCAGTGATGTCATCAGTGATGTCACTGACCATGTCATGAGTGATGTAATATGTGACGTCATCAGCAGTGCATTGCGGGGGCGTGAGTTATAGTTAGCTGAACTAACTATAACGGGGGAATTTCACGGGTTTTGTACGAGTGCAATGTCCAACTAACTATAACTGTCCCTCAAACCTATGGTTTTTTCAGTGAATTTCAAAGGTTTTTTAAATGCAAATTTCTAACTATAACGTGTCTGAAACCTATGGTTTTTTCAGTGAATATATATATATATATATATATACACACTGACAAAGCCAATACGTCTTTCGCTGGGCTCCATCTTTTTGGCTTTGCCAATGCTTGTTTTGTTATGGTTTTTGTAAAATGCTATTGTTTGGGGAGCTGCTGGGCCCTCACAATCTAAAAACAGTAACATTGCCTTAAAGCAAAAATGTTTTTTGTTCTAAAAAAGCAGAGTAATATCTGACACTGAAGCGGGGTGATCCATTACCTCATGCTGTAATGGGTGAAAGAAAAATGAGAATTTAACTTAAACATACCAATGGATGAGGGGGATGCATAATGGCCCCTATTAGTAAATATATTATATTTATACAATAGTAGTAAAATCAAAAGGTCTTGACTAACGCCAGACCTACAATTCCTCATCGTTCTTTTAGGGAGTACAAAATACAACAGTGAGGCTGATCAATGGAACTGAGAAATCCCATCACGGCAGCAAATTCCCTGGGTCTTTTCAATGGCTTGCAGGGTAACTGCATATCACATTCAAATGTGTTCTTTAACAAGCCTAGAAATCTATGTTGGAACTTCACCCTATCCTACACGGCCACCAACATTAAACCCATCAACATGATGTGCAGACAACTGCTTGCTTCACTTTGCATCGTTAGCCCTAAAATTCCCTTCCTTGACATACTTAACCAAGTTTTTCAGTGTGTGTATCGGACCACAACACTGATGTCTCAAAGTTTAAGAGGTCCTGTCCCTCAGATAACTTTGAGAACTAAACTGAAACTTAAGAGCACCTCAAGTTACTTCTGAAAGCACTTTGGCGGCTAACCGGGCGGCCTTGAAAGCATTCCGCATCTTTTACAAGACACCATAGGAATAAGCCCACCAATGTAAATGTAATCCAGCATCAAGTATCCACTAAATCCGATAACAGAGCATTTGTCACTCGAATACAAATTTAAAAAATTAGATTTGAATGCTGCACCTTCATTCTCTTGGAGGCTGATTTGTGTTTCAAGTCAACTGCGAGAGATCCCTTGTTTCATGCAGGAATTTCTTATAGTTCTAGATGATGCTTCTCTTTCCTTCTTCAAATCTTCTTAGGATCCGTTCCCAGCTCCATGCCTTGGTCTCCCAGGACCTTCATCTTCTCCATCTTCTTGGTCTCCTTCCCCTCTCCTCCCACTATTCTCTCTTCATCCTTACACTCCTGAGTTTCGGGTCCACTTCGTTGCCTCACAGCACTTCGAAGTGGATTTTCAGCAGAGATAGAACATTATAATTAGGCAACAAAGATTTATATTTTCTAAAACATAAAAGGGGCTGTACTGGGATCTAAATAGTCGTTATGTCTCTTTTTGTATAATTTCAAAGAAATCTGTTTTATTGTATGAACTGTAGCCCAGCTGTCAGCATCTGTCTGCGCGTGACTGCGGAGAGAACCGTTGTCGTTCATAGCATGCGCTTTACTATAAAAAAAATATAAAAATACTACAAACAAGGAAAGTCTTGAACATAAAGTTTAAAAAAACAAGGACGTTCCTGCAGGTGCACAGAAGTGTGAAGTTGAGAAAGGGGCGAGCTGGAGAAGCAGAGGGGAAAGCAGTGACGTACATAGAGGTTACTTTGCACATTAGGGCATCATTATTAGTGCCCTGGTAATATTAACAGTAACTACGACCCGGGTATCCTACGAAATGAGGAAGTACCAGGATACATCGGTAATTCCTGCCACGATTCCCCCCATAATGTCTCATTTATTTATTTATTTATTTATTTTTGAATTTATAAAGCGCAAAACTGTCACCCTACGGGTATCCTGGCGCTGTGACTTGCCCAGATGACGTTGTGCATAAAAAAAGTCTGTACGATATGCTTGTAACACTAATTCTTAGGAAAGAGCCACGTTTTTAGGCTCTTTCTAAATGGAAGTAGTAGTTCTCCGGGTGACACATTCTTGGTCCATGTGACAGCCTACCATACAGTCTATCTATGTGCACCCAGCTCCTCAACCTCTCAGTCCAAGAGCCCCGATCAACCACACACTCTTGGTCCCATGTTACCCCCACACGGTCGGCCCATGTGCCTCATGCCACCACACTGGTATGTTCATGTACCCTAGCTCCTGACCTTCTCATGTACCCCAAGCTACCACACATGGTTGGTCAATGAGTCCATGTTACACACACACGTCCTGGCCATGTGCCCTCAGTTCCTCATTGTGTCTTCAAGTATGCCGAAAGCCAAGACACACGGTTTGTACATATGCCAACGTAGCAGCCAAGCATGCTTCAGACATAAATAAGCATTGGCATAGCCAATAGGTCTCGCTTTTGGGACCTTATAAGTGTTTAACCATGCAACAGTTAATGTTGTTGCCCCAAGGATATTGTGCTGCATAACTAAATACTTATAAGGTCCCAAAAGCGAGACCTATCGACTTTGCCAATGTGTTTAAGCTGTGCTGTAGAGAAGTGTGGCTGCTGTGCAGCATGCTGAAAAGTTGTAATAAAAAAGTGCCAGAAGCATTTTTGTTACCTTATATATGACCAAAAAGGCATTATGTCCAACAGAAAGACCATATTAAAAATGTATGTACAATGCCGTGGTTCACCATCACACAGGCTCACTCCATCAACATGAAGATCACAAACTAAACAAACTTGAGCGTTCCATAAACACGCCACCAGTGGCAACTGGATAGTGCGAGCAGGGCACACTCAAAATTGAGCCTCGCCTTTCAAGGGTGCCATGTTCTGCCAGTCTCACGTGCATGCACGAGAATCAACAAGCTGTAGATGGAACATACTTTCCTATAGCGCTCGCTACCTGGAATCACAAATGTAACATCCACAGCGCCTGGACGTTTATCCTGCAAACTGCTCTACTGTGCTCTGATGGGGTGAACAATTCCCTCAGCCATGTGTTCGCCCGCAGTTTACCAACCAGAAAGGCCAGGTCGAGCACAGCTTACACTGAGACAATACTTTAGAAAGGGAAAACAAACCATACAGGTTCGCCTGACTGTTGTTACTGAACGGTGAGAGTCAAAACAGGAGCGCTTGTGAAAAGTGCTCTAAAAGAACTTTGTGTGAATCTCGCAGTCCACCCAGGTCACCATTGTGTGAATCTCGCAGGCCACCCATGTCAGCAGTCCACTAGTCGAGCTTTGTTTACTGGTAAATAAAGGGTGTTTCTGCAGGGATGGAGCTAGGCCTGTTAACTGGTGTTGAATGTGTTTACACAGATCAGGTATTGGACGGGTGGAAATCATAATAAAAAGTCACGAGAGAAAGTTGAGATTTTTTAACTTAAAATCTGCCCATTGATACACCTCACCCGCCCGTGCCATTAAAGCAGCTGCAGAAAAGGTCGCTCGCACTTGATGCTTTTGCATTGAGATGTTTTGTTTTATCATTGGTGTTAGTATTGGCGTTCTTTCACTTTTTAAGCATCCCCAGCTAAAGGACCCGAGCCGCAGTGATTTCCCCAAATCGTCTTTTTCCTGCATGGTCCATGCACTATAAACCAAGTGCATATTCCCCGAGGCTAGCTGGCAACATGGGTTGGGCAAAATACTAGTAAGGCCATGTATGGAATGGGCAAGACACTGGCAATGCAAGCCGCACAGAAAGGCAATATAGGATGGCCACCTGGTAATGTTATACTCATGGCAATAAAAAAAACGTGAAGAGCAGTTAACTCCAGTATGTTTTCCCTTTTGAAATGTAAACCTAAAAGAGCAAATACAGGAAGAACTCACTTAAAAAAAATGTCACAGCCGTATGCATTATTCCAACCGAGCACTAAAGCAAACAAAGGGATAATTGGCATATACGGAGAATTATACAGAAATGATTTTTCGCTTACCAGAACAGGGCCCTTCCAGATAAGCAAAAAAAGTAAGCAAATGGGCAGTAATATTTTTCCAGGAAAAGGTGGCTACTCTATAATTGTATGCAAACACTTCACAGGGGCTCTTAGGCAGGGAACACTCACCAGTACTTCCCATGAAGCCAGTGTCCTCCGTATATAAGCAGGGAAAATCCCACTGTGCTTTTCTTCCAGTTATTCCTAAGGGTTCTGAAGAGCCTCACCACTCTCGACATTTCTGCGCTGCCCTCCGCTCACACGCGTGGAGGTGATGCCCCGGCTGAAAATGACTCCTCTTCCGAGCCGAAGTAAAAATATGCAGAACAGGAATAAATCCTCGGCATTACGTCCTCAAACGTTATTTACTGTAGTTTTGTTCGTTCTCGTTAAACTGAAGACGTTCGGGTTACAACGAACACATTGATACTTCCCGGCGCAGTTTCAAGGTGGCGGCCATCTTGAACAAGTAGTTCAGTCGCGTTACTGTCAGGTTTTGGGTAAAAGAAAAAACGTTCATCACAGAACGGGGGTAACAATTGATTCAGATAGGAATAAGTCAGCGCCATCTTAAAATAGGTCTACCTTTGCGCAAGAACGTTAGAGGTGCCTTGGATTGGGAAACCGCCCCCGTATTAAGGGTAACAGTAAAGAAAGAGCTGTTTTGTAATGAAGAGAAATGTCGCATTAAAGTATAAAAATTATTAGATTTAAAATGGATTCTAAAAAGGCTGTATAACTAGTTGACTGTGTCTCTTAATTTGTCTGTTTTTGATTAAAATGTAATAAGAAATGCATTTTTTTCCGTTAGTCTCTTCTTTATAGAGTGTGAACGAGGGATTTCGGATATAGCAGCACTTCTGTACCAGACTATCCTAAGACATTACAGGAGCAGACAATGTGACCGGACTTAACGATTCTCCTTTCCACTTACCTGGCAAGCAGTTCAGCAGATAGAAAATGCCAGTGGAAACATTTTTCGCTCTGCCGAGCACAGTCCTGCAGCAGTGAAACCAAGCGTGCGCGCGCCTAAAAGTAACAAGCATTGGCCACGCGGCCGTGCGAGACGCGCTCTGTGGTGGGGGAGGAGCGGGAGAGCAAGTGACGCGCGGCCGTGAAAGTGACACGGCCGCGCAGCCCCGAGAAGCGCTCGGGGGAGGGGGAGGAGCAAGTGAGGAAAGATATATGGCGCCTGGAGCATGCGAGGAATGCTCGCTACTGTGCGCGTACTCGCATGCTCTAGGCCAGCCAAAAGTTGTGGTCGCATTTCTGCAAGCCCACACTACAAAATGTCTCGCCCAGAGCCAGCGCTGAAGCGCTGGCTTTCAGGGCGAGACCTAAAAAAGTGGCTCTGACTTTTGAGAAATGGGCTGGCAGAACACAATTCGTAATCTGGGTCTACCAGTAACCTTGTGCTCTTGGTTTTTATGTTCTTGGCTGGTTAATTATTACTTCTTGAATTACCTTACTGGCTTGTATTATGCATATAAAAGTTACTCACAGATCACAAACCAGCTGCCAAAGCACCCAATAAACATATCGACCGATACTGAAGAGATCTGGACCTTGGTCACCAAGGCTTCTCCTGCATTGTGAAACCATTCAGGGTGGGCGTTGCCTTCTGATGTCAGAGAAACGAGTTTGTAAAGTTTCCTGACCCTGATGAAAACTACTGCCAAAGGCACAATTTTCTTTGCTCCTAAAAGTAAAAAAAGTGCTCATGCACTAACTAAGCAACATGGTATTTTTTTCCAATATATATTTTATGATGTTTTTTCCACTGTCATGTTCCTAAATGTATTTATTTAGATAACAAATAGTAATGTTACAACACTTTACTCGCTATTCTGGTTGGGGATCTGACATTTAGTGGTATATAGTTAAATAAGGCACCATGAAGGGAGTGTCTGAGCAAAACATGGAATGCACCATCAGATAAAGACTTTCTTGGAGAAGGGTACGCTGTGGAAAACCAAAGACACTCTCCTTCAAAGCTGGGATTTCTTTTCTGCAGGAGGTCAGAAATGGTGACCCATAGGATAAAGAGAAATAAGCACAAGAAACATGCAATATTTGCTACAAGACATGCAGGACAATGGTGGTGCCAACAATATCCATCATAAAGTCTCACTTCATCCATCTATAATTCAATGTTGAAGGTCATAAACCAGACTAAGTGATTTATATCAAAGCTCAATACATTTGTTTAGCACAACCAGATTGCCCCTAGGTTGTAATACAGAATGGTGACCCAGCAGCAGCAGAGTAGCAAACATCAAGGAGGTATGAGTTAGAAAAAAACATGACTGTCAGAATGAGATGAAGACCTAGAAAACAAAGTCTGGAACAATAACTTAAGAGTTTTTGAACTTGTGGAGAATTCACAAGCAGGGGTCTCAATTAACGCATTCTCAACTTGAAATCCAGAAGTCTTGAGCTCGGAGGCAGAGAATGACCAAGCAATCCATGAATATAGGTAATGGATGGAGACAGGGCCAGACCCAAAATACAATCACTCACCCAGCTGAATTCTAATACACCAGTCTTACCTGGAATCAATCCTCAAATGTAGATGGTATATTGGTACACAAAGCTAAAGCAAAATCACAGCATTGCACCTCGGATTCCTTACTGTGATCCCAAGTCAGAACCTCTGACTGAGACTTTATGAAAATTGTGCCCCTATGGTTCTTTATCGAACAAGGTGCCCTTAAAGATCCTTCACACTCAATCGGAATGGCTTATAGGGAGCTGCAGAGTAAAGTGCTCAGTTTGTAAAGGGTACAACCTAGAGGAGAACATATAACATTTTGCAATATCATTTCATCACAGCTATGCCCCCATAGTATTCACTTTTCAGAAGAAACTAGACCAAAGTCAATCTACTTAGATGGCACTGCCATTTCACCTCACAGCCCAAGCTTCCCAGAGAGTGGTTTAGAGTTTTGGATGTTAATATCAACCAAGCTGCAAGATAAAGTTGAAAACCGATCCAGGAGAAACATAATGGTCATGGACTTTGTTTGCATTTTTTATTTATTGTCATTTTTTGTTGTTCTCTCACAAATGCTGGCCTTAGAGTCAAGACAGCAGAAAAGATCATTCGCAGATGGGACATTAACACACATGAGCTGATGGTTTAAGATAGGTGGGTGGTGAGAATCATAGACACATCATTCAATACCTTTAACAAGTAGACTTACAGAAATGTAGAGTTCTACCCTGATTTGTTGGTTGGGTGTCTTTGGCATGTAGCATCTGGCCCTAAGGAAGAGTCAAATGGGGAGCAGGCCAATCGCAGATAGAATAGATTATGATTCTGGGCTTTTGCGAGCTACCAGGTGGATTTTGAGGGCTCATCTAAACACCCATAAATCTCACAATATACTTACCTCAGTTCTTCAGACGAGCCACTATGGCTCTAGATCAAAAACAATGACTGGATCAAGTTTGTTTATATCACTTTTCACAAGTTCTTAGGGATATTCTCAACTGCAGGTGTTACGAACAGACTACAGTGCATCTCTGCACACTTTAACCCACATAAATAATGGGGTTGCATGACCTGCGGCATCTTAGAGAATGAATCCGAGATGATAAAGAGAATTTTTTTAATTGTTTCTCTTTTCAAAGAGCTCCCAAGCCCAGCTGCTGGGATGGCCAGCCACTAGCTATTATATTATATATCTGGCGCCAGTGTTTTCTATAGACTTTTCCCAGAGATCACATTCGTCCTAAAATCTTTCATCATTGTTATCAATGTTTTTCAATCAACATGTATCAAAGCATGCTCTTAATTCCTTCCTGAAACATGTCTACAGATTCTAAAGCATGTGCCCGGCCCCTTTAATTATTTTATTTATTTGTATTGTGACCACTAGGACCTAGAGTAGAGTTAACGTAACCTCAGCTCCGTGGTCCTCAGATGAGAATGCCATCACTGCTCCTGTGTGGAGTTCCTAAAAGCAGACTTTGATCGCTTATGTATGTTTCTAATGATAGTGATGAATGGCCTTCATCACTATCCTTCATGAACAGCAGCCAGCTAAGCTCACACAGAGGAAGCACACCTGTGGTTGCTGCTTTAGATATACGTGCAGCAGCGTCATTGTTTCTGATTAATTGTTCGAAGATGCCTCCTTCACGGGATCCTGTCCACAGTGAGTTTGTTGAAACAGCCGATTTGACTCGGTCAGCTAATTTCGGCCATCATTCTATCTGATGTCACCAGTTTTAGGTCCAGTTCTATCAAACCTGTCCGTCGGTCATACCTCCAGGTCATCCACCAAGTTAGAGCATCAGATCCCACCCAGTCCCACTACACTGGGCGGACACAAAGCTTCTTGCGCATGTGCGTGTCATTAAGACTGGGCTCATAGACACTCGTAAATCCAGTTGGGTTTTCAGAATGACTAACATGAAATTGATTTCCACTGAAATCACATGCTTGTAAACTCACCTGAAACAAAATCATTATGGATATCCTAGACATCCATCAGATGTTTCGACTCAGTGAGTTGATGAACCCAGATCCAGTGACTTCATCTTTGTGTCACAGTGCACGTGATGATCAGCTAACTCAAACGGTGTGTATTTAATTAGCTTAGTAGCACTAGGTCTATAAAGGCTGGAGATGTCTGTAACTGAGAGCACAGTGAAAGAGGATCCCAGAAATGTACATACTGGCTACAGTTTTCAATTTCTAGGTTCAGCCTAGAGAAAGCTTTGGCTGTCTCGTCCGACTCATGTTTTTCAAAATAAATAATGAAATAAAAATATACATACATGTATATATCCATACAGGGGGTTTCTGGTCTACCCATCTTCATCCATTGGTCACTTCAAGTGCCATTCACATTTGCTTTCACACATCACAGCACAGAGCATGGGGCAACCATTTAACCACTGGTTCTCATCACTGTGAGAAACAGCATTTTCCTTCTGTACATGTGTACATCTCCCTAAACACTAGTACACTTTAATGTCAGGACTGATAGGTCACTCTCTACTTTTATTTTTGCTTTCATTTTTTTTGCCATGGTTCAATTTTATTTATTTATTTTTTGCAAACATATGCACAATGTTTTATTGCTTTTACACTTTTGATGCCTATTGCATATCGCAGGCTTGTCAAGGCGAGACTTACTGGCTTTGCCAGTGGTGGTTTCCATCTGGCAATGATACATTTTATATTTGTCAAGACATGAACGGGGGGGGCGGTGGAACTGAACAGCAGCGACAGCTAAAGACAAGAGACCACAAATACAGAATTCATAGATAGGTGACAGGTATTCCAGAGAGGCAGCCTGAAAGCCACAATCAGCCCTAGGAAAAATGCTCAAATCAGCCCCACGCTGAAGAAGGCCGTGATTAGAATGGCACCATGGGGGCTTCTATGGTGGTGTCATTATGGCCATCCAACTCAAAGCAGACCCCTAACCCACAGCCCAAAGGGAAACTTCAAGAGTGACAGAAAGGCCAGCTGGGCCACAATCATTGTTACTCCTTCAGCCCTACCACTTGGTCATCATGCCTGGGTGGGACCCTGCATTACAGTGGGGACAGGAGAGGCTTCCTTGTGTGGTATTTGCCTGGGAGTACATTTTCGAACATTCATGTAACGGTGTTGTTGTTGCTGCAGTATTGTGCTCGTCGAGGAGTCATCAAATAAGACTTTTTGTCAGGGTTCAAGAGTAACATACAGAAGTTCTTCTACACTAGCGGTATCCAACACTGGTCCAAGAGATACAGATCCACCCTAGTGTTTCAGGTTATCCATGTGATATAGATTTATTGACCTGGTCAATGGTTATCCTAAAAAGAAATCTGTCATGGGCGCCGCCCTCAGACCGACTGTTCTAAGGTGGCCAGTGCATGGACCCCACCTTCCAAAAGGAGCAGCTAATTAATTACGAAATGCCTGCGACAGACGCTGAGAGACAAAGGATAGCGCAAGAGTACTGACAGGTGGTAGCCAGAGCGGAGTCTGTGCTGTTGATGCAGGTTAGGAAGCGGGCAGCCCGCATCTTCAGACACAACGTGCCTGCTTTTGTACACGGACGCAGTATGTATCATAGTCTAAACATCTTTAGTAGCTTAGCTCTCAAGCACAATTTTTGACGCCTTGTTTCTGTATAAAAAATTACATATTTGTGGACAAAGAGGTTAGTAATCATGACATCTTTAAGAAAAAAGAATAACTATTCTCGGAATGTTCCTGAAACTTAATCTTAGATTTCCTCTAAGATAAAAGCAATGATTTCTACGTCTTTTAATCCTGATTGGTTGGCTGGACTAGATGCTAAACAACATCTCAGTGGCAAAGCAAGAATGTTGCTGAAGACAGACCATCACGTGGGTTGAGATTCTCTGGTGTGCGATTGGCTTTGGAGAACTTACGAATCTCCGACTTTGAAGTCGGAGATTCGTAAGTTCTCCAAAGCCTTGAGTGTCCTTGAGTGTCCTTGAGTGTCCTTGAGGACACCATTCTCTCAACGAGGGGGCTGAGAGACTCATTAAAAATACCTTTGAGCTTCTTAAGTAAAGGGTCCCAATTTTGTGTATTTTATTTACCTGTATTATCTAAGACTAAACTTGACGCATCCAAAATGGGTGCATTGCTAAAATAAGGAGAGACCTCAGTATGGAAAGACGCGTCCTTAGTTTTCCTTTTACACTTTTCAGCCGTACTGCTATTATGCCACTCCGATAGCTTCGCCACAGAACCACTCACTGTTTTGTAACTCCGTCTCAGCATTGTGTGCCCCAAACCATCTTAATCAAGTTTCCTCTGGCATCATCGGCCTAAACATCTCTGCTAATTTTCCCCTGTGTGTACCGTCCCCTTGAAAGTTGTCCATTCGTTGTAGTTCTGATAAATGTCCTGAAATTAACCGGCACAGCAGCTGAAACTACTTCCCAGTTAAAAAACAAAGTTTGTCACTGGCTTACACGTTACCTAATTCTAGTGCCCGGGATTATGACAATATGTTGTTTGTGCACAGATTTGATTTGATTGGGCCATCTACAAAGTCTTTTAGTGGCGACTGCTTTATTATCAATTTTAGAAACCCCAATTTAGCAAGATCAATGCTTTTTTCACATCCGTTTAGAGCTGCTGAGGCAGAGACCATAGCTATTATGCCCCTGGCTTTTCTTTATAGCCATTTAATACCCAAGAAGGCCACCACTAATCGCGTGTCACAAGCTGCCCATTCTGCCCAAGGAGAGGCCAGTATTCCTTGCAACAACCAGTATTAACCGCTAACAGACCTTCATGACATGGATTGATGTCCAAGGTTATCAGGAACCTCGGCTAAAGCTTCTTGTCCAGTTGGTCAAATTAGCATTGAAGCTAAAATCCTACCTCGGAAGATCGTATCAACAGATACTCACGCCACCCTGGCTTTATCCCACTGTGAGTTTCAACCGGCCACTGAAGCATCTATTGCTCCCACTCCATTCAGTTGGTCCATGGATAATTTTGGACTCCCTTTAAAGCTTACTAGTTGGAAATTGCTCGCTTTAAGGATAGAATGGGGGACCAAGGTTGGCTTGCCTGCATGCACAAGTTGGATCTTATCATTATGCAAGAAACCTGGTTATTAGGCACAGTTACTTGGGATAGCTTTCAAAGCTTTCCTGTTCATGCAATTAGATCGGATAAGGGCGGAGCTAGGGGTGGCTTATCAACCTTTGTCCGTAACTCCACGGATTACGTAATCATCCCCGTGCCTTTCAACCATCCATATATTCAAATCTTATGGGTGTTTCGCTCTGCCAAGCTAAAAATAATTATTGTGAATTTCTATAATGCGGTCTTCTCAATTGATAAGGGCTGTAACATTGATAACTTGTTTTCTGCATTACAGTGTCTACAAGATAGGGCATCTCTTGTGTTAGGTGGCCTAAATGTTAGCATCGGGAGGAGGGGGGGCTTTAATGCCAATCTAGGGCATAGTATAACATGGTCTTCACCCTTCAATGTATCCCAGGGGGGACCTTGATTTGCATTGCTGATCGCAGCGGTGAGCAACTTTTCTGTTTTCGGATTAAACTTGGCTTAGTCAATGCTATTGAATTCATGAGTGACATCCATATCCAGGTTCCCACCTTTACTGGGTAGGGCAGAAGATCGATCATTGATTACTTTTTTTGTCTCCCCCTCTGTGGGTGAATGTATACATTCTGTTAATGTCTCACCCAGCATAGCGATCATAATCACATTCAACTGGCCAGCTCGCTCCCTATTACCAGAAAGCCTGTTACAACCGACGCCCAAGACACCGAACTATGGTTTATAGAGGGCTACGGTTAAGATAGCGCAAGGTGGACATCTCTGCATTATTGGTTACAGTGATGCATTCCAACTCGGTTTTGTTTTTGAATTACTTTGTATCATTACATCAGCCTCACATGTTGATAGTAGATGCTTTTGTGTCACTGAATGCCAAAATCAAAACGTGCCTTTTTTGTCCAGAAAAGCACATATAAAACCAAATTCTGGGTGGTTAACTGAAGACTGTAAGGTGGCCCACAGGAGGCTTCAGGATGCACTAAATTGCACAACAATGGATATTCCCTTTATAGCCATGGAAGATCAGAATACAAATCTGTCATTTAACAGCAAGCTTGCTTGATTTAAAGTACGCTACGGAACCATTTGATGGTATCACTACAAATTAAAACACAACAAAGGCTTTTGGAGATTCATCAATCGGCCATGCGCGCTGGAGGAAGGGACTGAGTGTTTAGGAACCAATATCAGTGTCGCTCAATGGGTAGCGCACTTTAACACAATTTATACATATTTGGGTCCCCTCTCCTCCTTCTTCCCCGAATATCAGCCTGTTTTCCCCTTAAAAATTAGGTATAGCCTAGACGAGGTATTACATGCGATTAACCCCTTTGCCGCGGCGCGAATTCCGCTGCGGTGCGAGGGGGGGCGGGGTTGGGCGTGGCGCTGCGGTACTCATGACGGCTCCCGGCCGTCATAAATCACAGTGGGCGTGTGCTCATGACGGCCGGGAGTCATCAGAACTCCGCCCACTGATTAATTCTCCCGCACAGGCGGGGAATTAACAGCGCATGGGCGGAGCGTCAACGTTTTGACGGCTCCCAGCCGTCATGAGCACACGCCTACCGTGACTCATGATGGCCGGGAGCCGTCATGAGCACCGAAAAGGTTAATGTCAGCCCTCTACAAAAAGCCCCTGGTCCCAATGGAGTCTGTATGGACTTGCGTAAGAGGGACCCTGATTTGTGGGCCCACATTCTTACCAACATTTTAAATTGTCCTGTTAGCAGCCGCCCTAGCTCTTGGCATACTGCTGTAATAGTCCCTGTGTTTAAAATGGGATCCAGGCATGACCCACGCTGTTACCGACCAATTTCCCTTTTAGATTCCACAGTCAAAATCATAGGGCAAATTGTGTTGAGTAGGATTGAGGACTGGGTCGAGAAGGGTAACGTTATCTCACCCGTCCAATACGGGTTTAGAGCAGGGAATTGGCATCATTGAATAGTGTCTGATCATTTATTTAATTATCAACAAATATACAAGCGCGGGGGGGGCTTATACCTCTCCTTTATGGATTTGACCAGTGCCTTTGATAGAGTGAATAGTAGTAAACTGTGGAGCAATCTGCGAGAGCTGGGATTAGATCAACACCATGTTGATTTCCGGAGTTCTTTGCACTGTGGGATCAGCGCCTATGTAAGGTTTGGATCATGCGGGGAATGCACTGACCCTTCCGCTTTAGGGAGGGGTGTGCGACAAAGTTGTGCCCTTGCACCCATTTCCTTTTTACTTCACATTAATTAATGAAATGCCCGTTTGCAAATCAAGGAAAGAATCTACCAAAGGTAAACTCGATTACCGTTGCGGCTCTACTTTATACTGACAATGCCATCCTGCTCTCTCGCACCCCAAATGGCCTGAGAGCTTTAGTTGATAGCTTTGTAAAATGTATGGACGACCTAGAAACGAACATCACCAAAAATAAATGTATGGTGTGCAGAGCCAAATCATCGAAAATAGGTCCTATTCGTACAAAGGGGCGCCCAATTGAAAAGGTCAACAGTTTCCCTTACCTGGGCATAGTTTTAATTCTCAAACCACATGATTGGCATGTTCTATGCATAGATGCCAATGTTATAAACAAGCAGTGGGAGCGCTTTTTCAATTTGCCAAATGAGTGGGGAAAAGGCCAGTTTATGAGCGCAAGTGCCTCCCTGTTCTAATATATGGGTCTGGGGTGTGGGGATACAGGTATATCTCCAATCTGCAAACCGCAGAAAACCGATTTTGTAGGCTACTGTTAAGCCTCCCCCAATCCAGCCCTCATTTCTTTTTACATGAGGAACTTGGTGGGCTCTATGTGTAAGATATGATTAAATTGGCACCCTTACTATTCTGGGTCTCTGTATAGTACTACAGGCATACCCGTCTGAACAGGGCTATCATTTTAGATTGCCTGGCATGTGATATGGGTCATACAATACTATGGCTTCAATATATTGAGGCCTTCGTGAAAGCAATAGGTAAATCGGATTTGTTTACGTCTCCCCACCTGTTGTGTAAAACAGATATTGTTCAAGTCAATAATTTTTTTTTATTATTTTTCATGGCACCGAGAGAACAAGTGGAACTGGGTAAATCGATGCTGCGGAACTATTTTATTGTTCAAACTTCACTGAAATTGGAATCGGTTTTGGCATGGACTAAAATCTTTTGAAAGGCAAATGTTGCTTGAATTCTGGTCGGGGACCATCAGATCTTACCCGTTTCCCAAATGGTCAATTTAATGTTACATCTATTTTAATCTGTCCACGTGATGAGTCCTCAGCACAAAAGGTAGCGCACTTTGTCTTTTTCTGTTCTTATTACAAGCTATTGAGGAGAAAATGTGTCAAGCCTCTTAACTGTATGGCTTTTGCCAGTATAGAGCAGCCCTGTACTTCGCGCACATGCGCCCAAATCACTTTGTATGTTTTAACGCAGGATGTTTTTTAAAGATTGCCATTTGAAAGCATAATCAGATGATTTTCCCTCTTAACGACAGAACGTTCTTTTTTGTGTTGCATTTTTTAATCTGATGAGGTTTTTAATTATTTTTGTGATGCTTTTAGGATTGTTTTTTTAATAATCGAAAAAAGCTTTATAATAAACTAATAAGTTCTCAGTGTTGGTTCACAGCTCTGAAGGTTCCCTAGAGTGAACAATATTCTGTATGATGGCACCTCAACTGGAGAAAGGGCATAGCTGGAGTGGAACCATTCCACCATACTGCCACCCTGCCACAGCAGGGCAAGGCCGATGCACAAATGGTTCACTTTAGTGATGGCACATTTTGGGGGCTGCTCTTTCTTGCTTAAAATATTCGAAATGGATGAAACCCTGCAAAGAAGTTCCACTCACGCAGGAGAAGTGCCTGACTGTCACCAGCCACTGTGTGGAGTAGGTCAGTCACCTATACCAGACTCTGGGGCAGAATCAGTACTTAAAATGGAAATATAGAAGTGCAAGTACTCACTATTTACTGTATGTGTTTGCTCCCAAGAAGTGCCGGTACTCTCCCATTAAATGTATTGGGCAGAACCAGACCAAACCCCCTCCTCTTGGCTGGCTCTGGAGCTTGAGGGCCGGGAATATGTAGATGTGTACTCAGCAGCGGCAGCTCCTCCGCTATGGAGGAGGAGCGCCGCCACTCCTTGCTGGCCAGCTGAGGGAAAGGAAAAATAAAATGATAATAAAACAGTATTATCATTATTTTATTTTTCCTCTGGACGAAGCAGAGTCTATGGGGCCGGGGCCATGCCATGATAGGCGCGGAGTGGGAGTGGTGGGCTGCACTGCTGTCACTGCGCATTGGCCGGCTGTCTTAGGACGGCCAAACCGCCATGCGCATTGACATCTCCCCAACCCAAGCTGCATTGCCCGGTGGATAGAACAGCAGGTGAAGGCTCTCAGTCCCCTTAGGAGCGGAAAACAAGCCCGCTCAGGCCAATCCCAGGCGTTCTCTCATGCTAGCCAGCATGAGAGAAGCACTGGAATTGGCCGTGGGAGTCTGGGAGCCTCAGCACGTACACAGCAGGAAGGAGAAGGGCGGCGATCGGCGAGGAGCAGGTAAGTTATTTTATTTTTTTGTTGTTTATTTTGTCGTTCGTCCGTCTGTCACCCCATACCCCTCCCCCACCCTGCCACTCTGCAGCGAGACCAGCCACTACTGGTACTCAGGTCCCGCCCTGGCTACTTCCCATGGTGATCTCTCTACAGAGCACTCCGAGTTTAGGCGACTTAGGTCGTACAAGATATCAAAATAAATCATGCATCCTGGAATATGCCTGTAGGTTTCACCTCATCTTTAATGAAATAACAGGGCCATAGATATTGCCCTCACAAACCAAAAGAGTGTGGTACAGTTGTCTTAGCCTCCATTGGGACCCATGGACTCCAGGTAATTGTAAGAGGTACATTACATTAACCCGCTGAGCCACCGACCAGCCTGGCACACAAACCGTCATTATGTACTTTAGATTCAACACCAGAAGATGCAGAGAAACTGTCAGAAGACAAGGACTGCAGCTATGCCTTAATATGTCAAATTATAGACACAACTGTGGAATAAAAGTGAGAGCTCAGGGGAATCCATGGTAAGGCTGGAGACCAGGCTGAGCCGTGACAGGGATCCGGGAAACGGCCAGACGGGGCGTGGTGGCCACTTCGGCCTTTAAAGTGTATGACACAGACAATGACATCATCCACAGACAGGGACAAAACAAGCATGTGGGAGACAAAGGGAGGCGGGCCAATGACATCGCCTGTCCTCCTGTGTGGTCAAGGGGCCAAGGGTTGGGGACGACAGGCGACTGAGGACACTGTTTTTCCTGAGTCCCAGATAATGGCTTCTGGAGACATTTTGGTTTTTCCTACAGACCTCCATAAACAATGAAACTTTCTCTGCTGTGCATCGAAGGAAAGGTCTGCGCCCAAGCGACGTGTCTCTCTCTGCTCAACAGAAGTCTTCAAAACATCTAAAATAAGAAGTTCAAAAAAGGCCCACTTTCGGCCCAGGGCAGGTCTCCGCAAATCACAGGTCTCAGTCCAACCCTGCCTCTGCTCTAAAAATAGCTCCCGCCGCCTCAGTTGCCTGCGTGCCTTTAAAGTGAGCAATATGTTTTGAGCTCGGAGTGGTTTCAGAGACATTTCTGCGGCGAGTCGGCCTCTTTCTCTGGCAGGGAAACCCTCCCAGGGACGGCCCCTGCACCGAGGCCAAGAAGGGCTACTGCTGGAGAGAGGGCGCTACTGTGTGTGTGCATGTCTGTCTGCAGGAGCCGGGACACGGGGGCGGAAGAGCAGGACATGCCACTAGCCGGCTTCATGCAAAACAAAAAAAAACACAAACGTCAGGAAGCTACACGAGCTAGGAATGCAAAGTTACTTTAGACCCTCCTACCAAGTGCATCAGTAAATCACATGTGCTAATTTCACGCAAAGAATTACCAGTACCACCTATATCAGTAATTTCAGGATGCAGAGTTACCACGAAATTCTCAATTGTCTCCTATGAAATGGAGAATTATCAGGAAAACCGGGTTCACCATAGATAATTGAACTAGTAATTCCCTATTACCGGGTCATTTTCTGAGGTTAGATTTGGGCCAGTTTAGCCTGGCACACACGTCTCAACAGTGGCGCAGCAAGGAAGGAGGGCGGCCCGAGTTTTGGGGGCGGCAAAGTCCCCCCCTTACCTGCTGCCGTCGCGGGTGGCAAACGCAGGATCGCCAGCACCCCCGCTTTTACCTGCGGCCATCGCGGGCAGCAAACACAAGGTAGCCAGCACCTCCCCCCACTCTTACCTGCGGCCGTCGCGGTGCGGCAAACGTAGGGAACGCCACAGGCGGCAAAAGGTCTAGCTACGCCACTGTGTCCCAAGAAATGTTTAGATAATTCTACATGCCGTAATGTGCATGTGGAATTATAGAAAAGAACAGACTGCAGAATCCAGACCTGGCTGGATTCACGCTGTGGGTCAAGGCTAGGCCTTAGGCTGGACAGCGCGGCAACGATGCAAACGTGCACTTGTGAGCAGTTACGAGCCAAGACCCCGAGCGGTCTTGAGCCCCTTTATGTATGCCTTCCGGCCTGCCCGCCTTCACGGTGCATGCAAGGGTAACAAAGTATAGTGCGGGCCGGGTGGCTCCGACACTACACACACACAAGGGTCCCCATGGTCAAATTTGTGCCAAAGATCTGCCACCCTATTGGTACTTGATCCACTATGGGTGTGGTAGTGTATCAATAAATGCATTTTCGGTCCCAAAATACAATGCCACCGAGATTTACTACTTTCACAGCGTTATGACTTCATGAATTGAAAAATCAGCATAGGAGACACAGGGTGCAAAAAGTGCTCAGTGCAAAAGAACATATTTACCAATATATATGTATACATCCAAATAACACGACGTATCCACAATGAGTTCCGACATCAACGTATCAATAGCTTGTGTTCTGTAGACAGGCTACCACCGTGGGTATGACAACATTTCGGATCAAAGAGAATAAACCACGGGTCTCATCAGGGCAGCACCATCTGACTGATATCCTTAAACGCAAGCCTCTATAAAGTAGCCAGGAATGCAAAATCATAGACTCGATCACGGGGATTGTCATCACCCAAAGCATAGCTGCCAAGGTTTCAGATTGATATGTGTGACATTTTCAAAATTTCAGTGTAATTATGAGTGACATTTCAACGACTATGAGTGACACTTTGTGAGCAAAATCAGCCTGGCTCTACCCAGTACACTAAAACCTCATCCCCAATATGAACCAACCTGCCCCATCCAGTGCATTCAAACACCACATAGTCGTTAGAACGAACTCCATTCATATCCACCAGAACCGACGTGCCCCTTCCCAGTCCATCTTAACCCCATTCACATCCGTGGTGTTCAGCTCAACTGGGCCAGGTTGAGATGGGGCTAGTTGCCATCGGTGTTGCTTTGATGAATATTGCAGGAGAGAGTCCAGGCCTGGCCTTTCAGGACTGGCCTCAGATTGCTCCGATATGGCTATTGATTGCAGCCTTCGGTCTGTATCAGCAGAAAGGGGCTGCTGCCGGTGTGTCCTAGGAGCTGCACTACTCCGAGTCCTTAGGTAAGCTGCACTGGCTAGCGCTTTGAGTATCAGCTCGCTGTCACCCGGGCCATCATGGGGACACTGGTGCCAGTACAGTGTAACTGTGTCACGTAATTGAAAGAAGGCATGTGGTGAACGGTTGTTCAGTCAACAACATTCTGCTAAATTAACCTGTTTGGGAGGCTGCAGGGGCCTGGGAAAACGAGCAGGTCAGATTTTAATTAAATTCTTTCATACCACCAGTGAAGGAACAATAATATGGGCTTGTTTTTACTTATCAACCTGGAGAAGATGAAAGGCTACGCTGGTTCCATCGGTAGTCAATCATGTGACGTGCAGGTGCACTAGGATTCCAGCAGCAGGTGCATTAACCCCAAAGTAGATCAGCATAAAAGACATGACTGAATGAACTTCTCGCCCCTGATATATATATGCAGATATCTGCAGCAATGGCTATTGCATGGGGAAAGACGGTCATTTTACAGCATATGCTAATGAATATTTACAAAACAAAAAATAAATAAAAATGTTCTAACTCAAAATAACAGACCAAATAAAAATATGTGCATTTAAAGAGCCTTGGAGTGAGTGACGGGGCATCCTTCACAGCGCTACCACACAAGAGGGTGGGAGCGTTGAATGGGGCTCTGCATGTTTTGGGATGGCTTAAGCACAGCCGAGCTGGGCCCATTCCTGGGCAGCACAGAGTTTTTGCATAAACGTCATGCAGCAGTCTCTGCACAACCTGGCTCCCAAGCAAAAGGTGTTTAGTCACTGTTTCAGCCGGCTTGTGGCACCCATATTCATACTGTCTGCACATCTCACAACTCCCTTTTCTGGTTCCCCTGCCTCTTCAGACGTTTTCCAATTTTTCAACAATGCACGCCCTTGTATCCTAAGACAATTGAAAGGTAGGCGAGTGGGAGAGAAGGGCAGACTTTGAACTGATCGGCTGTGCCATGGGTTTATGATCTAAGAAAAGGCATGTGGGTGTACCTCGAACTCTGTGCCCTACTGCACCCTTTCACCGTATGTGCAGTCTGTGTGTGTGCAGCAGAGAAGTGTGTCACACTGAGTAAAGCGTTCGGTGCTTCGGTTCGCACAAGGCTTGTGTGCAACCTTCAGATTACCATTTGGACATTATCATATACATTGCGTCGCTTTCCGTCTGATATTTAAAGGCCATTGCAGTGTACACTGTGTCTGTCTGTCATGTTGGGTTCGTGTCTCCCAGGCGAGCAATGCTGGCTCTGCGTGGTATTAGAGAGGAGGAGAGCAGCTAGGGCAGGGTCACCCAATGAGTGAATGAAGGACCCGTTATAGCTCCGGGGTGGGAAGGGGAGACTCATCTTGCCGGGCTGTTAATATTGTTACAGCCCGTTTACACAATTATTCAAGTCGGTTAGATTTGCGTGCCCTATCTTACCGCATGTGATCTCCCTTGTCCACTTAGCCCAATACCTCCTGAGCGCTCATTAATATCGCTCACAGAAAGGACACATGACCGACATCCGTCTCGGGGTTTCCTCAACCGGAAGTCCGGCCACGGTTCTACATGGAGGGGCAGTGAATACGTATGTATGGTAAAACCATGAAATATTGGAAATGAAAGGCTCTGTTCAAATGATACGGGCCGCACGGCACAGATAGAATCTGTGTCCGGGACGCACAACATAAGTTGATCCGGCTTCTGTACTGGGTGTATGGGTCAGTCCAGGGCCGGCTTTAGGGCACTGCGACTGGTGCGGCCGCACTGGGCGCTGACCTGTGGAGGGGGCGCCGACCTCAGGGGGAGCCCTCTGTTTACAAATAGCTTATGATTGAGGAGATGAGGGGCACTCTTGCCCGGTGGTAGTGAGTGTCCGAGGAGGCGGCCATGGGGTGCAGGGGTGCCAAAAATGATGGTCGCACAGGGCGCCACCAGCGCTAAAGCCGGCCATGGGTCAGTCCTTGTGTTTGATATATATTTGAAGTGCAGCACTGCTCAGAATTTCCAATTCGGGCTTCATACTGCCTACTAAATATTACATTCCGAATAACTTGAAATGCAAACCATAATGTGTTTGCAAAGAGCTATAGAAAAACTTTGCACCATCAAAAAATTGCTGTTTTACACTTTCCCACATTTGTATGAAAATCGACCTTCACAGCATTTTATGTCGCAAAAGAGTAAACTTTAGAGAAAAATTCGGCACATAATTGCTATTGGACATATAAACACGGACAAAATTTAACTTGCAGAGAAAATGTCTGCATACATTCGCCATCTTGTTTGAAAATGATCATAAAACGTTGCACAGGCAAAGGTGAAATTAAACTCTGCAAATTTAACAGAATACAAAAAAAACGGGTTTTCACCAGCATAAAACAAACTTCCCACACCCTGCAAGACACCCAGGCAGGTGTCACTAAACACAAAAGATTTGTACATTAATCTGTCAAAAGTCTGGCCTGTCAGATTCATAGCCTGTTTTTTTTTTTTAGTCCAGCCTAAGAACTGGGCTACTCAAAACTTTATGATACTAATGGGCAAAATATGTCTCCAATCTAAGTCGTCAAGCCACCTACTGGCTTCTAAAAGGAGGTGTAGCATACCTAAGCGAGGGACTCACTGACCACGCTGCATACCCAAAGTCACCTTTGCAGCCATCTTGCCAGTCATTGCCCTCGGATTGAAATCACGACATGTTAGGGTATATGCTCTAAAGAGCCAAGATAGTAGAAATGGTGGGGGCTTCGATTTTGGCAGAGGGAGCATGGAAAACAAATAGAGCGGGACCCGCACTGACTGCAGCCACCCACATCTGACAACTACATGGGTCATGTGAGATCTCTAAGATGGAATGGAGAGATAGGAGACTACATTTATTTAAAAAAGAAAGGAGGAGGACTCTATGGCAATGCTAGTAGATATTTTAAAACTCTGGTTAAACAAATCCTAGTTTAAAACTCAAATTAGCAGAATTGTACATTTTTGATACATGGACTCGTCCATTGTGCAGTTTTCAAATGGAGGGGTGGGGGCATCTCATATTAAATGATCCCTGTTCATATTTGATCTTCTATGGTCACCCTACTGCCTGGGACTTGACGCACTAATTCCTAGCCCGCATCTAGGGGCAGCTCTAAACATTAGATCACCCAGTGTTCACACTATGAAGCTAGTCTTCACTTTGACTAATCCTTTGCTCACACTCCAAGTCATGTATTGGCATTGACTGAACTTGGTTTGTTCTTTACAAGAAATCTTGACATGGACTCATCCCTAGTTTAGAATCAGAATTCAGGGATTAATGTTCACTCACACTTAGTCCCGAGCTTGTTTGGTTTTGACAGGGATTCATTCTTCATTCAGTCTTCAAGGCCAGTCTTGAGGTCTACGGACCCTTACTTCAGACTCCAAGGCAGGTCTTTGCTAGTTTAGTAAATTCTCTTCCCAGTTAAAGATTCCTAATTAAGACTCCAAGATGGAACGCTGGAAGAGGAAGGAAGCAGGAAATACTTGGTACTTATCCATCTTCTCAGTCTCCTGGTGGCGTGGGGGGAAGGGGTCTGTCACTCCCCCACAGAGCCTCTTTCTGCCACTAGAGACTTGTGGCTCCTCAGTATTAGTGAAGATCTGCCTTGGAGTCTGAAGTAAGGGTCGGTAAACTTCAAGAATCAATCACTATCATAACCAAACAGGCTATGTTCTAAGGATGAGTAAAAGCTTCCAAACGTTCTTCTGGTGCCAAACAACCACAGAAGTACATTTCTAAAAACCCAGAGGATCTCAGGGGATACACTTAGAGAAGGCACTTAGGGATCATAGGGCACCAGGCAGAAGCCGACAGCAGGGTCCAGTTCAGGTTACTAGCACCTTCAACTAATGCCGTACTACTAGACTCCCAGCACGGCATAATTGTCTCCAGTCGGTCACGGAGGCCACCTCACCTTGCCTCAAACATACGGTATGTTTGGTCAAACTGGCCATGGGCTTCTCAGACTGTACACCCTAGCCTTGGCAGCAATGTTGCCATTCACCAGGGCTTTCTTTAAGTCACTCGACATTGAACGACTGACGGCAAATCCAAAAGAGATCTATGGAACAGCCCTCTGTACACGTTTTGGCTCGTCCTAATTAAGGTGTTACTGCTTTGCAGTAACCAGTTACATCATGCATCAAACAATAACAAGAGAAAATAACATTCACTCGATCCTGCACCTTCCTTTCAAAGCACCCCCTGTCCACATGGCAATGCACATCTAAAAACAAACAAAGTCATCATTCAAAAATATCCCTTTAGCATTCAGGCTCCACACCTTCACGGTCTGATAAGCTATGGAAATTTGGGGTGAAAAGATTCTGAAACAAGTGTTCCCTTGGACAATGGTTACAATACACGTGAAGAGACATCACCTTTTCAATGAATTCACCACTGCGCAGAACAAATCAATCTGTCAACACAACATAAAACTCAGCATCAACAAAGGGCGATAGTCCAGGAGACCTAGGAAGAGCTACTTCAACATGCATAGGTAGATGTGCAATGAAAGGTGCATGTTCACAGTAGCAGGCACATAAACAATAACATATTAGCTAATCCTGTAGGAACACATCGACCTCGGTTCTGGAATGCATTAAGATTAAAAGTTAATCCACCGGTGAGTGAGTCAGAGTGACACCAAACCATGGGTGACAACAGGCTTTCTGGGAGTGCTCTTCCTTCATGACTGCTCACTGCATGGTCCTATCCAAACAAGCAGAGGCTCATCACTTCTAGGTCTCGTAAAGCCCCCTGCCGTAGTTCAAACTAGGTCATCTCAAGATGCTAGGAGTATTTGCCGTCAATACAGACATGCATATCACGCCAGATGACACATCAACAGCCAATGTAACATGCACCCTGCACCAGATCTGCAACATTGTACCTGATCAGTCAATGGGAACCAAAGCCTCCTCTATTGCATCTCCAAACTAACATCTCTCCACCGGGTGTGCAGCATAGTCAAATGCCAATGGAGCTCCTCCACTGGCACTCCAACAAGACCAAATCAGCACAATCACTGGCACCTGCATCCTTTTCAAAAGGATATCAGGCAAGTTCTGAGGTCACCCCAATAGCAAACATTGCATCCTTCAATGAACATTCAACATGCCCACATGCAGCTCAATTAATGGTACCCTTAATCCTCTCCCTGGATCATAAACGAGACACAAAGCATTTCAACCACTGGCATCGGCAGCCTCCTCCGCTTGACCACCTGCAAGAACAATGCAGCACAACCAATGGCATCTGCAGCCTTCACTGCCGGAACATCAACAAGTCTCAAAGCATCTCTACCAATGGCATCCTCAGCCTTTTTTACCGGACTACCAAACTGACACAAAGCACCTCAACCAATGGCAGTTCAGCTATGTCAAGAAGGCGTCCTCTCACCAGACCGTAGGGAAGCAAATGCAGGCAAGCAGGTGAGAAAAATGTATAATCTACACTTCATGGTCCAAGCTTAACTCGGGTACACCATGTGATCCTAGGCACAATTAAATCACAAACATTACTTGAGTGCCCAGTTTCTTTTAGTACACCAGTCCAAACCCACTCATCGTACCCACTGGCATACAATGTGAAAATACCATCAACCACTCTCACGTTTGCATATTTAGGGATTCTCAGCGTGGTACAGGTCAACAACATATCTGCAAAGGTTGGAAATAAGGCTCTTGGAATGATGCTTAATAGTTCCAAAAAAGCCAGAGTTACCAGCTCAGGTTGTATACCAGTACAGGTCTACCCACAACATTCAAGACATCCCTCGCTGTTTGTGGGGATCTGAAAGAGCAAAGGGTTCATCGGTGGTGGATGTCAAAAATGGAAAGGTGACATGGGGACCCAAGAGCAGCAGAACAACAACACATGATGCCAGTCGAAAGCCTTCGCCTTTTCATCAAAAATCCAGGGAAGCAAATATAATGAATTATGTGTACTATATTTGTCTTGTTCTGAGGAGTCTTTGCTGGAAGTAAAAGCTCGAAATTGTTAGATTATAAAAATACCGAGCTCTGCATTCCAGGCTGCAAAGATGTGATTTCTCAAAATGTCATTGTTATGCAAATTCATTTATTTTAATTAATTATACATCGTTTGTTCACCTAAGGACACCACAATACTACAGATTAACAAAACAAAAAAATACACCAGATCAACACCATTAGAGCCTACAAGCCAAGCTACTGGCAGTAATTTCGCTAAACAGATATCAGCTAACGTTGGGGACGCATACACACGCACGTATGTGCCACCCCTTTATGCACTTCCCTCACATGACATCAGAAATAACAAAACTCTGAAGTCAAGTACGATATCAAAGAACATAATATACAAATTAACAGTGATAAACAACCTGTATCATAATAACATAACATTCGAACTTCCTTCCAATGGCCCAAAAATGAGCACCCACGACACAAAATTGAAAATAAATTTCAAGCAAAACATAACCACCAAACAAGGCAATGTGACTCAACCCTAGAGGTGGGCGAGACAACAAATTAACGGAGAGAGCCGAGCCAGAACCAAAGGTTTGGATTGGCTCTTAGAACCCGTGCACAAGCAGAATCCTGAAAATAGGTGGCTGTGTAAATCATGCAAAAATATGACAAAGTCTCTTCAAAATTCTAAAAGTGCAATTCTATAACATGTGGAAGCATTTAATTTTGTGCATCAGATTATACCCTGCATTGGTGGGCAATTATTAAAATTATTAGTTATTAAGCATTACATTAAAAACATTACTGCCCTTCACTCTGCAGACAATGTGAATTTAGAGGCAATAAAGTTGTCATCTATAAACCATACGCGGCCATAGTCTTGATATAGCTGTAGCTACATTAGGTTCCAAATGTGGCTAAAGGAAGAAGCCAGGATTAATCCCAGATTTACTAGTTTTACATTATGCAATGTAACCACTTGATGGGTATTTCTTTCCCTAGTTTTTGACATTCAAGGGTTTATTCTTGTTTTTCATGTTTGGTGCATGAGGGAAGAGCGCGGGGGCAGGCAGAAGCGACATGGAGGCTCAGCTCGTTTTGGGCTCCAGGGTCCAAGAGGAGCTCGAGCTCAGCCAGAGTCAGACATCTGCCTCGAGTTTTCAGTGGCCGCCCACCTCTACACTCCCCCAGTACCACCAATTAACCACCTTACTCTACTTCATTACTAATTGATTAGAAGTAGTTCAACCTTTTTTTTATTTCTATTGTTTTCGTTCATTAATAAACGATTTAAAATCATGAACTAGTGTTGCAATTATATAAAGAAATGAAATAATCATGAATCCACACTGGACTACCTTGTGGTCTGTTGGTTTCTAAATGTCTTTCCGTGAAACTACTGGCGCCATTAATTAATAATACTGCCATTCTGAAATGTTAATTAATTGATAAAGGTGCGGTAATCAATAAGCTACAAATTAACATTTCATTCAGTTTCCTTATTTTGAACTTGAAAATTCAAGCAAAAAAACAAGTACAAATGGAGTTAATAATTAGGGTTTCCAATATTTATTTTTCACTGAATTCTATAGAAAAGTGCATACAGACAACCATCGATTTTCCTATATCTATTTATTTTTAAATATGGAAAAACAGGCAATAGGGCTTCTTTTGAAGGACTCTCACTACTGTCTCTTAAGTGGCAGATCAGAGCTGTGCAGATAGACAGGTAGGGGGATTAAACCGAAGAAAGACTCAACTTCAGAGGAGGTGGAGTTCCGGGTAAGCGTCACGATGGACAGGTCGGCTGATTTGAAAACACCGTAAGGGTTTGCCAATCCAAGCGCAGGAACTGCACAGGTATTCAAATAATACTCTGCACAGGTTTATGAATGATTCAATGTGATCAATCCAGGGGTCTGCCCATGATCCAATAACTGCAGATGTACAGCTGTTTAAGCTGTTCTATAATTCAAATGCTTTCAGATGAACATATTGTACAATTTACTTTATTATGTTTGATAAAAATATGCAAAAATGTGCAAAGACAAATTAATCAAGTAAAGATAAACTAAACCCTGGTTAAAACCTGTTGGACATTCAAACAGGAGTATATATTTATCGTTTGAATGAGTGTGAAAATATACCCCCAGCAGCTTAATTTTTGCTCTATACATAAAAAAATCAATATGGATAAATGCAGATAAATAATGAATTTGGATAAACACAGAGTGAACTGTCAAAAAAGTAAATACTATAAAACAGGCAGCACTAGTTATAATACTAACTAGGGGCTGAAGGATATTTCTAGCATCCTCGGGAAAATCTTCAGAGTGGGAGGCTGGGGTTTACACCCCAGTAATTGATTATATATATATACACACATACATACATACACATATATAACACACACACACACACGCGCAGAGACAAGGTTCATGGTAACAAGTAATCTCTCAGCCACATGGATGCTTGCAAACAGACACTCCCACAAGTGCGTTCCAAGGTGCAATGACCATAAGCATTGGCAAATCCATTAGGTCTGGCTTTAATGTGCCAACACATGTAAACTCAGGCATTATACATATATATATATATATTTTTTTCCCCTACTGGCGGTTGCAGTAGGTAGTTATAATTAGCACCTACTTTTCATGGGAAGAAATTTTTTTCTTTTCCAAATAACTTTGGAGCCATTTGAGGAAACTTCGAGAAAAAAATTAAAAACTAGTTTGCCAGTCACTTCAGCTGCTGTCAGGAAAGTTTCGGGGTGATCTGTCAAGCGGCAGTCAAGAAAAGGCGAGAGGACCAAAATGCGTTCTTCCCATGTAATTTCCTATCGAAATTTTAGAAACGACTGCAGCCCAAACCGCTAAACGGAATGACACCAAATTTAGCAGAAAGTTAGATCTTGGTCCAGAAAGAGTGCTTTTTGTAATTTGGTGTAAATCTTTTCAGTAGTTTTGGAGTTATTAAAGTAAAAAGATGTATGTAGATCTACAGATCCGGCAGGTCTCACAAAAAGGGATAATAGGTCAGATGATATATGTTAAAATTACTAACACTCATTAGTAATACAGAAAGAATAGGAATTTAACATATGCAGTAGCTCAGTATATATCTTTTAGTGTCAAAAACTTTTATGAAACACACTCACTGGATGATGTCATCAGTGATGTCATTTGAGATGTAATCAGTAATGCCACTCACCATGTAATAACTGATGTAATATGTGAGGTCATAAGCAGTACATTGTGGGGGCTAAGTTCTAGTTAGCTCAGGTTACTAAAACTGCTGAGTTTCTATGGTTTTGTGTGTATAAAATCTGAACCCGAATAGAACGTCCCTGTAACCTTTGTGTGTGTATATATATATTCACTGAAAAAACCATAGGTTTTAGGGACAGTTATAGTTACTTGGACATTGCACTCGTACAAAACCCGTGAAATTCCCCCGTTATAGTTAGTTCAGCTAACTATAACTCGCGCCCCCGCAATGCACTGCTGATGACGTCACATATTACATCACTCATGACATGGTCAGTGACATCACTGATGACATCACTGATGACATCTCAAATGACATCACTGATGACATCATCCAGTGACTGTGTTTCTGTAAAGTTTAAATATTTTTAATATATATAGGAAAAGACGTATTGAAGAATGAGTGGGTGTGTGTCTGTATGGATGATTTAGTAGGTGCGTGACTGACTCTATAAGTGAGTGATTTAACGTATCTTACTGAATGCATGGGTTAGTGACTAAACTGGGTGAATGTCTGTATCCGTCTGTCTGTTGCTGTGTAAGTGGCTGCATGTGTTTGTGAATAGCTAAATGAGTGTCTATATGAGTTATTGAATGCTTGTCTGAGTATCTGTATGGGTGCCTGAGTGTTTGTGTGGGAGGGGTGTGTGCAACTCTGTGCATAGATGTGTGAGTGGGTGATTCACTGGGTGGATGGTTTCAAGAGTGCATCTGTGATAGACTGTATGGGTGGGTAAGTGTGTGTAAGAGTGTGTTAGTGAGTGAATGTATGTCCCAGTGGTACATGTGTGAGTAACTACATATGTGAAAGGCAGTATATATGTGTGTTGGAGTATATAAATAGCTATAAGCAAGAGTGAGTGATTGTGATAGTGGCTGTATGGATGAGTGTGTGCTTGTATCAGTGATTGTATAAGAGCGTAACAATGTGCTACTATTTGTATGAGTAAGTGAGCTGGTGTGTGTATAACTGTATAGGTGAGTAAATGGCAGTGTGTTTAATTATTTGCATGACTGACTAGGTGTGTGAGTATCTCTATGGATGAGTGGCGTTGTTTGAGTGTCTATATAGGAGTAAGAGTGCATATGATAGTCCTGTACTGAGTGACCGTAAGTATGAGTGACTGTACGGGTGAGTGAGTGGATGTGTGTGTGTAGACCTAAGAATCAGTGAGTGGGTATGTAGTTATTGGTGTTGGAGTGTCTATGGTTTTGCGAATGGCAGTCTGTAATTTAGAGTGGGTGTATCAAAGATTATATTAGGGTGTGAGGAGGTGCATCAGATTATCACGTGGATGATGTCATCAGTGATGTCATTTGAGATGTCATCAGTGATGTCATCAGTGATGTCACTGACCATGTCATGAGTGATGTAATATGTGACGTCATCAGCAGTGCATTGCGGGGCGCGAGTTATAGTTAGCTGAACTAACTATAACGGGGAATTTCACGGGTTTTGTACGAGTGCAATGTCCAAGTAACTATAACTGTCCCTAAAACCTATGGTTTTTTCAGTGAATTTCAAAGGTTTTTTAAATGCTAATTTGTAACTATAACGTGTCTGAAACCTATGGTTTTTTCAGTGAATTTCAAAGGTTTTTTAAATGCTAATTTGTAACTATAACGTGTCTGAAACCTATGGTTTTTTCAGTGAATTTCAAAGGTTTTTAAATGCTAATTTCTAACTATAACGTGCTTGAAACCTACGGTTTTTTCAGTGAATTTCAAAGGTTTTGTAAATGACAATTTTTAAATGTATTAATTGTTATACTAATTTTTTTCATACTGATTTACTACATTTTTAGAAACAATTTTTTTTTACAGATTTTATTTTTTAAATTACATTGTAATTACATTATACATTACATTACAAAAAATACTTTCTCAGAATGAATTACTTTAGTTTAAATACTTTGCACATAGGCAATAGACTTTTAAGTACAGTAGTTACAGTTGTTGCAATGGGCAACACATTTTCAAACACAATGCAACATTCAGCTCAATGTGAATTTCTAGTTAAATGCAATTAGTTACTTTATGGATTACTTTTCTAACCACAGGACTGGATCCTAGATTCAGTCCTGGTACATCTCCTGTAAACAGTTGAGTAAAAGCGTTTTGGTTACAGTCGTGATTTTTAAGGAATATTATTGTATTTTAAAAGTTGACACTTAGAAACTTTTTCTCATAGAATCACCAATGTTATCCTATGGAAGGAAATTCACTTAGCAGGTAAAAACTGTTATCGTTACTTTTTCTTACTCAGTGTTGGATCCTGGATCCAGCACTGGTGCATCTCCTGTAAACAGTTGAAAGAATGCGTTTAAGTCATACAGGTGATTTTTAAGGAATATTTGTAGTTTGTAAAAATCAACACTTTGAAACTTTTTTGCTGAAAACCAGACAATGGATTCCTATGGAAGAAAATATAAGTTACTGGTAAGTACGGTTAAAATTACTTTTCAGGATTAGTACTGGGCTGAAAGATGCAGCACTGAGGTCTCTCCTGATAACAGGTGAGTAAATCGGAATTCGTATTTCGGCTGATTTTAGAGGAATATTTGTATGTTTCAAAAATCAACACTTAGAAACTTTTTCAGCAAAAAGCAGGCAATGATATCCTATGGAAGGAAATTCAAGTTACTGGTAAGTACGGTTAAAATTACTTTTGAGGATCAGTACTGGGCTGAAAGATGCAGCACTGAGGTCTCTCCTGATAACAGGTGAGTAAATCGGAATTCGTATTTCGGCTGATTTTAGAGGAATATTTTAAAGTTCCAAAACTCCACACTTAGAAGAATTTCCAAGTGAAACCAGTCAATGTTAGCCTATGAAGGAAATTCAAGTTACCGGTAAGTACGGTTAAAATTACTTTTCAGGACCAGTACTGGGCTGAAAGATGCAGCACTGAGGTCTCTCCTGATAACAGGTGAGTAAATCGGAATTCGTATTTCGGCAGATTTTAGAGGAATATTTTAAAGTTCCAAAACTCCACACTTAGAAGAATTTCCAAGTGAAACCAGTCAATGTTAGCCTATGGAAGGAAATTCAAGTTACTGGTAAGTACGGTTAAAATTACTTTTCAGGACCAGTACTGGGCTGAAAGATACAGCACTGAGGTCTCTCCTGATAACAGGTGAGTAAATCGGAATTCGTATTTCGGATGATTTTAGAAGAATATTTCCACAATGGTGAAGGGAGGGGCGGGGCCTGAGGTGACATCTGTGCAAACGCGCCCCGTGGCGCGTTTTAAGTTGGGGGATTAAGTCCCCTTGAATCCTGAGGGTCCCTAGGGGCCAACTAGCCCACCAGGAACCTCCAATATGCGCCAGGAGGCTGCGTTGCAGAGACGTGTAGAGAGGCCACACCCCTTTTACACCTCTCTGCAACGCAGCTCTGTGGCGCTTTCTGGATGTACCTGTTGGGCTAGTTGGCCCCCAGGGACCCTCAGGATTGAAGGGGATTTAATTCCCCATCTTAAAACGCGCCACGGGGCCTGTTTGCACACATGTCACCTGAAGCCCCGCCCCTCCCTTCACCACTGTGCAAACGCGCCCCGTGGCGCGTTTTAAGCTGGGGATTAAGTCCCTTGAATCCTGAGGGTCCTCGGAGTCCAACTAGCCCACCATATACCTCCAAAAAGCGCCACAGAGCTGCGTTGCAGAGAGGTGTAAAAGGGGTGTGGCCTCTCTACACGTCTCTGCAACGCAGCCCCTGGCGCATATTGGAGGTTCCTGGTGGGCTAGTTGGCCCCAGGGACCCCCAGTATTCAAGGGGAATTCGTTCCTCCTCTGCAAACGCGCCAGGGGCGCGTTTGCAGAGTGGTGAAGGAAGGAGGCGGGGCCTGCGGGCCCGATCGTTTATTTTTTATTTTTGTCCTCTGAAGGGGGGCTGTGTGGCCCCCTTCCTTTTTCCTGTTTTTGGGCCCTGGGGACCCCATCCCCCAGGGCCTTACCCCTTTTTTTTAATTTAATTTTTAAAAAAACGGGAAGGGGGCCGCGTGGCCCCCTTCCCTGGGCCTGTATTGGCCCCAGGGACCCCATCCCCGGGGCATGGCCTTTTTTTATTTTCTTGGGAGGGGGCTGCGTGACCCCCTCCTCAGGCCATTTAAGGCCCCGGGACCCCATCCCCGGGGCCGGCCTTTCCATTTTTTTTTTTATTTTTTTTTGGGGGGAGGGGGGGACCCCATCCCCCGGGGCTGGCCCTCTCCGTTGGGGACTGTGGGGGGGTCCCCAATCCCCCCACAGTCCCGCCGGCTCCCCACGTCCCTTGGGAGCCGGCATTGCTGTTCCACATGGGGAGCAGCTGACATGCTGCTCCCCATGTGGAAAGCAATCGGCTTTGGATATTGGAAGAGAGAGCAGGTTTCCTGCTCTCTCTTCCAATATCCAAGCAGTTTAGCTATGGCAGGACGGGAGCCGCGAGGCTCCCGTCCTGCCATAGCAAACTACAGTGTCCCGGGGTAGGCACCCCGGGACACTGCAGGAGCCGGCCCTGGGGGTGGCGGTCCCCAGGGCCATCAAGGGCTCCAGGAGGGGGCCGCGCGGCCCCCTCCCTACATCAGCACAGCCCCGGGAGGTGGTGGTCCCCGGGCTTCGGGGGTCCAAAACGGACCCCCATTTTAATTTGTTAGTGCCCCAGGGAGGTGGCGGTCCTCGGGGCGTGTGGGGGGCTGGAGCCCCCACACAGGTTGTTTAATTTTTTTTAAAAGCCCCGGGAGGTGGTGGTCCCGGGGCTGCGGGAGGGCTCAGAGCCCTCCCGCACCATTTTAAAAGAAAGCCCCGGGGGTGGCGGTCCCCGGGCTTGGGGGCCCTTGAGGCCCCCCACACATAAAATTAAACCCCCCACCATGCCCCCGGGACTTGGGCCACCCGGGGGCAAAATACAATCTAAGCGCGCGAGACCGCGCTTCGATTTTTTTTTTTTTCGGCAGGATTCGCGCACCCTGAGCGCATCCAGCCGATTTTTAAAAAAATATTTTTATTTTTGCCCAGGGGTCCTTGTGGGACCCCTGAGCAAACCTAGGGGGTCAGGGTGTTTCTACCCTGCCCTCTTTGTGCGCTTTGCGCACTTGTTTCTGTCCCTCGGTTCTACCGAGGGACAAAATGGCTGCCAACATTTCCTGAATCGGAATGTTGACAGCCAGCTAACAGCCAATTAACATGCAGCTCGTGATCGGGACGGTGCGCGCAGGGTGCGCTGAGGGTACGCGGTCCCTACTCGGCCATAGATATCACTAACTTTTTACTTTTCATTTTCTCAGCAACTACTGAACGGATTTACACCATTTAACAAAAAGGGTTCTTTTTGAACCAAGAACTACCTCTTTGGCAAATTTGGTGTAATTCCGTTCAGCAGTTCGGGCTGTAGCCGTGTCTAAAGTTTCCTATGGAAAAGTGCATGGGGAAAACACGTTTTGGGACCCCCTTTTTCTCGGCCCCCGCTTGATCGAATCCCCCGAGACTTTCAGGGTAGGAGCGGACCGGGCCACAAAGTTTGAAAATTTCGCGAAGATACGTCAACCGGCAAGAGAGTTATTTCAAATAGAATGTCGCAGATTTCCTATGGATAATAGGTTGTAACTATAACTATCTACTGGCGACCGCCAGTAGATTATATATATATATATATATATATATATATATATATATATATATATATATATATATATACACACACACACACACACACACACACACACACACACACACACACACACACACACACACACACACATATATATATCAATCAAAAAGGACAGAAGATAGGGTGCATCTCCAACAGGACCTCTAACAACCAAGAGTCCAGACCATTTTAAAGCTTGGGCGCAGCGGTCAACATGAAGGAAGCCTGCAATTACTTCAATAGGGGAATATTGGGAGGTGGGACTTAAAAATATCGCAACTGGGACCAAGGCCAATCAAGCCACACCGGACAGTTTGGTTAAAGAGTTCAACATCAAAAAGAATACCGAGTGAGATGGTGCAATGCTTCTCCAAATCCCTTTGAACGGTGAAGAGAGAGACATAGTCCCATCCCAACAACTTCCAGAGAAATGAGAAAAGTAAGAGAACCAGGACAACACTATTACAGAAGTAAAACATTGAAGAGAGGTGTTGAACCCATAACAAGCAAGGTAAAGGATCCATTGCAGTCTCCTTGACGTCCTTCCTTAAACCACATGTCCTAAGGGGATGTCTCAGATCTCAAGGGGAAGCAACCCTGATTGACTTCTTTGGGGACCACAGAACTTCCTGGTTACTGATCCAGTCATTCTACAAAAAGACTAAAACTTAGTCCCAAGAAAATCTCTGGGAGGAAATAGAGATGATAGCAAACGAACTTCAAGACTACTTATATCCCCTCGCCAGGTCTGTTTGAACATTAACTATATAGGTATGTCATGTCTTTTTCCCCACTACTTCTGGGCCTCGTTAACAGACGCCCAGGCTAAGTACTCCTATACAATTGCGAATATTCAGCCTCTATCAACAGCCACGGAAAACACCAATTCCACTCCACATTGAAACTCACAAATCACGCTGATCACATAGGTTGACCTGACATACTTAAACAAATAAGACTCCTATTTCACCTACCCTTAATTATATTATGTTATGCAGATTTGTAGAGTGCACTATCACCCGGGAGGGTATCCTGGCGCTGAGCAGGTGTGAGTCTATGCACACGCAGGGCCTAGTGGGACTACTCGAAAAGCCAGGTCTGCAGCTTCTTGCAGAATTCAAGAAGCGAGGAGGAGGAGGCTCATGTGTAGTGGCAGGTCGTTGCATGCTTTAGAAGCGATGTAGGAGAAGGCTTGATCGCCAGATCTGGTTTTCTATACGAGTGGGATTTGTGCAAGTAGGAGTCTGGATGAGCGGAGGGTGCAGCAGAAAATGTCACCATTGTAAGAAGTGCTCAAATCAACTTTAGCCTGACAACCTTTAAATTAGGCTGTCCACTTACCAAATATAAAGACACCAAAATGCCAATAAAGCAATGGTCAGCCATTTTCCTGGGCTACAAAAGTGTCATTCAGCCACATCACAAACCAGAACACTTCACTGGCTCCTCTTACAAACCTGAAATAACTTCAAAACACTGTGATTCACCAACAGAAGCTTAAAAGACCACAAAGTCACGTACCTGCAGGACAAAAAAAATAAAAAATTCTGCCAACTATTGCATCCACCCTGTTCTGACCACGCCAACCCCCTAGCTGCCCATGGAAGCAGTTGCAAAGCCTAAGGAGTCCAATGCTTCTCTGTCACCTTCCCATATCTATGGAACAACCTCGTTAAAAACATCTGCAATGCTCCATGCATCAAAAGTCAACTTTACAGACCCCAGATCAGACACAGAATCGGATACCCCCAGCCAATTCAAGGCACCCTGGGTGACATGATATGAGGCAATGCGGGAACAATGTCCTCCACCCTTCACTCTAACATCTGGTCATGGAGCCCAGATTACATGTTAAGGATGCACAATCGTCGGATAGCTCTATGTAATCCACTCTAACAGACAAGGATGCATCATCTCGCAAAAGCGCATGCAAGTAATTTAGTTATGTAGGATGCACTTTATGGCAAACTAAACACAAGTATAATCAGGGAGTTCAGAGGTGAGGCAGCAGTCCAGCAGAGAGGCAGAGATTCAGTCATAAGGAGCAGCAGGGAGTCCAGAGGAGAGGGAGGGAGACCTTAGAAGGTATTAGGAGGAGGAAGAGTATGTAGGAGGCGGGAGTCTAGACAAAAGGAAGACTGATAGCGAGTCTAAATGGGAGGCCTGAGGCCCCGAGAAGAGGCTGAGAGTCCTGAGAAGGGGCCGCAAGTACAGAGAAGAGGATGGGAGTCAAGAGGAGGCTGGGAGTCCAGAGGAAAGGCCAAGACATCTGGAGAAAGCAGAGTGTCAAGATAAATACAGGGAGTGCCCAAAGTTTAGATGGGAATCCAGAGGTAATGTGAGAGGCCAGAAGTCAAATTAGCTGGTCTGGTGGAGAACGGTGAGACAGCATCATGGCAGCAAGCAGAAGACAGTTTTGTAGGCAGCAGGAGATATATGGGGCATCCATGCGGTGTATGAATTGTCCAGAGGAGAGGTGGGAGTTGGAAAACGGGGAGGTGTGTAAAGAAGAGGTGTTGGCAGGAGGCAAGGGAGGGTGTCTGGAACGGAGGTATTTGGTTGGAGGAGAGAAGCAGTCTAGAGGAGCGGAGAGGGGCAGTCTAGAGGAGAGGCAGGAGACAGGAGGAGAGGGGATGTCTAGGAGAGGTCTAGAGGGGAGGCAGCATGAGATATGCTAGTTTCTCGGTCAGGTGTATCCTGCTCACTGAAAGGGGACATTCCGTTCTCTCTGACAACTTCCTGTCTGGTCTCCAGTTCTTTAGCGGGTGTGGGCAATACTCATTTCCAACGAATGATACAATAACACGTTCTGCATAGAAAAAGGTGTTGGGCCTGAGATTGGAGACTGCAAGGAGGCAAATTAGATTGGAGTTTTAGAACTTCCGGAAACAGCCCTACCCGTGTTCGGAAGCCACTAAGGACGCCAGCATGGAGACTGCTGACGGTGCTGACGAACAACTTGAACACGTGACTCATTCAGGGTTAGGACGCCCAAGATGGCCTATTTCGAAGTTTTGCGGCTCGGGTCGGGACGTGCTAACACTTATGTACTCACTCAATGTATCCCGCTCAGGGCTAAAGATAGCCTCAAAATGTGCGAAAATAGGCGGGAACGGATGCAGGAAGACGGCCTTTGCTCATCACGACTGGTTTATATTAGCTTTGTAGCTATTTCTGAACAGCACATAATGCTGCATTGTCTCGGAGTTTATTTACCAGGACACAAACGTTATATTGCACAACGTCAGTGTTTCCCCAGGCCTGTAAGGAAAAGCTATTTACCAGATCAAAAGTGAATTTATTGCTTTGCATATTATGCTTTCATTGGTTCTGAATGCAAGTCAAAGTGACCTCGTTGTTAAACAAGCATTAGCAAAGCCAATAGGTGTGGCTTGCATTTGATTCCTTACTAAAGAAAATTTACAAAAAGTCTTATATTGAAAGAAAAAGAAGAAAAAATCAGTTGCTTTCTGTATACAATTCAAGCCGGATACAAAAGCAATGTGTGCTGAGTCAGTGTACTTGCAAAAACAACAGTTGATGGACAGAATGCAGAACAATGTCATACATTCACCCCAGTACAGAGATCTGGGCCTAAATCCATCGTTTTTTTGCTCACCATGCCATTCCAGTTTGAACCCAGCCATATGCAAATCAGTCTTGACCCTGTGCCTCATGGGAACAGTCCAGCCCGAACTGCCAAGCCAGGTCCTCCCTGGACTGGAAACAAGCATCCTAGGTCCGGTTTCGGGGTTTCACCCCTCTTCAGCCAGGATAGCTTGGTATCGCTTTGTTCGCCTTAAGTTGGCAGGATATGCCCAGACGTGGGTCCCTTGCTCACTTTGCCACTGGATTCAAGCTAGCCTGGCTGATGACGGCTGAATAGCCAGAAACCGGTCCCAGGATGCTTGTTTCCGGTCCAGGGAAGACATGGCTTGGCAGTTCGGGCTGGACTGTTCCCATGAGGCACAGGGTCAGACTGATTTGCATATGGCCATGTCTGAACTGGGGTGGTGGAGTGAGCTAAAGAATGATGATGGATTAAACCCAGATCAGTTGACTGGGGGTGAGTGTTTGATTAGCTCAAACGCTCCGTCCATCATCCCCTTTGGTATCGCTTTGTTCGCCTTAAGTTGGCAGGGTATGACCAGACGTGGGTCCCTTGCTCACTTTGCCACTGGATTCAAGCTAGCCTGGCTGATGACGGCTGAATAGCCAGAAACCGGTCCCAGGATGCTTGTTTCCGGTCCAGGGAAGACATGGCTTGGCAGTTCGGGCTGGACTGTTCCCATGAGGCACAGGGTCAGACTGATTTGCATATGGCCATGTCTGAACTGGGGTGGTGGAGTGAGCTAAAGAATGATGATGGATTAAACCCAGATCAGTTGACTGGGGGTGAGTGTTTGATTAGCTCAAACGCTCCGTCCATCATCCCCTTTGGTATCGCCTTGATTCAGTGTACTTGTCAGAAGTAAAATACCCCCTCATGCCTGTCCATGTTAGGACTCCGCCGTGGGAAGTAGAATGATGCACCAAACAGTAGCAGGAGGTGTGACAGAAACTTTCCTCTGGGTGCTGTCAATGCCAGTTCTATTTATATTTTTAGGAATTGGTAACAATACGTATCGCAGCCAACTGTGCTGTCAAGCCAGACCTAAAAACACCCACACGTCCACTCAATTAAGTCTATATTTATTTTATCAGAAGGGCCCTCTACGTTCCAAAAGAACAAATATTACAGAGAAGAAACTCATCAGACACAGATAAAAGCTTTTTCAATAGGAAATGCTGGTTTGCTTCACTAGTAACCTCTGGCATGCCCCATTATACCGAAACCGTGAAATACAAAGGTACCCATCCAACGTCCCCGATTCATGCTGTACCCTGGAGGCTGCAGGGTCCACTCTGGTGAGTTGTGAACATGATGGAATATAACTTGATACATGAGAGCAACTGGAACATTGACTGAAACTTTTAGCTACCAAGACTACTCATCTATCAGGAATAACAATGATGCAGCAACTCCCTGTCCCGTTTACATCAACAGAAACTGCTACATGTGCGGAGCTTGAGAAGTCTTTTGGAATAAACCACAAGACTAGGCAGACACATTTTCATTTGTAGCACCAAAAAATATAGCCAAGTATGCATAACTTAGGCAGAGTTATTTTTTCCTGAAAAGCAACAAGGTATCCTGAAATACACAGTTGCACTTTAACTTCATACGCTTATTTTAAGAGTAGAGATGGCCATGTTAAGGAAGTCTCTATAATAATTCCACTTTAAATGTAGATGCCGGTCACAGTGTAGCTCTTGGTAGTATCTGTTTTTAGGTCTGGCGTGAGAGCACAGCTGTCTGGATCCGTACTGCTACTAATTATTAAAAAATTATGCAAAGTAGGTGTTGGCTCCCTCCAAGGAAATATTACTTCATGCTCTTGGCTCTATGGTGCTTAATTCTGCTTTCCAGGAAGTGCTTCTCTTGGAATGCAAAGGACACTCCAACAACACTGTTTTTCACATTCAATTCTTTTTATCTATAGGCTTCATGTACAAAAAGAATTTTTATTTTACTATTTGTATTCTAGCATTGGAAAAGCCAAGGCAGGTATTTATGTGATGAATGGCACTGGTGCATGCAACATGTGTAAACAGCATTTGTGAATGCCTGCGTTTACATGTTGACACATTAAAGCCAGAGCCAATGGATTTGCCAATGCTAATGGGCATTGCACCTTGGAACTCACTTGTGGGAGTGTCTGTTTGCCAGCATCCATGTGTCTGAGAGATTACTCGTTACCATGAACCCTGCCTCGGTGCACATTGACCGGTCTATGACCTATGTGCCTGTCAAAGGTCTGTTTGCTTGCCTCTCTGTACCCCTTTCTTTATGTGTGCCTGTGATTCTGCCTTCCTGTCTGTGGTGTATGCTGTGTCGCTATCTTTCCTCATCTGTTTGAAAATTTGCACGAGCTACTAAATGGTTGGTGTTTCTTAGGTGGGGACTTGTGAACCCTGGAAAATATGTGCACTACTGTACATTGTAAAAAATAGGCAAATGTTTGCAACCAATAGTGTTTTATTGTGGAGAATGCAAAACATGCAGTACTGCAGCATTCCGGAAATGGAAAGAAATGTGCTTCAGTGTGCATTATCAAAATTAGTCAAAATGTGCATTAGTGCAGCATTATAGAACATGGACAATATCTGCATTAGTGTGTATTCGTAGAGGTCAGGCAAATGGTCACTAGCAGCCTTAAGAAAACTGGGAACGTTAATTCCTGAAGTATTATGAAATTGAACAAAAGTGTTTCACTGTTGAAATTTTACAGAGTTTACAGATAAGGAAATCCACAATTTCTGCAGGGTCATCACTGTTGTTTTACCTTTTGCTGGACCCTATATTTTTGCTGGCTTCCGGTCTCTGTGCACTGTACCACTGCTAGCCTTTAGTAAAGTGCCTGTGCTCACACTTTAAACCTGGTTGAATTAGCCTATTCTTCGGTCTGTCTCTGGGTTTGTTGTGGTTACAGTTGGTGCCTCAAACTGTATTACATTAGATGTGGGAGGGCACTGGGATTACCAAAGCACATTTTGCACACACACTCCCTGCCCTCACAGTTTAGTGTGGCCAAAGAATTCCACCATCTTGAATAATGCCCCGGCACGTGGAATTTTGGACCCGTTTGTAATAAGGAAAAAAGGAAATGCTGCAAAAGTGGGTTGACCCTGGGACCTCTAACCCCATTTGCTCGGGGCATGCCTAGAAGTCATTCCCGCCCCCAAGCTAGTGCCAGACATAAATGTGGCACCTCCAGGAACCCACTTAAAAACATTTTCTGCACTTGCAGAAGATCGGAGGACTAGACCTGCTGTTTGTGTGTCTGTGACCTCAGAGGAGCCCTGAAGGACTGGACTTGCTCCTACTTGTACCCAGGGCAAAGAAGCAGACTTCAAGGTTCAGTTGGCTGACCTCCTGTGTGGCTACAGGAAGACAATCAGCTGCAAGAGGCCTTTTCCTAGAAGTACCCATTTATCAGTGGCAACAGGACGCTGCTGTTGTCCTCTCTCTGACATCCTGTGAGACACTAAGTGCCTCCCCTGAGGACCTGTGGGCATTGGAAGTGTACTACTGAGGTGAATTGGGACTTAAAAGACTAAGGGCCTGATTATGAGTTTGGCGGTGTGGGAGCGGGCCGCCACACCACCGCCCTGCTCCCACACCACAAAAGTCAACCCTCCGCCCGCCCACAAAATTATGAGCTGCCTCATGGTCTGTCGGGGGGTGCTTTGGCGGACCTGCTGCGGTGCAGTTCTAAGGCCCATATGTGAGCCTTAGAACTGCAGTGCTGAGGGAGCGCCAAAGCCCGTTCTTGCACAGCATGGACTGTAAAGGTGCCCCCCTGCATGCATCCCCTGGCCCTGTGGCAACAGGGGGCCCTGTAGAGCCCCCTTACTTTCCTCACCACCACCCTTTTCATGGCAGGCCCACTACCATGAAAAGGGTTGCAGTGAGGAAACTTGTAATATGCTTGGTGGTGCCGTGGCGGCACCGCCAGCATATTGCAGTCTCACACTGCTGCAACAACGCCGATGGATCACGGATGCCTGGTGGTTGTGGCGGTCCCTTGGCGGTTCGACCGCCAAACTCGTAATAGGACAGTTGGACTGCCGGTGCCCGCACCGCCACTACGGGTTCACGGTAATCAGGCCCTAAGGTCAGAAAGTAAAATCGTTGACCAGGATGAACCTAAAAGGTGTATCTGACACACGCTCCATCAGGGTCAGCCTCAAACTGCGCCTAGGTCCTGGTCTACCACCACCACTGACTATCTTTGGCAGTCTGTGCTTTCTGGCACTATTTCTACTTAAAACTTCTAAAAACAAATCCTCTCTTTGGAACCCCCTTATTGGGTTTTTGTTGTTTTGGCATCATTTTGTTAGATTTTACTATATTTTTCTGGTTTAGTTTAGGATTTGTATTGCTTTGCATTTTGACTTTATTACTGTTTTGGTACTGCATAAATACTTCACACATTTCCCTAAGTTAAGTCAATTTACTCTGGGCCATAGCTACCACTGGGTTGAGCTCGGGCTAATTTAGTGACTTTAAGGGCTCGCCCTGACAAGGGTTGTGATTATTCCGTGATGTGGGTAGTCACCCACCCCAATTAATAATTCAATTTCTTACACAAACCATACTGCCAGTGAAGGGCATTACAGGAAATACTGGTTGTTATTCGCACAGGTTATCATCTCCTCTGGCGAGCTACTGCTACAATCTATTAGGAGAACACCTTGGCATTCTCTATGAAACTTATCCTCATTGATATGTTTCAATCAGTTGCTGACTGTTTCTTTGCCTTCACACTGTACAGCAGTCTGCTGCCTTTTGGCTAGGCATGTGCTATACAAATCCCACTTCCATCTAAACAAACATACATTTTTTAGGTCTTGCATAAAGACAGCGTTTGCGGTCTCTTATTTAAGACCTATTATGAGCAATACAATGCATAGTGTGGGGCTTTGGGTCAGCCCTTTACTCATGATTGGACAACGTTCTTGTTTATCTCACTTCCCAGCTCACGATTAGATGCCTTTCCTTCCTATTCTTGCATTTGTCCAGCCCAGGATCATTTCACGCTCACTGTGTTTTGAGTGGACGGAATGTATCCTTCCACTGCTAACATCATGCATTACAGTGTGTGAGGGACTAGTTTACCTCCCCCATGCATGGTTCTGCCAGTACTCCCTTAATATTTCTGTCCTCCCCCTTCTTGATTTTTTTTATTGAAAAATGAGCCCTTCAGCCTCTCAGTAGCTGCTGCTCTACAGCACCTCCACAGGAGGACCAACGATGGCTGTAACAGCAGGTGTTGATGTTCAAATGATTTTTTATATCATTCCAAAATGGCCGCTGGTATGTGCACAGGCACCATGACCACTGGAATGATTTTTGCTTTGGTTATTATTTACCAAAATGATTGCTACGTATGTGCATCTATGGTGGTCATTTTTAACCTTGTTTTTTTTTTTAAGAAAACACATAAGATTGCGGACATGCATAGGCACACAAAGCAGCCACCTTGGAATTGGGTTTATTAAAAACAAAATGCATTTCAAGAAAGCAATGGCAAAGCCAATATGCCAGCAGTGGTGTCGTGAACCCCCACCACCCCCCCACCCCCTTCCACCAGCTTGAGCGGGATACAGGCGTTTTCGAGGTGGGGGCCTCGCAGGCATCAAATAAAGCAACCGAGTGGAGCTTTTCAGTGTGACAGACAGCCTCAGCTCAGTTGCTTACAGTCACCGGTATGACGCCTTCATTCTCTTTGGACAGAAGCTGCGTCTAACAGGAGAGCAAGAATACAGCTGCCTTCCCTTCCATACCGTCCTTTAATGAGATGCCTCTGCTTGAGTGTTTCACCTGTGTTTCCTGTAAACTCACAACATCTCTATTCAAAATAAAAGGTTCCTTGCTGTAATTCAAAAATAAAAACTGACAATAAGAACCAAAAATTAAATTCCATTACAGACTTTGAAGACTGCAGGAGCCAAATCAATTGCTTTTTTAATAAACCAGAATGTATTTCACTCTGTGCAGAAAGCGTTGGACACCATTTTTAATTCTAAAAACTAATTTTTAAACCACGTCACTTTATATTAAACTTGGCACTTGTGAATGAAAAACACCAAACATGCCTTTTTTGACTGAAAGTTTTGTTTTGTTAAATGTTTTGATCTTAGTTTCATTTTTCAAATATTATTGGCGCACATCTGGGTAATAGTGACCCAAATTATTGATTTTCTTTGTCCAAACTAATGCCTACGAAAATCAGTTTATTCTTGTTGTAGCAACTGTCCAGGAGCGAGAAAGGAAGCAAAAGAGGGGAGGAAAAAAGGAAAGGAGAGAGAGAGGAAAGGACAGGGACAGAAGGAGAGGTGAAAGGGAGGTAAACGGCAAATGGGCAGGAGAGTTAGAAGGGCGAAAGTGAGAGAGAGATAAATGGAATAGGGAGAGGGATGAGACATGCGGTGTTAGAAACAAAGACCAGATGTGTAATTGGAGGAGAAAGAAAAGACAAGGATCGGGGGAGACAAGAGAAGAGGGGGGGGGGTAAGTAGGAAAAGCGAAAAAGGAAGTAAGGAGACAAGAGTGCTGAGGACAGATGAAAAGAAAGGCAAAAAAGAGGAGGAAGAGGAGGGCAGTAGGAGGAGAGAGACAAAAGGAGAAGTGAGACACATGAAAACGGAAAGGAGAGAAAAAGGGGTCAGATTAGAACAAGGGAGAGGCGAAAGATGGGAGAGAAGAGAGGAAAGCTAGAGGTGGGATGAAAGGATGAACACAGAGAAAATGGACTTGCTCGTTCTCAGCCTTTCTGGATGTAGGCCCAAATGGGGGGTATTTATTTTTTCTGACTACTCCACTGAGCACCAGGTGGCACAGGTGAGTCCCATTGGCTTTGCCAGTGCTTGTTTTTTAGGCTGTGCCACAATTCCTAATTGCGTTGCATGGGGAGCATAAAGCAAGTACAATGAAACAGATGAGAGGGGAATTCACAGAGCTGTCACACAACGGATAGACGCAAAGGGTACAGAATGTGTGGCATTACACACACTAGCACAAGCGGCCGCCCTCACCGCGGTGTGCAGGGACAGCGCCGCCTGGTTAGCCTCGATGGAGACACCGGATGCCTCAGACGAGTGCCACTGTAAGGGAAGACCGGTGACCTGGAGAGACGCATGTCACCTCGGCCCGCTGGAGCACGCGTCAGCATTCTGAATGAAACAACAAAATATGAGACAAACATCCGTTCCTGGAGTCTACACATTCACCGCCTCTTCGGCCCTGTACTTTAGAGTGAAAGCTCCGAGGAACACTCTGGCCTCGCCTCTGTCACACCCCACGCTCGGTGCACAGCATTCCTGCCCGACACCACGCTGCAAGTACCACAACTCTCTCCCCCATCGCTCAGCTCTTCCCTTCACACTATGCGGCCGAGATAAGGCGCCCAAGGTGGCAGGGTCAGAGGTCAGGACTAAAGAGGATTAGACAAATCAGGAATAGGGCCTTCTGTCACGGCACTGCTTTACACCGCACAGTGCAGCGCTCCAGGCCCCTGCAAGCACAGATACCAGCGCACGGGTCCCGCTGAAAAAAACGTGAGCCCCGTATACTCAAGACAGGGGTAAACGCCCCCCCTCCGAACTCTGATAATCTCTCCATCGCCCGCCCTTCGGAGTACAGACCAGCCGCACGGCAGGAAAAGCGACATTACAAAGCACCTCCTTCTGTTCTCGCAACTCTCCCGTAAGCGCCGGCGGCAGCCCCCTCCCACACATGACAAGCAACACATGGGCGTCCGCAGAAATTTTTTCAGGGGGGGGCAACATTTTAACATCATCACCAACCTCCGACATAATGTGTGCCAGGTGGGGCACAAGAAAAAATGTAACAACATCCTGGAAAACGCAAATTCTCATAGGGAATGCAAGATTAAGTAAAGCATGTGAAATGTAAGCAGAACATGATTACCTTAACACTTTTACACTCATTATTCAGAAATCAATGAGTGTTTTTGCCTGAAACGTTAAGCACATGACTACAGGGCCCAGAAGGGACCCGTTTCAATGTCCATTGCTTAAATCCTTACAAAACATAAGTAGTATAGTTTAAAAAGACAACATACCTGAACAAAGAGCAGCAGTACACATTATAAACTAAAATAAGGAAAAGAGCTGATAAGGATCACATTAAAAGTTTTCCACTCCATTCATCAACCTGGTATTGCAGAACCTCCAGGAATGGTGCACTTCCACACCCGGGAAAAACAATGCTGTTCAAAAAATGACGAGAAAAAGAAAGTAGCGCTTCACTGGCAAACTCGGTGAAGTGGCACTAATGTGTTTGGGTGAGAATAAACCCAATCTGGCCACTTTGCGACCACTCTGTAATGATTTATTTAGTTATTTATTTTTCGTATTTTGCACCTATTTTTCTCTTGGTCCCGAGGCTGCACTTTGTAACAGAAAAATGTAATAAAAAGAGGACATTTCCAACAAAAGTGTTTAATCTTTGGAACCATTTCACAGGGGAAGGAATTAAGGAAATTAGAGGAAACAGAGGGTAAGAGACGTTTATTGAAGCACAGTTTTCAGCAAGTGAGGAGCTGCGAGAGAGAGAAAAAAGGGAGGGAATAAGAGGAAGAAAGAGAGAGGGGGCAGCTGACAGCGGCAGAGCAGGAAAAGTGAACACTTCGACCACTAATCTTACCTTAATACACCTGCTGGCACCTAAGGACTGCCACGCGCAACAGAACACAGAAGCAGGCTGCAGGGTCGGCCAACCAGCCCTTGACGTTCCTGACTCCGCCTCTTGCGCTCCAGACCACAGCACTCTGAGTCTACTGCGCGCCCGTGCCAAAAGAGGCAAATGCAGGGATTCAAAAGGGAAGAAAAAAAATGATGACAGGCCTGCCCCTCATGAGATCATTTGTCCATTTTCTCTGGGGGCAGGCCAGAAACAAGAAACAGGGCCGTCATAAGTAGCGCGTTCGCGCTATGAATGATTGACGGCCCTCATTGGTATAGATCATCTGTGGGCGCCGTGGAAACCACGGATTTTGCGCACACATGGGCAAATGTAGCCCAACTTTCCGCAACCCGCCAGGGCCGTTTTTTCCCGCACAAATGGGAAAAATGTCGCCCATTTGTGCGGGAAACAGCCCAATTCTGGCAACACTGCTGGAGAGGAGCCTGCGCGCAGTGTGCACTTGCTGGGGGCTGGGGCGGGGGCAGGTCGGAGTCAGACCATGATTGGTCCAGATCAGCTCTCGACTTGCATAAGTCAGGCGATGCGGCAGGCGGCTATCATTGGTAGCGCTCAGCTACCCAATGACAGTGCTGCCTCGCCTGCCTGCAATGACGCCTGAGCCTCAGGGTGGCTGTTGAGACTCACGTCCGGGAGCAGTCCGATGTCATTGGTAGCTGAGCGCTATGCTAAGTTTCATTGGTAGTAGCATAGCGCTCAGCTACCAATGACAGGCACAGTGAGGCACCTAGCACTGCCTCTGCACAATGGCGCCCGCACCGCCCGGCAGTAGCCCGTACTAGACACTCTAGTTACGGCCCGTGGTGCGGAAGGGCGCCATTCTTTTTTGTAACATCGCTCGCACTCCAGCAGCCTAGTGAGTCACTGGGATGCTGGAGTGCCAGCATTACACAAAAGAATGGCACCTGCACCACAGCACTACGACCCGCACCGGCGATCCAGGGGGGGGCAAGCGCCCCTCCTTGCCCCTCCCTGCGGACGCCCATGAAGCAACAATGACAACCATTAAAGTACAGCCGGCGCACCACAGGCACCGCCACACCCGCAGCACAAGAAGCGATGGACGGAATGACTCTTGCAACAGCTCTGGGCCGCGGTCGCATTCCATATGCAAATCAGTCAGAGCCCACATCTAGGCCTATCCCTCCCACCTAGGCATGCTCGCAGCGCTCACACACTCCCCGTGCCTCGGGGCGCGTCCTGCATCTCACACTCGCTGCTGAGGTCTGCCGCCTCTAGTGTTTCCTTCACATACGTACATGGTCTGGCAGTTCAGGCTGCACTACTTCTACTGCAGCAGGACCAGGCCTGGTGTGCACAAGGTGGATCCCATGTGTGGTGCGGAAACAGACAATGGAAAGGAATGAGGGTCAAAGTTACGAACAGTGGCGGAGATTAATTCAGTCATTTCACCTATCTTTATTATTTTTTTACCCACGACGCATGGTTACTACTTTCTCTACATGCAAGTGTTTGCAATGCGTCCTTCTCAGACACTGAATGCGCCATCTGGCATCGGAGTATCTCCCACTGACTTGCAGAGGCCGCCCCCGAAGGGGGCCTTGAGAGCCGGCGCCATAACCGATGCCGAGCCCTGGAAGGATCCGGTTCTGGGTGCCCAAAAGCACCCAGAAGCGGAATTAGAGTAGCCCTGCCCCACCCCACCCCCCACGGGCACCAGAGAGGCGCCAGACCAATGGGGGGTGGGTCTAGCGAGGTACAAATCCCTCAATAGGGGGACACCGCCGGTAGAGGCAGGAAAGTGGGGGGTGGGGGGAGGGGGAGTAAATAAGTTGCCGCTCACCCTATGCAGCTCCTATCATCGTGGAGCAGGGGAGCGGCGCAAACAGCGATTTTGTGGCAAGTACCTGGTCGAGGCGAAGCTCTGCGTGGGACCCATTCCAGCTGAAGCTCCACAAAGGTTTTTTGACCACCGGGGACTGCCGAAAATCGCCCAACACCTACAGCTGCAGCCTGGCGTGGAAAACAGGTGTGGCCGCTCCAAGTTACTGCGAAGCTCCGCTGCAGTCTTCTCGGCACCAAGCTTGGCATTCTTCTGACCCCCAGAGCACGGGTCGTGCCCCTTCCCTCGCTACTCCAACGCCTCTGAGGCTCGGCATCGCCGCATGGGGGTTCTTTTTGCACAGCGTGCGGGCTGATTGCAGGCAGGTGCGGCTCGGGCCCCCGGGGCTGCTTACGTACTTGCAACCTCCTGGTTGCCCCGCCCGGTGAGCCCGCTGGTATGCAACGAGGTCCATCGCTGCTGAGAGGCCGGCCGGAGCACGCTGAAGATCCGAAGGAGTGCAGGTGCTCGGAGCTCGGGGACGACGAGAGGAGAGGCAGGAGGGGTTGCCGCTCGCCCTGCTCTGGCAGCAGTGTGTCCCGGGAGTGGTGCGACTCCATAGAGGAGCGGGAGGTGTTGTCGCTCGCGCCTCCCCTACAGCGTGCCCCGGCATCGGCTTGTATCGGTGAGACCTGCGCAACTCGCGCTCTGCTGTCCGAGGCTCGAGCGCGGCTGGGGGGCGGGCTTTGGAGCCAATGGTCCAACGTGTGCGGCGCAGGAGGCTAACACCTCCACCGATAACGGAGTCTCTGTGCTGACTGGCCCCCACCCGCGATCGGGCACAGCTTTGCTTGGCTTAAGTCACAAGGTGATGTGTGCAAAGGCTAGCGTTTCAACTGGTTGCGGTTTGGGGGCAAAATAGCAAAGTATACCAGAGAGGATCAGCAGACGTGTGGGGCAGGTGCAGCGGCATCCACCGCGACTCGGCAGACAAACAGAGAGGGACGGGGCCACCAGCTCGCTAGCACAGCCGGTGGTGCAGGCCCCTGGAAATATCACCGGGTCACCCAGCAGGCGGTCGGGGTCAGAGACAAAAACTTTTGGTGCATAAGGAACGGCGGCAGCACCCCGCGAAGAAGAGAGAGTGGAAGTGCTGGTACATATACCCAGACATACTCAAAAGTTTGGTAGGCTTGGTGCATAAGGAGGGCAGCAGCACTCCGCATAGAGGCACACGCGATGGAGGGCCAAAGCGGAAACGGGCGACCAGAGGACCTGGGTGAGTTGCTACGAAAAATTCGGGCTGCATCAGAGGTTCGCGGAACCAGCTGGCTGCAGCCACACTTGGGCCAAGACGTAGGAGAAGGGGCAAGCAACCAGCCGCCTGAAAACGCCGGCATGCCAGCACCCAGGAAGAAACGGAGGACGGCGTCCAAACCACCGCGGACGGTGGCGCCCAAAAAAGGACGCCAGAGGAATGACCTGCCGCCTGTAGCCATCACGGCGAAGGACCTAACAGTGGCACAAGCGATGCAGCAACAAGGGGTGAGCATATTGGTACAATAGTACAGGAATGCTTAAAATCAATGGCACCACTGTTGCTTAAGGGGCTGGGCTCACAGGGGTTAGGGACAGCGGGACCTCAACCTCAAGGGGAAGTATCCGGGTTACCTTGGCATTTGATAGACCCGGGCTGCGCGCGACAGGAGCGCTTGCGGGGACAGGTCATGCAGGAGACACGTGGGGAATTGGGGTCCCCCGTAGCAGCATGGGGCAGCGCAAGCACGGCGAGCGACCCAGCTAGAATAGCCTTGGCTCCAGAAGCATACACTAGGCCCTCACCAGGCCTGGCGTCAATGACAACAAGGGCCACAGGGCTAGCGAGCCTTATCCACCTGGCAGTAAAGGAGTGGATATGGAGAAAGGAATTTATTGACATTTTCTCACTGTTGACGATCCAATTAGACGGCCTGGACCTGACAGTGTGTGACAAAAAAGACGAGGATAGAAGGGAATGGAAAGAAAGGAATTTTGATAATTGGCTTGACGCATTTAGAATAATGGCGTGCATAATTGTTGAGAAGTTCCTGCTCTGCGCAGCCGATCTATGGTTATACGAGGCCAACATCCATGGGGCACAGAGGCAATTCCCTGGGGATGCATGTTTAGAATATGACAAAGGTTTCAGATTAAAGAAGCAGACACACCGAGAATTGGAGTGGAATGAGGAAGATGTGTCTGGTTTCATACACAAAATGATGGTGGCAAAAGAGGTCAAAACATGGGCAGGAAAGAACGAGCAGCCCTTTCGGGGTTCCTTTTACAAAGGGAAGGGCAAGTCATTTCATAGGCCCAAAACATTTAACACATGGAAACCCCCACCCCCCCAATGGGCCGGCAGCAATCTACTGGAAATACGATTCCAATGAATGCACTTTATGGGGCTTCGTGCAAATTCCAGCACATATGCTCCGCGTGTGGCGGAGGACATCCAGCAGCAGGGTGCAGACGCAAGAAAGAGCATAGAGGGGACAAGAAGGAGAAGAAAAGAAAACAGTGATTCAGTCAAGGAAGGGGTAGGGTGGCCAAAGGGATTACACAACTACCGGTTAGCCAGGTCCCCCATCAACACACAGCAACTCCGTAAGCTAGCAAACAAATACCACAACAGGACAGACGGCGCCGTACTCGTGCAAGGTTTTGAGGAAGGGTTTGTTATACCATTTGAGGGCCCACAACCACTGGGCGGCGCAAAAAACTTAAAATCAGCTCTACAACACCCGGAGGTGGTCCGCAAAAAGCTAGAAAAAGAGAAATCCTTGGTTAGGATAGAGGGCCCCTGCCTCCTCAGATGCATAAGGGGTTGGTAATCTCTCCCCTGGGGGAGATAGTTCCTAAAAAAGAACCAGGGCAGTTCAGACTAATTCACCACCTCTCGTTTCCTGAGGGGACGTCAGTGAACGATGGGATCAGTGCAGTAGCTTGCTCCGTGGGTTACACTACAGTCGACGACGCCATCGACTTAGTAAGGTCCTCGGGTCAAGGGGCCCTCATGGCAAAAGCAGACATAGAATCCGCCTTCCTCCTCCTCCCGGTGCATCCTTCAAGCTTCCACCTTTTGGGGTTCCAGTGGGAAGCGCCCCTGTACATTGATAAAGCAATGCCTATGGGGTGCGCAGTATCCTGCGCATACTTGGAACAATTTAGCACCTTTCTGGAATGGGCCCTGCACGACAGGCACCCTGCGCGGGGTTGACTCCCCTACCTAGACGACTTTCTGTTAACAGGACCCGCAAAGTCAGCAGAGTGTGGTGACGCACTGGCGGCATTCCAAGAGTTAGCCGGGGAGCTAGGGATCCCGCTGGCAGCAGAGAAGAGGGTAGGTCCCGCAACAAAAATCACATTCCTGGGAATAGAACTAGACTCAGTGGCGGGAACATCCAGATTACCCGAGGAGAAAGTGAGGGATTTCAGGGAGGAGATAAGGTGCCTCTGCGGCCGCGACAAGGCAACACTCCGCGACCTCCAGCCGTTGATTGGCAAACTCAATTTCGCAGCCAGGACCATCCACGCGGGCAGGGTTTTTGCCAGGCGATTAACTCAGCTAACTGCAGGATTCACTCACAAACACCATTACGCCAGGCTGGGGGCAGGGGTCAAGCAGGACCTGTGTAACATTTAAAAGATGTAATGACTCTTTTGTTGCTGTGTCCAAGGGGTAGATTTATTGATTAAATGAAGTTACATGGTGGACAGGTACAGCATGTAATATAGATGGCAAGTTCCAGCAAAGGCCCCACCGGGAGCAGCCACCCTGCTGCTCAGCCTCAGGAATAACTGACAGTACACTTAAACATACACAACTAGAACAGTGGATGACCTCACAGAGACTGGCCGAGCAGCAGAGTACAAGACACTAAGAAAGGACAAGGAAGGAGGAAGAGCAGGATGCAATACACCTTCCCCCTTTAAACGAAGAGATGAAGAAAATAAAATAGAGAGCAGAAAAGCAGAAGAAGGAAAGAACATAAAAACGCACAAAAATAAACACCCTCTTCACAATGGTGGAGAAAAAAGGTAAACACCAAAAGGCGAGGGTACCAACGTTGTACCAACACCATGAGCTAACAAAAGAATGCAAGCATGACTAAACGTGGTAAAGTCCACAAGGTGACAATTCCACAAAATGAGAACTGAACACCTCAAAACCAATAGAGCAATAATGGTGCAGTACCTCCAATAATAAATTTGAACACCTCTAACGAATAGAGTACCTAAGTAGTTCATAATAGATAAGCAAGTGCAAGAATGACTAAAAAAGTGGTTGTGGTACACAACTTGACAAAAACCATAATAGAATGAAAATGGGAGGAAAACCCATTCTTCACCGAACGAATGGAACTGAACACCTCAATGGATATTGAGCAATAAAGGTTCAGTACCGTCAATCATAAATAAAATTTGAACACCTCTAAAAATATAGAGCACCGAAGTGGTTCAGCATACATAAGCACTAACAGAATTGAGCCCCAGGCTCATCACCAGTAAATATAAATAGAACAGAGTATCTCAATAAGAATAGAACACCTCTAGCGAAGTAGAGCACCTAAGTGGTTCACAACATGTAAGCATAAATAAAACTGAGCACATCTACGGCTCCTCCAAACACTGAGTACCTCTAAGGCCCATCAACAGCAAGCATAACCAGAATGAAGCACCTCAATAGAAATTGAGCAAATAAATGGCTCCAACATGCGTAGCAGAATTAAAATTCCTACTGAGAACCTCAATGGAAATTGAGCATGAAAGTGGCTCCGCACAAATACGCATTAACAGAATCAAATACCTCAAAAACTCATCACCAGAAAATACAAATGGAAATGAACACCTCAAATAAATTGAGCATCTAATGGTTCATCTCAGTACAAGTAAACATAGAAAGAATCGAGCGTCACAATTGCTCATTACCTGCAATAATAAATGGCATTAAACACCTCAAACAAATTGAGCCCTAAAGAGGTCCAGGACAAGTAAACTAAACAACTGCAAAACAAACGGGAAAGAGCACCTCAATATATATATTGAGCACAAAAATGGCTCCCACAAAAAGGTTAGGATGCCCAGCTCTGAGCCATCCTGAGCTTCAAAGGAAGTATTGTAAACTAACATGCATGAAATGGCCTGCATAATGTATCACATAACAGGAAATTAATCACAATAAACTGTAAATCATCAAACCATAAGCACAGTTCGTAAATTAGTTAAAATGCAAGGTGCAGGTGACAATATTATAAACATAACAAATTAAAATAATAAATGTAGTCACCGTTGTTTGATTTTCGGAGACAGCTCCCTCCCTGACTTGTTAATTGAAGCGTGAACGAAGAAGAATCACCAGTTCAACGGCTTTCTGGAGGTGGTTGGCAGGAAACGTGTTTGGCAAAGTGCGTAGTGTGCCTTAACCGTGAAAGAATGCGCCAATCGCAAAATGGCGGCACGTTTCCTGACGCTGAGCCGGGTGGCTCGCAGCGCGTTGGAGCATCAGAGCGTTCAGCAGCAGTGAAGCAGGACGAACTCCAAGCGATGTCACAGGATAGATGGAGGTCTCCCAGCGACGAGCGTCACAGAAGAATAAGTGAGGAAAACTGCACGAGGAAGTAGATAAGAGCACGCAGCTCTATGTGCGCTCGAGATACACTTGAATATGTGGCAGTTGGCGGTTGAACTTCCACGTAGAAAGGGCACCCAGGGAGGCAAAGTCGAAATTCAAATTTAATGAAGTACTCGCATGAAACGTCCAAAAACACCGATAACAGTTCCCCGAAAACATCGATAGCAGTTCCTCCATGCCAACAGAAATACTGGATGACAGCATACTCCGAAGGTTTAATCCGTGAATAACCTTCACCTTCCAAACTCTCAGAGCAGGTTAGAAACACAGTCATCTTGTAGAAATACACAACGAAAGGCAGTAATACTTAGGGACGGCACCCTCTCCAAAATTGCAGAAGTCAGGAATGATGAAACACAGTGGAATGGAGATCAGACTACACCGAAGAGATATTACAGCAGATAGTAAAAACGTAGCAGGAGGCAGCAGGGTTCACAGACTGCTCCTCTCAGTTGCACTTCCAAACAGTAGAAGTGCCAAATGTTCACAGCGTACCAAGTCTCAAATCAAAGCACCAGTAGACTGCGCAGACTTCAGACTTCCACACTATTGAAATCACATGACGTCCTACGCCCAAAACATATTTCTGTAAACTGGCCAGTTTCAAACATAAACGCTCATTGAAGGTAGACGAGATGTAACGCCTAAAACTTACTTCTGTAGGCTGTCTGTTGTTGTAGACACCGGTGGGGCATCCAAGGCGTTAGGCATCAGGCTCAGCTAGTATCTCTTAGTTTCTTTTGCAGTTTCTTCTTTTTAGTTTTGTCACGCGTGGTTTCTTTTTTCCAATCGTCGCCAGTGTAACATTTAAAAGATGTAATGACTCTTGTTGCTGTGTCCAAGGGGTAGATTTATTGATTAAATGAAGTTACAAGGTGGACAGGTACAGCATGTAATATAGATGGCAAGTTCCAGCAAAGGCCCCACCGGGAGCAGCCACCCTGCTGCTCAGCCTCAGGAATAACTGACAGTACACTTAAACATACACAACTAGAACAGTGGATGACCTCACAGAGACTGACCGAGCAGCAGAGTACAAGACACTAAGAAAGGACAAGGAAGGAGGAAGAGCAGGATGCAACAACCTGCTAATGTGGGACACATTCCTTGCAGATTTTAATGGGGTCCTGATCTGGAGAGAAGGCTGGGTGATGGCCAGACAGAAAGCACTGTTCACGGACGCAGCAGGTAGCACAGGTTTCGGGGCAATCCTGGGTGACAAATGGTGCGCAGGCCAATGGCCCAGCAGATGGCACAAACTGGGCATCACTAACAACATTACATTTCTTGAGCTGTTCCCCATTGTAGTGGCCCTAACTGTATGGAAGCGGAAATTGAGGAACATGAAGCTGACGCTTTGGTCAGACAACAAAGGGGTGGTACAGGCAATCAATAGAGGCTCAGCCAGGTGCCCAGATACGCTGAGATTAATGTGTCAATTGGTTTAATTGCAGTTGGAGGGGAACGTAGACCTGAAGGCACGTCATGTACCTGGGGTGGAGAACGCAGTGGCAGACGCCCTTTCACAAGCACAGATGAGCAGATTCAGGGAATTGGCCCAGGGGGCGGAGCAGGTAATGACCCCCTTTCCAGAACAGCTATGGGGCCTGGCGGGATAGACTTGTCTACGCTAGTGAACCAATCCCTTGCCCCGGAAGCGTCCAGGCGCTACAGCAAATATGCAGGGACAGTGATGCAAATAGGAGGAATCCAGACACTAGGAATGTGGGCGAAACAAGAAGGGGAGTTGAGCGGTTCATCCAGTGGGCATTCACCAGCAAAAGGTCTAGATCGTGGGCGAAGGCCCACCTGTCCGCCGTTGCTCACTACACAAATATTTGCTCTGCCAGGACCCCACGGCCTCCCACTACATCAAAGCAGCGATGAGAGGGTGGAAGCGGACAGAGGGATTAAGGGCAGACAGCAGGTGACCCATAGACTTCACGAGATTAAGCCAGCTCATGGACACACTAGGGGCTATAACAAGGGACACCTTCGAGCTCTACCTGTTTAAGGTCGCCTGCGCAACCGCATTCTATGGGGCTTTTCGCCTCAGCGAGCTAGTAGCGCCCAGGAGGGCTGGGCCAGCGGGGCGGTGCTTGCAGGCAGCCGATGTCAAACCCAAATTAGCGGAGGTTGAGCTATTCCGGAGGCAGTCAAAAACGGATCAGGCCGGCAAGGGGGCGGTGGTTCTTTTGAAGTGCATCACAGACCACAGATACTGCGCTGTCTGCTGCCTCCTCACGTACATGGTGGCGCGACCAGCACGGGAGTGTCCACTTTTCAAGCATGAAGATGGGAGCCACCTAAGCAAATTTCAGTTCACAGCAGTGATGCGCCAGGCCCTCGACAAAGCAGGGCTACCCCCAGCTGCATTTGCCTCCCACTCATTTAGGATTGGCGCAGCAACCTCAGCACCACAACACGGGATGACCAAGTCAGGGATACAAGCAATAGGCAGAGATGGTGGTCCTGGGCAAACAAGACCTACGTGAGACTCCAACTACTGTAGAAACTCTCGGTAAAGAGATCAGGGCTGTCGCAGGGGGGGGGGGGCGCAGCCTCCAGCACAAGAGGACGTCTGACCTTTGTGATCATTGCTTCAGCAGGAGGGCGACCCCGCCTGGTGTGGGCAGTGGGCCACTCCTTCGTATCCCAGATGCAGTCTTGGTGGCAGCAGGGGGCAGGGGGCGTCACAGGCGGACAGGAAGACCAGCCAACACATGCATCCGATGGCTGGGGCAACCAGGGATGAGATGGAATCAGCTGCCAGCAGCCCTTAGAGACCTGCAAGCGGACACAGCGTGGCACCCGGACATCTTGATAATCCACCTTGGGGGTAACGACTTTCTCTACATGCAAGTGTTTGCAATGCGTCCTTCTCAGACACTGAATGTATCTCACCCATGCGCCCTCTGGCAGCGAAGTATCTCCTACTGACTGTGCCTCACAGATGGTAACTTCCCCCATACAGGAGCGTAGCTTCGGGGAGGGGGGGATGTTTGGGGTGTTACACCCCCTAAAAATTGTATTCTGTAGTTAATAGTTGGATACAAGGCTTTCAGCCGTGTAATGTGAAGTGTCTGTTGGATTTCATCCGGGATTTTTACATGCCCACACACACAAGTACACACACCTCACTCTTGTCTATGTTTTTAAGGCATTTAAAAATGTTAAGTATGAAAAATATTGCGTGTTAAGTACCCCTAACAATTCGCACACCTTTCTCTTTCCACTGCCTCTTAAGCCCCACTCATGTCCAGCTTCTCATATGATGTGTTTTAACAAGATGTCCCAACGCGATTGTTAGGAAATCTGAAGCTCGCCCCCCCCCTCCCCCATCCCAGTCCTGCTGGCCAAGCTATGGTCCTGCCCCCCTCTCCCCCATATGGGTCTGTAGTAATGGCAGTTTTTACACTGCACCTCATTTAGTTGCAATTTGGCATATAGGGACATTTATCCTAGGGCTCGCTCACACTCACTACACCTCACATATGGTCCATGCAGCCTTTACAGGCCTCGCTCACTGCAAAGCACTCACGGTCACTGTACACCTACAGGCCTCTGCAGTGAGTCTGCCTGACAAAGCCTCATACATAGCTCTTGAACCTACTGGTTGTGACCATCCGGAATACTTTACAGGCAATACATTTCACTTAGGGCCGCCCATCCTTTAATACGTATCTCAGTAGGCCTCTGTTACTCAGCTCTGCACCTCGCTCGAGTTTTTTCCACCCTCTTTAGGAATCTGCAGTCATCTCCTCCCTACAGCAGACACAGAAACTCGAAAAAGCCTCTCCAGTCTTTACACAAACAATGCTTGTTCTCGCACAGATAAGACACAGACTCTCCCTACCCACTTTCATATCACACGGCTGATAACATCACCCCGGGAGTAACCACACACTGAAGAAATGACTAGCAAGGAAGGGCAGAGATTTTCACCCAGAATATCAATCTATTTATAGGCTCGAAGCAGATGCTCGCCCTGAGGGAAATGAATAGTTACACCGGATGTAAATGGTCATCCGGCAGGCTGGAAGCAGACGCCTGCCCTGAAAAGAAAAGGTTGGTTACGCCGGAAGTGAAAGGTCACACAGGTGGGTTGGAAGCAGACGCTTACCCGGAAGGAAATGTGTGGTAGCACAGGAAGTGAAAGGTCACCAAGTTAGGCTGGAAGCAGACGCTTACCTGAAGGGACAGGTATGGATACGCCGGATGTGGAGGGTCATCAGGCTGGTCTTGAAGCAGATGCTTGCCCGAAATGGTGGGAATGGTTACACCCAAGGTGATCGGTCACCTGGGGTGGCTGGCCGGGAGTGAATGTAGAACAGTGCTTGTTGCTATGGTAAGGCGGGCACAGGCTCGGTAGATAAAGAAAGAAATGGTGGCTGAAGGATCGCTTGCAAGTTAACAATTGCCCAATAAACTGCGGTCTCAATTCTTCCATAAACATGAAATTGTGTAGTCCGAGTTTGTGGTATCCAGAAAGTTGACCAGGCGGGGGTGCTGCCACTATGCAAACAGCCAAAAAGCCTGGCTTATATTAAATATTTTACCTAACATACCCAAGAAAAAGCCTGGCATTTAGAATGTTGTAGTGACAAACAAAAGGCAAAAGTAAGCAGACAGTAGGCCTTGGTAGATGTCTCTCAAAGTAAAAACCTGCACCATGGCAGACAGAGGGGCTGGAGATTAGGGAGAGGCCACAGAGGGCCCTCATGAATCCGAGGAGGAGTAGACAGTGCTGAAGCTGTTTATGAATCTGAAGAATTATATTGCTTTATAATCAAAGTGACTACTGTTTTACAAAGAGCTGATGAAAGTGAGGCATTTATAGGGTAACTCAGATCTCCCCTCAACTGGACCTCACCATCCAGGTGTTTCTCATACCCAGGTCTTCCACTAACCAACTTCTACAACCTGATGTTTCTCACCTGCCCATTCCAGCCGAAGGCTCTCTGCACCAGGACCTTTCCAAGCTGGTGTTTCACCTTACGCTTAGCTCGTCTCACAAGGACTTCATGCACCTTTAGAATTACCTCACAGCTCCATGTCATAAGGACATCGTATTTTAAGTTCTGGGCCTTCCTTTTATAAATCAATTCCAGCAAGTGCTAGTCCAAATTATCCAAAGAAAGCAAACCAAGACAAATTGGTGATAATCGTCAGGGAGGATTTTATTTAAATGGTTGCGCTCATTCACCTTCTGCTTTTCTAACTATGATAAATCCCTTGTCAGTAAGATTGGGTGTATAACTCTTGGGCTGCAAATACTCAGAACAGGAACAACAAAACAGGCAGAAGTGCAAGCAGTGCAGCAACAGAATATGTGCCATTATGTGCTGCACAGTAAATTAGCAATCAGCCGAAGGACTAACAGGTGTAACTTATTTATAATACATGAGATTCTGGAATCCTTGTTTAAAAAAAAAAAAAAAAAAAAAGCGGTCTTTAATTTCTTTATAGTAGGAGACTTGCTACACACCCAGTCGACGGTTATAAAGAACCGATGTCAGAACTGAACTTTAATAACTTATTAGAGTGGATTTCTGATATCACAAAGCCTGTGCTGCCAGAGCCAGCAGTCGAGGGGAAATTCAGGTCAGGTCCAGGTGCATAATTAAAACAGCTGTTTAAAGAACAGAAACAAAATGTTGCTTTACTTTCTTATGCTAATTCTTTTTTGCTGTATAGGGACAATCAGAAAGGAGATATTTATCCTTTATAAGGCCCAGAGAATATGTTTATATTTGGCACTCCTTAAGTATTTACAGAAAAGTTAGAATCTTTCTGCAAGTTTCCATCAATTCTCACCGACTGCGCCTTTTGAGAGAAAAAAAAAAATGGACTTGTATTAAACGGATTCTAATATCTTTTGCAACAACTATCTAACAGCTTTTCTGATGTGTTTAATTATGCACTAGAGATTCTATACTTATTCTTCAGGTTTGCAACATGCTCTCTCTTTCTCATGAAAAAATTACACACTAAGGATATACATGGTTTGTGGGAAAGATGATGGTGTGACCATATAAAAGAAGTAACCTGCCGTACATGATAAGGATATTGCAAGTCACCTCAGAGTTCCATATCCTTCTAAAGGAACTCAGTCTTAGGCCTCATTCATCTATATGGTCATGGAACTCCTCAGTGACTTGCAATATCTTTAAAAAGGTGCGACAGGGGGTACTTTATCCCATATACAAATACACTGCAGTGGAGGCCCCAGACACACCTCCCAAAAATATTTATCAAGATGACTTTCGGCAACACCAGAGGTCAGACTCAATACCATATTAGTGCCTACCCAAAGAGAACAAACCATGAACATTTGGTGTTGATGTTTCAATATGAAGTAAACTGTAATCGACAATTATACCATTCAGTGTGCTTCCTCCACTACATTTTTCCTAGAAACTATGGAGGCCTGGGCCTCAACTAAGTGGTGGTTAGTCCTATTCATACAGCAGGTAAAACGCAGGCTCTAGTCTTCACACGCACTGCTAAAGTCAACAAGCTCATGAGAACGCCAGCTATGGTCAAAACACATACTTTGATTTTGTCAGACATGACAAGTACACCACAGCCATTTAAATCTACACCTCCACCAGTCACTTAGGTTACAGAACTAAACAAAAACACGAATGTGGTTTCTTGAAGACCATTTCAGTCTTACACTTAGAACCAAGAGATACAACTGACACAGAGTACAGATGAGGCGCCTTCAACTGCAACATGATAAAGTCACTGGACAAAGGTGCGCATAAAAAAAATAAAATACAAAACAGCCAACAAGTGTTTCAACATAGGACTCAACAACCTAAAAAGGACAGGATTAAATTTGGAACATCAATAGCATCGTTTTAACACTGAAACAGACAGAACACAATGTAAAACGTGCAAATAAGATCCGGGAGGTGAGATAATATCATAAACAAAGAAACCAATCAATGGAAATATTAAATATATTCCACCAGCTGACTGACTATCCAGAAGTCTTCAAAAGCCATTTGCACAACAACACCACCCTCAGTGGGGGCCTACTGATATTCTTTAAATCGAAAATAAAAAAATCCTTAAAAGTCCATTAAGAAGATTACGCCCCAAACCATGTCTGCACTACCCCTCCCCTAGAATCCTAAATGTAACCCCATGTGAAGTGAGAAGATAAGATCAAAATGTTTCATCTACTGATAGAACCATGCTGACTCTTTGCACATTAAGGAATCTTTAACTATACTTGCCCTAGACATTACAGAACACATCAACATGGCACTTCACAAGGGAAGAGATTCAAACCGTCCAAAGCAGACATTTCCTGCACCCCTCAAAAAAGAAAGACTATTTCACGGTCTCCAGCAGCATGTAGATCTCAATCATCCTCTACCCTAGAAAATCAATGAAAAGGTGGTCACCTAGCAATTGCAAGAACGCATGGAACAACACGATCCACTCCATGACCACCAATCATGCTTCAGCCTGATGAACGAAATAGAAATTGCACATGCAAATGGTAGAGATGAGCACTAGCCAGGCATTATTCTTCTCGCTACATCTGTAGTATATGGCAAAACAGATCAGAACATTCTTTAAAAAAAAAAAAAGGACTAAAGGTCCTAACACAAAGGCAAGTTTGCATTTAAAGATATACCTACACCAAGCGTGAATCTCCTTATGGACGGAATTAACCATTTCCATGTGTAGGTTTAAACCTAGATATAGAGTTACGAGTCTCTGTCCCCTCAAATGAGGGTTGGAAACTCCTACAACTGTATTTACGAGTATAAAGTATTATTAGTGACTTGCTGCCATTTGTGGAGCTCTCTGCCACTGGGGCGGAGATCTCCCTTTGAAAGTAAACAGAAGCTTTAAGAAAATTATTTTTAAAATAATGAAAAATAGATTTTTTTTTAAATTAAAAATAATTAACACAGATTTCTTTAACTCTAAGTTACCAATATCCACTACAGTAATAAGGGATAAGATTCCTGCCCAGAAATGTAACCTGTTGAAACATTTTTAATTACTTTAATTTTTTTATTTGAAATATAACTAATTGAAATGTTAATTGCCCACACCAACCTTAACAGTATTATTTGAGCTGAATATGTCACATTCTTGGGTGCATGCTATGTATTATTTTATATCCGTTTTAAAAAAAATTAGACAAATAAATTATCATTCACAATATATAGTGTATTAACATGTTTTATGTATATTAGAAATTAATTTTATTTAATAATAAAAAGAATTTATAGAAAGTTCTGTCTAGAATGTCATTTAATTTATTTCATATGTTTTCTTAATGTTAGAGTTATTTACAGCCTCCACTGATCTCTATGGGGCTGCACTGCAATACCAGTGATCAGCTATGTTTGTGACTGATTTACTCCAAGGCTGGGCTACAATACATTTAAGCTTGTTCTGTCAGTAATAATAGTGCTGTAGATTTAAATGTGTATTTTGAGAATTGATATTGTCTTACTTTTATGTGGGTGTGTGTTTTGTATTAGCGTGTTCCCAGGGCTCGAGTCGGGGGTACACGCAGGTACACTGCGTCCCCCCACTCTTTTCACAGGGTGGACGCCGTCCCCCCTGCCAAGAACTTGGGCCCCACGGGGTGTGGATGAAAAAGGAAACCGTTCGTGTAAGCGGTATTGTCCTATTTGCAGTAATATGAAATGGCGTTCATTTGCCGTCCTGTGACTTTAAAACAAAAATCGGCGAAGGACTGGGTTAATCGCGCAGCATTCACGGCGATTCTTTGCTATCTAGTGTGGGTATTCGATTTAGCCGCGGGGCAGCTTCCTCTAGTAATGCAGAGCCCCCAGCTTTCCCAGAGTCTTCTTGCGTGAGTAGTTCCCTCAGTCCAGGTTTCTACTTTGTATACGATGTCTTTATTTGCGCATTTTCTAATGGGATAAGCAGGACTACAAGTTCCAGAATACAGAGTAAAAACTTGGACTGGACGTAGGAAACGTGCGAGCTCTGCTTTTCATGACGTCATGAGGTCATTTGCATATTGTCAGTCCCCCCACTTCTTTTTATAGGACTTGTGCCCTGCGTGTTCCCCCTGAACCGCGCCTTCAATTTCCCTTAAGCCGACCCATATTATAGTACTTATTCCCCATTTCCCTCCACTCCCCCTTGTCCCTCCCACATTTTCTGCTAAATCCTATACTTACATGAGTGGGGGTCTCCACCTCTGGAGCCGAGACCTCCGTACAGAAACGAGAGGAGAGGCAGAGATCTCCTGCGGGAGATTTGTGTATTGCACTTTGGAGCATGTAAAGCAGCATTACTTTACATACTCCAAAATAGCAGTAGTGACTAGGCCCTAGATGGAGTGGATAGGAGTCATGGGCAAGGCAGTCAGTCATTCCCAGACAATCACAGACAGTGAATAAGAATCGCAGCTTCTGTTGCTAGGGTCCAAAGGATGGATCAATTCTATTTGAATAGCACATGATCTACAGCAGTACTCAAACACAAAGGATCTGATACACAGGAATAATATTTGACTCCTTACTTTTCTTCAAACCTGAATTAAACGCAGTGGTCGAAGAGACCAACCTTCAACTATCACTGCTCCCCAAAGTTGTATCACTGCATCAAATATCTGGGTGTTGCCATATCATGTATTTTTCTCGACTATGATATTATTGAGTCCGTTTGTCTCTGCTCTCTGAACATTTGTAAAGCGCTCCGATACCCGCAAGGGTCATGTTCAAGAAAGAAAATATAAAGTGGAACAAACAAGAGCACTGAAGCATGATTGGGCCAGGTCAAATGAGATCTACATAGGCAACTCAAAAATTAATTACACAACAACGGAGTAGGGAATCGAATTTGACCAGGAACTGGAAGAAATGCAATCATGTAAAATCCCTCTCTAAGAGCAGTCCACTGTCAAAGCCAGGAGAAATAGATTAAATAGAAGACAAAAACAATGGTTCTCTCAGATTTACTCCCTTACGTGGGGAGCCAGATGTGCTACCTCCCAAACGAACAAGTATCTAAGTCAATCTGTTTACCAAAAAAAAAGCTCGTATTGATTTTTGCTCAATATGGTATACAGAAACAATATCAGTAGGTGCTCCATGTGCGGCGAAGTGCAAGTGAGAAGATGTAAATGTGCAGAGCAAAAGAAAAAAATATAACAAACCATAGTGCAATGTAAAACAACTTTCATAAGAGAGCAGACACCAATGTCAGTTCAGGGTCCAAAATTATTTACAATGAATGTTTAGATAATAAAGTAAATACGTCAACGTTTTGACCCCAAATCTTGGTTAATGAAAGGGCCTGCATAAATCCCTTGGGAATCAAACTATTCTGATCACACCAAAGCATTTCACAGTAATGTCAAATGAATCCAAAATCCACGGGACACTAGAAGAAAAAGCAAAATTAATTAGCCAGTATTTAAGTATTCCGCCACAAGTCCATCCAGTTAACTTACAGCCGATGAAGATTCTGGGCACAATTGTGTCCTTTAGAACATTGTCTCTTAATCACTGTAGAAAAGGCCCAGTCACGCCACCAACTATATTATTTCCAGGCAACTGCAAGCTAACGGGGGACTCGTCAGTTCTCCTAGGTGGTCTAGCACCTTGGGCCAATATGTATCCTTTCATTAAGTGGAACCTGGAAAGAAACACGAAATTAACCATGAAATCCCAAGACCTTCAAAGGTGTTTTGAGTACCAGCCTTATAGACTTGCACCGACTTATATTTTGGCTCCACAGAGAAACATTGACATTTTTCTCTATGGGGTCATAACTGCTAGACACTTCGGATTTTCACCATCAGGCTCTTTGCTGATTGCACTATTTTTCAACAGCTACCATATTAAAGATGTCTTACGTTCCATAGTAATAAATCTGGCTGGATATCTGTCTTTATTAATTATGATAATTAATGTGCTACATTGTATTTGAGCCCAAACCCCACCACTTCTGAGAGTAATCCTTGACAGCTTGACCACAGCTACTGCCAGAGAGTCAACGACACTAGCAGAGCCTTGACTAACCTTTACAATCAACAGCATCCATGACAATAAGGCAAAACGCCTATATCGAGCATTGATACTGCCTAGTACTCTGCACTTGCCCCGAAATCTGGAACCGAGGCTTGACACAGGCCACCTTCCAAATGAAAATCAAATGACAAAGGCATGAAGCAGATCAGCACAGACTTGTAGAAGTACAGGGCCCCACAACCTGAAACATCAATACCTCTCTAAGAGTGCAAGTTAATTATCTCATTTTGGTGGAAATCTAGAAAGCCACACTTTTGTACAGAAGCCCGTGACTGAGGACTGCAGCCATGAGACACGGCAACTTAGCGATGGTGAATAGGTAGACTTGAGCTGCTCGTGGTACACATTGTCCTGTACGCTGGACTTAAAATGATGTACCCACTTTATTTCACTAACCTTTGAGGCTATACCCCTTGCAATGCTAGGAGGCAAACATACTACTCAGTCACATTCCCACACACAAACTATCCCTCCATGACAGCATATACTGCCCCCGAAGTAACAACTGCAAAAGCTACGGCTGTTCGAACAGTCAATCACATAGAGATGGATGCCTCAAGCAAGGTGCACAGTGATATGTGCGCTACAGAGAAAACTCATATAACATAAAAAAGGAAATACAAAAGAGCCAGGAAGGCCTCTAAAATTAAGAAACTCCTATTATGGGAGATTACGAGTAGCTCCTACCCTTAACAAGAAATTAGGAGACGCAGAATCAAATTCTGACTTACTTAGATGCGGTTACACTCACAGAGGGCTTAGGGTAGAACCTTGAAGCCTAGTGACTTTCTATATAAATACATTCAATCGCAGTCAACGTATAGGGTTCCCAGTCAAACCCGCAGCCTGAACTCACCACGACCTCAATATGAGGCAACAAGGGCGGCTCCCAGCCACAGTTGGCTATCAAGCAGATTCCATCTCACAGGACAATTTCAAAGTGAGGCATGGATGCTAATAAGGGACAGCTGCTGCCAGCCCTGGCATGACTGGGTACCCCTGGCCAGTGCTGGGAATGGAACTATCGAAGTGCAGGTACTCGCCCATTAAAAGCATTGGTGCAGGGCTGAGAAGTGCCGGTACCATCGCTACCAAATTTAAAAAGTGCAGGTACTGAGTACCTGTTAGCACCTGCCCAATTAAAGCACTGCTCCTTGCACGGTCCTTGTCACCACTGGAGTAACTCGGGTTCCCCACTGCGATGTCATCTGAGGTCTAGGGGCATGCGATGTCACTTCCATTGCATTAACCCAGGCTTTTTGGGTGAATTGACGTCTATGAAGTGAGGGGGCTAAAATAGTGATTGTAAACTGCAAAGAAACTAAAGACAGTCAACGGATGTTTTCGGGGTTGGTGTGCCCAGGTGCCCCCAGTTCACGCGCCTGTGCCAGTGGAGCAACTCCGAGCATATCAGCCTTGGAGCAACAACCCGGAAAGCGGTCTTAGCTAAATGCCTGGCTGTACCAAAGAGTTGAGATTCAACGACGCTGAATGAATCCCGGGCCAGGAAAAGCTATAAAAATAACCAATGAAATCAAGTACTGCAGTGTCGTCAAACGCGAGCGCCTGCGCCGGGGGGCCGGGACGAGGACACACAGAAATTCTGAAGGGAAAGTTGCGGACTTTGTTATGGGGCGAGAGTCCAACTCGCGCCTTTCACACAAGCCCACTGTCTGCCGCGCTTAGACCGTGAAGTCACCCCTAGGCGCTTCCTTGCAGTGTTTTCAGTGCGGGGCACACATGGCGGGAGCGGCTGCCAGCAGCGTGTGGCTGTGATTATAACAGAGGAAGGGAGGGAAAGTGTTAGAGAGAGGAGAGCGGGAGGCACAGCAGGCCGCACATTCCAGCGGCGACTGTAAAGGGGAGGAAATTATGAGAAGGCAAAGGACACAAAATTCATTAGGCCACGGCCGTCTGGCCTGAAATACCCCTTACCAGTCCCGCAACCTGCCATGCTCCGGCTCGTCGTACCCATCCACCACATTCCAGGTCCTACCACACTCCCCTTTGGCCTTGATTTCTGACTCGATTAAATGGTGCGTGCAGAAGGGACGCAGCAGTAGGCGGGAATAAACAAGATGGCTGACCGTCAGTACACAAAACCCAGGACACTAGGCACAAACATAGGACTTTTCATCTACTGTCCTTAAAACGGCCATAAATGTATTAATAGACTGTGGAAAGCCGAACATGACGAAACGTGGTGCAGCTTAAATGCAAGCAGGTCTGGGGCAGAATCAGTCACGTGTCAGTCAAGGCATGTATAAGGAGCAATGTACGGAAAATAACAGTCATGGGTCATGTTCATATGGTATGCGCAACACTTTTAGGAAGAGGGGTATTTCAGGAAGGGTGGCAACTTTGATGTGTTTTTGCAGTACTGACTCACCAATATGTATACATCGATATATCACTTGAGGGGTTTGCGAAACGATTGAGGATTCAGGAAAAATCAGTGAACGTGCTTCATTTGCTGGTTTTCTATGCCACCGCATGTGAAGTAGCATTTTTTTTGTTTATGAAAAACAGTAAAGATGCTGTGACAGGACAGCCATGTCGGGCACGGGTCAGACAACACAATTGTAGAGGAATTAATACAAAGAGCAGACTTTACTTATCTGAGAATGCCAACGAGGTACATCTACACCGATCCTACCCTCGTACCGTTTTTCATCGGACGTAAAATACTTTTTCGAGAAAATCAAAATATTAACATTTCAATCCCAAGCAAGTTGGATCTTACAAATGAGGAGGTGGGCTAGGGCTGGCAGGGGTTTCTTCCGCACGCTAAAGCCTGCAGTACTTCTAGGGCTGGCTGGCATTTCTGTATCTCAAGTGGGAGACGGCCTACCTGATTCCTACACTCCACAAAAATGTTTTAAACACCACTATGTCCATACAGTTCAAGAAAATTAGGCGTGCCCCTAAAAACGGGCATTTGCCCAAATACTCAGCTGAACAATGATGACAGGTGCCAAATCTAACGTCAGGGCCTAGACATCGAGGAGGGACACCCCAACAGCAATCCTTTCACCCAAGCCTGCTCTAGCACAACTTTGGGGAATAATTTGTTTCCACGGACACGCTAATAAGATGGCGCGTGGGTTGAGTGCTCGCTGCAAAAAACCTGCACACAACCTTCTGGTCACATGTTCAAATTTCAGCCAGACTAAATTAGACTCTCATCCTTCCAAGGTCGAAGTAATGTAGTACCAGAGAGTTAGGTGATAAAACACAATAGAGATACAAAAAAAAAAAAACATAACGCAGATTGTGGTGTGTGATTTACAAAAGGCTGGCACGTTACATAAGACCATACATGCACGACTGCAGCTTTCAGGCCGAAGATCACATGGTGCGCCCGAAGACACATAGTGACTTTGCATAGCATCTACGGGGTAGTTTGCATTGATTGTCCCATTTACATTTAAAAATATGTGTGGGGTGTTTTCTTAGAGTCTCTTGCGGCTCCTCGTAGATCAAAGATGGCGCTAACAAGTAGGCACCTTGAATGTTGGTCACAGACGAGGATGCGCACAACGCTCCATGGCGCACATGGTGCTCTGTGGGCTGGCACCTTGGCACACACAGACCCAATGTGCGTCAGCGGGTGAGACCTGGCATGGTGCCCTGCAGGAGACTGGCATGCAGAGGCTCAGTTCCCGCCCTTGCACAGCCACACGTTTCCTGACTCATGGGCCTTAGGGCAAACAGTTAAGTTTTTATTTAGCATTTTAGTCTAACTACATATTAATAATGCAACATAAGAACCATTCCCAATATAAAACAGTGAAAGCAACTAAATTAACTGTATACAATAGGTGATACAGAGTGTATCCTACAAGTATACACACAGCTTAATGCATACTGCCCATCAGAAAAAGGTAGGTGGATTCTTATTTTTTCTAATAATAATCAATCAATCTGGCTGCAAATTGATCGCTTGTTATAGAGAGAAGCAGATATATTTTAAAATAAGCACTGATAAATGCAATAGGTTTGGGCATTTAAGGTTTTGGGTTCATGTGGATAGCTTTAGAGAACTAAGAAGCACATAGAATTCACTCACTGTGGAAAACAGGACACACATTGCTGGAGTCTTGTGCTGTATTTGAAGTGATGAAGTTGTTGTAGTGTTGAAGATGGAATGATCTGCAGTTCTGGTATTGTAGGACTTCTAATGTAGTTTGTACGTGTAATGTTGTATTTGTATGTGATAGTGCTGTGGAGTAGTTCTTTTTGTAGTGCTGTGATTTAAGGCTGACAGTGTAGTTGTGATGGAGTTGCCGAGTTGTAGTTAAAAAGTTATTCGTTTGTTGTGTCGTTGCTGTAGTGTTGTTGTTAACTGCACTGCCCTAGTGCAGCTGCAGTGATGCACTCAAGCATTCGAAGAGATATACTGATGCACAAGGTGTTCAGCTGTAATGCTGCAGCATTGGTGGATTGTGTTACCGGAGGGTTGAAAATATTTAGCATTGCTGTAATTGTAGTGTTCAAGGCTTTTAGTGTTGCAGTTGTACAGTTATGGCGTTGTGGTGATGCATGCTGCACAGAAGTATGAAAGTAGGGGCAGTAGGGTTCGAGGACAGCGTGTTTTACCAATAAATGCACAGAAGATGCATAGGCCTTCAACTGCTTATGACTTTCTCTGGCCTCAAATGTACGTTATAACAATAGGTTTGACCTAAATGGCTCTAAAGCACCTTCAGGCCAAACCTAATGAGTCATATGGGCTTTGAAGCACCCGCACCGTGCACCCAACACTTTTTAATGAAATCTTTAACTAGTTCAGGTGTTATGTCCATGCTGAAGGTATTCGGTAAAACCATGCCACAAGAATGTATTTGGCCATAATGTCTTTCATCAACATACCAGTAAAACACACATACCTAGACGCCAACAGCGGCTCATGGGTTAATACTCAATGTGCGGATATACTAACGTACAACGTTTTAAAATTATATTACTGGCGCAAAGCCCATACCTACATATCATGTCAACTGCAGTGACGCGGATTTGCAAATATCAGCATTGGAGCGTCTATACCTGAAAAAGAGCAATTCAACAACACTAGTGTGACCATAATATCAACAGGTCCATGCCATAACTGAATATTACGCAAACAAATGCTGGACGGAATGCTGAATAAATCATACATTCACCCCCAGCCAAGAGATCTGGGTTAAATCCATCGTTCTTTTGCTCACCATGCCACCCCAGTTTAGACCCAGCCATATGTAAATCAGTCTTGACCCTGTGCCTCAGGGGAACAGTGCAGACCGAACTGCCAAGCCAGGTCCTCCCTGGACCACAAACAAGCATCCTGGGACCGGTTTCTGGGTATTACCCTTCATCAGCCAGGCTAGCTTGAATCCAGTGGCACAGTGAGCAAGGGACCCACAACCGGGCATACCCATCCCACTTAGGGTGAAAAGTGCTACGCAAACAAATGCTGGACGGAATGCTGAATAAATCATACATTCACCCCCAGTCAAGAGATCTGTGTTTGCTTTGTTCGCCTAAAGTTGGCAGGGTATGCCCAGACGTGGGTCCCTTGCTCACTTTGCCACTGGATTCAAGCTAGCCTGGCTGATGAGGGCTGTTAGCCCGAAACCGGTCCCAGGATGCTTGTTTCCGGTCCAGGGAAGACATGGCTTGGCAGTTCGCTCTGGATTGTTCCCATGAGGCACAGGGTCAAGACTGATTTGCATATGGCTGTGTCTGAACTGGGGTGACGAAGTGATCTAAAGAACGATGATGGATTCAACCCAGATCTGTGACTGGGGATGAGTGTCTGAAAAGTTTCAGCGCTCCGTCCATCATCTCCTTGTGATAACTGAATATTACCCCTGACATCACTGGTGCACCAATACGCATGCGTGAACAGTAGTAATGGAGCTCTCATGCCCAAGTAATAACACCCTTACTTCAGTGATATCACCAGTAGACTACTAATGATGGCCTGGATGTTCCCCCCCCCGCTTCTCTCTCCCCAATCTCCCAGGGCCCACTGCTCGCCCTGCACACGCGGGCAGGGTTCCTTCACATGAGAATCACATCCTACTACCTTCATTTGAACTGTAGGTTCACCCTCCCCCCTCAGCTGACCTGCAGGTTTCCATGCTGCCCTTGAGGTCTCGGCTTCTTGCACGCAGGGAGAGTGGCCACTGTCATGCCAGTGCCACAATCATGGCACAGGGCAGTGTACATTCTGTATCTGCTATTGATGTAGAGAGAGCAGAGCACACTTCAGTAGGTCTTGGGCGCAACAACTGTTCAGTGGGTGCCAGCCTTTGCTAGTTTCCTTCTTGTAGCGCAGGTGTATTCCATCCAGGCCTGTTCACTAGAGTCTCATATTTCTGCCAGCAAGGTGATTCACTGGGTTCAATGTTTGCGTCGGATATGTAGCGTAATCTGCAGGTCACAAGCCGCATCCTGGTAAAGTAAGTATATTTTTCATCCTTGTAAGGTCGGATTAATGAAACAGAACTAAAATGGGCGATAGACAGTACCACCTGCTAATTACAGTGCTTACACACTGTAAACAATGCGAGATAGGCACTACATAAAAGCAACTTATTACTTCTTGCCTGGCTCTAAAAAGCAAAGGGCATGGCTGGGGTGTGAACTGCCCCCACCACCTGTGGGATCACACCGTATTCCTAATCTTCATCTGGAACACGAGGCTGACCAGTAAGAACAGCTCTCCTTTGCACACTTTCTTCTGGGGTTTCCAGGATCCAGTCCAACAAAACCTACTCTCCACAGCTAGATGGGGAAGGGAGCTTAACTCTAAGACAGTGTATTGTGGAGTTTTGACTACTCAACCCATTGAAATGGATTGCGAAGAAAGGTCACAGAAGACCTCTTTTAGAAGAGTGAGCCAGGGAATCCTGTAGCATCGCCACCACATTTACAGGACAGGTGCCCGCAGTACATGGCATATCAGCAGAACAGACCCGTGTATGGGTTACAGGCACTAGAGTGGAGGAAGTACCTGACCATGCTATTGACGTAAGACAGTAGAGTAGAAGAGACAATCTGTGCCACCAGCAGTAAGTGATCAGCAGCAACTAAAGAAGCAGATCTCTGTTTGTGCATCATTTTAGGCCTGGATATGAAATTCCGCTCGTGGAGTTTTTCCCGCTCCGCATAGCGCGCTGAGTTCCAAAAAACTCCGCTCGCCAACGCTAAGTTGGCGAGCGAGGAAAATATTACTCCAGACCACCTCCCGGTGAGATTTCTCAATGCAGGGAGTTGCGGATGGCCGCTACTGCTCGCATTGAGAAACCTTCCATTAGCGTTGATGAAGCCGTCACTCGTGTAGAACATCTACGTGAGCGGCAGAAAGAAGCAGCGCCCTCTTGTGCTGATTTCCCAATGGAGGACAAACACCCGGTGCTAAAAATCAGCGTGAATAGCGCAACCTAAGGCACACCGCCGCTGGCGGCACTCTATGTAGCGCTGCAGAGTTTTTAGGTCACTTCGCAGAGTTCCGTGTAGCGGAACTCTGCCTAGGCCCATTTCATTTAGGACTGTACACACTGTGTAGTTGTAAAGTGCACATTCACCCCTTGGAGCATCTTACCACTGAATAACAGATGTTTATTGTAACCTAATTCAAGAAACTCGACCTAATGGGATTTGCACTTGTTACAACAAGGTCAATGCAGCTCCCTGGCTAGTCCACAGAGCCAATTGACCAGACATCATTCGGCACATTTGAAGCAACAGCACCTGTGTGGAAAGCCACTGGTTTCTGAACAAATCATTTTCTCTGGCTCCTAGGGTAGCTATGTGAACAGCACCATGAGGCCATCAAGACCTCCTTCACTAGAGTTGTTAGGCTTTCCTATTGATACTCTCTTTCTGATTAAGTTTTCCTCTGCAATTTATGTTCTACCCACCTTGTGACAGAAGCCATGGTCCTATATTCTATTTCGATGACACCTGCATATGCTTAATACATGATTTTTAGGTTTAGGATATCAAATACTGCAAACTGTCTGGTTGCAAAAGCCCTATTGTCAGTTTAGTAAGAACTTACAATGGGCTTAAAGCCCACCCAATGTTTACCATTTGTTAGCTTGGTCATTCTCATTTGCTTGCTTCTTATTTTATGGCTTTCCTTGCCCATCTTGTGTGTGTTCCTCCTCTGGTGCATAGGCTCTTTACTTGTGCCCTTCTAATACTCACTTTTAGGGAACAGCTTTTTTTCTTTTTGCTTAAGCACTCTACAAGAGTGCATTGTGTTTTTCAGTTGTCTCAATCGAGTGCTTCTTTACCCCCGCTACCTGTTGCTCTCCCTTTTCAATCTGCTTCTTCCCCCTTGCGCTGCTCTCTCTGTAGTTTTCCTTAAGCACTTCACAAGTGCATGTGTTTTCCTGCTGTCTCTATTGTAACTTTCTCTCCCCCTTTCCACTTTCTATTGCTCTCTTGCGTCTGTGTTCCTCTCCCTCAGCGCTGCTCTCTCACTCGTTCGCCTGATTCTCCTGCTCCACCTCTCAATCCATGTTGCTTTTTCTCTTGCCTGTGTTCTTCTGTGTTCTCTCATGCTTATACTTCTTCCCACTGCCATGTGTGCTGCTTTTTCACTTCTTCCCCTCACCTGCTCATCCATTTCTCCACACCCGTAAAACTCACTGCCCTTTTTTTTTTTAGGTCTCGCCTAGGCAGCGCGCATGCGCTGTCCTAGGAGAGGGCCTTTAGGAATCGGTCTTCACTTTTCAAGCACTCGTGCTTGTGGCGGCATCCACCTTGCGGGAGCGAGCAGTGGCGCGGCCACCTTAATTACAAACAGATGGCCCCTGCGCGCCGCTGCTCGCTCCCGCAAGGTGGATGCCGCCACAAGCACGAGTGCTTGAAAAGTGCAGACCGCTTGTCAGGCTGTGCTCTCCACCTCCCCAGCTGCGCGTGCCTTCCCTCGTTCGAATGTTGTTACTTGCTGCCTCCTCTAGGGTCTGCGTCCACTCCGGAGTCGCGCTCCTCCTCCCGCCGCGCGCACACAACCATCGTGAGCTCTCCTACAATGGCTCCTCCCAGTAAACTCCGAGTCCCGCTTGCTTTCCCTGAAGATGGGACATTTTGTTTAAACATTTTATATATGGGCGAGATCACGTCAAGTATTAGCTCCTGGGCTGACGTGATGTTGCTGTCGGAGCACGTTCACTTGTGCCAGTCTCTGCCCTCGTGCCGCTGCTTGAGCGGTCCCATTTCCTGCCAACGCCTTACACAAAGCTCACAAAGTTTACACCGAAATAACTTCACCACCAAGTCCACATAAAACTTTAACAAGAATAAGCGGTTCTCGCTACAGAATACATCCGGCTGTGTGTGGGTTTTAGAAAGAACCGAATCTGCGTCAACTCACGGGGTTAGCTAACTCGGGAAAATATGCACCTTCGGACTGTGGCTCTCCAGAAGGAAGAGTACTGACACTTCCCAGGAGCAAATAGGTACTCTAAATAATAAGTACCTGCATATTTATATTTCCATATAAAGCCCTCGGTGTGAAGGTTTGCCAGCGAAACGCCTTTTTGTATATCGTCGTCCATCCAACCCTTTTTTTTTTTTTATCGAGATCGCATATTTAGAAAAATAATAGTGTCTTATGCTAACACTAATTACATCTTTCTCATTTCTTCCCCTTTTAGATATGTGCTTCGTTTACCTCCTTTGAAGTAATTGTCAGTGCAGACTGTCGTGTTTGTTTTTATTAGTCACAACCACTCTCTCGCATCCATATGTTGACACTGGTAGTTATTTTTGTGCAATATGCCAGCAATTTCCTCATTGGTAACAAAAATGCATCATTTAAGAAGAAGTAACCAGAAGTGAATTTGCTGTTCTGTCTCTTCGCGCACGCACACATCTGCCAGGATCGGAGAATTTTCAGGATAAAAGAGATAACGAGTGTGCAGATCATATCAGTGCTCATCGCGGAAACACGTCCCACTTAGGAACAAAAAGAGACAACACCCTTCCAACGCACGCCCTACACTGTATAGTGTGCTACCAGTGTAGGCAAGTGCTCCAGTGTCCCATATAGGAGTAATAAGAGATATATACATGACAGTATCATGAATGGGAAATGAGGCTTATGAACCTACTCCCCATTTCCGCCGGAAGCACAAACCTCAAGGCCCCTTGATGCAAGCTAGTGGTTCCTTTGACAGATGCCGAAGATGGAGGGAGTTGCTCAGGCTGATCCGGTTGTGAAGGGCTCGCTGCTCATACATTATGCTGGGGAGGAGATTCAGAAACTATTCCAGACCCTGATAAAAACAAGAGGGAGTGATGACTTTGATGTGCAAACTTAACGCTTTGTGATGCATCAAGTTCAGTAAAAAGAGGGTGAATGCATGACTATTTCCCCTTGCAAAGGCTAAGAGAAACATCAGCGCTTGTACGGAAGTCAATCCAGGCAAGAAGAAGAGAGCTCAAATTGTAAATGGATGCTAATCCTCTGTCCTTCACCGGTTAATACTAAGAGAATTACAAATGGGCCTGAATGCTACCCAGCCCATGTGAAATGCACAAACTGTCACATGCTCAAGCCTCCAAGATGGAAGTGGTTTGCCTTACATGCTCCGGAAGGAGTCAGAGCGCTTTACAATAGAACCAGTTACATTACATAAGGACTTCGGAGTACATGAATTACATAAAATATACAAACAGATAAAGTCCAAATTCACATAAGAGTGGTAGTAAGCACATACGTCTACTACTACTTGTATGAACTCAAGGGCACTTTGAAGAGAACCGGATGGTCACATATTAACAGTTTTTTGGTAGCGCAGAAGGCATTGCCCACATCTGCAGAGCGATAAATAGGGTACATTCTGTCAGAGTGACATGAGAAGCCACAGCTGAACAGTCCTGTGTAGAGCAAACTACAATCCCCCCCCCCCCAACAACCCATCTCACCACTTGAACAACCTCATGTAACACTTGATGTGTTTGTGGACATACATGAAAGGATTTGTTTCCAACTTAAATATGCAGCCGTCAATAATTATTTTCTCAGTATTTAGTGAAAAAAATGTCTGTGCAATTTTTGTGCTTCTGATTTCTTTCCCTCCCACTTCCTCAAAAGAGACCCCTCCCCGGTCTTCAACTTGATGACCATTGGGACAATGCTGATGCCTTCTGGGCATGGCATGATGGCCACTTCAAAAGGATGTGCCCCTTTCATTATTTCTGCACGGCAAGGTGGCTGCTGCAGGCCCTCGCACCCTGTTGTACCAGTAAGTATATGTCCTTGGGAGCGAGCTGCTTCTCATGCGCTTTGTGAATGGCAAAAATAGTAATTGTATAGCTATTCAATCCCTGGCGGCACACCACCCAGGATTATATGCTGCATAGCTAAGCACTTATAAGGTCCCAAAGGCGAGACCTATTGGCTATGCCAATGCTTGTTTTTTTAAATGGGTGGTTTCACCTTAAAATGAACTCAATAGGCCTGTTTCACAAATGTAAAGTGAGACAAAAGTCTAACTTTATGACTTTCGGTATTCCCCATGTATGTATGCAAACGTAGCTATGAAAAACAAGGAGCACTGTATGTTACGTGAGTGATTGGAGACAATTGTGACCATGCACATCAAGTGGGGATACACAAATACATTTTACACACATCACATTTCAATTTTTTTTTAGGCACAGAGAGACTGAGTAATTTGCCCAGAATTACACGGTGTTGAGTGAAGCATTGAGGCCGGGAATACGTCCCCAGGTTCCAAAGGCGGCAGCTCTAGCCACTAGGCCACTTCTCTTATGGGTCTTAAACACTTGACTAGTAGCGGGAAATCCCTGCACAGCAAGTGTCCCGCTGCTTCCTCCAGTGTCCCAACTCCCACGTCACCATCCGTGGTTTATGTTGGCCATTTGAGAGCGTCTACAGACAGCATAGTGTTGTTTACTGTAGCAGCACATCCCAAACACGGGGTGCTGTACACAGGACAAGGGGGTTCAATGGGTCTGGATTTGATGGAGAGGGAGGAATGGGTACATGGGAGACGCCGGACCTTCGTTAATCCCAGTGCTTTAAATGGGAAAAAAATAGTGCAGGTACTCATTTAAATGGGGCGAGTGGGCGGGGTTAGGGGCGGGACTAAGATCAAGACATGCTGATACTTATGGACTTCAGTACTAGTTGCAGCACATACCAAAACACATGAGAAATACGTTTCTATAAACAAAACAGGTTAACTCCTAACACAAAACGAAAGCCAAACGCTGTGATGTTTTAACATTTCCTTGTTTTATAATATTTAAAGTTTCCATACTGTTATTTGCTGTTGCTTGGCACAATACTATATATTCTCGGGTGCGCACACACACACAGAGAAAGAAAGAAACAGGCAGACGTGCACACACAAAGCATTCCACACATTTCCTTTCATATACCTCCCAAGAATGTCTCGAATCTCCCCCCCCCCTCTTCTCTCACTTTTTTACTCTCACAAAAACCGCCCACAGGCAAACAGACAAACATAAGCAGACACTCACGCAAAAGAATCAGGAAAGATTAAAGCCATTTTAACCTCGTTACCTTCTTTGGCTTTCTTAATTGCGCTGTCACCTGCCTGCCTCGAACCTGTGTTTGCAACACAGCATGATGGTGAACACCAGACGTTATGCAATGAGCCCACGCTGAATAGTTCAGCGGCGGCTCAGCTGCCGAGTCACGGCTACAGAAGTACCTTGGCTGTCAGACAGGTCACCAGCACTAGCAGCCAATGCGCCTACCGTTTATGAGTACCGGTACTCTCCTTGGCAGCAGAGAAGTGCCGGTACTCAGAGTGATAAAAATAAGAAGTGCCGGTACTCAGTACCTGTGAGTACCGGCCCATTTAAAGCACTGGTTAATCCTCAACTGGGCAACAGACTCCCTTTGAGGCTGGCCCATATAGGTGGCTATGCCCTCTTGCCAAGCCAGTCAAGGCCCACGCCCCTTGCACCTGTGCTATTAGGCAACCCCACTGCCCCTGCAGGCAGCACAGGCAGGTCCCATGCCCCGGTATCTACCCGTACTAGGTAGACGTCATGCCTCTGTGTCCAAGGCTTGGACAAGCAAACCCATCTGTCCCCTACATCGATTCTATGCTCTTGTGTCAGACGGACACCTTGCATCTCTTCATGGTCCCATGCTCGCTACATCTGACCCCTCACCCCTGTTATTCCTGCCCAGGTCATGTAGACTGTTTCCACGGCAACTGATGTCCCACAAAGGCTGCGCATCGAAGCCTGTGTCATGCTGGTCCAGTGCAGTGCTCTCAAATTTCAGAACCACGCACCCAGTCCATGTTGGGTTTTTGTATTCTTGGACGTAATTGTCTCTAGTTGTATACTGGGTTAAAAAGGGACTACAAATCCCAACATGCAAAGGGAAAAACCCTCGTACTTCGCACACATGGGGAGTTGGGAACCTGAGAGCTGTGCTCATGCCCTGAACTGCTAAACTCATCGCCCATGCTCCTTTATCAGTTAAACTCCGGTGCTACGTACCTGTGCTCCCACTCCCTCCTCCAGTCCGACTCAGGTATTTCCTAGAGTTCATGTACCTGCTGGCGTCAGGTACGCCCCGTGCCCCGTGTATCAGCGATATGTCTCCCATTCCAGCTGGGTCCTGTACTCCCTGTACCCGTAGAACAAGAATGATCTTGCCAGTAAACTGTAATTGCCTTTGTATAGCGCCTCCTACCCCCTGTGAGCTGCCGAAGCGTATTATACATCTCATGCCTACCGTAGCCGTATCCCTGACAGGCGGATATGGTCTAATAAAACCTGTTCAGCCCGAGCTGAGCCCTGCCCGGCAGTCCCCTTACCTGAGCCGTAGATTGCCCATGAACTCGGGCATGGTGACCACGTCCATCAGCACAAAGTCCGCTTTGCCGAACTCCAAGCTCTCCTGCTCCGCCATGGTGAGGCTCGCGTGCGGGGCCGGGGCAGTCTGTGGGACCAGGGGGACTCCAGGGAGTGGGAACTCTGGGACAGACACTGACTCACTGAGCGCTGCCGGGTGCACAGGGAGGTACCGAGTAGCGCTGGGAGGGAACCAGGAAATATAAGGCGGGGCCCACTGGAGAGGAGGGAGGCAAGTGAGGGTGGCCTGGGAAAAGGGGCGGGGCTAAAGAGAGAAGAAGCAAAACTAAGAATGAACTGCCCAGGAGGCCATGGGCGCGGCCGAGGTGAGTGGGCGTGGCGTGTATTAGAAGGCAAACGTCAGATGGGACAAGAGCATGGCAAAAGGGGCGTAACCCGAACAGATGGGCGTAGTCAGCAGATGGGTCTTGCAAAAGAGGAGGGTCGGACAGGTTGAGGGACTGAATTGAAGGATTTGTAGTAAATGAATACTCAAATTGGGATATGCATGGGTCAGGAGTCGGGAAGGAGTAGGCATCCAGCATCAGTTCATTTACTGGGAGAGGAAGACATAAGATTCCATGCCTAAATGCTGTAAAACATTTCGCATTTATGGAAGTCTCAATACATAAAGAGGTTTTACATTTTTGGAGTAAATGACCTCCATGAGAAGCGTTGGCAAAGCCAATAGGTCTCGCCTATGAGACCTATTGGCATTGTTGTTTTTAGCAGTGGTGAAGTGGGCGGGATCTAAGGGCCACGACGTGCCCCTACTTTTCTAATTAAAAAAACAGTTCCTCTACTTTTGTCAAAATACAACCGTCCAGGACAGTTAATTCCGACAGCTGAAATGCTTAATCGAAAATGTAAGGCAGGGTGTTTCAGGTGCTATGTAACAGATGGAGGGGCAGATAGCTAAACAAGCCTTCCTCCAAGGGTGCCTGCTTGTCTGAAAGAAATGTACATGTGCACAACATCTGCAAATTGAAAGAGTGCTTGGAAGCCGATATTGGCTTTAATTGATAGAATCACTTTGAAGTTTCCTGATGACGCAGATTTATTCTTTTTGAGCGGTAATGCAAGGGATTTACCAACTGAGATGTCAGGTGTATGCTTTTATAGGACAGGTAAAAAAATCACTATGTACAGTTAGGGTATTACTAAAATCTATATTTTGGAACACTTTATTTATTTTAAACCTTTTTGTGCATTTTGTAGCAGCCTATCTTATACTGTGTGTAATTCAAGCTTAAAATAATGACTTACACATTCACAGTGCTTTGTGTCACAGACTTGGACCTCGCAGCACTAAACATACAGAAGTCCCTATTCTCCACTGCACTAACCAGGATTCAATTATGCAGGTCTCTGGTTACAGACACAGACCCCTGCAGTGCATTAACTAATAGAGATTTTTCATTAAAACTGTGCCTTATTTTATATGTAGTTAGCTGAAGGTGAAACACCAAAAAAAGTTACAGAATCGTTTTTTAGCCATCTCTTCGACCTTGCCCCTATGCTCACTCACCCCACCCACTTTGCGCACAGCATCACAGATCCGCAATGGACCAGCACATTTTTAAAAAGTAGAGCTTAGCACTGTTTGAAAACAGAACACAGCGCTTTTTAAAAACATTTAAATAATGGATGAGCTGGTTGCAGGAGTAGTGGGGTGAAGCAACACAGCGGGTGGGTAGAAGCAACAGGTGGGAGACAACATGGGCAAAGGACAGCAACATTAAGTGTGGGGGCAGAAACACAGTGAAAAAGCAACAAACGTGTGGGTGGTGGGAGAGAAGCACATGGACAGAGAGCGCGAGGGGGATAAAAGTACACAAAGGAGAAAGCAGGAAGTCCCAAGCACTGTCATGAAGTGCTAAAAAAAAGAAACAAGCAGTGGCAAGCCAATAGGTCGCACCTATGTGAGAGCTAGTGTGTTTACCAATGTCTTTCAGTTATGTTGTACTGCAGCATGGCTGTGCAGCACGGGTAAAAGTAAAGTTAGAAAAAAAACGTTATAATGTCATAGCACTTTTTTTCTAACTTCACCGTTAGCCATGTTACACAGACACAGATGTACAACATGGCTAAAAGACTTTGGCATAGCCAATAGCCCCCATGCAGGCAATACTTATTGACTTTGCCAATGAAGGAAATATCATACAGATTTTGATGTTCCTGAACAAAAATCTGCATGTTCTATTCAATACTGGCCAACCCCCAACAAATAAAGTTTGGCGGGTTTGAACTGGCAATCTATATCACAAAGCTCAGAATACGGATATTTGCGGGAACTGGAGTCAGCACACATTGGATTTATCGGTCTGCTTGTATTGAGAGCCAGAGTGGGCTTTGGCACCACCCACAAAGTAGGATTGCCTCATGCTATTGGATGCAATGATCACCATTGTGCAATTATTTGGTGTTTATATGAGTTGGCACATTAAAGCCAGGCCTACGAACTTCTCCAATTCTTGTTCTAAGACGCGTGCATAAACCACTCCTATAGTACAGCGTGTAGTCCAGAAGTCCAAGTTCAATATAGACCATGTAAGTATAGCTTATAAACACCAAGTTATTTTTTTTTTCTATAAACAGATCCATTTGTTTAAATGAGGTAAAAAAATACAGACAGCGAGATTTCTTTAGAGTGACCCTTACTTCTGCCAGTCATGACAGCACAAACAAAAAACAGTTTAGATCCACAACACTAAGTTAAAAAAAGAGGTTTACATAAATACCTGTTGGTGCGCACGTGTTTTCACTAAATGCGGATGTTAAAATGCATGCAATGCTGCACTATGTATTCAACTGTTTATCGTAAAATCCATCCGGCATCCAAGCATTGGTGTACTTTCATTGGTTAAATTACAATTATGTGTGATTTATTTCGCACACAGTAAAGGACACACTGTAAATGTGGGTCAACACTGAAAAGCAAAAAACATTGATATAAACAGAATAAAATGCAGGTATTGTAGAATACGTGAACAGCCAAAAGCAATAGATGGAGGTTTTAAGAGAGTCAAAGTCATAAATAACCAGCAGCACTAGCTGTGATGTTTTAATATAAACATTTTGTAATAGCTTTTCGAATACAATTAAAAAAATTCTAGGTACTTTACGTAAATGTAATCGTTCCAAAATTTAGAAAAATGACCGTCACCAGCCTTAACCAGAGCCTATTTTAACATGCCAACAAATCAAGTTAGTGCAATATTGTCTGACTGAAAGGACTAACCCTTTCAGCTCAAGTTTCACTGGCTACGTAGCAGTACGCACTGTTACACATCAGAGCAGCAGCACTGTTACACATCAGAGCAGCAGCATTGTTACGCATCAGAGCAGCAGCACTGTTACGCAGCAGCACTGTTACGCATCAGAGCAGCAGCACTGTTACACATCAGAGCAGCAGCATTGTTACGCATCAGAGCAGCAGCACTGTTACGCAGCAGCACTGTTACGCATCAGAGCAGCAGCACTGTTACGCATCAGAGCAGCAGCACTGTTACGCATCAGAGCAGCACTGTTACGCACCAGAGCAGCAGCACTGTTACGCATCAGAGCAGCAGCACTGTTACACATCAGAGCAGCAGCATTGTTACACATCAGAGCAGCAGCACTGTTACGCATCAGAGCAGCAGCATTGTTACACATCAGAGCAGCAGCATTGTTACGCATCAGAGCAGCACTGTTACGCATCAGAGCAGCAGCACTGTTACGCATCAGAGCAGCAGCATTGTTACACATCAGAGCAGCAGCATTGTTACACATCAGAGCAGCAGCACTGTTACACATCAGAGCAGCAGCATTGTTACGCATCAGAGCAGCAGCACTGTTACACATCAGAGCAGCAGCACTGTTACACATCAGAGCAGCACTGTTACGCATCAGAGCAGCAGCACTGTTACGCATCAGAGCAGCAGCATTGTTACACATCAGAGCAGCAGCACTGTTACACATCAGAGCAGCAGCATTGTTACGCATCAGAGCAGCAGCACTGTTACGCATCAGAGCAGCAGCACTGTTACGCATCAGAGCAGCAGCACTGTTAGGCATCAGAGCAGCACTGTTACGCATCAGAGCAGCAGCACTGTTACGCATCAGAGCAGCAGCACTGTTACGCATCAGAGTAGCAGCTAGTGGGGCTTAGGCTCAGAATCTAAATGCATGGTTAGAGCAATAACACACAGCACAATATATGCAACTAAGGTGGCACACTTTACAAAACCTGCTGTGGCTCTAGAACACAAACATGCAGAAAAAGACACAACTATCAACGTTTGCAGCGGACCGAATCCCAAACTGAAAGCTGGTACGAATATCCGGGCAGATGGGCCAGCATTCTTTATCGGAATAACCTCCTCCATCAGAGAAATAACAAGCATTTGCAATGCAATAGGTCTCGCATTTACGTGAGTTTAAGCTATTGGCATTGTAAATGACAATGCCTTTTATATATGTTTTAAAAACGAAAACAAAAATAAAAGGCATTGTTATTTGCAAACATGGTTTGCGCTTTAACTTTAACCATGTTAAATAGCTCAAACTCGCGTAAATGCGAGACCTATTGCATTACAAATGCTTGTTAGATTAGTGAATAGAAACGCTCCCTTTTGGGCCCGCACAGCAAATTAATTAAATAAACAAGTGCAGCCTAAAAATGAGAGGACAACACGAGTGCAGGAGGGCCAGAGCCCACTTTGCGCATGCCTTAGAATGTCTCTGGCTCTCCCATCGCTTAGCTTCCCTTCTTTCCCTGGCGCTTCGGTACAAGGACAAACCACATACGCCCCAGGAGTTTGAAACTACTGCAACAATATACACATTTGAAACAAAGAAATGCGTGCTTCACCTTATTAAAACAACTAGTGACCAAAATGTCTGCAAAGAATTTTGGGGAGGTCACAAACATATCTCGTTGCTGCAGGCCAGGTCCTTCTACCATGGCATTGTTGATTCAATGGAACATCGAATATTTAATTCCTTCGTCCCAGAGGCTGAAAGGTGTCTATGTTTATTGAGCATCATTGAGGGATGTTCTCTTTGGTTAACAGTGAAATGAAATAAAGTGGCACGGCCTTTAGGTCATGGCATTGCCATTCTGAATGTTTGTACAAAATTAATGAATATATCAGTGGACACCCATCACTAAAGTTTGCATATTCATAGATTCTGCGTGTAGCCTGATTAAGAATCACCCTTCCACATTCGTGATACATGTTAGCACTGTTATGTGTGCACTGCGTAAATTCGATTTGACCAGCGCACAGTTTCCCGTCAACAATATTTAAAACACACACAAATACAAAGCATCGTGGTCACGGGATTGTGCGTTCTTCCTGTCTCCATGGAAAATGTATTTTTTAAATTTTCTCGGGTAGATTGTTCTCAAGCGGAGAGCTTGTTTTGGGTTCTACCAAGTCTAATGTATATTTTATTCGTTTTCCCCACTTGAAAACGCTTATCTTCTGATCTGATTTCCTTCCACCGGGTTGCATATTTTCTATCTGAACCCCAGATAAATGTGTCTTTTACACGTATCTAATAAACGCAGTTTGTGATTTTTTTCATGAGGGAGGCATGTGTGTGTGTCTTTTTTGGAGAAGAAACGCTTTAATTATTTCGAATACAGCCGAAGTGTCTTTTTTGTGGATGCCAAAAACGTGGCTCCATATTTCCAGAACGCTCATCTTTTTCCATTAACAGGGAATGGGTGGTGTGCACACGCCACCTCTCTGCTACATGAGCTACATTGGCTACCGGTCAGGCAGAGAATTAAGTTTAAAGGTCTCTGCATTGCTCATAAAACCATGTATGGTCAAGCCCCAAGTTATATCAAAGACCGTCTAGCTAACTACGTCCCTAGTAGGGTGCTCCGGTCAGCAGAGGCCTGCCTATTGGTCTGCCCCCGTTTCAGCCTGTCTTCCGCAGGAGGAAGAGCCTTCTCAACATCAATTCCTCAGCTTTGGAATAATCTCCCGGTAAATCTACGCAAGGAAGTGAACCTCCTCCCCTTTAGAAAGAAGCTGAAGACAGTACTTTTCTTAGAAGCCTGGGGCATCATTTAACATCTGCTACTCCTCTACTAACATGGATAGGTGCCCCCTCTGGTAGCGCTTAGAGACCTGCTGGTGATAATGCGCTTGATAAATATAAATTACATTACATTACATTACACATTACACTCAGTGGTGCAGCAAGGGCGTCGTGAATCGTGACCCTTAATGCAAGCGAATAAAATTCCCGCGTCCCCTGTTGGTTAATAATGCACAGCCTTCAGTGGTGTGCATTGGGCCCCTCACACTCCTGTGCCTGGTGCACTGCACCTGCTGCACCAGTAATAGACGCGCCCCTGACAAAACCGCCCGACCCTCTAGCTCAGCTGCCCATGAACCCTGGAAAGGTGTTTATATTTCTTTAATGCGTTTTTTGACTTTCTGCGTAAAGACAAGAAATAATCCGCTCCTTGAATGGGATTCCTTGCCAAGGAACAGCCCGGAGTTCAGGGAGGGAGCAGTGTATTGAAAACCATCTGCTGACTTGATCAGGCCACTGTTTGCCCATCTGCCCCCCTCGGCAGAAACAATCACAGTAAGAGCAGTACCCTGCCTCCCGCCAGCAGCAACATATACCGACTTTTAAACCAATAGAAAAAAATGGCGGGCCACTCTTTTTCTATTTCTTTACTTTTGCAGCAATCGCGGCACCCGCGCTTTAACTTTAACCATGTTAAAGTTAACGCGCGGGTGCCGCGATTGCTACAAAAGTAAAGAAATAGAAAAAAATCTATTTCTTTACTTTTTTAACAATTGCAGCACCCGCGCTTTAACTTTAACCATGTTAAAGTAAAGCGCGGGTGCCGCGATTGCTATAAAAGTAAAAAAATTGAAAAAAATCTATTTCTTTACTTTTTCAACAATCGCGGCACCCGCACTTTAGCTTAACATGGCTAAAGGTAAAGCGCTTGTGCCGCCAGCATGAAAAACAAGCTCTCGCCACTGCGCTAAGGGAGCCGCTTGTTTATATTTGCATCGCGCTTTCACTTTAAGTGAAAGCGCGATGCAAAAATAAAGACGCGGCCGCCCTTGCCAAAAGCGACTGAAACAAGCGGTCGCCATTACGGGAATAAGAAAAAAAAAGTGCTTACCCATTAGTTAAAGGAGACTGTATAACGCCCCAAGCAAAAGATCCAGCCAGATGGGCCGTCCAAAAAGGAGACAGGGCGGTAACAAAGAAGCCTCACTTGAATCGGAAGCCAGCGTTTAGCATAAACGATGACGCCAGCCAATAAGAATGATGGGCTGGGCTTCAAGTCCACTTCTGAAATCTCCTCGATTACAATAAGCCACGCAGAGCGAGCAGCGCATGCGCACTGCAACGCAGGTCTGCGAGACCTAAAAAGGGCAATATGTGCAATGCAACAACCCGGTTTGTTGGGAAGAATACTTCAGAATAGGATGGTGCAGATAAATAGAAGATGGCGGCGATGGTACTGTAAGCATACAGCGAGACTCACCATATTGAAACATCAGCTTTTTGCATGAAAAGAAGGAAGCAACAGCACTCACAATATATTTGCAAAGGTGATATAAAGGCGTGGCACATGCTGGGCTTCAGGCCCATTAAAATGTAAAAAAGAGAATAAAAGCACTATGGAGGGAACAGCAGGCAAGGCAAGTGAGGGGGCAAGAAATAGTATCATCACATCGAAAGCAGCGGACGGTTACTGATTAACTTGAATCAATCTATGCTTGGTCTATGCTCCACAGAAAGGATCAGAAATGATGTTTGGCCAGCATATGTCAATTAAGGTGGATGCGAAGAAGAGGGACTCTGCAGCCAACAAATGGTAAGCAATGGGTGGGCTCCAAGCCCTTTTTGTAAACAATAGTGCCTCGCAAACCAGAGCACATGCGGTAGCGCATTCTCTCGCAGGCTCAACCTTAAAAAGCAGAAGACAGGACTAAAGAGGCTGTGATTCACGGCAGGGGCAAATGCAAGACTGACCAGAAAAATGTAATAAGAAGAAGGAAAATGAGAGTGACAGGAAAGAAACTAAAGATACGCAATGATGGGCAATGGTGGGCTCCAAGCCCTTGTATGTTTTTGGTAAGCCACAATATGCTTTTTGGAACCAGACAACATTTTGTCTGGAAGGCCTGACCTCAAAATAACCCTTTTTAGGTGGGTTTTTACTTCAAGATTGTGCAAAAATTAAGAAGCCAAGGTTAGTTAAAAGTAGAAACTGACACACACCTCATGCCAAATTAGTATTCATTATAACCAGCATAAAACAGTCACTCACTGTTTTTAGAAAACCTATACAGCTTTGTATGTGATGTGGCTGTCCCCTTAGTGGTTCTTGCAGATTACAATTGTGTAATATCTTAATTTCCTCTGGGATAAATCTACTGAAGCCCTACTGGCCAAACTCACACCATTGGTTCAGTTTATTTTTTAATTGGCAGATTATCATTTATACGTTTCCCGACATTTTTCTACTTTGTCTCCATATGTCAGTGTACAATAGGCACCAAATAAATACATGTTGTGTGTATATATATATATATATATATATATATATATATATATATATATATATATATATATATATATATATATATATATATATATATATTTATTATCTACTGGCGGTTGCCAGTAGATAGTTATAGTTAGGACCTAGTTTCCATAGGAAACTCGTTTTTTGTTTTCTCAATATCTTTGGCGCCGGTTGACGAATCTTCGTGAAATTTTCAAAACTCGTAGCCCGCTCCGGTCAGCTCCTGTCTTGAAAGTTTCGGAGTGATTCGGCAAGCGGGGGCCGAGAAAAAAGGGGGGTCCCAAAACATGTTTTCTCCATGTTATTTTCCATAGGAAACTTTAGACACGACTACAGCCCGAACTGCTGAACGGAATTACACCAAATTTGGCAAAAAGGTAGCCCTTGGTTCAGAAAGAGACCTTTTTGTTAATGGTGTAAATCCGTTCAGTAGTTCCTGAGAAATTCAAAAAATAGAGGTCAAAAAATCAATTTCCCATAGGAAAGTTTAGACACGGTTACAGCTTGAACTCCTGAACGGAATTACACCAAATTTGGCAAAAAGCGCCCTTTTTTTTAAATGGTGTAAATCCGTTCAGTAGTTGCTGAGAAAATCAAAAAATAAAAGTTTCGATATATAGAGGCACGGAGGATCCGCGCACCCTCCCGACCACGAGCTTTATTCTAATTGGCTGTCAACACTCCAAACCAGGAAGTGTTGGCAGCCATCTTGTGACTCGGTAGAACCGAGTTACAAGAAATCAGAATAAAAAAACGCTAAAAAAAAGAAAAGGGGGCTCGAGCCCCCCCACACGTTCTGGGGACCGCCACCTCTCCGGGGCACTAACTATGTAAGAGTTGCAGAGTGGTGTAAAAAGGGGCGTGGCCTGGGCCACCTCTCTGCAACGCAGCGCAGTGGCGCTTACTGGAGGTACCTGGTGGGCTAGTTGGCCCCCAGGGACCCTCAGGATTGAAGAGGAATTAATTCCCAAACTTAAAACGCGCCACAGGGCGTGTTTGCACACATGTCACCTCAGGCCCCGCCCCCTCCCTTCACCACTGTGTAAAACGCGCCCCCTGGCGCGTTGTAAGTTGGGGAATTAATTCCCCTTGAATACTGAGGGTCCCTGGGGGCCAACTAGCCCACCAGGTACCTCCAGTATGCGCCAGGGAGCTGCCTTGCACAGAGGTGTTCAGAGGCCACTCCCCTTTTTACACCTCTCTGCAACGCAGCTCTGTGGCGCTTACTGGAGGTACCTGGTGGGCTAGTTGGACCCCAGGGACCCTCAGGACTCAAGGGGACTTAAACCCCCAACTCAAAACGTGCCACGGGGCACGTTTGCACAGTGGTGAAGGGAGGGGGCGGGGCCTGAGGTGACATGTGTGCAAACACGCCCTGTGGCGCGTTTTAAGTTGGGGAATTAATTCCTCTTCAATCCTGAGGGCCCCTGGGGGACAACTAGCCCACCAGGTATCTCCAGTAAGCGCCACAGGCCTGCGTTGCAGAGAGGTGGTCCAGGCCACGCCCCTTTTTACACCTCTCTGCAACGCAGCTCTGTGGCGCTTACTGGAGGTACCTCGTGGGCTAGTTGGACCCCAGGGACCCTCAGGATTCAAGGGGACTTTATCCCTCAACTTAAAACGTGCCACGGGGCGCGTTTGCACAGTGGTGAAGGGAGGGGCGGGGCCTGAGGTGACATGTGTGGAAACACGCCCTGTGGCGCGTTTTAAGTTGGGGAATTAATACCCCTTCAATCCTGAGGGCCCCTGGAGGCCAACTAGGCCACCAGGTACCTCCAGTAAGCGCCACAGGCCTGCGTTGCAGAGAGGTGGTCCAGGCCACGCCCCTTTTTACACCTCTGTGCAACGCAGGTCTGTGGCGCTTACTGGAGGTACCTAGTGGGCTAGTTGGACCCCAGGGACCCTCAGGATTCAAGGGGACTTAATCTCCCAACTTAAAACGGCCACAGGGCTTGTTTGCACACATGTCACCTCAGGCCCCCCCCTCCCTTCACCACTGTGCAAACGCGCCCCGTGGCACGTTTTAAGAGGAAGTTTTAATCCCCCTGCCCTATTATGTACTAGGGCCTTACAGAGGAGGTCATGCTAATCACAGGGGTACCCCAACGCATAGTGTTCCCTAGTGTATGTATGTGTTTTCACTGTATTCTAAGTGTCTTTTAGCATAGCACTGGCTCTAGGCCTGGTTAGTCCGAGTCAGTTACCACCAGTACCCGTCTGAAAAAGTTGTGGGCACAGGATGATTTTGCAACAAGGCCTCTGTTGGTTCTTTCTGCACATGTCTTGCTTCTTCCTGCACTTTTCTTCGTCTTTGTGGACCTCTGTTGCTTCTTTCTGCATTTCTTTTGCTTCTTTCTGTGCGTTTTTTCTTCTTTCTTCACATGTCCTACCTCTGTAGGCATAGTTAGAAACTAGCATTTAAAAAACCTTTGAAATTCACTTAAAAAACCATAGGTTTCAGGCACGTTATAGTTAAAAATTAGCATTTAAAAAACCTTTGAAATTCACTGAAAAAACCATAGGTCAGCCACGTTATAGTTAGAAATTAGCATTTAAAAAACCTTAGAAATTCACTGAAAAAACCATAGGTTTCAGGGGCGTTATAGTTAGTTGGACATTTCACTCGTACAAAACCAGTGAAATTCCCCCGTTATAGTTAGTTCAGCTAACTATAACTCGTGCCCCCGCAATGCACTGCTGATGACGTCACATATTACATCACTCATGACATGGTCAGTGACATCACTGATGACATCACTGATGACATCTCAAATGACATCACTGATGACATCACTGATGACATCATCCAGTGACTTTGTGTTTCTGTAAAGTTTAAATATGTTTAATATATATAGGGAAAGGCGTATTGAAGAATGAGTGGGTGTGTAAGTGTCTGAATGGATGATTTAGTAGGTGCGTGACTGAGTCTATAAGTGAGTGATTAAACGTATCTTACTGAATGCATGGGTTAGTGACTAAACTGTGTGAATGTCTGTATCCGTCTGTCTGTTGGTGTGTAAGCGGCTGCATGGGTTTGTGAATAGCTACATGAGTGTCTATATGAGTTATTGATTGGTTGTGTGAGTATCTGAGTGTTTGTGTGGGTGGGGTGTGTGTGACTCTGTGCATAGATGTGTGAGTGGGTGATTCACTGGGTGCATGGTTTCAAGAGTGCATCTGTGATGGACTGTATGGGTGGGTGAGTGTGTGTATGGGTGTGTTAGTGAGTGAATGTATATCTCAGTGGTACATGTGTGAGTAACTACATATGTGAAAGGCAGTATATATGTGTGTTAGAGTATTTAAATGGCTATAAGTGAGAGTGTGTGATTGTGAGAGTGGCTGTATGGATGAGTGTGTGCTTGTATCAGTGATTGTATAAGAGCGTAAGAATGTGCTAGTATTTGTATGAGTAAGTGAGCTGGTGTGTGTATAACTGTATAGGTGAGTAAATGGGAGTGTGATTAATTATTTGCATGACTGACTAGGTGTGTGAGTACCTCTATGGATGATTGGTGGTGTGTGAGTGTCTATATAGGTGTATCAGTGCATATGATAGTCCTGTACTGAGTGACCGTAAGTATGAGTGACTGTACGGGTGAGTGAGTGGATGTGTGTGTAGACCTAAGAATCAGTGAGTGGGTATGTAGTTATTGGTGTTGGAGTGTCTATGGTTTTGAGAATGGCAGTCTGTAATTTAGAGTGGGTGTATCAAAGGTTATATTAGGGTGTGAGAAGATGCATCAAATTATCACATGGATGATGTCATCAGTGATGTCATCAGTGATGTCATTTGAGATGTCATCAGTGATGTCATCAGTGATGTCACTGACCATGTCATGAGTGATGTAATATGTGACGTCATCAGCAGTGCATTGCGGGGCGCGAGTTATAGTTAGCTGAACTAACTATAACGGGGAATTTCACTGGTTTTGTACGAGTGAAATGTCCAGCTAACTATAACGCCCCTGAAACCTATGGTTTTTTCACTGAATTTCTAAGGTTTTTTAAATGCTAATTTCTAACTATAACGTGGCTGAAACCTATGGTTTTTTCAGTGAATTTCAAAGGTTTTTTAAATGCTAATTTCTAACTATAACGTGCCTGAAACCTATTGTTTTTTAAGTGAATATATATATATATATATGTATATATATCCTAGGAAGGGGACATTAAAAGCTTAGAGGAGTTTATTAGATCATTAAATTACAACATCTATAATCTAAATTTCAGCTCAACACAAATAAACTTCCTGGGCATTGAGATCTATATAAATTATTCCAAATTCTGAAGTAAAATCTATCGAAAAGCCACAGCAAGCGATAGCATATTGCATGCGAACAGTGGGAATCCCATACAAGGAAATGCTGCGAGCACGGAGAAGCTGTTCAGAGGATTTAAATTTTGCAACACAGATAGAAGAAATGTCTAGAAGATTTGAAGGAAGAGGACATCCCACACAAGTGTTAGTAAGTGCAAAGAACAGAGTGGTAATGAAAAAGAGAGAAAAATTACTGGTTCCAAAACAGAAAAAAGAAGTTGAAGACAGTGAAATATGATTAATTATGGATTACAACACTGAACATCGAGAACTGAGAAAGATTTTTAATAGAAATTAGAAAGTCATATTATGTGATGAGAACTTGAAAGATATTTTATCCAACTTCCCAAAAACACCATATCAGAAAGTATCATCTTTATGTGATATACCTTTGTAAAGTCACTTGCCGACTGTTAAACAAACAATAAATAATTGTCTACAAACACCTGTTTTTTTAAAGTGTGTGAGGTGCAAAGCGTGTGAGCATGGTACGAACAAATACAGTATGGGAAAGAATGAAAAATCATGGAACAAGCTTTGTAATTTATGTTCTGTGTACATGTGGGAAATCTTATGTTGGGAGTACCACAAACAAAGTAAAATTGAGAATATTACAGCACTTACTGGCAATCAAAAACCAAGATTATACCTATCCGATTGCCAAGCACTTTGTGGAAAAACATGAAGGCGGAACACAAGAGCTAACATATTTTGGGATAAAACATATTAAAGTTGGAGAACAGGGGGGAAATCGAGAACTGAGTTAATGGAGGATGGAATCGAGATTAATAAGATTAATAGGTACAGAGGCACCCTTTGAACATAATTTGGACGCCAAATTACATGTTCAGTTATAAGATTGGGGGTGACATTTACTAAGATTTTGCGCCGTGTTTGCGTAACAAAAGTGATGCAAATCTGTGCAAATTTTTTTTGTCCCAATCTACTTTCCAGCGCTAAACCTGTCCGCCCCCATGGCGCATTACTTTGCGCCATGGGGGCGTACCAGGGTGGTGCATGGGCGTTCCCCTGCAACCACCCAAGGTTTCTCACGCTAAACCCAGTTTACTAAATAAAGTAGATTGGGTTTAGCGTGAGAAAACTGCGCCCTTTTCAAGTAGGCGCAAGGCAGGCGAAATGCTTTCATTTCTCTTTCCTTTTCCGACTTTGCATGTGAGCTGCACTTTACAGCACACATACAAAGTGGGAAAATGGTTAAAGTGAGTCTGTGCATAGTATTTTGTACTGGAAGGGTTCCTTCCAGTACAAAACCTATGCTAGACTCACGGAGACATCCTTGCACCATGGCGCAAAGGTGTCTCCGTGGTGCAAGGCAGCTGATTTCCGCACTGGCGCTAGGGAGTGGGGAGGAGAGTGCCCCTATTTTAGTAAATAGGGCGCCCTCCTCCTCTATCCTTTTCATGTAGCGCAGCACAGCATTTGCAGCTGCTGCAGTGCTCTATGTGAAAAAATAGTCAATCTGTCCCGTAGTCTTTAGACTGGTAAATATGACTTCTTAACCTTTCTCTTTTCTTTTTGTTTTTCTCTCATTTTTAGGTCGAGCCTCGAGTAGCGCGCAAGCGCTGCTAGGCGAAGACTTTATGTAAGGGGGTTTCAAAAGCTGACCAGACGCTCGTGCGTTGTCGCCTTTTTCGGGCGGTTACGCGCGCAGGGTTGACATCTGTTTCCCATTATCGTGCCCAGACGCGTGCGCGATAATTGGAAACACATGCCGGGAAAAGGCCATGACGCACGAGCGTCTGGTCAGCTGAGCAGGCTGCCGCGCTCGCTCGCCCTCGCCCCCGCTACTCTCTTGTAATTTATTGTCGTTGGCTGTTTTTATTCTCATCACCATCACCACCCAGGGTCTGGTTCGAGTAAGTTCACAGGTCGGATTTGCGCGTGGCTTTTCCTCTCTGCTCCCTTTTGTGTCTAATGCACGGCGCGCTGGCTCTGCAGGGCGTGTGATCTTGGGTACATCGGTCAGTCTCTGTGATCCGACCCTGAGCCGCCTGGTAATTTATTGTCGTTGGCTGTTTTTATTCTCATCACCATCACCACCCAGGGTCTGGTTCGAGTAAGTTCACAGGTCGGATTTGCGTGTGGCTTTTCCTCTCTGCTCCCTTTTGTGTCTAATGCACGGTGCGCTGGCTCTGCAGGGCGTGTGATCTTGGGTACATCGGTCAGTCTCTCTGATCCAACCCTGAGCCGCCTGCATGCACGCTGGAGACAGCACGGAGGGCTGTTATGGCATTGCACACCCCTCACAGCCAGCAGACAGCTGTCGAGGCGCACAGGGCCTCACCTACCTGACGTCCGCGTCCTTCGGGGGCCCCTTCTCTGGAGCGTTGATGCGTTTAGAGAGGCTTTATATCTTTACTTATGCATCTCAGTAGTAAAGCGCCAAGATGCAATCTATAAGAACAGAAAGCGCTAGTGTTTACACTGCGAAACACTATCCGTGTTTCACTAAAAGGGCCTCCGAGTAGCCATTCAGAATATTTTTCTTGGTTCTTTAGCAGTTTGTCTAGCACAGAGCGTAATATAAAAAAATAAAAAAAAGTAAGTGCACGGGCTCCGTTTTTTCCCCTCAGAAGCTGCCGCCAGCGCTGCCGAATGTTGGGGTTGCCAAGGCTTCTTCATCTTGATTCAACCTCGTGTCTTTTTCTTCCGTCACCCTATATTTTCTGTCTCTTTTTCCCCTGAAGCCGGTTCTTTTACATCCCAGTCTTTCATCTCGTGTCAGTCACTGTTTTACTCTCTTTCTCTCCCCGTCTGTCTCTCTTTAATGACTGCCTCTTTCTTGCTCAAGGTGAAAGTTTTGTGAAAAAAAGTCCCGCTGGTCCTAACATGAGCAGCAGTGCCTCCACTTCCAGCCACAAATTAAGCACTAAGGCTCAGATTTACTAACGCTTTATGCCGGCATAAAGCAAAATGAACTGGTGCACGGTATTTACTATCTAGCGCAAAAGGTGTTGTGCCACGTTTTGTGCTGGAAGGTCGCCCTTTTCACAGCACAAAAGCCCTTTGCGGTGCTTTGTAAAGTGCAAACAGCACAAACAGCCTAAGTTTTGACATAAAGCCCTATTTTTGAAGGTGGTTGTTACAGGCTCAGGTGCAAAACTTGAGGCCGGTGTGAATAAGGGGAAATGTGCCCTTTAAAAACAAGCATTGGCATAGCCAATAGGTCTCGCCTTTGGGACCTTATAAGTGTTTAGCCATGCAACAGTTGATGTTGTTGCACCAAGGATATTGTGCTGCATAACTAAATACTTATAAGGTCCCAAAAGCGAGACCTATTGGCTATGCCAATGCTTGTTAATTCAGGCATCCTCTATCTACTGTGTTTGACCTGACCACCATATGAGAGATAATTTGATAAAAATGAAAAAGAACTTTTTAATGCCATATTTATGCCAAGTTTTTAAGATGTGATTTTTTTGGTGGAAATATAATTAAGGTTGAAACAACTGAAGGTAGCTAAATGCACTTGCACTTTAGATAGGAAAGATCAATAATCTAGATATGATTAGTGCTGTATTTCATAAAGAAAGAGTATTGAAAATGATAGTACTGTATGCACTAGCACTTTAAGCATTAGCAATTTTAAAATACAGCACTTTAGGAGAATTAGTGCTATAGATAATGAGCAGTGGCACCTTATATATCTATAATATCATATCGTTTTATCCTGGTTTTAAAGAGATAAGTGAATTACATTTTGACATATGCACTTTCTGGGACAAAGCAATCAAACACGTGTATTGAATAGCAGTGTTTTTCAGAAGGGTGACCTTTTTGCCAAATCATTTATTGAGCCAGCATTGGAAACCCACAGCATACTCGTTATATTTTCGTAACCATTATCTAGTGAAAGCAGCACAGACATCGTGGCTAATTTATCTTCAAGTGTTACGAATATCGAGTAACCTTCCAGACAATTTTAAAACTCTTTGGGGAGTAGGTAATTACATTATCCCAAAACAGTTCAATTTGAGCCTTGAATCGCGGTGTTTTTAGAATGGTGAACTTTTGGCTAAATCATTTCATTGAGTGAGCATGTACAACCTTCAGCCTAAACCCAAGAGAAAAAGATGCATCTACCTCAAAGTATATAAAATGAAGAATGTGCGTTTTCGTGATTAAGCTGGTCGAAGAGATCTGTAGATGTAAACTCATATGTTAGGCACAACTGTCGGGTATTTGAATCTATCCTGTATAGCATACTGTAACAAGTGCCATTCACCATGTGTACATGTCGTCTGTTTTGTTGTATTCAGCACCTACATCCTTGCGGAAGGGTGAAAATCTACCATATAGAAATTGAGATGGTTGGCCATGATGGTGCAACGACCTTGCTTGAGTAGCAATTGTCCACAAGCCATGCATATTTTATCATCTTTGAGCCAGGCGAGTTTCACAGTAATTAGTCATACAAACACACTCCATACTATTACCTTAGGTAAGTAGAGGAGTTTGCCAAAGAATAGGACAAGTATGGAAGTTACCATATAATAAATAGATCACAGGTGCAAATTTGTATTTCATGAAAGATTGGGACTACTTTCCAATTTTTGCTGCATCGACTAAGCGATGTACAAGCTCTTACAAAGCAGGAAGTAGGATGGTGAGGTGTTTACCCTTTTAAGTGTTATATGCCAAGGAAATATGCATGATATTACTTTCTTTGTTTATTTTAAATTTGACTCTGGACCTATACAGAGAGGGATGTAAAAGGGAAATATGGTCTTTTTATTCTAGTTATTCTTTTTCTTTTCCTTTTCTTTCAGTGCACACTGGTACGTATCACCGGATATGTTGTGTGATTAGTCACACCCGTATAAATGATTCACTTGGGGGACTATATGGGAAGCTATTGGGGGTCTCCTTCACTGGTGTACTGCATGGGAAATATCCAGGTGCTTAGTTCATGGGCACACATGTCATATCAACGAATATATTTAATCTGCAGAGTTCTAATACTATTTATCAATTATTTTTAGCTATTACCCAAACCATAAGAAATATGGCTCTCCTGATGAAGGCCTGTGAGCCAAAACGCTCGTAGAGAGATCTGCTAAATGTACCATGTACTTGGAGAGAAGTGTTAAGTGCATTATGCATTCCAGCTGTATCATATCTATCAATTGTTGATGATATCAGGCGATTGGAAGATTTCTGTCATACATTGAGTTAGAAAAAATCATGTTAATATATATTTGAAGGGTCATTATCCAGAAGAAGACCCAATTACTGTGGATTTCACTATTTGTTTATCAAATGAGATCTATGTTCATGAATGGGTTATGACAGATGTGATTGACTGTTATGGTGTGTTTTTAGAGCTGTATTTTTGTATGTTTTTATATTTATGTATACGTTACATGTGCGTACAATACTTGAATATTGAAAATAAAACAATTTTGTATTTTTTCTAATTTGGTGTGCTCGTGAGCTCTGTCAATGATGTAAATCTATATATGAAATTTAGTAGATAGGTTGCATGAGGATTTACAGTACAATGTGGAATAGGCTCATGAAGTCAAAATATTCAAGCACTTTCTGATTAGAATGAGGCAGTTTTTGAAAGGTTAAAACTCTAACAGAGTTATAACTTAAGTTTGGAAATATTGTACTTTACAGAAATCTCCACATTTAAAAAAATAGTTTTTTACAGTTAAGAAATTCATTTTTACTTGCTATTTGGAGGAACTTGTTGTTGGATCAATAATAATAACAGGTACATAATCAAATGATGACAAAATTGAAAAACAATTGGAGAACAACGGAGGAATGTGTACTTGACAATAAGAGAAGGGAACTACTAGAAAACAATGTACTTTACAAATTTGTATGACTGTGATAATTCTCCATTTAAATTATTGAGATTTAGTTCATGGTTTAAAATTAAGGAATATGGACCCTGGTGTTTATAATATAAGGAATATTGATCCAATATGAATGTAGAAATGGTCTTAAAATGCTGAAAAGTCATGAGGTTGGAAATACTGTTTTTCACATATACAAGATTTCTTCATAAATACTTGGCAGTCATGTAAATAGAACGTAAAGTACTTTACTGTGTTTTGCGTTTGGGAAAAAGAAAGAAAAGTAACATGACAATGTATTTGGTGTCGAAAACCCTCTATGAGCTTGTATTTTCTAGTTGTTTTTAAAGGAAACATTGTGGAAGGACAAACATTTGGGTTCAAATAGAAGGACTACACTAAAGGACTTTGTATGGTCCAGCAGAAGGTAGAAACGCTAAAACACATCGACCATCAATTTTGTGCACTGATCGTGAATTTTTGTGATTTAATAAAAGAAGTCAACGTGACCTCCGCTGTGTGCCGCTTTTCTTCTCCTTCAGCGTGGATATGGAGAAGAGTTCTTTAAAAATATATATAAATATAGATATATACGTTAACTGAAAAAAACAAAGGTTAAAGTAACATTATAGTTGGGTGAAATGTTCAGTAAGAGTGTAACATTTTAAACTCTAAAAACCACTGAAATTCACCAGTTATAGTTATAGTTATCTCAAGTAACTATAATTCATGCCCTAAGTTAACTATAACTCGCGCCCCCTGTGGCCAACCCACCCAAAGGTAGCCAACCCGACACTGCACACGACCTTCGGCAGTGTGCTGCGGGGGGTTGGCCACAGGGCCTAGCCCTGGGAACCCCATCCCCCAGAGCCTTTTTTTTTTAAACGGAGGGGGCCGTGTGGCCCCCCTTCTGAAACCTATTATAATACTGGGGACTCCATCCGCCAGGGCCATATATATTTTAAAGGGTAGAGGGGCCACAAGGCGCCCTCCCTGAGCCTTATTAGGCCCTGGGGACCCCATTCCCCAGGGTCCTTTTTTTTTTTACTAAGGGGAGGGCCAAGTGGCCCCCCTCCCTGAGCCTTAATAGGCCCTGAGAGCCCAGGGCCACTACTTAAAATAAAGGGGAGAGGGGCCGTGCGGCCCACCTCCCCGAGCCTTATTAGGCCCTGGGGACCCCATTCACCAGGGCTGGGTTTTTATATTAAAGAGGAGGAGAGCCATGTGTCCCCCCTCCCCTAGCCTTGATAGGCCCTTGGGAACACATCCTCAAGGGCCATTTTATTTTAAAATGGAGGGGGCCCCGTGGCCCTCCTCCCTAAGCATTGTGAGGTCCTGGGGACCCCATCCCCCAGGGCCATTATTAAAAATTAAAGGGAGGAGGTCTGTGCAGCCCCCCCTTTCCAAGCTGTTATGGGCCCCTGGGACCTCATTCCCGGGGCCGCACTTCTTAAAGGTGGGTGCCCTGGTGCCCATCAGGGCACCCACCATATACTCGTTGGCATGGCAGGGGGAGCCTCAAGGCGCCAGCGCCCCGGTACCCATCCCGGACACCCACCATATACTCATTTGGGCCGCGATATTTACATATATGTATGTAGGTAGTTATAGTTAGGATGTAGTTTCCATGAGAAGAGCGTTTTTTCATTTGCCAATAACTTTGGTGCTTTCAAAACTAATTTGCCACTCACTTCAGCTGCTGTCTTGAAAATTTCGGAGTGATCCGTCAAGCGGGGGCCGAGAAAAAGGGGGGGTCCAAAAATGCATTTTCCCCATGTTAATTTCCATAGGAAGTTTAGACACAGCTACAGCCCGAACTGCTAAACGGAATTACACCAAATTTGGAAAGAAGGCAGATTTTGGTCCAGAAAGCACCCTTTTTGTGATTTGGTGTAAATCCGTTCAGTAGTTGCGGAGTTATTTAAAGAAATTTCCAGTAGTATATCTAGGGACGTGGAGGATCCGCGACAACTCCCAATCTTGTGCTGAGATCTGATTGGCTGCCAACACTTCAAACCAGGAAGTGTTGGCAGCCATCTTGTGACTCAATGTAAAAACAAAAGAAAAGGGGGCAGGGTAGAAACATCCTGACCCCTTAGGCCTCTTGGGGGAGTCCCACAAGGACTCCATAGGGCCAGAAAAAGCATTTTGAAAACAATTTTCAGCGGGAGTCGTGCTGGATCCATGACTCCCGCCAAAATATTTTGTGTGGGTGGGTGTGTGAGTGGTTCTGTGGATGATGTCATTAGTGATGTCATTTGAGATGTCATCAATGATGTCACTGACCATGTCATGAGTGATGTAATATGTGAGGTCATAAGCAGTGCATTGTGGGAGTGTAAGTTAAAGTTAGCTCAGGTAACTGAGTATGATCCGTCAAGTGGGGGCCGAGAAAAAGGGGGTTTAAAAAAAGTGTTTTTCCCATGTTAAGTTCCATAGAGATTTCAGACATGACTACAGCCCGAACCGCTGGACGGAAGTACACCAAATCTGGCAGAATGGTAGCTCTTGGTCCAGAAAGAACCCTTTTTGTTATTTGGTGTAAATCTGTTCAGTAGTTTTTGACTTATCCAAATTGGTATATATAGAAAGGCGTCTCCTCCCAGGATCCAACAGTCCCCGTGCTCAAATCTAATTGACTGCCTACACTTGAACCAAGAAGTGTTGCAAGCGCTCTTGGGACTCAGCTTCAGCTGCGTCCCAGAAAAAAAGTTTAAAAAAGAAAAGGGGGCAGGGTAGGAATACCCTGACCCCTTAGCTCTGGTCTTGGTGTCCCAGAGGGACCCCACCAGGGCAAAAAAGCATTTTTGAATTTCTTTTTGCCATGAATCGGTGGCAAAAAAAACAAACTGGGGCGGTCTCCTGCGCTTGTTTTGAATAGAAACCCCGGGGGGGCATTTTATAAACAAAAGAAGGGGTGCAAAAGGGCCCAAACCCCAGAGGTGCTTTGAGCCCCAGGGACCTCCCCGGGTTTTTTTTAAAATAATGGAGTTGGGCCGCGTGGACCCTCCTCCTGGGATTCTAGAAGCCCTGGGGACCACCTCCTCCCCGGGGCAATTAAAACAATTGGCGGGGCTGCGTGGACCCCCCAAGTCCCGAGGACTACCACATCCTTGGGGCAATTAAAACAATTGGCGGGTGCCGACCCCCCGAACTCCAGGGACCACCACCACCCAGGGGCTCATTAAATTAATATAAGTGGGAGGGGGGCTGTGTAGCCCCCATCCAGGGCTATATACTGTCCTGGGGCCAACCCGTGAATACGGGAGGAGGGTGGCCGCGTTGATCCCCTCCAGGAGCCAATTATGGCCGTGGAGACCACCACCTTCCAGGGCCGGCTCCTGCTATGTCCTGGGGTGCCCACCCCGGGACATAGCTGTTTGCTTGGTGGGAGCTTTGACAGCTCCCGCCAAGCAACAGCAAACACTCCAATTCCAGCGGGCGGGAGCAGTCAAAATGCTCCCGCCCGCTGGAAGCGGAGGTTTCATCTCTTTCCCTGCCCACAGATAAGTGGGCAGGGAAAGAGATGCAACAATTGCACCTGCATGGAGGGAGCTGCCTTTCCTGCAACTCCCTCCTTGCAGCAGCAATGCCGGCTCCCTTAGGAGGCAAGGAGTCGGCTGGGACCACAGGGGCCTTCAGGCTTCCATCGCAGTCCCCATGATGCACACTGGGTACCCAGGGTACCCAGAAGACATAGCCGGGCCCTGGGGGATGGGATCCGGGGCCGCGTGGCCCCCTCCCCAATTTGTTTATGGCCTGGCCATAGGGGATGGGGTCCCCAGGGCTGAAATCAGCCCAGGGAGGGGGGGTGGCCACATGCCCCCTCCCCTTTACATTATAAATATAATAAAGCCAGGCCCCAGGTGATGAGGACCCTGGGGCCAAAATTGGCCTAGGGAGGGGCCACGCGGCCGAATCGGACCGGGGAAGGAGCCGTATGGCTCCCTCCCAGCAAACGAAGTGCATTAAAAAGGAAGGGAACTGTGATGCTGTGCACAATGGGGGCGGGGTCAAAGGCGTGAGAAAAAAAGAAATCTGTAATTTTTTTCAGTCTTTCACCTTCAGGTATGTACATATAAAATAACACACATCTTAAATGCAATTTAGGTTAATCAATGGAAAATACACTATCGTACTTTATGACACCTCTATTAGTTAATGCACTGCAGCGGTCTGTGTCTATAACCAGAGAGCCACAAATTTGAATCCTGGTTGGAGCAGTGAAGAATAGTTAGGAGCGTAACACAGGCCCCTGCAGCCCCTTCGGTGCAGGGGCTTCTGTTACGCCCCTTTAAAAAGCACACACTTCACAGCTCAGCTGGTAACCCACTCAGACACTTGCCCCCACTCACAGACCCACTCAGAAACTAATGTACCCTCTCACAGACCCACTCAGACACTCACACACCTAGTCACAGACCCACTCAGACACTCACGCACCCACTCACAGACTCATGCATCCACTCACATACCCATTGAGTCACGCACCCACTCACAGAGCCACTCAGACACTAACCCACCCACTCACAGACCCACTAAGAGACTCATACCCCCACTCTCAGACCCACTCAGAGACTCATGCATTACATTCAAACTAACTGAGACACTTACACACCCACTCACAAACCCACTCAGAAACTCATGCACCCACTCACAGACCCACTCAAAGACTCATGCACCTACTCACAGACCCACTCAGTCTTATGCACCCACTCAGAGACTCACACACCCACTCACAGAGCCACTCAGACACTCACACACTCACTCAGAGACTCACATACCCATTCACAGGCCCACTCAGACACTATTGCACCCACTCACAGACCCACTCAGAGACTCATGCACCCACTCACAGACCCACTCAGACACTCACGTACCTAGTCACAGACCCACTCAGACACTGACGCTCCCACTCACAGACCCACTCAGAGACTCATGCATCTGCTCACATATCCAGTGAGAGAGTCACGCACCTACTCACAGACCCACTCAGAGACTCATGCACCCACTCTAAGACCCACTCAGAGACTCACCCATCACACACACAGACTCAATGAGACACTCATACACCCACTCACAAACCCACTCAGAAACTCATGCATCCACTCACAGACCCAATCATTCATTCACGCACCTACTCACAAACTCACTTAGACACTCATGCACCCACTCACAGACCCACTCAGAGACTCACACACCCACTCACAGACCCACTCAGACGTATGCACCCACTCACAGATCCACTCAGAGACTCACCCACCCACTCACAGAGCCACTCAGACACTCTCATACCCATTCACAGACCCATTCAGAGACTCATGCACCCACTTACAGACCCATTCAGAAACTCATGCACCCACTCACAGACCCACTCAAAGACTTACCCACCCTCTCACAGAGCAACTCAGACACTGACACACCCACTCACAGACCCACTTAGAAACTCATGCACCCACTCACAGGCCACTCATACACCCACTCAGAAACTAATGCACCCATGCAGACACCCACTCACAGACCCACTTAGGCTCACCCACTCAGAGACTCATGCACTCACTCACAGATCCACTCAGAGACTCACGCGCTCACTCACAGACCCCCTCAGAGACTTATGTACTCACTCAGAGACTCATGTACTCACTCACAGACTCACGCACCTGATATGTGCCCAGGTTAGGCCCAAGTAACAAAGCTGCAAATTTTTCTTACATTGTCCTAATTTCGCACAATAACATTTCTACTGTGACCTTTTGCACATATTCGCGTGCGTGACAATGTTGGATTAGTTTCTCTGAAACTACTTCTGCTTACACATCTAGCTTCGCATAACATTATCACGAAGCCTCGAACACCATGTACAAGGCCTTTTTATGCACAATGTACAAATGTCGTTCTATCTTCATCCACGGGGCGACAGGGCTATCTACATATCCATAACATTGCTAATCTATCCATACATCACAAGGATGTTTTCTATTATAAATAATGGGAATCCTGAAAGATTAGCAGAGGAGGCACTTCAGCTGACACTGAGGGTCCCTGCATGCTGAGACTTCACAACACAGTGGCCTGACATCTCGTGACCAATACGTGGTTCTACATTCTCTCCCACCAGGTAATGGGGTTGGATTACCCCTTGGGGGGATTCTTGGCTTTACACACACTCTAGGTACATATAAAGTAGGGTTTGCATAGTAGGAGTACGCCCGATTACTGCCTTGTATTATATGCCTGCATATATGCACTGTTTTAGCACCATGGTAGAACTGTGTCTATTATTTACTCTTTTGGTGCTTGTAATCACTTTCATCTGCTTCTGTCTACTGATTATCACAGCACATGTATTCTATACAAGGATAATGTTGGTTCAATAAATATATTGAAAACGTCCCAATGTGTATTCTCTGTATCTTTCTCTGAGCACAAGTAAGCACGGGTGACTGAGCGAAAGGTCCTGATCTCTTTCCACGATCCCTGAGGGCTCAGGGTTGTCATGTTCAGTGGTTGCCAGAAACCATTCGCTCCCTGGTAAGGTAAGGGGGGCTTATGGTGGCACTGTGAGCTAGCTAGCCTATAGGCCAGCATATCCTGTGGGGGTGCTTGGAATCAGTCTGGGCACCTCACCCAAAGTTTATGTTGTCCAACAAATGCACAGATCCTAAGGATTAGTGGGAACTACACTACACAACACACCCACTCACTGACTCACTCGGAGACTCATGCACCCATTCACAGACCCACTCAGACACTCATGCACTCACACACAGATTGACTCACACTCATGCACCCACTGACAGACCCACTCAGACTCATGCAGCCACTCACAGACCCACTCAGAGACTCACACACCTACTCACACACCCACTGACAGACCCACTCAGACACTCTCACACCCTCTTACAAACCTACTGAGAGACTCATGTACTCACTCACATTCTCACTGTCAAAGGTTACTGGTTACAGTTAGGAAATAATTTAAAAAAAATAATGTAATTCACTTAAAAAAAAAAAGGGTTACAGAGATGTTATACTTAGGAAATAACATAAATTTTTTTAGAAATTCACCAAAAAAACAAAGGTTACAGGGATGTTATAGTTAGGAAATAGAATTAAAAAAACCTTAGAAATTCACTGAAAAAACCAAAGGTTACAGGGACATTATAGTTATGCTCGGATTTCACTCGTACAAAACAGTGAAATTCAGCAGTTATAGTTACCTGAGCTAACTATAACTTACACTCCCGCAATGTACTGCTTATAACCTAACATATTACATGACTCATGACATGGTCAGTGACATCACTGATGACATCTCAAATGACATCACTGATGACATCATCCATAGAACCACTCACAGACCCACTCACACCCCCATGGAACCTCTCATACATCACTCACATACCCATTCACAGACCAATACAACAACTAACACACACACTCACTCATCCATAGAGACACTAACACACCCATTCACTCACCCATACAGCTACTCACACAGCCACTCACTCACTCATAAAGCTACTAAAAGAGCTACTCACTCACCCACACAGGCACTCAGACTCCCATTCACTCACCCACACAACCACGTATATGCCCATTCACACATCCATTCAAGCAATCACACGCCCACTTACTAACCTATACAACCACTCACACAGACACTTAATGTGCAATACAGGTACTCACACACCCACTTACTTACCCATACACCCACTCAAATAGCCACTCACTCACCCATACACCCACCTAAACACCCAGTCACTCACCCATACAGCCTTTCACACAGCCACTCAGTCACCCATACAGGCACTCAAACACCCACTCACCTACCAATAGAGCCACTCACACAGTCATTCACCCACCCGTAGAGCTACTCACATAGCCACTCACCCACCCATACAGCTACCAACACACACCTCACTCATCTATACAGTTACTCACACAACCATTCACTCACCTATACAGCCACTCACACAGACACCCATACACCACTCATTCACCCACTCACTCACTCATACAGCCACTCACACAGCCACTCACTCACCCATACAGCTACTCACACACCCACTTATTCACCTATACAGGCACTCAAACACCCATACAGCCACTCAGACAGCAACTCACACACAGATTCAGTCACACAGCCACTCAGATGACATATGATAGAAATAGTATCACTTAGTAGTACAGAAACAATAGTAGTTTAACTAATGCAGTAGCTTAGTATATAGCTTTAAGTCTCAAAAATACTTTAGAAACTCACTCACTGGATGATGTCATTAGTGATGTCATCAGTGATGTCACTGACCATGTCATGAGTGATGTAATATGTGAGGACATAAGCAGTGCATTGTGGGGGCGTAAGTTATAGTTAGCTCAGGTAACTATGACTGCTATATTTTACTAGTTTTGTACGAGTAAAATCTGAGCATAATTATAAAGTCCCTGTAACCTTTGGTTTTATATATTCACTGTATGGGTGAGTGACGGGGTATATGAGTAGCTGTTTCATTGATTGAGTGGTTGTCTGAGTGCCTGTATGTATGAGTGAGTGGGTCAGTTAGTGGCTGTATGGGTGAGTGTGTGTGTGTGTGAGTGCCTGTATGGATGAGTGACTGCATGTGTGAGTGGCTGTATGGTTATATGAGTGGGTGTGTGAGTGACTGTATGCATGAGTCAGTGGGTGCATGAGTGGCTATATAGGGATGTGGGTGGGTGTGTGAGTGGTTCTGTGGATGATGACATCAGTGCTGTCATCAGTGATGTCATTTAGGATGTCATCAGTGATGTCACTGACCATATCATGAGTGATGTAATATGTGAGGTCATAAGCAGTGCATTGCAGGGGTATAAGTTATAGTTAGCTCAGGTAACTATAACTGCTGAATGTCATTGGTTTTGTACCAGTGAAATATGAGCCTAACTATAACGTCCCTGTAACCTTTGGTTTTTCAGGGAATTTCTAGGTTTTTAAAATTTTTATTTCCTAACTGTAACCTCTAACCTTTGAGAGTGAATGTGTGAGTGAGTGCATGAGTATCTTAGTGGGTGTGTGAGTGTGTGTGTGAGTGAGTATCTCACGGGGTGTGAGAGTTGGTGTATGAGTGTCTGAGTGGATGCATGAGTGTCTGAGTTAGTCTGTGTGGGGTCATGAGAGTGTCTGAGTGGGTTTGCAAATGCCTCGATGTGTGTGCAAATCAGTCTGTGAGTGAGTGCATGAGTGTCTAAATGGGTATGTTAGTGGGTGAGTGAGTCTCTGAGTGGGTCTGTGAGTTGGTGTGTGAGTCTCTGAGTAGGTCTGCAGGTGGGTGAGAGAGAGTATGAGAGATTCTGTAAGTGGGTGCATGAGTGTCTGACTAGGTCTGTGAGTGGGTGTATGTGTTTGAATTCGTCTATGAGTGGTTGAATGAATGTCTGAATGGGTCTGTGAGTAGCTTTGAGAGTGTCTGAGTTGTTCTGTGACTGGGTGCATGAGTGCCTGAGCGGGTTCTGCTAATTTTCTGACTATTTTCTCTTCATTTATGACCTTTATTTTGCCTCTTTCTGCTAATTTCAGACCTCTACTTTGCCTCTTTCTGCTCTTTGCTGGCCTTTATTTTGCCTCTTTCTGCTCGTTTCTGACCTTTATTTTGCCTTTTCTGCCTGTTTCTGACCTATGTTTGCATCTTTCTACTCGTTTCTGGCCTCTATTTTGCTTCTTTCAGCTCGCTTCTGACCTTTATTTTACCTCTTCTGCTCGTTTCTGACCTCTATTTTGCCTCTTTCTGCTCGGTTCTGACCTTTATTTTACCTCTATCGGCTCGTTTCTGACCTTTATTTTGCCTCTTTCTGCTAGTTTCTGATCTGTATTTTGCCTCTTTCTGCTAGTTTCTGATCTGTATTTTGCCTCTTTCTGCTACTTTCTAATCTCTATTTTGCCTCTTTCTGCTACTTTCTAATCTCTATTTTGCCTCTTACTGCTCGTTTCTGACCTCTATTTCACCTCTTTCTGTTTATTGTTGATTTCTATTTTGACTCTTTCTGCTCATTGCTGGCCTGTATTTTGCCTCTTTCTGCTTGTTATTGACCTTTATTTTCTCTCTTTCTGCTTGTTTCTGTCCTTTTACTTTGCCTCTTTCTGCTCGTTTCTGACCTTTATTCTGCCTCTTTTGCTTGTTTCTGTCCTTTTACTTTGCCTCTTTCTGCTCATTTCTGACCTTTATTCTGCCTCTTTCTGCCTGTTTCCCACTTTTAATCTGCCTCTTTCTGGTCGTTTCTTACCTTTATTTTGCCTCATTCTGCTTGTTTCTAACCTTTATCATGCCTCTTTCTGCTTGTTGCTGACCTTTATTCCTCCTCTTTCGGCTAGTTTCTCACCATAATCTTACCTCTTTCTGCTCATTGCTGACCTCTATTTTGCCTTTGTCTGCTCATTTGTCACCTTTATTTTGCCTCTTGCTGCTTGTTTCTGACTTTTATTCTGCCTCTTCTGCTGGTTTCTCACCTTTATTTTGCCTCTCTCTACTCGTGCTGACCTTTATTTTGCCTCTTTCCCCTCATTCCCCTGGGTCTGCGGGGGGAGGCTCATGGCCCCCATGGTCCCATCTGGCTCCCCGCCTCCTACGGGAGCCGGCATTGCTCTTGCACGAAGGAAACTGCTGGAAATGCAGCTCCCTGCATGCAAGGGTGGGCACCCCGAGACATAGCAGGAGCCGGCCCTGGGGGATGGCTCCAAGAGGGAGTCCGCACGGCACCCCTCCTTCTGTTTGCACGGGCCGCTTGGGGGAGGTGGTGGTCCCCAGGTCCAAGAATGGCCCAGGAGGGCGGCCGCACGACCGCCCCTCCTTCTTGTCCCTTCCCTGTGGTGCGGAGGATCCATGGGGCCCCCTGCCAATTGTTTTAATTGCCCCGAGGAGGTGCTGGTCCCTGGGGCTTCTAAAAGCCCAGGAGGGGGGTCCGCGCAGCCCTCCTCCTTTATTAAATACAAAGCCCCGAGGACCACCACCTCCCCAAGGAGGTGGTGGTCCCCAGGACCAGGAGTCAAACAGCCTGAGGAGGGGGCCCCTTGCGCCCCCTCCTTTTTTTATAAAATGCTCCTGAGACCTTGCCCACCCGGGGGCCATTTTAAAAACAAGTGCAGGAGCCCACGCTTATTTTTTATTTTATTTTTTTGCCTCAAATTTTGCAAATTCGCTGCAAATGTTTTTTAAAAAAAAGGCTATTTTGCCCTGCCAGGGTACCCCTGGGACCGCAAGACCAAGGCTTGGGGGTCCGGGTGTTCCTACCCTGTCCCCTTTTATTTTTGTTCACCTTTTCTTTTTTTTGGGTACTCAGTTTAAGCTGAGTACCAAGATGGCTACCAACACTTCCTGGCTGAAGTGTTGGCAGCCATTCTGAGATCTGCATTTCCCTGCACAAGCGTGTTATTATTTGTAAAGTCATTGCGATCCTAGATAAACAAATCTGGATATCTTTTAATTTCTCAACAACTACTGAATGGATTTACACCAAATAACTGAAAGCACAATCTGCAGACCAAAAGCTAGTATTCTGCCAAATTTGGTGTAATTCCGTCCAGAGGTTCGGGCTGTAGTCATGTTCGAAGCTCCTATGGAAATTAACATGGGAAACCCACTTTTTTTTTACCCCCCCCATTTTCTCGCCCCCGCTTGACGAATTGCCCCGAAACTTTGCATGCGCAACAAGAATCACTGGCACACTTTTTTTGGGAACATTTCGTGAAGATTCATCAAACAGCACCAAAGATATAGGCAAGTCAAAAAATGCTTTTCTTCTGGAAACATGGTCCTAACTATAACTACCTACTGGCGACCAGTATGTAATATATATATATACCCTAACCGTTAATAGATTTGATATATATATATAAATATATATATATATATATATATATATATATATATATATATATATATATATATCTCAGCGACACCCTACATTTGCTCACCTCAAATGTCTGCTTTTCTATCAAAGTCTTTAAGCGTAGGATTAGCACAGTGCCATCCACACCGAGATAGAAAGGGACAAAGTCTTTTACCATTTCCACAGCAAAGTATTTAAGCATAGGATTAGCACAGTGCTATCCATGCCGAGCTGTAAAATGGCCAAAGACTTTTACCACTCCAGGCACAGTATTACAGCTTTGGATTGGTAAAATACCATTCAAGTCAACCTGAAATGAATAAAAGCAACCCCTGACACATGTTTCGCTCTCATTAGAGCTCTTCAGAGAGGTATAGCTTTGTCCAGACACAAGGGAGCACCCAGTATAGGTCAAAAGAATACCCTTTCAGGCATAGAGTGACGAATAAATTATGCAAAAAAGAAGCAGAGAACTCTGGATAGTTCTCAAGTTTAGGTGGAAAGCAGCTCCACTATAGAACACTCTCAACACCAGCGAAACCCTAAATTTGCTCACCTCAAATGTCTGCTTTTCTATCAAAGTCTTTAAACGTAGGATTAGCTGTAAAATGGCTCTATAATGGAGCTACTTGGAGACATTAGTACGGCTGTCCCGCCGTGAAAGCAGTACCGCCATTGAAATAAAAGCATGGAGCCGCTGGGGCATAGAACTGCTCGTAGCCCCGTTGCGGTCACAGCGGATTTATGATTCGGACTGATTTTAGATGACAGAAGCCCACTGGAGGGCAGTAATTTCAAAGAAAATATGGCAAAGCGGAACAAACCCACTGGAGGGTCACAAATCTTCACAGCAGCACTTCAATACCCAGAGTGCACGGCGTAATTCTACTCACCTGCGAGATCCCACTGAAGGGATACAATTACCGTGAACTGCTTCTGTTCCATGATGCCGCTACTAGCCTGTGATCAAGAGTCAGGAGACTCGAAACGCGTTAGGCAATAAGAAATGTCTGGACATCTTGAACCAGTCTTGCTCCTGCATACAAATTAAGCTTTTGATAAGCGTGCTGCAGTGGAGTGCTCTTTCGTTTTTTGGACAAAACTTGGAGACATTAGTACGGCTGTCCCGCCGTGAAAGCAGCACCGCCATTGAAATAAAAGCATGCAGCCGGTGCGGCATAGAACTGCTCGTAGCCCCGTTGCGGTCACAGCGGATTTATGATTCGGACTGATTTTAGATGACAGAAGCCCACTGGAGGGCTGTAATTTCAAAGAAAATATGGCAAAGCGGAACAAACCCACTGGAGGGTCACAAATCTTCTCAGCAGCACTTCAATACTCAGAGTGCACGGCGTAATTCTACTCACCTGCGAGATCCCACTGAAGGGATACAATTACCGTGAACTGCTTCTGTTCCATGATGCCGCTACTAGCCTGTGATCAAGAGTCAGGAGACTCGAAACGCGTTAGGCAATAAGAAATGTCTGGACATCTTGAACCAGTCTTGCTCCTGCATACAAAGTAAGCTTTTGATAAGCGTCCTGCAGTGGAGTGCTCTTTCGTTTTTTGGACAAAACTTGGAGACATATATATATATATCAGTCAAGTATAGACAATCTAACAGATGGAAGTATCACCAGTGGTAGTGATCTTTCTAATATTGTAGACCCTGCAGGAGTAAAAAACAGTATTTTAACGGAGTTCAATCTAGTTGCCAAAGGAAGACAGCCGGGCAACAAACAGGGCGGATTTCACAATCGCGGAAGAGGAAACAGAGGCGGAAGAAAAGAAAATACATCAACGCTAGGAGAGCTTGGAAGCCCAGTGGGAAGTCGTACGAGGGGCCAAACCAAGACGAAATGATGGATACAAAAAATGTCATCAACCTGTCAGAACGAACACTCAGCGACATAGAGGTAGAACTTTTATCTTTGGGTCTCACTTTTTGTCCAACTAATAATTTTAATTATACCCAGAGCCGCATTGATTGGTTTTATTTTACACGGAAACTACGTATAAAAAATGGTATGCAACAAAGGCTGCAAGTAATTTTGAGACACCTAGAGAACAGCCTAGCAATGTGAGAATAACTGATGTTGAGCTGCTCCATACTATGAATGTGCTAGCAGATGAAGGTAATGTAGAAAATGATCCCTTTATCAATTTGATGAATGAAAATGTCCCTCTTGATTTAAGTGCCCAAAGTAATTTTAAACCCAAATCTATTTTTCTTCCCCAAATTAAAAATGATGCAATTGATGTTTTCGAGAAAGGGGTAACTCGAGAATTACTGAAGATTTCAAAATGTAAAAGAGATGGGGGTGGAATAATGTTACGAAAGCGCAGAGTGAGGCCATCGAGAATTTGAAAAATGACAATACGATAGTCATTAAAAAATCAGATAAGGGTGGCAATATTGTGGTACAATCTAAACAAAAGTACATTGAAGAAGGGATGAGACAACTGTTAGATAAGAACAATTACAGTAGGAGCAATAGAATGGAATATGAACATTCCATTAAGATTTTTCAAATACAGTTGGCAGAATGGAAGGATAAAGGGTTATTAGAACGAGAAGAGTATGATTTCTTACTATGTAAATTCCCCATGCTTCCAGCTTTATACTTGCTGCCCAAAATTCATAAAAATCAGCAGAGTCCCCCTGGAAGACCTATTGTGTCTTCCAGGGGGAGCTGTTTGGAAAATACCTCTAGATATGTTGATTTCTTTTTGCAGACATTTGTAAAAGGACTCCCATCCTATATTAAGGACACAGGAGATTTTTTGAGATGCCTGGAGAGCTTGCAATGGAAAGGAGATTATTCACTACTGACACTTGATGTTACAAGCTTATATACATGCATTCCCCATGATTTAGGGTTGAAAGCATGTAGATACTTTTTGAATGAAAGATCCATCTCGTATCTTTTCCACACAGAGATGTTGATGGAAATGATGTCCATCTGTCTTAAACAAAATTACTTTATCTTTGATAACAAAATCTTCAAACAGACCCTCGGAACATCGATGGGGACCTGCTTTGCTCCTTGCTTTGCAGGTCTCTATCTAGGGTACTGGGAAGAAAAGGTATTAGGAGAATCATCTATCTTTCAAGACAAGGTGGCTATGTGGGTACGCTACATAGATGATATCTTTTGTGTGTGGAAAGGCACGGAGAGTGAAGCGAATGAGTTTGTCAGCACTTTGAATGTGAACAGTTATAATTTACAGTTTGTGAGTCATTGGTCAAGAGAAACTTTAGAATTTTTAGATCTTAGACTGACGGTGCAGGGAAATAGTCTTGAAAGTGTTCTATTTAGAAAATCCACTGCAGGTAACAGCCTCTTACACGCACGTAGCTGTCATCCCAGATCCTTGATCAGTAGTATACCTTTGGGTGAGTTGTCTGCGTGCTAAACGCAACTGTAGCACATCACAGAGTTATGCCAAGGAAGAAAAAATTATGACAAAGAGATTCCTTGAGAGAGGGTACTCACGATCAGTGATTAATAAAGCCAAAATTGAAGTTGGTAAAAGAATAAGAGCCTCATTGTTAGTTGCAAAAGAGAATGAAAAGGAGAATGCAAAAGGAAAGGAAGTGGAAAAGATCAGATTTATCACTACTTTTAATAGACAGGCACGTGAAGTACGGCAAAGTTTGAATAAATATTGGCCTGTTCTACAAACCGACAATGACTTAGCAGAGAGTATTGAAACCTTCCCTCAGATCACTTTTAGGAAAGCCAAATCCTTGAAGGATACTTTATGTCGAGCTGTAGAGCCTTCAACAACTAGAAATTTAGGAATACAAGGATTTTACACATGCAGAAGCTGTAAAGCATGTAAAAACAGCAAAAACATAAAAGAGTGCATACTATCTCCTGACTGTAAGCCATTCCAAATCTCGAAACACACGACCTGTAACACTGATTTTGCAGTATATGCCCTGTTTTGCCCCTGTCAAAAGGCATATATAGGGAGCACTATACACAAGGCGAAGAAAAGGGTGTTGGAACATTTACGCGCAATAAAAAATGGAGACAAACAGTATCCAGTAGCGCGACATTTCCAAAGTCATCATGGCCAGAACAGTAACCTTTTGAGTTTTTGTGTATTAGATACAGTGAAAATCAATGAGAGAGGAGGCAATAGAGTGCAAAATCTCCGACGTCTTGAGTCTAAGCTTATTATTCAGTACAGAACGTTGGCGCCGATAGGTCATAATTGTGACGAAGAGCTTACAGTACATTTGGGCTGATGTAGACTTGGTATGATCAATTAAGTGCAATGAGTTTTGATTTTATTATGAGGTAATATAAAGTATGATGTTTTTTAAAAAAATTAAAAAAATTTAAAAATGAGGAAATGTTTTATGGATAATTGCATTCTGCCATCGCCAAAGAACACTTTGTTCTTTTAATTGCACTGTGGAAGTTGGGTGAGGAGTTATGTTGGTATGACACTAATTTGATTTTGTTTTGTTTCATTTTAGAAAAATGTTACTGCAGTTACAATGAAGAATGCCAAAGAGCGAAAGTATCTAATTTTAGTTGTTTTACCCACATGGGTATGACGACTTGGTACATGATGTCGGACAGCTTGGTTATGTTTTTCTAAGTTGATGCTTTGAAAATGCAACAAAAGTGTTATGTATAGAAGCTTAAAGGAATCTGCCATGTTTATCGCATGTAGTTCAAGCCCACTTGGGCAATGATTTAATGAGAAATATTTATGAGCTACATTTTCAAAAAGCACACGGGGCAAAAATTCAGTGTAAATATGTGGTGATACTTAGGGTAGTATCAGTGTGATAACTTTTAAAGGCAGTAATTAGCTTAAATGCATATATATTTTGATTAGGACAAATATTATTAACTGTGACCTTGACTAAAAGATATAGGCGAAATGGTTTATATTATAGAGCAAATTCAATGTTCGTAAAACTTTATTATTCACGTTGAGATTAACGTTTGATTGCCTTTTGATTCTAATAATAGTGTATTAATTCTGGAGTTGTTCTTAATAATATTTGGGTCAACTTTTTCTTATATATCAATACTTGTCGACAATTGTGAATAATTATCATCTTTGTAACATGCTGATACATTTTTTTCATGTGAAGAGTGAATTAACTCTTTTTTCATTGAAGTCTGTTTTCACGTTCTATGATAAACATAGTCACATGGTTATTTAAAAGGAAATGAGGCGTTGCCACAGTACTCGTGATCAAGGGAGTGTATCCCGAAACGCGTCGAGTGGTTCCATTTTTTGCTACAATAAACACTGCTTTGAAAAGCTCATGGTGTCCGTGGTTGCTGTTGGTGCTACGAGGTAACAGCGTGTGTTGGTGTGATGAGGCTCGTCTCCTCACCGCGGACCGCCGTCACAAGAGGAAGGGGAAGGGCGATTACGGTGCGTTGCACTGTGCTGCAGTTTGATATATATATATATATATATATATATAGAGAGAAAGAGAGAGAGAGACATGGATATATAGATATAGATATATAGATATATGTTAGACCTGGCATCCTTGGGGTGGGTCTCCCTTCCATTTTTTCACTATGCCTCCACTGTTGTTGATATGTTTTTGCCGGTCTAGATGCTTTGGGCACTTTGCCACTGCTAATCAGTGCCAAAGTGCAAGTGCTCCCTATGATAAATTAATGTATGGATTAGTGACTCCATGTTTGGCCTATTTGATTCACTGTCAGACACTAGTACAGTGCACTGTTTGTGCCCAGGGCCTGTGAATCAAATGCTGCTGGTGGGCTTGCAGCACTGGTTGTGCCACCCACAGGAGCAGCTTGTAAAGTGTGTCTCAGGCCTGCCATTGCAGAGCCTGTGTGCAGTCTGGTACTGCCATGTCGACTTGGTAAGTGCACCCACTTACCAGTCCCCAAACCTTCCTTTCCTGCATATTAGTCACCCCTGAGGTAGGCCCTAGGGCAGGGTGCATTGTATGTGTAAGGTAGGACATGCCCTGGTGTGTGTGGCATGTCCTGATAGTGAATTACAGCCAATTTCGTTTTTCACTATTGCAAGGCTACCTGTTCCCATAGGCCAGAATGGGCAGTTTGATTATAACATCTTATAATCCTAACTGACCCAGGGAACATGGTAGAAAAACGAATTTAGTATGCCTGAACTCAGAATGATAAAATACATCTTTTAGTGAAGTTGGTTTTAACATTCTGTGTTTGAAAATACCACTTTTAGAAAGTAGGTATTTTCTTGCCTAACCATCCAGCCTGCCTCTTCTAGCTTGTGTATTGTGTGTCTGGGTTTGTGAGTGACAGGGGCTGGGGGACTCCAGGACACAGGGTGAGTCAGCACTAGGCTGAATAGACCTAACTGCATGAGGAGTGGTGGGAGGAGTAGCACCTGGGCCTGAATAGGACTGTGCCTGCCTTCCACAATGCTGGCTCCACCTCCTGTGGTGTGTCTGATGACCCTGGCCCACACTGACAAAGGAAGAAGTTGTGCACTGGCAGAATGCACCTAGAACTGGTTTGGACTAGGTACAGGACCCTCTGCCTTCAGAGGACAAAGGATTTATGGGTATAAATACTGGGGCCCAGACCCCAAGATTTTAGATCACTTCTGGGAAACAAGAAGAACCTTTGCTGAGGAGAGGAACCAGAGAAACTGAAGGAGGAGACTATCCCTATGCTGTGTGCTGTTTTAGGGATTGGCCTGCAGTGGTTGGCTGATTGCCAAAGAAAGGAGAAAGGAACTTTTTGCCTACTTTCATCATCTTGCAGAAAATCTCCAAGGGCTTGAAGATTGAGCTTGCCTCCTGCTGAAGTCTCAGGGATACAAGACTTCACCAACCAGCTCCCCTGAATTCCCTTGCTGGGAATTTGAAGTGCCTACTGTTGTGTTGGGCCTTCTGAGAGACTGCGTGTCGCTGGGAGCTGGAAGCACGACTCACGAAGAAGAAGCATGTTGCCGCCACAGCAGTTGTCATCGCATCGCCGAGAAAGCGTGCCGCCGCTGCCGCCATCGCATCACCGAAGCGCCTCGCATTACCGGAGAAGAGTGTCGCCGTCGCAGCAGACGCCGTTGCATCATCAGAGAAGCGTGTCGCAGGGCCTGTCGTGGCTCAGAAGATTCACTGAGTCGCCGCACGGCCGTCGGGCATGCACGCATCGCCCCCTTCGTTGTCGCATCGAGAGGAAGACGCCATTTTGTTTCATTGCACCGGGTCGTCATCGCATCGAGGCGCTGCTGGTCCACCGCCACAGAAGCGCAGTAAGAAACCGACGCATCATCTCCCCATGCAGTGAAGAACCGACGCATCACCTCCTCTCCGGTAAGGAACCGACGCATCACCGTCCCCTACGCAGCAGTAGGGAACCGACGCATCACCTCCCCCGGAGCAAGGAGCCAACGCATCACCGTTCATGCGTGTAAGGAACCGACGCATCACCTTCCCTGCAACTCTTTTGTTTGTATCGCGTTACGCATCCAAAGGTACATTGAACGTAGAGTGTCGCATTTATCACCTACATTTGAACTGAACTATTTTCTACCATTTTGACAGTCATATTTCTATTGTATTGTGGATTTGTGTCGTTCTGGACTTGTGTTAAGTCTATATAAAGAGTACTTATTTTTATATACAACTTGTGTGGTGTCCATCTGTAGTGTTGTCACTGTATTACTGTATGTATTCACAAATGCTTTACACACTGCCTCTGAGATAAGCCTTCCTGCTCGTGCCAAGCTACCAAGGGGGTGAGCAGGGGTTATTTTAGGAGTGTAGCCCCTTACCCTGACTAGAAGCAAGGGTCCCTATTTGGACAAAGGTACCTACATCTGCCAACTAGAGACCCCCAGTTCTAACATTGGTGGTCAGCGGTGAGGATTCTGGACTTGCATTTGTGACTCATATACAGTGATTGGTGTACACTACTAGTGAGTGCAGACCAAACGCAACCACTTACATTTTGGTAGATTGTTTTTTCCTGGGATTTCTACTTTTGCCAAGAACTGCCAAGTTTCACCATGAGCAAAACAGCGTCCATCGCATCTGTTGATTTAGATTTTGAGGAAGAGAAACTAGAAAGTTACACTGTAAAACAGCTGAAACACTTCTGCAGGAGATTTAAAGTTGCTATGACCGGTCTCTCCAAGAAGGATGAGTTCCAAAAGGCGCTGAGGGCCTGGGTGGAAGCAAGGAGTACCCCTGAGCATGTGGAAGAGCATGAGGAGGGGGCTGAGGATGCAGGAGGGCAGCTAGATGGGCTATTGGGTCCAGGGGGGAGGAAAGCACCTTCCCCAGCAGGTAGCAGTGTTTCTTCCAAGGGCCTGTCCCCAGGAGAGCTGGAGGACAGGGAGAGAAGTAGGGTGCATGAAATGGAGCTGACCAAGCTTAAGATGGGTGGGCAGTGTGAGAAGTTGGCCTGGTATATGCTGTCCACTAATTATAGTGGGCACCTTGCACCAGTCCAAACAACCCTTATTGATGATTAGGTTAAAGACAACCTTTATTGAAAGCTATCCTAGTGGTAGCTATGGAGAGCAGCCTTCAGGCTAAGTCTCGAAGGAATGTAAAGCAGCTTGTTTTACCAGATCATAACCTCCTGAATGACCAAATGAAAGGAGAACCACACAAGGAATATACAAAATATATGTATTTATTACCAAACACTCTCTACTAACCTCTTTATGAGATTAGAGAACAAAGCACACAATATTAAATCACTAGAACGACAGTAAATAGCACAATACACAGTGGGCTCCAGGGGGAGACCAAACCATATACTAAGAAAGTGGTATAACAACCACGACTTGACTAGACACAGTGCCTAGAGCACATAGAATCGCTGGGACCCCAAGGAACCACCCAAGGTAGTGACACAGGGGACACACGGAGGACGGGTGCAGTGTGTGAACACAAGCGCGAACTCCGTACAACTCTATGGGAAAGTCGCGGTTGGAAATTTAAAGATTAAGGACACTTCGGAGAGGACTTTAAGCAAACCCAGCTAAACATAGAAGGTTCTAAGGCCAGCACCCTTGACAGTACCGAGGTACCCGTGTTACCTATCCCAGAGGAGCCGGGTGCATAGGGGTCAAGTGATGTCGGAAACCTTCGTCGTTTTCAATGGCGTGATGCGAAAAAGTACTGCTGCCGGGAATATGAAAAGTGTCCGGTGTGATCCAAGCCTGGATCGGAGATGAGAAGAACCTGAAAGCAGAGGGGACAGAGTCTGGGTCACTTCACAGTGACCAGGGGCACGATAGACGAATGCTCATCGATGTCGGGTGCTTCGGGTGAGAAGAGGTGAAGCTTGACACTGCAGCCAGGGGACCAGGAGACGTCGACGATGACCAAAGTCCGGAGGTGAGCTGTCCCACAAAGGATGTCGAGTGCTGGGGGGTCAGTGTCCGGATTGAACACCAACAAGCCTTAGCAACTGCAACCCACGTGGGCAGAGGAAAGAGGCTTCGGTGAGGACCAGCAAGGTCCTGGGGACTCTCCAAGCTATGGAGAGTTAGGGCACGTCTAGAGCAACCAGGAAAGCCCACGGAAAGTCAAAGTTACCTTCACAGGGACCCACAGGCCAGCGGACAAGGGATCGCGAGGGGACCTGTAGCTGAATCACTAAATACCAGCCCACGGAACACTCGTGGAGTGAAGGCCGGAAATCTTCGGTGGAATTACTGCTCGGGGTCAGGACTACAAGTAACCCAAAGCACAGCATCAGGGGTTGCCGAAAAGCATATGCTGCTGCAAATGTACACGGTGCACAGGGGTACGGGTTGCACGGTCCCCACGAGGGATATGGGCCTCAGAATTGCTGAGAGCGCAGATCAAACTCAGAGACCTTGGGAACCCACCTTCTGTGTTGCAGAAATCTTCGGAGTCCTCAGGAGCTCGGGAGATGCAAACCGGTCAGATGCGTTTAGGTGCCTGCCTTGCAGGGGAGTAACTCCTTTACTCCAAGGGAGATTTCTTCAGTCGTCCAGCGTCGTGCAGATTGTCAAAGTACTTGGTTTCTGTAGCAGAGTTTAGTCCAGGTAAAATCTAAAGTCCTGTAGTCAGGAGTTCCTACTTTATACCCTAGGAAGGGGTGGGACAAACTCTGGGGACCCACCTATGGGAGGGTCAGGACAGAGGGGTGACTACACCCATGTCCTTTGTCCAGTTTCGCGCCAGAGCAGGAACAAATGGCTCCTGCAACCGGTTTGAGCTGGACTATGCACAGGGACACCAAATGTGCCCCCAGTGCAGACATGAAAGCACTCTCAGAGTGCACCCACCCAGCCCCAATACACTAAAGCCTGTCTGGGAGGTGGTCACACCTCCCTGTGACCGGAAACCTATTGTCCAACCTTCCCCTGCCGGAGTTTCGTCCAGCAGCAGGAGGGCAGACTCGTGTCTGTGGCTGGCAGCATCCATTTTGTGATGCCAGGGTCAAGAAAGCTGGTACCGGGTGTACCGGTGTTGTCATATTTCTCCCTCTAGGACGGTGGAATCATACCTCCCACAACAGTTACTGGTGTGGAGGTATGATTCCAAGGTGTTTGACACCAAACACGACATGTTTCCATGCAGCCGTTTTAAAATTAGCATTTACCGCGAGGTTATAATGCACTTAAGTATATATGGTTGGCTGCATCACAAACAACCCCGGAATATAGGTTCCGAAGGCTGCAGAGGGGCTCTGCTCATGCATGGGCACCCTCTCACATAAGATTGATGTGGCCTGCCATAGGGGTGACTGATAGGTTTATATGTGCAGTGATTAGGATAGATATAATGAACCTATATCTAAGTAAGGGTGGCATGCACCACCTTACACAGGCTGCTGTAGCAGACCTGTTGTGTCATTTTAAATGGTCTCTCAGGGGTGACATAATACATGCTGCAGCCCCTGGGAGGCCTCTGGGGTACCTAGGCCCTGGGTACATAGTATACCATATACTAGGGACTTATAAGGGTACCCCAGAATCCAATCTGGAGTGTACCTAAAGTACTGGCAATCAATTTAGAGGAGAAAGCAGATAGACTGGGGTCCTGAATAGCAGGATCCCAGTCAGACTAAGTCGAAAACAGTGAAACATCAGCAAAAAAGTGGGGGTAACTATAAGAAGCAGATCCTACTCTCCTACAGGCAGTTAGAATTGGATATTAAGAAATTGGCCCTAGAGGAAAAGAGGATGCAAATGGAGCATGAGAGAAGTTTGAGGGAGTTGGAGTTGAAAGCTAGGAGCTTAGAGATTACTCCCTCTGGTGGCAGCACACCGTCCATGCCTGTTGAAGCAAGGGTGTATATACCTAAAGATGTGGTGAAAGAGTTTTATAAAAATGATGACATTGGGCAATGGTTTAAAGCCTATGAGGTAGCTATGACCTCACACCGGGTCCCTGAGAAGGATTGGGGAGTGGGGTTGTGGGGACGGTTCCTTAGTGAGGGGCGGGATACCTTATTAGACTTGCCCTCTGAAGTCCACAATTCTTATGGTCATATGAAAGAAGCATTGATGTCCAGGTATGGGTTGACTCCTGAACTGTATAGGCAGAGGTTCAGGAATTGCAAAAAGTTGGAGGGCAGTACCTGGGTAGAATATGTGACTTTTTTGCAGAGCATTGGATGGTTGGGTGAAGGGTAGCAAAGTGAATGATTTTGAAGCGCTCTTTGATTTGATTGCATGGGAGCACTTGTCAGGAAATTGTTTTGCAGAGCTACGCCAGCACCTTATTGATAGTAGGCTGACTAACCCTAGGAAGCTTGCTGAGGAGGCGGACCGCTGGGTGAGCACCCGGGTCCATAAGGGTCACGTGGGAGACTCTGCCAAGGGTGGGCAGGGTCCCCAGCAGAGGAGTGGGGAGGACAAGGGTAAACAGAGGGAGTTCCAGAAAGGGCCCCAAAGTAATCCCCAAGGGAAGGGTTCCCAGCCTCCCCCTGAAAAGAAGCCAGGGGCCCCGACAGATAAGCCTGTTCACAGGGGGCCCAAGACTTGCTTTAAGTGTGGTCAAGTGGGCCATTGCTCCTGGGAAACTAGATGTCCCTTGTATGGAAAATCAGCTCCCACTGGTGCACCACCCCGGCAGGTAGCTAGTGTAGCCCTGGGGGAGGAGATGGGTGCCCAAGGTGGGTGGGGTCCCGTAGCAATGTCCTTGGTCTCTTTAGGAGACAGTGAGATGGTACCCAGGGCCCAACTGCCTGATAACAATAAGAAATACAGGCAGTGGGTGACCATCAATGGCCAAAGGGTGGAGGCTCTGAGAGACACCGGAGCCAGTGTGACAGCTGTCAGTTGTCGGCTGGTGTCTGAAGAGCAGGTGATCCCTAATGCATTCTGCCCAGTAGTTGCCGCGGACAACTCGGAGAGCCACTGCAGAGTGGCTCAGGTTCCCATTGAGTGGGGGGGGGTTCTCAGGTACCTTTCAAGTAGCTGTGAGGCCAGCCATGCCTGTAGACTGTCTGTTGGGCAACGATTTAGAAAGTTCACCTTGGGCAGAGGTGGAGAGATAGGTCTCATTTAGAGATGTTGGGTCTGCCTGAGTGGGCGTGCGCGACCACTCGGTCTATGGCAGCCAGTAGAGGTGCTCAAGAGGACCTGGAGCCTGAGAGGGTGGCCCAGGTGCCTGCCTTGAAGAGAAGAGGCAGGGGGCGCGTGAAACCGGCCCCCGTAGTTCCCACGGTCCAGGAGGAAGCAGAACCTGAGGGGCATGCTCTGGAACCTACAGGGGAGCAAGTGGACGAACTGGGGGACCTGCCTGAGCTGACCCATTGGCAGCAGGAAGGAGGACCCTCCAGGGAGGAGTTCTGTGAGGAGCAGAACAAGTGCCCTTCTCTTGTGGGTTTGCGGCAACAGGCCACAAACCAGGCAGCAGGTGATCAGTCTGGATCACATTGGATCTACTGGGAGAATGGTCTCCTGTATAGCGACCCTAAGGTTGCTGAGCCTGGGTCAGCCCGAGTGCTGGTGGTACCCCAGAGCTTCAGATCCTTCCTACTGGGCTTGGCTCATGATGTGCCTTTAGCAGGACATCTGGGGCAGGGCAAGACCTTTGAAAGGCTTGTCACCCACTTTTATTGGCCCCAGATGCGAAAGAGTTCAGACACTCATTGCAGGACCTGTCAGACTTGCCAGGCAAGTGGAAAAAGTGGGAGGAAGCACAAGGCTCCCCTCCAGCCATTCCCTGTGGTCAGCACCCCCTTTGAACGGGTGGGTATTGACATTGTGGGGCCACTGGACCCCAAGACAGCCATGGGCAACAGGTTCATCCTGGTCTTGGTGGACCATGCCACCCGGTACCCGGAAGCCATCCCTTTTCGGACAGTGACGGCCCCCGTGGTGGGACGTGCACTGATGGTGATTTTCTCTCATGTGGGGTTCCCCAAGGAGGTGGTGAGTGACCGTGGTACAAACTTCATATCCAAGTATATGAAGTCCCTGTGGCAGGAGTGCGGTGTTACCTATAAGTTCACCACTCCTTACCACCCCCAAGGAAATAGGCTGGTTGAGAGATTCAACCGGACCCTGAAGGGCATGATTATGGGTCTGGAAGAACCCATGAGGCGTAAGTGGGACGTCCTCTTGCCATGCCTTCTCTTTCCTTACCGTGAGGTGCCACAGAAGTCCTTAGGGTTCAGTCCCTTTGAACTGCTCTATGGTCACCCGGTAAGAGGACCTCTGAGTTTGGTGAAAGAAGGCTGGGAGAACGCTCCCAGTAAACCTCAGTACAGGATGTATTTAGCTACATGCTGGCCTTTAGAAACCAAACTAGGCGATTCAGAGAACTCGCTGAGGCGAATCTGGAAGCCAGCCAGGAGGAGATGAAACGATGGTATGATCAGAATGCCACTCTGATCGAGTTTCAGCCTGGACAGAAAGTGTGGGTCATGGCCCCCGTGGAGCCTTGCACGCTCCAGGATAAGTGGACCGGACCATTTGAGGTGGTGGAGCGCAAGAGTAACGTCACCTACCTGGTGGACTTGCGATCTTCCAGGAACCCTTTGCGGGTCCTACATGTCAACCGCCTGAAGCCCCATTTTGAGAGGTCTGAAGTGGGCATGCTCCTAGCAACGGATGATGGAATGGAAGAGGAGACAGAACCTCTTCCTGACCTCCTGTCTGCAACAGAGCAAGATGGGTCAGTGGAGGGTGTGAACCTCTCTAACTCCCTGACATCTGAGCAGCAGGAAGACTGTCGCCAACTGTTGGGTCAGTTTTCTGACCTGTTTTCCCTGGTTCCTAGTGTCACTGATTGGTGCGTCCATGATGTGGACACTGGGGACAGTCCTCCTGTCAAGCACAAGGCTTACAGAGTGACTGACAGGGTGAGAGCTTGCATCAAGGAGGAGGTCTCCAAGATGTTTGCATTGGGGGTGATTGAGTCCTCTCACAGCCCTTGGGCCAGCCCAGTGGTCTTGGTCCCAAAGGCTGCCGTGCCTGGTGCCACACCCGAACTCCGGTTCTGTGTGGACTACCGAGGACTCAATTCAGTCACCAGGACTGACGCGCACCCCATCCCCAGAGCTGATGAGCTCATTGATCGGTTAGGGGCTGCCCGGTACCTCAGCACGTTTGACTTAACGTCTGGGTACTGGCAGATCGCCTTGACTGATGGGGCCAAAGAGAGGTCAGCATTCTCCACACCAGATGGGCACTACCAATTCCGTGTTATGCCCTTTGGGATGAAGAATGCCCCTGCCACCTTTCAGAGGTTGGTCAAACAGGTGTTGGTTGGACTGGAGGATTTCAGTGCCGCCTACCTGGATGACATCGCAGTGTTCAGCGCCAGTTGGGAAGAACATCTGCGCCACCTCTGGGAAGTGTTGATGGCGCTGCGGAGGGCAGGCCTCACGATCAAGGCGAGTAAGTGCCAGATCGGGCAGGGTATCGTGGTGTACTTGGGACACCAGGTTGGGAGCGGCCAGGTGGCGCCCCTACAGCCCAAGATTGATACCATTCTGGCTTGGGAGCCCCCCAAGACCTAGACAGAGGCGAGAGCCTTTTTAGGACTCACTGGGTATTACAGGAGATTTGTCCAGGGGTATGGCAGCATCGTTGCACCCTTGACAGAGCTGACTTCCAGGAAGCAGCCCAAGAGAGTGATTTGGACTGACACCTGTCAGAGAGCTTTTGACGCCTTGAAGACTGCCATGTGCCCGGCCCCCGTGCTTCAGGCGCCCAACTTCTCAAAAGAGTTCGTGGTCCAAACAGACGCTTCAGAGCATGGTGTAGGGGCTGTTCTGGCACAGTTAAATGAGGAGGGCCTAGACCAACCTGTAGCCTTCATCAGTAGGAGGTTACTTCCACGGGAACAGAGGTGGAGTGCTATTGATCGTGAGGCATTTGCTGTGGTCTGGGCGCTGAAGAAGTTGAGACCATACCTGTTTGGGACTCACTTCCGGGTTCAGACAGACCACAGGCCCCTCAGATGGTTGATGCAGATGAGGGGTGAGAATCCAAAGCTGTTGAGGTGGTCCATTTCCCTACAGGGGATGGACTTCACGGTGGAACACCGCCCTGGTACAGAACACGCCAATGCTGATGGTCTGTCCAGATTCTTCCGCCTTAGTGATGAGAACTCCCTAGCGGTAGGATAGTTCTCCCCACATTTCAGCTGGAGGGGACACATGTTAGACCTGGCATCCTTGGCGTGGGTCTCCCTTCCATTTTTCCACTATGCCTCCACTGTTGTTGATATGTTTTTGCTGGTCTAGATGCTTTGGTCACTTTGCCACTGCTAATCAGTGCCAAAGTGCAAGTGCTCCCTATGATAAATTAATGTATGGATTAGTGACTCCATGTTTGGCCTATTTGATTCACTGTCAGACCCTAGTACAGTGCACTGTTTGTGCCCAGGGCCTGTAAATCAAATGCTGCTGGTGGGCTTGCAGCACTGGTTGTGCCACCCACAGGAGCAGCTTGTAAAGTGTGTCTCAGGCCTGCCATTGCAGAGCCTGTGTGCAGTCTGGTACTGCCATGTCTACTTGGTAAGTGCACCCACTTACCAGTCCCCAAACCTTCCCTTTCCTGCATAATAGTCACCCCTAAGGTAGGCCCTAGGGCAGGGTGCATTGTATGTGTAAGGTAGGACATGCCCTGGTGTGTGTGGCATGTCCTGATAGTGAATTACAGCCAATTTCGTTATTCACTATTGCAAGGCTACCTGTTCCCATAGGCCAGAATGGGCAGTTTGATTATAACATCTTATAATCCTAACTGACCCAGGGAACATGGTAGAAAAACGAATTTAGTATGCCTGAACTCAGAATGATAAAATACATCTTTTAGTGAAGTTGGTTTTAACATTCTGTGTTTGAAAATACCACTTTTAGAAAGTAGGTATTTTCTTGCCTAACCATCCAGCCTGCCTCTGCTAGCTTGTGTATTGTGTGTCTGGGTTTGTGAGTGACAGGGGCTGGGGACTCCAGGAGGCAAGGTGAGTCAGCACTAGGCAGAATAGACCTATCTGCATGAGGAGTGGTGGGAGGAGAAGCACCTGGGCATGAATAGGACTGTGCCTGCCTTCCACAATGCTGGCTCCACCTCCTGTGGTGTGTCTGATGACCCTGGCCCACACTGACAAAGGAAGAAGTTGTACACTGGCAGAATGCACCCAGAACTGGTTTGGACTAGGTACAGGACCCTCTGCCTTCAGAGGACAAAGGATTTATGGGTATAAATACTGGGGCCCAGACCCCAAGATTTTAGATCACTTCTGGGAAACAAGAAGAACCTTTGCTGAGGAGAGGAACCAGAGAAACTGAAGGAGGAGACTATCCCTATGCTGTGTGCTGTTTGAGGGATTGGCCTGCAGTGGTTGCCTGATTGCCAAAGAAAGGAGAAAGGAACTTTGTGACCTACTTTTATCATCTTGCAGAAAATCTCCAAGGGCTTGAAGATTGAGCTTGCCTCCTGCTGAAGTCTCAGGGATACAAGACTTCACCAACCAGATCCCTTGAATTCCCTTGCTGGGAATTTGAAGTGCCTACTGTTGTGTTGGGCCTTCTGAGAGACTGCGTGTCGCTGGGAGCTGGAAGCGCGACTCACGAAGAAGAAGCGTGTCGCCGCCGCAGCAGTTGTCGTCGCATCGCCGAGAAAGCGTGCCGCCGCTGTCGCCATCGCATCACCGAAGCGCCTCGCATCACCGGAGAAGAGTGTCGCCGTCGCAGCAGACGCTGTCGCATCATCGGAGAAGCATGTCGCAGGGCCTGTCGCGGCTCAGAAGATTCACCGAGTCGCCGCACGGACGTCGGGCGTGCACGCATCGCCCCCTTCGTTGTCGCATCGAGAGGAAGACGCCATTTTGTTTCATTGCACCGGGTCGTCATCGCATCGAGGCGCTGCTGGTCGCATCGCCACAGAAGCGCAGTAAGAAACCGGCGCATCACCTCCCCACGCAGTGAAGAACCGACGCATCACCTCCTCTCCGGTAAGGAACCAACGCATCACCGTCCCCTACGCAGCAGTAGGGAACCGACGCATCACCTCCCCCGGAGCAAGGAACCGACGCATCACCGTTATTGCGTGTAAGGAACCGACGCATCACCTTCCCTGCAACTCTTTTGTTTTTATCGCGTTACGCATCCAAAGGTACATTGAACGTAGAGTGTCGCATTTATCACCTACATTTGAACTGAACTATTTTCTACCATTTTGACAGTCATATTTCTATTGCATTGTGGATTTTTGTCGTTCTGGTCTTGTGTTAAGTCTATATAAAGAGTACTTATTTTTATATACAACTTGTGTGGTGTCCATCTGTAGTGTTGTCACTGTATTACTGTATGTATTCACAAATGCTTTACACAAGCTACCAAGGGGGTGAGCAGGGGTTATTTTAGGAGTGTAGCCCCTTACCCTGACTAGAAGCAAGGGTCCCTATTTGGACAAAGGTACCTACCTCTGCCAACTAGAGACCCCCAGTTCTAACAATATATATGTCAAATCTATAAACAGTTAGGTAAATTTAGGGGTGGGTAATGATAAAGGGTGAAAAGGGTAATTGTAGGGTTTAGGGGTGGGTAGTGATAAAGGTGGTAAGGGTAATTTGGGCGTTTGGGGTGGGTATTGGTAAAGGATTTTAACAGTAATTTTAGGGTTTAGGGGTTGTGGTAAAGGGTGGTAATGCTTATTTTAGGGTTTAGGAGTGGGCAGTGGTAAAGGGTGGTAAGGGTAATTTTAGGGTTTAGGGGTGGATAGTTGCAAAGGGTGGAAAGGGTAATTTTCGGGCTTAGGGTGGGTAGTGGTAAAGGGTAGTAAAGGTAATCTTATGGTTTAGGAGTGGGTAGTGGTACAGGGTGGTAAGGGGTATTTTAGGGTGGGTAGTGGTACCGGATAATGAGGGTGATTTTAGCGTTTAGGGATGGGTAGTGGTAAAGGGTGGTAAGGGTAGTTTTAGATTTAGGAGTGGGTAGTGGTAAAGGGTGATAATGGTAGTTTTAGGTTTAGGGGTGGGCAGTGGTAAAGGGTGGTATGGGTAATTTTAGGGTTTAGGGGTGGGTAGATGTGAAGGGTGATAAGAGTAATTTTAGGGTGATGGGGTGGGTAGTGGTAAAGGGTGGTAAGGGTCATTTTAGGGGTGCGTAGTGGTAAAGGATGGTAGGGGTAATTTTAAGGTTTAGGGGTGGGTAATGTTAAAGGGTGGTAAGGGCCAGTTTAGGATGGGTAGTGGTAAAGGGTAGTAAAGGCAATATATATATATATATATATATATATATATATATATATATATATATATAGAGAGAGAGAGAGAGAGAGAGAGAGAGAGAGAGAGAGAGAGAAAGAGAGAGAGAGAGAGCGAGATAGTCAATGAAAAAGATAAAGGTTGAATTAATTATTTATTTGTGTACAAAACCAACTTAAACTACACAACCTATATCACTTAAAGCTATAATTTGTGCAACCTCAAAAACCTAATATAACTTGCGCACCTCTGTACAAAGTGTTGTGAACTTACTACGCAGACTAAATGAGCTATAACTCGGCCCTCTCCCACGCAGTATTCTCATAAATTATGTTATTTGAGCTGTCAAGTGTCGTTATGAATTCTATCATTTAATATGGTATAAGTGATGTAATATGAAAGGGTACAAAGAGTGCATGGTGAAGGCGCGAGTTATAGTTCATTTAGTTTTGAGAGGTGCGCAAATGATAACTAAGTCATAACTATACATTTAGAATTTCTAAGGTTTGTGTAGTTTAAGTTGGTTTTGAATACAAATAAATAATTACGTTTTCCTAACTATACCTAATCCACAACCTTGGTTTTTTTCATTAAATATGTATTTTTTTAATTTGGAAAAAAAAATTGTTTTTAATCATATCATGTTGTGTATAAATCTATTAATTCTTTAAACTTTTTTTTTTTTTGGTACCGTGGTACTTTTGAGGTAGGTCAAAGTTCATTATCAACGTGCCCGTTGTCTGCGTGAATGTTTTGCTTTCAATAGCGGTTCCTCGATAGTACTATGGTACCTTCTGAACATTTTAAACTAATATTTACACCATGGAATTATTTTTTATTCAAAATATGGATCCAGGGTTTGATGCTACTATTGTTTTTAACGGTATATGTGTTAGTATTTATCGTAACTGTAGGTTGTGTTTGTGAACTATACGGGTACCGCAATACTATCAAGATACTACAGCACTACTTTTGCTTTTGTAAAACAGCCTTTCAGTCGCTTAGAACTCTGTCAATTGTAGGAAACAGGAAGTGCATACACCATATCCCCATTCAATTTGATTTCTTCCAAGGAGAAGGTTGTGCTGCTTAGAAGCACTGGCGTAGCAAGGGGGGGGCGGAGGGGGCGGTGCGCCCCGGGCGGCACGAGTTTTTGGGGCGGCGGCGCCGGCGAAAATCATCGCCAGCACCCCCCCCCCTCGCTCTTCAGCGCGCGGCGGCGGCAAAAGGCAAGGACCGCCACGGGCGGCAGGGTGACTAGCTACGCCACTGCTTAGAAGAATGAATATTTTTTCTTCAGAAGCCACCTTGCAACTTTTCAACACCTGCAATGGCTGAAGAAGATCATCCTGTGGAGTTGCAGCAGGGGGAAGTAGAGGTGCAGTTGGAGCAGGAGGAAGAAGAGGTTCAGAGGAGGAAGAAATTAAAGGAGTCAATTGTGTTGGATTTTTTCTCATTACCACCTGGAGGGCAAAAGGTGCACTCCAAACTGGTAACCTGAAACATTGCAACAAAGTAATTTCCCATGGGAACGTGAAACAGTACTCATTTGGAACCACAGGAAAGAGAAAATGCCTGCAGGCAATCCATTCCACCAGGTTGGCGAGTGCCAAAAGAAGGAGATTGGAGAGGCCAAAGTAGAAACATCATATGCGGCCACTTCTTCAGCTTTTGCAACATCTTTCACATCTTCTGCTTTGTCAGCACCTCCACCACCACCCACTAAATCTGTCCCTCCAGAAGCACCTTCAATTTCTCCTGCTATATCTGCCTACCCACCAACAGCCGGTGCATCTGTCCATGCATCAGTACCTGCTCCTGGTACCGCAGTGCCAATCCATCTGCTGAGGCAGAATCGAGAAATTATCGAGCAGTATGGCAGTACCTGTCTCCTTTGCCATACTGTCATTGGTGTGGGAGAGAGGGATATGACCATACATCGGGAGCTGGTCATGGCTCACCAGGGTCCTACCCAACAGCCTTTGTTTTTTTTTTCCATGATTGTCCTCCTGTTTGCTGTTAAGACTTGTTTTGTGGGTGATCATGTTGACTTCCAAAAAACACCTTAAAAAGAGAAAAGAAGGAAAAAAAGGTTTTTTCAGAACTAATTACCTCAAAAGATAAGAGCTTCTACCAATGCAAACCATATTGTTTCAGGCATAAGAAGTACAAAATCGTAATTAATATAGAGATAAATGATAAGTCTAAGGTAAGTTAAACATTTGCCTTATGGTGGCTTCATAGTAGATGGTAATTTAATAATAGACTGCTACAGCGATATTTGATTGTATTTAGAGTGGAGTACAGTGTCATAGAGTGGAGTGGCACAGAGTTGAGTGGAGTGTCGTAGAGTGGAGTGAAAAGTCTTTAATGTTTCCATTAATAACAAATGGTACAATATACATCCCGTTAAGCACCAAGCACTAAAAGAAGTTATAAATTAACAGTGTTGATATGAAAATAAATAGTTTAAAACATAACCAAATAAATACTGTTTATAAGTCTTAAGTTAAAATGGCTAGTGGAAGTCATTGTGGCACCTTATTGTCTGGATGCTTCATTGCGTTGTACAGAATATCTACAAACTTGCCAAACTCGCGTGGTTTGTTGGCTGAGTGGTGTGAAAGCAGTAGCTCAAGGCCTCTTTGCAGGTTGTGATTCTGTGATTTCAAAACCTTGGTCTCAGTAAAGTGTGGCGTGCAGTTAGGAATGCAGGTCAGCAGCATAAAAGGTGGAGTGTGGTTTCTCTTCCATAGTCGCAGAACATGCAAGGTGTTAGCCCAGGGCTATTTTGCCAGTTTGACCTGTATTCAAATATTGGTAAGACCATTAGTCTGGCTCGTAGCATTTGATGTCTGCAATTTGTGATTAAGCCTGTTTTAGGTGGATTTGCATCTTTGGTGATGCGTAGGCAGTAGTGCAGTAATCGATGCTTGTGACGTTGCAAATTTTCCCCAAGTCCAACTTCCTAGATACTCCTGCCACCTATTTTTTTAGAATCAGTTTAACAGAGTGGTAGGAGTTAATTGAAGTGAGCATCGCCAGGTAGATCTGAAGTGCACTGACCGAAATGGTTAAGTATTTTGCCCAGGGATTACTAGAAGCCCTAAATAGCGCATGAAGTGCATTCTTTAGCGTTCTTGTGTTAGCTGTGGCTAATGAGTGGTAGCATTTGATGAATGATACCATGTATTCCAGGTCTTTCCTGTTCAAGCCAAACTCCAGCCAGAGTAACGACTATTGCATGTAGTTAGGCAACTTGAAGGTTCTTCTGCAGGCTTTACACTGTAGTTTATCTACAGCGATGGAAGGTTTCCCTGTGAAAGATTGGTGGCCATAGGTAATGGATGGCAGTAACTTTGCCTTCATTACTTTTAAGATTGCTTCAGCCGAGAGGCTCTGGAGATGGTTATATAACTTTCATAGTGCAAAAGTGACCGATGCTGCTTCCTTTAAAAAATATATTAGATGTGTGTTGGCTTTGCCATTTTCTGTGAACCATACGCCTAGGTAGTTATATTTAGGTGTGTTTTCCATTGTTGGGTGTCTGAGTTTCCATGTCTGTTTGGATTTGTACATATATTTACCAAAGATCATTTCCTTGGTTTTCGAGGCATTTGCCATCAGTTTATTCCTTTGGTTATATAAGTGCAACTGGTCCAGTTGCATACCAATTTTAGTGTGGTAGACAGTATGATTAGATAGTCTGCATATTGTCAGACCGAGAGGCGTTGAGAGCTGATCCTGGGTGGTACAGATTTGGCTTTTGTTATTGCTTTACCAAAGTCTGCAGTGTAGAGATTGAATGCAATAGAGGCAAAAACACAGATCTGCTTAAGACCTCTTGTTGCTGGGATTTGTGATGTTACCCAGTTTCTGTTCCCTAGTTTGATCCGCACCCACGTGTTGGTATAAGGAGAGATGATCGCTTTTAGAAGGGGGCCAGGGATAACCCATTGTGCGAGCTTGGACCACAGTATATTACAGTCCACTGTATCAAATGCAGCAACGTAATCTATGAAGCAAGCTAAAAGAGGTGGACTGGAAGCCAAGGAAGAATAATGAACAAGGTAAAATAGGGCAACTGTGTTGTCTATGGTAGATGATTTTTGCCGGAAGCCTGTTTGGTAGTAATGGATGAAATTTTTATCTGGTGCCCCTTCTTCCAATTCTTGCAAGATGATTTGTGCGTAGGATTTGGCTTCCACATCCAACAGTGCTATCAATCAATAGTTTAATGGGCTGGTGTTCGAACCTTTTTTATGGATGGGATGCAAAATTGATCCTCTCCAAGAGTATGGAACTTGGGTGCTCAGAAAGCACTGGTTGTATAATGGAGTAAGGACATTCGATCAGTACAGGATTAGTCCTGAATATGGAACTTGGCAAGCCGCTGGGGTCAGGGGCCCATTCTCTCTGATGGATCTCATGAGTGGAGTGTCGCAGATTGGAGGGTCGCAGAGTGGAGTGTTGTAGAGGGGAGTGCCGATGAGTGGAGTGTCGCCGAGTGGAGTGTTGTCGAGTGGAGTGTTGTTGAGTGGAGTGTCACCGAGCAGACTGTTGTCAAGTGGAGTGGAGTAGAGTACTTTATATTGGAATGGCATAGAGTGGAGTAAAGTAGAGTGTTATCAGGTGGCATGTCGTAGAGTAGAGTGGAGGAGAGTGTTGTACAGTGGAGTGTTGAAGAGTGGAGTGCCGTAGAGTGGAGGATTATAGAGTGGATAGTCATAGAGTGTAGTAGGATGAAGTGGCATAGAGTGGAGGAGAGTGTTGTAGAGTGGAGTGGTGTAGAGTGGAATAGAGTGTCATAGAGTATGGTAGAGTGGAGTGGCATAGAGTGGTCTAGAGTTGGGTAGTGGAGTAGAGTGCAGTAGACTGGAGTAGTGTGTCATAGAAAAGAGTGGAGTAAAGTGGCATGGAGTGGCACATAGGGAGTTGCGTAGAGTATCGTTGAGTGGAGTAGTGAGTTGTAGAGAGGAGTAAAGTGTTGCACAGTGGCATAGAGTTTTGTAGAGTGAAGTGGCATTAGGTAGAGTAGAGTGTTATAGAGTGGAGGGACATAGAGTGGAGTAGAGTGTCAAAAAGTGGAGTAGAGTGTAGCGGCACAGAGTGGAGTGGTGTAAAGTGAGTGGCGTAGAGTGAAGTGGCATAGAGTATCGTCTCGTAGAGTGTCGTGGAATAGAGTGTCAGGTGTAGAGTGTGGTAGCGAGAACTGTCGTGGCATAGAGTGGAGTGGCGTGTCATAGAGTGGCATGTCATAGAGTGGAGTGGTGTGAAGTGTCATAGAGTGGAGTGGTGTGCAGTTGAGTGAGATGTCGTAGGGTGAAGTGGCGTGTCGTAGAGTGTCATACAGTGAAGTAAAGTGGCATAGAGTGGAGGGGCATAGAGTGGAGTAGAGTGTTGTAGAGTGGAATGACACAGAGTGGAGTGGCGTGTCATAGAGTTGAGTAGTGTGTCATAGAGTCGTGACTCGTAGACTGTATTAGAGTGGAGGGGCATAGAGTGGAGTGGCGTGTCGTAGAGTGGAGTGTCATAGAATGGAGTGAAAAGTCATATAGTGGAGTGGCATGTCATGGAGTGGTGTGTCGTAGAGTAGAGTGGAGTGCCGGGTCATAGAGGCTCTTAGAGCGGAGGGGCGTAGACTGAAGCCACATAGAGTGAAGTGGCATGTAGTAGAGTGGAGTGGCATGTCGTAGTGGTGTGGCATGAAGTGTCATAGAGTGGAGTGTCGTGCAGTTGAGTGAGATGTTATAGTGTGGAGTGGCGTGTCATAGAGTGGAGTGGCGTGTCGTAGAGTGACGTACAGTGAAGTAAAGTGGCATAGAGTGGAGGGGCAGAGAGTGGAGTAGAGTGTTGTAGAGTGGAATGACACAGAGTGGAGTGGCGTGTTGTAGAGTAGAGGGGCATGTCATTGAGTGGTGTCTCGTAAACTGTATTAGAGTGGAATGGCAGAGTGGAGTGGCGTGTCGTAGAGTGGAGTGTCATAGAATGGAGTGAAGTGTCATATAGTGGAGTGGCGTAGAGTGGAGTGGTGTATCGTAGAGTAGAGTGGAGTGCCGGGTCATAGAGGGTCTTAGAGTGGAGGGGAATAGACTTAAGCCACATAGAGTGAAGTGGCATGTGGTAGAGTGGAATGGTGTGTCGTAGAGTAGAGTGGCATGGAGTGTCGTACAGTGGAGTGATTACTATTAAAGTCAACGGGGTGACTCTGTGTCCCTCAAAACCTGGGTATTGTCGTTATAGTCTACAAAGAAGTTCAGTGGGGTGGAGAATAATTCCTTTAGAGTAACAGTAATTTTCAAATAGCAAACAGTTCTTTATCTCAAACACACATCACAGCTTTTTAGATTTAGATATATATTTCTCTTTTATATATTTCTTTTTGTCGATAAACAGACTGTGGAGTGGGGTGGGGTGTTGTAGAGTGAAGTGGAGTGCCATAAAGTGGAGTGGCGTTTCATGGAGTGGACTGGCGTGTCATAGAGTGCACTGGTGTGGAGTGTCGTGTAGTAGAGGGGAGTGTCGTAGAGTGGAGTGGGGTGTCGTAGAGTGAAGTGGAGTGTCATAGAGTGGAGTGGCGTTTCGTTTGGTGGAGTGGCGTGTCGTAGAATAGAGTGGCATAGAGTGAAGTGGGGTGTCGTAGAGTACAGTGGAGTAGCATGTCATGGAGTAGCATGTCGCAGAGTGTCTTAGAGTGGAGGGGGTAGAGTGGTGTGTCATAGGTGGCATGTCGTAGAGTGTCTTAGAGTACGCTGTCCAACCCCGCCTCCCTCCTGCAGGCAGCCAACCCCACGTTGCGCACGGACTTCAGTGAGGTGAGGTGAGGATCAGCATGAGCCTTGTGTATTAGGTGATAAAAGCGAGACATAACCATTACGCCATTGGGGATAACTTAGCGAGGTATCTCCAAGATTAACCTCCAGCTTTTAGCAAACCACTAATTAGGCGCGAAATTGCCAAAGGCCGGCGATGCCCACAATTCCTGCCCCGATAAAAGAAACAGCCACCTTTGGTGTTTGTTTTCTTTTCTTGAAAATGCTGCTTGTCTTTTGGCTCTATGCATTTTCAAGAAAAAGAAATCAGAAAGAAAAAAAACACCACGGGGAGAATGTTTACTTTTTCTCTCAAAGCAGTGTGTCTGTGAAATTGAAATAACATCACTGCGATCGTGCAGGTTTCTCCTGGAGAATCCAGTGTGTGTCCTGGCCCCAGGCACTCAGTGCGACTTTTCACACAGTGGGCAAAGTGCTAGGCCAGGCCTTAGCTCCTTTGGGCAGCGCCTGGCATGAAGCCAGGTTCTTGGGATATGACAGCAGGCGACGAAGTCAAGGCCAGTGCACCAGGTGTGCTTCAGACTCTCTCATGCCGTTCGAGGAGGAATTCTGTCGCTGTTGATTCGAAGAGTCTGGCAGAGCTGGGGTCAGTGCCATTGCTTTCTGACTGTCAAACACTTATTATTACCATAATATTTCATCAGCAACGAACAGTGCTGCATCCTCATCGTCTCGTGTACCAATCACCACATCTGATGCAGTGTTCACCCCTCTGTAGAGGTGGGCGAGCCAACAAATTAAGAGCCTAGCTTGGGTCATACAGCTGGTGCTTGAGCTACGTAAATTATTTAACAAACATCACTAAAAATATTATAAAGTCTCATCAAAATCCAAAAAAGTGCATTTAACATGCGGAAGCTTTGAGATTAATACTTCACATTAAAGCTCTGCAGTGAGAGGTACTCATTGAAAACTGATCGTTTTTAAACATGAACCATTTGTGAACTAAGAGGCAAGACAGTTGTCATTTAAATCCTGTACATGGCCCAGATTATTATTAAGCAACAATATTCTATTTAAATAATCAAACACAATGGGTTTTTGTACAACAGGTATTCTGAACTCACATATTTGAAAGTACTTTCATACCCGATAATGAAAACAGAGTTTTGGTAAAATAAGATACATGCTAAGAGATCACGCAATTTAAGCAAGGAAGACACAATTTATCCAGGTTTTTTGGTTTCACTTTGTACAAATCAGCCACTAAATTGTGCAATTTTTTTCTTGAGTTATGTTAAGGCTTTGTTTTTACCTCTTTGTGAATTTTTGTGCAGTTTTTATATAGCACAAACTCAGCCCAACTGAATTGGAACTCTACAGGGGCACCAGTTTATTTTTTATAGGCATTGGGAATATTAAGTGATTTGCCCAGAACCACAGGATGTTGAACCAACACCAAGACTCAAACCTGGTTTCCCAGTTCCAAAGGCAGCAACTGTGGCTGAAACGCCACATCCTGGGTAGAGGGAGGTTTCCAGGCAGAAGCCACAAGTAAGCTCAGCCCGTTATGGGCTCGAGATTCCAAAAGGACCTCGAGCTGAGCCAGAGTCAGGCTTCAGACTCAGGCCTGGCTCAAGCTTTTCTGTGGCTCGCCCACCTCTACGCCTCAGCCCAAAAACAGTACCCAGAGCAAAACACCCCAGTGGAGTGACCTCTGAACTCCACTCCTGTCCTGCCATTACATTTATACCAACATTCTTAGAGAACTCCATTCATTTCCTCCCGCATTCACCCTACTATCTGTTCCATTAAATGTTTATGGCTCAGTTGATTTCAATAAAAGTTCTCTATTCTAAAGTGCACAATTTTCCAAGGGCATGGCAGCCTCAAAAAACACCCAAAGAATTCAATTTCAGTGGCGCTAAATTTTCTAATTCAAGCCACCTGGAGGGTCTGATTGACTGGGTCTAGGATCAGTTAGTTTGATACGCTCCTGCACGCAGTCTCGCACCGAGCACTGGACGGCACTGTGCATGGCCTGAGAGCTCCTGACTGGGGCCGGAGGGGGTCCCCTTCCATGTACTTTGCAGGGAGGACCCCTCAAGTTTCATCACGCCACTGACCAGTGCAGGTGAAATTTTCCAGAATGTCATCAGGGAAGTGGTGTCAGGATTAACTGCAGTCATCAATGTAAGCAATTACATTCTGGAGTATGCACCTATGCTTGAGGAACACTATGCTTGCCTTTGGAAAGTCCTCAAGAGGCTAAAAGACAGTGGCCTCACACTGCACAAAGATAAATGTGAATTCCTAAAAATGAAAATCAGTTTCTTTGTATACTGTTTCTCAGTAAAAAGGGTGCCACCTGATGCCACCAAAGTAAGAGATATCAAGCTAGCACCTGCCCCGTACTCAGTAACCTCCATAAGATTTTTCTTGGGCATAGTGAACGTCAGCAAGCTTTTCATCAAGACCCTGTGCGGGAAACGCAGGTAGTCGTGTGTTGCAAAGCCACTGGCTGTGCCAATGTCATCTCTCACGCTTGCCTTCAGCACCACAAGAAAGTGATTTTTGGGTGCTAAGTCGAATTGCAGACAGTACGATTGGTGAAGCGAAAGAAGTATGCAATTGTCCATTCCTTGTGGGGGTTAGAAGCTGCACCATGTTGCATAATCTGCTGTTTTCCTTGTTGGCAGTGTTAGAACAGAAGTCCCGTCTTTACCAAAACCCCTTTGGGGCTAAGCAGGGCTTTAAGTGGGGGGTGGTCTGTGGGGGTCTGAGCACCCCCAGTTTTTTTTGGGGGGCCTCGAAAGGGGTCTCTAGGGGGCTCTATTTTCGGGCCTCAAAGGTCAAAGGTAGGGTGACCAGACGTCCCGGTTTTTGTTTGGTGTTTCGGGTGAGCATGCGCGCGCACTGCTTAACGCGTGGCGTCATTGTAGCAGGAAGGGAAATCCTTTGAAGAGAGACACTTTCTATCGGGATTTCCCTTCTCTTTGAACACGCAGCGCCACCTACGTCATCGTGCCAGCCATCGGCACAACAACAGCTGGTTAGAACCGGCACGACCCTGCTTTTACGGCCTGCAGCAAGACTTCTCCAGCAACCAGTGTGACCCTGCTCTGCCTTAAAGCAAGCGAGGGACGAGGGTCTACAACAGAATCCAGCAGCAGTGACACTACCACTACCAGTGCAGCCCTGCCCCTGTCGGCCCGTCATCTCTATGCCTCAAAAACCTGTCTACCAATAAACCACCCAGCCACTGAATATAATAACTCTAAATGCATTAGGAAGGGAGTTGATATATATATATATATATATTACAGTTTAATATAGCTCTGTCTCGACCCGAACGTATTGGAGCGCTTTACGTGAGCTACATGAGCACTAGTTACATTACACAAGATCATATACATTTTGGGGACTAAGGGCACAGTGAGATTAAGACTTAATCTCACTGTGCCTCCCAGTCCCCCAAAAATGTATATGATCTTGTGTAATGTAACTTGTGGCTGCATTGAAAATGTTCAGGCACAATTCAGAAGTAAGTAGATATCTCAAGTCAATAGTAAAGCCGACCCAGACGGACCCCTCTGAGTTTCATTTTCATCTACCTTCACATTGCTCTGCTCTTCCTATGTTTACTAACACTGATGTAATTAAGTCCTGTGTGACTGTTAGACCTGGCATCCTTGGCGTGGTTTCCCCTGACTTTTTGCCTCTACCTCCTACGTTTTGACACTGTGATGGATTTCGTTTTGCTGGTTTAGATGATTTAGGCACTTTGCCACTGCTGATCAGTGTCAAAGTGCAAGTGCTCCCTGGTTAAATTATTACTGTGATTGGTTATCCATGATTGGCATATTTGTTTTACCAGTAGGTCCCTAGTAAAATGCACTAAGTGTGCCGGGGCGGGTAATTCAAATGCTACTAGTGGGCCTGCAGCACTGATTGTGCCACCCACATGAGTAGCCCTAAAATGGTGTCTCAGGCCTGCCACCGCAGCGCCTGTGCGCAGACTGTGAACTGCCATGTTGTCCTGGCCGTACACACTGGCCAGGCCTGACCCTTCCCTTTTCTTACACATTGGACACCCCTATGGTAGGCCCAAGGTACCCCCCTGGGCAGGGTGCAGTGTATGTGAAAGGTAGGACATGTACTAGTGTGGGTAACATGTCCTGATAGTGAAATACTGCCAATTTCGTTTTTCACTATTGAAAGGCTATCTTGCCCATAGGATAACATGGGGAATGCTGTGTAACATGTTTACCTGCATATCTTCCCATAATGGCAAGATAGACATATGGAATCTGGTATCCCTGAACTCAGAATTTAATAACACATCCTTTAGTGAAGATGGTTTTTAAATTCTAAGTTTGGAAATAGCACTTTTAGAAAGTGGCTATTTTCCTGTTCAACCTTTCTGTGTGCCTCTGCCTGGTTGTGTATTGACTGTCTGGTTTGTGAGTGACAGGGGCTGGGGGTGGCTCCAGGAGGCTGGGTGAGTCAGCACTAGGCTGAATAGCCCCATCTTCATGTAGAGTGGTGGGAGGAGTAGCACCTGGGTCTGAATAGGGCTGTGCCTGCCTGCCACAATGCTGGCTCCACCTCCTGCGGTGCGTCTGATGGCCCTGGCCCACACTCCCAGAGGAAGAAGAGGTGCACTGGCAGAATGCCCCCAGAACTGGTTTGAACTGGGTCCAGGACCCCTCACACAAGAAGAACAAAGACTTTTGGGGTATAAAAGTAGGACTGGAGCCCCAGTAAAATTAGATTAGGAAACTTCGTGATCAAGAAGGAATCCCTGCCAAAAGAAGAACAGCCAGGAAGACTGAGAAAGTGCTGCCATTGCGGAGTGTCTGGGAGCTGACCTACAGTTGCTGTGATTGCTGAGGAAGAGGACCAAGGGACTGTCTGCTGTGTGCTGTGTCCCCCTTACTTGAAGAGGAGCTGTGCTGTGTGCTTTGCCCCTCTGAAGCCTGCCTATCTCCAAGGGCCTGAGAAGAGCTGGCCTCCTGTTGGGAACTCAGGGATACAAAAGTTCTCCAGAACCCACCCTTCCAGCTGCTGTGTGTGTGTCTCTGCGCACAGCCTGTGCCTTCGTGAAGCTGCCTTCTGGTGATGAATGCATTCTTTATGGTGGAACAGATATCCAGAAACTGTGTTCAGAGTTTCAGCTGCCAGCAAGAGATACTATCCAAGCTTTTAGACTTTTCAAAGATTTTGGTGGAAAGAAAACCCTGAAGCATTAAAAAAGTTAGTAGTTTGCATGGAAACCCTGCCAGCAAGTAATGCGGATTGCGAGAGAGGTTTCAGCGCAATGAACTTAATTGCTAGTCCAACAAGGGCCTCTCTTCTTGTAGAGACCATTTCTTCATGCTTATGGGTAAAACTCAATGGTCCTCCATTTGAAACATTTGACGCAAAGCTGTATGTAAAGAGTTGGCTGGCAAAAGGTAGAAGGTCTGCTGAAGAAAATTGTTGTGAGAAACCCCAGCAAAATAGACCCAGTGAATATCTTCAAGGGTTTTGGGAAATCCTGAAATAGATTTCTAAGTAATGTAAATAATTTTTACATGTTTTTTAAAGTGTTTGGTATTTTATGGCTTATACTTAATAAATATACCTTTTTGCCTATTTTATTATCCTTTGCTGGATGCGACTTCATGATTTTCTTAAGCACACAATGCTAGTTATCTTGATTTAGACCACGCCCTACTCGGATAGGCCACACCCTTTAAGAAATTTGTCACGCCCCTTTTAGAGCACCCCCAGTTTTTTTTTCCCACTTAAAGCCCTGGGGCTAAGTATTTGCTGTAGGTGCCATGTGTATATCATTGCATTGCATAAATGACATGTTCTCGATTTCAAATTGGCTCCACGAGTCCCATCTTCCTCAAGTCCCAGAAAATGGATTTATAGAGGGACCCTTCATTTCTGCAGGAAATATAAACATACCTGAAGATTTGAGAGCAGAGCACGCAGTAAAAACAACCATGCGGCAGGCCTGATTCTTCAATGAAAGATAAAGGCAAAATTGCAACACAAAATCCTTGTAATAACTTTCAAAGGGAAATCTTTTTAATAACTTTCAAAGCAGTGTGGTTGCTAAATTGTACTAGTAAGTATTTATGGTAATGCAAGAGGGGCCAATAATGGAATTGACATGCAGAGTGATTATTACAAAGAGTGAATGGGAATAGAGAACAAGTGAGTTCTCATTTTTCGTCTACAAATTCTATTCAGTCTGTAGAGTGGCTAAATATTAACTTGCCATGAAGCTAGTATCACACTAGTACCAATTAAGCATGACTAAATCGTCTGTCTGCCCTCTACCAGTCCAACTATCCAAATGTAACTGTTTGCATGTTTTAATTGTCTGTGTGTGTTATGTTATTAGTATTTGTAGAGCACACAGTTTAATCGGGGGAGGGTATCCCGGCACGTGATAGGAGGTGCTGATTGGAATGTCCAACGGAGGCCTGTTGGGGGAGTCAGGTTTTCTATATTTCTGAACTCAAAGACTGAGCTGGATGATCTGATGGGGAAGGCAAACTCAATCCAAGCCTTGGGGGTGATGTGGGAGAAAGCACGTCCTCCATCTTTGGTTGATGTGGGGGACATGGGCAAGTAGTAGGCCAGTCGACCAGAAGTGTCTTGTTGGGGTGTGGAAGTGAATGTGGTTGTTGAGGTCCGAGGGGCCCAGGTTGTGCAGAGTCTTGTAGGTGTGGTTGACAAGTTTGAAGACGGAGTGTTTCTGGATCGGGAGCCAGTCGGAGTCTCTCAGGCACTTGGTTATGTGAGCCCGGGGTGGTAAGTTGAGCATGAATATGGCAGCCATGTTTTGCATCACTTGGAGTCTGTTGGTGAGCTGTTCCATGATGCCCATCTGAAGGGAATTGGGATAGTCATGCCTGTTGATGATGAGAGCTTGTATCACTATTCTGAGGACATCAAGCAGCAGCTATATGAATACTTTCCTGAGTATTCTTAGGCTGAGAAAGCATGTTGACGCATCCCAGTTGACCTGGTTGGCATGGACATTTGGTTGTCGATGACACTGCCCAGGTTCCTAGCAGCTTTGGTGGGGAATGTGGCCAGGCCTAGCTCGGTAAGCCACCAAGCCGTTGACCAAAGTAAAGCGTCTCTGCCAAAAAGAACTACTTCGGTTTTGTCGCTGTTGAGTTTGAGGCAATTACTGCTCATCCAGTCAACTACTGAGGACATGCACTTGACAAAGTTGGATTGGGTTGTAGGTATGTCTTCTGAGAGGCACAGGATCAGCGGGGTGACGCCCGCGTAGGATATGATGCTGAAGCTAAAGTAGTGGACAATAGTGGTAAGATGGACCATGTAGGTGTTGAACAGGGTGGGCCTATGGGAGGAGCCCTGGGGAACACCATAGACTACCTCAGTGGAGTCAGACACAAAGGGGCACAGGCTCAGGGATTGAATGCACTAACTGAGGAAGGAGCGGATCCAGAGCAGAGTCAGACCTTAGATCCCGGCTTTGTGGAGTGGCTTAAGGAGAATCGGGTAGGAAACTGTGTCAAGAGGTCCAGGAGGATAAAGACGGCACTGGATCCTTTGTCTGTTATTACGCAGATTTTGAAGGTAGCAGCAATGAGGTGGGAACCTCATTTTGATCGGTCCACGAGGTGGATGGATTCGAGCTAGTTGGAGAGACTGGAGTTAATACGTTTTTCAAGGACTTTCACTGGATAGGGTAGGAGGGAGATGGACCTGTCCTTAGACATGGTCAAGCGGTCAGACAACGATTTCTTGAACAGAGGTAAGATGTTGGTGTGTTTCCCGGAGCCCAAGGAGGTAGCAGTGGAGATCGACAGGTTAAGTATGGGGATGGGAGCAGGGCAGATGGGCTTGAGTCCGCGCATGTAGATGTAGTGGGGGCAAGTGTCAGAGGAAGCTCCAGATTTCTTAGTGTGCAAGGTGGTGACTTCTGCAGTGGTGATCGTGGGCCAGTAGGTCATGGTGGTTCCTAGAATGGCGTTGGTCTTAGCATTGAGGAGGATGAAGGTGAAGAGATCCAGTTGGATGGCGAAGTTGTTGTATATGGAATTGAATTTCTCTGAGAAGTGGCTGGCTAACTTGGTGCAGAGTTCCTGAGAGAGGGTGAAGGGTGTGGAAGTGGCTGGGGGAGGTGAGTTCTTTGAAAATGGCAAAGATCTCTTTGGATGAGTTGAACCTGTTGAGTATGAGGAAGGATAGGGCCAAGCCTTTGGTTGTTTAAGTGTGTTGATAGTAGAAACGAAGTGACGATTTGTAGGGGGCTCTGTCTGTGTGATCATGGAAGTGTCACCTGCGCTGTTCCAGTTGTTTGCAGTGGCGCTTTGTAAGTCTAAGGTTATCAGTGTACCTGCTCAACTGGAGCGTGGCTTGAGGTTTGGAGGTGGTTTCAGAGGAGCCAGGGAATCTGAGCAGGAGGTTATTCAGGAATTAAAGTTGGAGATGGTGGACGATAGGTCGGCGGGGTGCAGAGAGTGGCATGCAAGGAGCTGGGAGATCCATTTTTCTTTGGGAATTCTGTTCCATTGCATTTGGGAGGTCCGGATTTTAGTGGGCCTGACCTGGCTGGGAAGTGGAAAGTTGAAGCAGATGATTGAGTGGTCTGTCCATGTGAGAGGAATGGGGTTGTCCATTACTATGTTGATGAAGTTGGCAAAGATGGGGTTGAAGAGGTGGCCAGCAAGGTGAGTATGGCTGTTTACCTGTTGGGTGAGGCCCAGAATGCTAACGTCGTCTAGGAGGTTGGTGGAGTTGGAGTCAGGTGGGTGTTTGAGGTCGAAGTTAAGGTAACTGAGGGATTGGCATGAGTTGGATGCCAGAACCAGAGGAGCAATGAAATCCGCTGTTTGCTATATGTATTTGCAGTTATGTTTTCTTTATGTACTTGGGTGCCTGCTTATATTGCTTGTATGTGCCTGGATATTTGCACGTGAATGGGTACCTGGCAACAGTTATTCTATGTTCCTGTCAGTCTCCTGACCTATGTGCATGAATTTCTGTTGATAGGTTTGTGTATAGATACATGTATGTCTCTGGGTATGGCCATCTGTTTGCCTTCTGGTATGTGTACATGAATGCTTGCATGTATTATGATGTTCTCCTGTATGGTGCATTAATGCCTGAATGTCTTTTGTCTTCTGTGCATGAGTACTGTATGTATGTTCGTCTGTATGCACAAGTGCCTGTGTTTGTTGAGCTATGTTCAAAATTGTCTGTATGCCAGTTGAGCTGTGTACAGATGTACCTAAATGTATACGAGAAAGGTGAATTGCCCAATTGTGGTATGTTGCTCTCTGTTGACCAGGGCTGGACTGGCCATAGCGGGCATTGGACGTTTCCCCAGGAGGCTGGAAGGGTGTATGTATGTATGTATTTAAATTTCTAATGCGCATTATAGCCATAAGCTTCAAAGCCCTACCACCGGAGAAGAAGCTGCCGAGAGAGGCCTCAGCGCTACAGTCACAGAAGGGGGAATAGCCATGTTTTCAATTGCTTGTGGAAGGCCATATGAGAGTTTAAGCTAGCAATGTGGATTGGCAGCGTGTTCCACAGTTTAGCAGCTGCTACAGAAAAGGTATGACCACCCCATCTCTCCTTCCGAAACTTAGGAATGTTCACCTTCCTCAGAGAGGAAGATTTCAGCTGTCTCCTAGGGGAGTACCAGTGAAATACTGACCTCAGGGGTAACGGCCCGGGAGGGGCAATGCCTGATGGACCGTACAAAAGCTCTTTAAAAGTCACCTGCTTCCTAACAGACAGCCTGTGCAGGGAGCGCATGCCTTCCCTGACTGAAAGGTATTTAGGTACATCCAATACCAGGCGGTCTGCCGCATTTTGAATCACCTGTGGTTTGCTGAGCGATGACTTACTATTGTTTAAATATAATGCATTCCAACAGTCAAGGCGAGATGTAAATAGTTCAATAACCACTGCTATTCTGAGCTCAACTGGTATAAGAGGAAAAATCTTTTTCAGGATTATGATGATGATAGAGTATGAATTTACTGTCCTATTGACCTGGGTATCGAAGGTAAGGGTATTGTCAAAGGTGACTCCTAGATTTTTAGCGGAGACAATCAGAGTAGGTAAGGGGCCACACATCTCTGGCCCCCACCGCTCTGACCACTCCGAATGTTGTGCCCCAAAGACTAGGATCTCCGTCTTTTTGCCATTTAATTTCAGACAGATCTCCTTAAGCCAGATGCTGATATCCATCATACAGAGTTTGAATTTCTCTGCAATTGACAACGTATTGTCAGATATCGAGACAATTATCTGGATGTCGTCCCTATAGGACAGAATCTGGAAGCCAAATGACCGCACCAATTTTGCCAGTGGGCCACATAAGATTAAACAGGGTGGGGCTAAGAGAAGACCACTGGGGAACCCCACAAGGGAGCTGAAACAGTTCTGCCCTGAAATCCCCACAGCTGACAGTCTGGGTTCTATTGGTCAGAAAGAAACCCAATAAGTACAGAGCGGTATCCATCAACCCTGCCTGGCACAATCTTTGCACCAAGTGGGATGGGGACATCATTTCAAAGGCCGCTGACAGATCAAACATTACTAAGATGCCACTTTGATCCACCTGGCAACAGATGGAATCTGCCGCAGCAACCAGTGCTGATTCAGTACTATGACTACTCCAGAAACCATTCTGTAGGGAGTCCAGAAGCTCCTGGGTGGTGAGAAACTTGGCCAACTCCTGGTTAATATATTTTTCAATGATTTTGGCCGGTGCAGGCAGACGCAAGATTGGGCCGGTTTTGCAGTGGTGGGGGCGGGTTTTGTTACTGGGGGCCGGTTTTGCAGCTGTGCTGCAATATAGGCCCCCAGTAACAAAAGCAGGGGGGCTGGTCCGACAAAATTGCCAGGGCTGCTTTGGGTTCCCAGTCCGGCCCTGCTGTTGACACATCCCTTTCCCATCCTCCTGGCTGTCCATGTGTGAATGTGTTGACTCTGAGTATGTGTGGTATGTAACATTGTGTATCAGCATGTATATTTTTTCTTGCCTGTGTATTTCTTGGCCTATGTGTGTGTGCCAGAACCTCTTTGAGAGGGCAAAGGGATAAGCAGGAGCTACTGGGCCCAACCGTGAAGGCTGAGGCCTTTTAATCTTGATGTCCCTGGGCCCAGTCTACTATGAGTCCTGAGTTACTGCGCCAGTACTACCCTTTTAGCACTGGACTGTTAGCGGTAGCGAAGGTCGAGCAATCCATAGTTTCTCAGGGGGAGGCAGGTGTTAAGGGGTAGGTGCAATTTTACGCGGGCACAAGAATCAATATATGCTCAGCAACCCCAGTAATTGAATATTCAGCCAGATACTTGCGTGTATTAAAAAACGTTGTATTTATATATGAATACAAGTAAAATACAGCACACAGCAAATAATATGCACAATTTTTGCAAGGTCAGCACTCTAGCATTGTCCTGGTAAGATCCTAAGTTCAACTTGCATGTCTACTGACTGTAGTTATTCCCCATTTACATGAGGGAACATTCGGGCTAGGTAGTGGGTACTGGTCTTAGAAGTTCCATGATGACTTTTAAAGGCAGCATGCCTCAGCATCATAGCAGTATACTCAAAGCAAGTTCCACAATGGCTCTGCAGCCTGGAGATCAGTCTTACCCGCTCCCAATGGTGTTGCAATACGGAAGGCCCAGGATCGTCGTGGTCGACATGAGCAGCTGCGAGGCGATGAACAGTAGCCTTGTTGCTGCAAGCGAGGCAACTGGACATCCACACCACTCCTCCAGTTGTGCGGTAAGTCCTCCTGATTCCGGCTGCAGGCCCCGGGCGGCATCTTGTTTCCAATGACAAAGTAGATGCTTTGGTTATACAGGTTACAACCCGCTACTCTTCATTTTTTGCATACAGAAGGGTGACAGTCCTCTCTCTTCTACGCGGCACCCATCTGACATTCGTGGGTCGTGAACAGTGGCACATAGGGTAACGGGCCTTTCAGGTCACAGCGCTGCACAGGGGGATGGCCTTCTATGATTACAGCGATGCACGAGGGTGACTGCCTTTAAGCTCCACAGTGACCCTATCTGGCATACGGGGCCACGATTTGAGGGGCAAACCACCGAATCAGTATAGCAGTCCTGAATAAACCTTGATCTCACTTTGCTAAAAGGGTCCACTCGATAGGATCCCCACTGGACCTCACTCCAGGCACTATCCTCCTCCTCACAGGGTCCTCTGGTCTCTGCCGGCAGGCAGATGATGGTGCTCAAGGCTTCAGGGCAAGTGGTCTTGATTCACCTGGGTGATGTTCCCACACCCAGGAGGGAGACTAGCAGACCTTAGTACCCAGTCCTGGTCACAACAAGCAGAAGTTGTGCTGAGCTTCTCCACGCTGTTGTACAGCTACAGTTTGACCATTTGGGACTCATGCTCTGCTTTTTATAATCTGTTTCCAGACACAGATGTGATTTAGGGTCTCAGTCTTTAATATTTGTGCTGCGGGTGTTGCCTCTTTTGATGTGCCCACTCCTTGGACCTACCCTTTGTCCAGGGAGCAGTTTGTCACATCAGGAATGACTCCAATCATGATAGCCCTACAACTTAGGCCATGAGAGTGACTACAGAATCACACCTGGAGGTCAGCCTTGACATAGTTCCTAACAAAAGGTTACAAAGGCCCCAGCCCTGATCTTCATGATTCCCTCTCTTTCCCTTATCAGCCCCATCATCTCTCTGACAATGTGCCCAAGCCCCACTGCCTGGTGACCTTTCCAGAAACAAAAAGCCCTTTTGAAGTGAACTGAAGAGCCTAGTTCCCCCTTTTTCCAGTGTGTCTGTCCCACCCAGCTCTCACGAATGCAGGTAATCCACAAACATGTATGGGATGGCTCCTCCACCTGCATATGCGTTTCCAAGGCCTTGGGTTTGCAACATGGAACCCACAGGCCTCCATGTACTTGTGCCACACACATTACAGCACGGACACACAAACACATGTGCACTGCTCAGCGCTACATTCTAACACGATGTAGGTCAAGGGCAAGTGTTACAGGACAACAAACCACGGGAGGCAGCAGTAGAGATGCACAAAATGTATTTTTATTGAACACTGTCTGCTGTTATTATCCACAAGGCTGTGTAGGGTCCCGAATTCCGGCTTGGATGGAGTCCTCGTTCCCAGGGTCTCAAGATACCCTCTCTGAATGGCTCTATTGGCTTTGTTGGAGTGGCATGGAGTGAAACGGAATAGAATGGCACTGAGTGCAGAGGAGTGGCATTGAGTGGAGTGGGGTTGCATTGAGTGGAGTGGCGTGGAGTTTTATTGAGGAGTGGTGTGGAATTGAGTGGAGTGGGTGGCATTGGGTGTGGTGGCATTGATTGGAGTGGAATGGATTGCGTGGAGTGGCATTGAGTGGAGTGGAGTAGCATTGATTGAGTGGAGTGGCATTGAGTGGAATGGATTGGCATTGAGTGGAGTGAAATGGAGCAGAACTGAGTGGAGAACAGTGCAGTTGAGTGGAGTGCCACTAACCTTACTGGAATGGAGTGTAGTGTATTGGCATTGAGTGGAGTGGAGTGGCATTGAGTGGAGTGGGGTGGCAATGAGTGGAGTTGAGTAGCACTGAGTGGGGTGGAATAGAGTGGAGTGGAGTAGTATTGAGTGGAGTGGCACCGAGTGGAGTGGAGTGGTCTGGGGTGGCATTAAGTGAAGTGGAGTTTAATTGAGTGGAGTAGCACTGAGTGGAGTGGAGTTGCACCGAGTGGAGTGGAGTTGCACCGAGTGGAGTGGCATTGAGAGGAGTGGTGTGGAGTGGGATGGCACTGACTGGAGTGGATTGGAATTGAGTGGAGTGGCATTGAGTGGGGGGAGTAGACTGGTACAGAGTGGAGTGGCAATGAGTGGAGTGGCACTGAGTGGAGTGGAGTGCCATGGCCTGGAGAAGAGTAGAGTGGCGTTGACTGGAGTGGAGTGGCATTGAGTGGGATGGCATTGAGTTGAGTGGAGCGGAATAGCAATGAGTGGAGTGGCTTTGAGTTGAGTTGCATTGAGTGGAGTGGTGTGGAGTGGAGTAGAGTGGCATGGAGTGGACTGGCATTGAGTGGAGTGGCACTGAGTGGAGTGGCATTAAGTGGAGTGGAATTGAGTGAAGCAGAGTGGAATCGACTGGAGTGGAGAGGCATTGAGTGAAGCGGAGTGAAATCGACTGGAGTGGAGTGGCATTGAGTGAAGTGGAGTGGAATTGTGTGGAGTGGAGTAGCATTAGGTGGAGTGGAGTAGCTTTGAGTAGAGCGGAGCGGCATTGAGTGGCGTAGCACTGAGTGGAGTGGCATTGTGCGGAGTGGCCTGGACTGGAGTGGGGTGGCACTGAGTGGAGTGGCACTGAGTGGAGTGGAGTAGCATTGAGTGGAGTGGTGTGGAGTTGAGTGGCATTGAGTGGAGTAGAATGGCACTGAATGGAGTTGAGTGGCATGGAGTGGAGTGGCATTCATAGAGTGGTATGGCATTGAGTGGAGTGGAATGGCATGGAAAGTTGCCCGAGCTGCCACTGAATTGCTCCAGAAGCGCTTCAAAGCCTTGTGCTAGATAATTGGCCAGCACATGCTGGGCGTTACTTCTTTTTATTTCTATGGAGCATGGACCAAGCACAGATTGATTCATCTTAATTAGTGTACGTCCACTGCTCGCGCACTGACTTAGGTAGTATTTCTTCTTCCCACCCCCTTCTCCGTGTTGCTTCTTCCTCTGAAACCCTCCACCCCCAATGTCTAGCTCCACAACACTGCCACCACCTGGCTCCATCTCCTTTATCCTCAACTGATACGATATATGTTGCTCCCTCGCCCAACAGCTCCTTCAGGTCTAAAATTAATTTATTTGCAAACAAACAAGTTCTCGGATCAAAAGCATCAGATGTTTACATAGATTGTGGATAGAGATAATTGGTAATGTATATTATAATTACAATTTAGAGGCAGCAAAAAAGCTTGATAATAATGCTAATGAATGGTAAGCAATGGGTGGGCTCAAAGCCTTTTATAGTAAACAATACCCCTTGCAGAGACGACACCGCCTGTGGGAATCAGTGCTCATGAGTGCATGCATGCGTTGTTCAAATGGCTATCAACTCTGGCTCAATTAGCCATATTGTATTTTTTTTTTTTACTGAGTTTTATATAGCGCGAACTTGACCCAAAGGTATCGGGTATCAGAGCGCTTTACATAGCATCAGTTGCGTTACATGAGGACACATTCGTTTTTAGGTCTCGCCTAGCATCGCAGCGCATGCGCTGCTCGCTCTGCGAGATCTATTGTAGTCGGGTTTGCTTCGGAAGTGGGGTGGAAGCTTCACCCATGCTTTTGATTGGCGCACGTCATAAACGCTCGCTTTTGATTGCAAGGGAGGCTTGTTTGTTCCCTCCCTGTCTCCTGTTTGCCTCGCCCACCCAGACTGGAGATTGTGCACGCGCACGGCGTCTCTTTTGCTTGCGGCGTTTCAGGCATTGTATCAGTCCAGTCATGATACAGTTTTAGTTGGTGTAGTACTGTGTGTGAGGCACAACGCGCGCATGGCGCACTTTCACTTTCCGATTTTTAAAAAAAATTTATGTGCGAAGTGCGTGCTTTCACTTTCATTTTTCTTTTGCTCGCGCACAGCGTCTCTGGCATCTCAGCTGCTGCTTGTTTCTCCACCACCCCTCATGCTGTGTCTTGTCTGCTCTCTATCTGCCTTCTGACCCCTACACAGTGGGATTCCCCCCCATCTCTGCCATACCCCACTCCATGTCTTTCCACGTCCCAGCGCTCCTTTTCTCCCCCTTCCTTGACCCAGCTCGCTTTCTTAGCCTTCCCTTCCTCCTGCTCGGTGTCCCCTCTCCCCCTGTCTCCGGTCGCTTCCTCCCCCACCTCTCCCCTCTCCGCGCTCCCGTTTCCTCTGACCTCTCTTCACTTGAGCCGCTGGAGCAGAAATTCATTAGCAGCCGCCCTGGGAATGCCCGGGCTTCCGAAAATGGGTTAAAGAGCCGTTTGGGTACAGCTAAACAGCCTGAATTTTTCATGTCGGAGCAGGAACATTTGGAGGCGACCAGCCTCCGGTGCCAGCGTCCTCCAGACCTCGGCTGCCTCTTCTGCCCCCGACCATCGGTAAGGGCGCCCTCCGCCTGAATACCAGGAGCTTGTACTTTTATTGTGCGCGCAAACAAATAAACTATGTATATTGAGGCCGTCCATCCTCTGGGCGATCGGTGGACAGGACGAGCTTTGGGGACCGAGAGAGGGCCCAGGATGGTGAAGCCCAGGTGGGGGAGGGGTGTCAGCATCTGTGACAAACGCCTTATACAGATGTGCCTCGTGGTTCTTACAAGTCACTCGGACCCCTCTTCAGTGAGGGCATCGCTGCAGCAGGCCGCGACTAGCCCAAAGATGGGAGTCCTGAACCATTGCAATACCAACACATAAAAAGTGCTCATTTATAAAGCAGTGAGTAAGTGAGACGAGCCAAGAAACAACAAAACAGATCTAAGGGGTTCATTGGAAACAAAGACAATAATAAACGTTATTAACTTGACCACCCAACCCCACCCCTAAATAATTTTGGCTACATCGATGCCTGGAAGAGAAGACGTATGCCTTTATTTATTTTAATTACAACCCTTTTTGAGGCACTGCTCACATACGATTCCTTCTCTCACTTTCTCTCCCTCTGCTTCTGTCTCTGTCTCTTTCTCTCCCTGTCTCTCTTTTCTCGTCTCTCTCCCTCCCCCATTACCCTCCCTTTCTATCCTGTCTCTGTCGCTTTTTCTCTCTGATACACAAACACAGGGACTCGGTGTATCTTTGTTACGTTCTCTCTTAACTATCTTTCTCTCTAACACACACACACGGCCTCACTCTCACTTTCTGTCTTTTTCTCTCTGACACATACTCTGTCTTTTCTTTCTCTCCTTGTAACATGCACTCGATTTTACACGTTCTTGCTTTTTCTCACTGACACACACTCCTTTTCTCTCTCTGAAACGCACTCTCTTTAACAAACATGCTCTCTCTCTCTGTTTCTCCCTCACTCTCTCTAATTCTCTCTGCCCCTTTCTCCTTTTCTCCCCTCTATTTTTCTGTCTCGCTCTCTTTCTGTATATACCTGTTGTCCCACTGAGTTGGAAAGCCTTCTGTGTACTCTGCAGCTTTTCAGAAATATGGGGATGCGGGAGGAGCAAAATAAAAAGACACTGCATATGTTTTGATTTTTATGTTTACATGGGAAGGAACATTAGTGAATGTGCTCACACCCTTGCATATATTTGTTACATATTAACAGCGCATATATTTGTTCATACATTACCAGAACATACCTCTTTCTGAACGCGCGATTTTAATGCCTAGAGTTGTATGAATTTGACTGTTTCCTGTCTATAACAAGTATTTGCAATGCAATAGGTCTCACATTTTAGAAACTTTGACCTACTGCTATTGTAAATGGCAATGCCTTTTATTATTGCAGGTTTAAAAAAAAAAAAAAAAAGGCATTGTTATTTCAAATGCCAATAGCTCAAAATCTCGCAATTGCAAGACCTATTGCATTGCAAATGCTTGTTTGTTGTTTTTTTGTTGGGCACGGGGAGGCACGGGGAGATTAAGTGATTTGCCCAGAATCACAGGATATTCAGCATCATTGCCAAGACTCGAACCCGGTTCCCCAGATTCAAGGTCGAACGCCCTAGCCGTTAGGCCAACTCCTCTCCCCTATTATATTATATTAATAGAAAAGTCTGACGGTTGAAGAGTGACTGGAGGGAGAGGCAGGCTCTGGAGCAAAACTATGACAAAGGGGACATATATGAGCAATATTCCCATTTTTAGACAAAAAGATGTTATTTCCAAACACTTCGATTATTCTCCACCCCAGTTCAAGTTTTTTTTGTTTAAATTTCTTTATTGGGAATTTTATTTTTCATGGTACATAGATACACATTATTAACAGTACATGAGGACAGGTGTGTGCAGGCAATTGAGCGGTAGCATTGCTCCATAGAACAGCCATCTAGGTAAATATGCAACGTCTCGTGTTATCAACAATGAAACGACATAGAAAGTACACTGCAGGTGGACTAGTATGAGTAATGATAAGGTGCCTGGTGCTCGGTGCCTGCATATATGGGTGTCTGTGTGGTGGGGGGTTGATCTGCAGTCCCCCGCACTACCCCCGTAACCCCTGTGATATTGTCCACGAGTGTGTTCCCAATAGAGATACGCTAACGATGTGGGTGTTGGGGGAAAATGTGGAACAAAGAACTGAGGGGGGAATGTGGGGAGGAAGGGGAGGACGGGTAGCCTATGGACTGTATCATGGTGGTTGTCTAGTTTGTGGTGGATTCTGATTTACCTGTGGAGGAACTGTGATATCCGCAGTGAGGGGGGAGAGGAGTCCGGGGGGGTGTATGTCTCCCCTCGCGGACCGAAGTGTTAGTCCGATGGGGTCCTAGCATACAGTCAGTCATTCACATCCCATGTCTGTTGTGTGTTGGTGTTTGTTTGCGCCATGGGGGACAGGTGTGGAGTCTGGGAGTGGGATTGTGTAGTCACGGGTGAGTCCGCTGGTGCTGTCTCCTGAGCAAATTGGAACAGGAGGTGTGCCCATTCCATGGAGATGGGATGTTTGCGCATCCCTTTCACCTCCTCGTCTCTTAGTGTTTCTTCCTCTGCTGCTCCCCACTTTTTTACGGCGCCTATCCAGGCTGCCTCTGGGGGTCCTGTCGGGGCCCTCCAATGCATAGCTATTCCACGTTTCGCTAAAAGCAGAGCCAGAGATGCAAACCTGTACTGCACCTTTTCCGTCTTCCGCCTGCGGAAGACACCTAAGGCGCTCGCCTCCCACGTGGAAATATTTATTAGGTTGACCGTCGCCCTTAGGGTCTGATGTACCCTATCCCAATACTGTTGGATTGTGGGACAGTCTCAAAACATGTGTTTAAAATTTGCCTCTGGTGTTTGGCATCTGGGGCATGCGAACTGTGTATCAGGATAAAAACGGTGGAGTCGGTGTGGTGTTAAGTATGCACGATGTAAAATATTGAATTGGATGTTTTTGAAGGCGTGCGTTCCTGGACACCTTTTGGGGTACTCCAGTGCCTTTTCCCATTCTTTGTCATGGAGCACCCGTCCTATTTCGTCCTCCCATTTCTGTCGCAGGGCTTGTAGAGGGATCGTGGTCAGGTCCCGGATCGCTTTGTAGTGCCAGGTGACTAAATGTCTCCCCGCGCCCATACGGAGAATCGTGTGTAGCACCGGGTGTGTCGGTGGTTCGCCCTCAGTGAGACCCCAGCAGTGCCTGGCGCTCTCAACTAAACGTCTATGTACCAGGAATTGCCCCGGGGGGAGATCATGGCTTTCTCTCATTTGAGCATATGTTTTCAGCTGTCCATCCTCAAATAGGGACTCGATCTCTGTCACCCCACGCTCAGTCCACACCCTGAGGGTGTTAGCGGTGAAATATTTCTCTCGTTGTGGGAATCCTACCAATGGAAGGAGCGGGGAGTAAAGGGGCCGACCCCGTGACAGACGGTGTATGCGCATCATGCATTTGCGGGCAATCGAGATCTGTAGGGGGTGTGTACTCGTAGGCTTAGTCCCCGGCATCAGTAGTCTGCTGAGGGCCGGGAGAGGTATCCGGCCGTCATTGGAGAATGTCTCGTCTATGTGGCGCTCTGCTGTCCAATGGGACAGCCACTGAAGCTGGGCTGCTAGGAAATAGGCTTCAAAGGAGGGGGCTCCCAGACCCCCTTGTGTTTTGGGCAAGTAGAGGGTTTGTAAGGCTACCCGGTGTCTACCACCCCCCCATATCAGCGCTGTGAGTAGTGTGTCTAGTTCCTGAAAAAGGAACGGGGCGGGATCACCGGGAGATTAGTAAAACAGTAGAGCAGTCTGGGTACCATGACCATCTTCGCGAGGGCTACACGCCCTATGGGGGCCAATGGTAGGGTCTTCCAGAAGGCGACCGCCGAACGTAGCCCGGCCAATGTCTTGCGGTGATTTCCCTCATAGAGGTTCTCCGGGGAATGATACAGTCGCACTACTAGGTATCGAGGTGCCACAGCATTCCAACCGAGTGTGTGGGGCCCAATCGTTATCTCCAAAGGAGCTAGGTGGGGGCTCAGTGGAAAGATTGTCGACTTCCCCCAATTGACTTTGAGTCCGGAGACCTCTGCAAAGTCACGCAGTGTTGCCCATATCGGTGTGAGATCACTCGTGATGTCCCACAAGTAGATCAGGAGATCATCGGCATACATCGATACACTGTGTAATGTGTCTGCGATCGGAATACCCCAGGTCTCGCCCCCCTGACGCACTCCAGTTCAAGTTAATGGAAAATTAAATTCCCTCGACAGATTTGTATTTCTCCAAATGAACGTCTCCCTTCTAAGTCCTCCAAGATGATTGCTGGAATGAGGACAGTCCAAGGATCAAGTGATAAGAGAAAACAGTCATGAAGAGAGAAGGACGAGGTTAGGAAAGGAGAGATTGGAAAAGGTGGGCAGTTTCAGAGTCAGGTCTAGAATATAGTTGCGGTAGAAAAGAGGTGATACAAACAAAGAGATGTGAGATGGCCAGGCCAAGACAGAATGTGGGACAAGATGGGCGGTGCTACGGACGGAGTAAATGACAAGAAGAGGTAACACATTTTGGCACTGTGAAGTTAGCAGAGGGAATACATTTTTATACATGGCAACATTTTAGGACAGGGAAGTAGAAGACTTTGAAACAGAAATCGTGAGAATGCAATTTCCCCATTGACTTCTATTGAAGATGACATTTCAGGCGGGAGACAGCTAAAATAAAGCCATTTTTGGCTTGAAAAATAGAGTTTCTCCTGCCTGAATCCGGACTATTGGCATGTATGCACTTTAGTGATAAAAAGACAGGAAGGACAACTATATTTTTTAATAAAAGTGCGTCAACGTGACAAGGAAAGGGTGGAGTCTAGACCTCGAGTGACAGAAAGGGGGCGGGGTAGAGCGTAAATGTGTTTATTTATGTCAGAACTCGGCCCCTGGACGCAGTGCCCAAGGAAAGACAAAATTAATTATCATTAAAAAAAACACTTGGAGCTGTGAATATAGTTATGCATACACTTTAACAAGTGTTGCAGTTGGAGTGCACATGAAGAATACTGCGTGTGTTATGGCACGCCATGTCGTCTTGGAAGGGTAGGAAGAGGCAGGGCTTCAGGTAATAAAAGACCACAAAAGAAGGGTGAGGTTTAACCGGCTCTGTCTCCGCGTCCTTGATAGTAGTAGATTTCAAGCGGCCAAGGTCCAGAATGACGTTGCCAACGTACCGCGAACGTCATGTGTTGTTTAAATTTTTTAAAGTGCTACCTCCATGGAGTGTTGCTTGTTCGTTGTTTTTTGATTAGAGCTGAAATCATTGTTCTATATCAAAGTATAGAAACCCAAACAGAAGAAAGGGAGCTTAAACTACGAGCTAATACGAAAGTATAACATCATTCGGCTTTAGACAAGATTAGAATTTCCCTTAAATAGTTTAATTTTGCTGTGGCTTTTCTTTGGTGATTTTTGTTAGCTCTGTTTGTTGTATCGTAAAACAGTTCTATATATACTATCTATAATGAAAACAGTGGGCTACTATTGAGATGTTTTCAAACGTCTCCTAGTCCCTTTTTTAGGTCTCGCCTACGCAGCGCGCATGCTCTGCTTAGGAGGACCTTTAGCCGTAGCTCTGCTCTTTTTGGAAGCACATACTCGTGCTTGTGGCGGCATCCAGCTTGCGGGAGCGAGCAGGGGCGCGCCACAAGCACGAGTGCAGTGCTTCCAAAAAGAGCAGACTGCGCACGCACGCACCACTCCCGGGCTCACCTCTTGCTCCCCCTGTCTCTCACGCGCATTCCTTGTAGAACTTTCCGGCAGTTCGCGCTTTGTTTAAACTGCGCGCTCTTCTTCCGACCGTTTGTTGACTCCTCATGTTCACATAAATAAACTTCGTAAAACCAACTCCTCGAGCCTGGCGTTCCTTGCTTAACGCCATTCTCTGAAGGACAGTCAAGCCTACAGTGTCTTCTACCTTCCTGCCCCGACTCTGCCGCTGTAACGCCCCAGCAAAAGAGCAGCCGTCCCGAACACTGGCACTTCCACACAAGCACCGACACCCCTCATTAACAGCACACACACACACACACACACACATACAGACAGACAGACAGACAGATATCAAACACTCGTAACTCTAAACTGTCACAAACACGCACCCAAAATCATACTCGGACACGAAATAAACTAGCAGACACACACCATCAACAAACACAAAACTTCTTGGAGTAGCAAGTTCGCACAGTGATCTCGGAGACGCTCTTGTCTCCAAACTTATGGCAGAAATACACTGGCAGCAATGATACTTTGCCAGGAGAAGAGGCACGCCTGCTCCAACCACCGTGACCCCTAAAACACAAAAAAATGTCAGCATCGAAGACAAGCCTCTCAGATTAGCGGAGAGACAACCCCACCATCCTACTATGCTAAACACTAATATTTTTATTTATACATATTGTTTAATGTTTTAAAAACATGAACCACGATTATATAATTAATTATTGACTGACTAGCAACTTAAAAATGTTAATTAATCGGAAGGTAGATCTATAGAATCAGAATTCATGTGGCATCTAATTGTGAAATTCCGCAGATACTGACAAATGAACAATGTCTAAGCTACGGCTTCTATTAAAAAGTTTAAACATTTAAAGTTGCAACAGAACCTGCACAGAGATTCAGTTTCGTTATGGCCCAACCTGCACATACTTTCGAGTTTGGCTAATCCCTACCAGGCTTCCGTGCTTCATTTGCAACAAAAAACAAGCACGGGCAAAGCCAAAATATCTGGCTCTAATGTTCCAACATAAGTAATATACACAGACATTTGCAAAAGTTGCTTACTTGCATTGCATGGTCAAATTGCAGTTTATTGCATTAAAACATGTCCCACTGGCTTCTCCTTTACCATGAAACATGTAATGAAACAAGCATTTGCAATGCAATAGGTCTCGCATTTGCGAGAGTTTGAGCTATTGGCATTATAAATGACAGTGCCTTTTATTTATGTTTTGAAAACCTGCAAGCGGTGCCTAAACACGCACTTTGTACTTATACTTGTTGCTTACGAGAAGCAAGGCTGGCAGTAACTGCGCCTCTTTTACTGCCAGCCTTACTTCTCGTAAGCAACGATTATAAGTACAAAGTGTGTGATTAGGCACCGCTTGCAGGTTTTCAAAACATAAATAAAAGGCACTGTCATTTACAATGCCAATAGCTCAAACTCTCGCAAATGCGAGACCTATTGCATTGCAAATGCTTGTTATTTTTTCGTTAGCATGGCTTACTTGGTGGCCATCTTTGGCACTTTTGATCTGTTCCATGGAACGAAAGGAGACTGAAAACAAAACTTGTTGCCCATAACTAAAGACAAATTTGCCTTTTATGTGGGTGTCTAGACAGAGATTTTAACCTACCCGAGTTACACGGCTTTCTAAATGCTGTGAAAACAGTTCTGAAATTAGCAGTTCTAAACACTTTTTACAAGCTAAAACTGCTACTTTTACATTTGGCGGTAGAGCAAATCAATCAATCGGGTTTGTATCGCGCGGCTACTCACCAGTGAGGGTCTCAAGGCGCTGGATTTGTCTGGGTGTAGAGGTTCAGTCGAAGAGACCGGTCTTGACGTCCTTCCTGAACTGGGTCAGTGACGCAAGTTGCCTGAGGTGGAGGGGCAGGGTTTTCCAGGTCTTAGCAGCAAGGTAGGAGAAGGATCTTCCTCCGCTTCTTGTCTTGTGGATCCTTGGGATGGAGGCCAGGGCCAGTTGGACGGGGCGGAGTTGTCTGGCAGGTGTGTGGAATGCAAGGCGGTGGTTCAGATATTCTGGTCCTACATCGTGGAGAGCTTTGTAGGCATGTGTGATGAGCTTGAAGGTGCTTCTCTTGTTGATTGGGAACCAGTGGAGTTGTCGGAGGTGTTGTGTTATGTGGCTGCGGCGGGAGATGTCGAGGGCCAGTCTTGGCTGCAGTGTTTTGGACGTTCTATAGTTCCCTAAGCTGTTTCTGGGTGACGGCGGCATAGATTGCGTTGCCGTAGTCAAGCCTGCTGGTGATGAGTGCGTGGGTGAGCATCTTTCTTGATTCTGTGGGATCCATCTTAGGGGTCGATTCCGATTCGGGCCGGAAAAAGCACCGACCGACTCGGATCCGGAAAAAATACCGACCGACACGTACCCGTGGCGCCCGACACGGCAAGTACGATGCAAGGCGCGAAAAATCCGACCGACACGTACCGAAAACAAGTCGACCAACCGAGCCGCACGGAAAACAGCAATCCGGCCGGAAAAACACGCGAATCCA